>CM042011.1:79843431-80480931 GCA_023525715.1 Cichorium intybus
CTTTCTAGGATATGTTATATGTTTAATTAGAAGAAAACCTAGATCTATATAGGTTGCATGTGAACTTAGGATTTTTAGTTCATAGTTGCAGAAAACCTTTCAGTGGTATCAGAGCTATTTGGTTGTTTTTCTTGTTAAATTGCTATAACTGCTTTCCTGAAAATTAGGGTTTAATTGTTTATAAACCCTAATGTGGCCAATTTCGAAATTTAGGGTTTGTTTTAGAAACCCTAGCCCCTCCCCTATGATTTGGCGATTTTTTGTGGATTAGGTTAGAAGGTATTCTATTTTTGGTAACTTTAAATTGTTTAAAAGATAAACCTTAAAACCCTTTATCCTAAAAATCGAAAATTAGGGGATAAGGATATGTTTTAATTAATTTGATTAATTTGATAAACCTATCTACTTTTGAATTAATTTAATTAATTGGTAATTAAAAGATAATTCAAGGATTTAATTTAATTTAAAATTTAATTGCTTTAAATTGGCGAAAATTAAATAGATAAATCCTAAAATATTTTAAAATGTTTAAAATATCAAATTTAATTAATTTAATTAATTGGTTAATTAAAAGATAATTAAAATCCATTTTAAGGTTTAATTTAATTTGAAATTTAATAGTTTAAATTGGCAATAAATTAAAAGATAAACCAGAAACAATTTTTAAATGGTTTAAAAAATTACATCTTATATATATTATAATTAGGGAGTTATTATTATATGTATAAGATTAAAATGGTTAGTCAAATCATTAGTAGGCCTCATTCACGAAGCTGGTCTATAAAGTGGGTATAAGGAGACTGCCTATAAAATGGCGGTCTAATGGGTGAACACTCTCGCCCACCGCTCGCCTGATCAGTGGAGGGTCGTTAGCCGAACATGTATGATAGGACCACCTAATAATCACTAAAAGTTAATGATTCAAAGTACTAGAACACTTAATAAAATCCCATATCTAGTTACTTTAGGAAAATGTGAATTGGTGCTAATCCATGAAATTGCACATTGCACTTTATGAAACATTGGTGGAGCGTGTGTGGTTTACCGGCACGCCAATAGGGGTTCATAAAGAGTTGCAATGGGTTTCCCGAGTATTATCATTGTTGATGGAGCGTGTGTGGTTTACCGGCACATCAATTAGAGATGATAATCAACCCGAGAGTACCAAGCTAATTTGCATGGTTATTCACATCCAGTTTGTGATCCTCGGCATCCCAGTCACAAACAGTGGAGCACATCCGAGATTAAACATGCCATTGAAAAGTTTAATGAATCTCAACAGATCTAGGAATTTCATAAGATGAAATTGATAAGTGTTTATCTACCTTAATGACCATTATGTTGTGATTACGGCATCCCTCTTCACACCATAGTTGGGGTATTTTGGATCCTAGCCTTATTAAATAACATATTGGGTAATTATTTAAAAAGGACAAATTAAGCTAATAAATTCTATTTTCTTTTATAGATGTCAAGTGTCAATTCTCCTCCTTCTCCTCCTTCACCCATTTCTGAAAGCATCAGAATGCACCTGCTTAATATGGAAAGGCTGACTGGCCTCAACTGTAAAGAATGGCTTCGCAATTGGAGACTGGGTCTTGGCATTGCTGGCAAGCTACATCTCACCGAGTATCCGATCCCAGTTCCACCGGAACAAGTCATCATAAAAGGTCCTTATGATGAATCCGAAGAGATTCGTGACCTCATGCTATCAACCATTGACCCCGAGTTCCGCAAGGATTTTGAATCCTTGGGGCCATATGAGTTAATGCAACTGGTGGAGGAAAGGTTCCAAAAACCAGTTGAAGAGGAACGAGCTAGAATCCTCGGAAGACTTGCAGAGTGCAAGCTAAAGGGAGGAAGTAGCATCAATTCACATGTTCTTCAGATTGAAGGGTACATAGGCGAGTTATATAAACTTGGTCATCCCATGAGTCAGGAGGAGAGTGTTAACATCCTGCTCGCTTCGCTGACAAATGAGTACGATCTGTTCATTCAGACGTATAGAAAGGAAAACCAGAAAAAGACCCTCATGGAAATGCGTCCACTGTTGACTTTATACGAGTCACTCTTGGACAGGCATAGCTCCAATGGCTCAGCTACTTCTGGATTAAGTCCAGTAAAGAGACGTAACAAGAAACGGTCAAGATCGACTGGACATGTCTCAAATTGGGAATCCGCTAAATCGGATACAGTCACGGAAAGATTGGAAGACGCTCCAACTCTTTTGAAAGCTCAGGTATATCTAAAAACCTCAAAACTCCTGTTCCAAGATTTCTTGATACATAATGTGACAGTCGCATTTTGGTTTGTATGCAGGGAATCAAGAAGGCACGGGACTTTGGTGCATAGGAGCACATATGGATTGGATATCCAGCTCGTGCAGTTTTGAAGTTTAGATAGATATTAAATATTGTTATTAGTCTTTAGATACATTTTTGACATTGTCTATTACATTGTTCAAGGATTTTATTTTTAATAAAATTGTCATATTTTCTTTTAACACCTGTTGTCTGAAATTATCCTTGAAATGTTATATGAATGTGTTGAATGTATGATTAGTAATAACTTGAATGTTGATGCATCCAAAGTGTTTGGATTCAAGAATTATGTCATTTATGATTGTTAATACAAAAGTTATAAGAATCAATTCAACCATAGGTCCAGTTGGACAGGACCTTGGAATCATTTGACTTAGAGTCACTTGATGAATTGATTTCTTAATGTGTCAAGAAATGAATCAACCAAAGGTCCAGTTGGACAGGACTTTGGAATCATCTGACTTGGAGTCAGATGATGATTAAGTTCTTTATAAAGCACATGTGGCAAGAAATGAATCACCCAAAGATCCAGAGGATAGGATTTTGGAATCAGTTGACTTAGAGTCAACTAAAGATTGCAAGTCTTGAACAAAGTTAACAAAGTCATTAGTCTACATAGATATGTAAAAGACATAGAACACAATTGTTTGTACTTCGCAATATTCATCATTCGATATGATGAATATGACATTGCTTATCGGGATAAGCAATTGAATTGAAACCTTGAAAATTCCAAGGACTTCTGAGGAAGTACAAGTTTCACAGAACCTGAGCGATAACATAAACTGAGAAAAAGGTTTCACAGTTCATTCTCTTCCAAGAGCATTAATGGTTATAATGTGTCTTGAGGAAGATAATGGAGCATTGGTCGAAACAGTTCCATCCTCGATGTATGAGATACATTGCAAATTAGTTTTAAATAAGTTGAACTCTATACCAGTCAGTCTATATAAACCATATTCCGACCACATCCTAGACTAAGTAGGTCTTGCTGACACTGTCTGATATGTAAAGCTGGGATTATCCTACTTGTACAGTGAAACTCCAGGGTCCTGTAGTGTTCGTCTGAACCTCATGACTAGCCTGAACCTGATCAGCAATGTCGTTTCGTTGGCTATCCCGCTACAACTCTAAAAGAATAGCTCTTTTAGAAAGAACTCATGTTTTAAGGAAACAGTGGGAGTTGGGACAGTCCTGAATGAGTTCAGGATTAGCCAAGTGGAAGAACCTTTAGTCATCACTAGGCTTGGAGCAGAAATCAAATTTCTGTTCTACAACTGACATAATCTTCTCTTGACCAGTAGTATTGATCACCATCATAAGTAGCTATGATTGGGGTGACACACCGATTGGTGGTAAAACACTATAGTTAGTACGGATTCACAATCCGACTATTGGGAAGCATTGGTGAGCCCGGTTGCTACCAAACAAGAGAACCTTAGGGCGAGACACAGTCTATGTGAAAAATTTGATTGATTCTACACCTGGTCTAAAAACCAGTGGGAGTAACTGAATCATCAAAAGAAAGCAACATGGACAAATACATACCTTCAGAACATCTGGTTGAGTGAGACGATACTCAGAGTCAAGTAATTGATTCCGGGAGAAGTAATCTCAATAGAGGATGGAATCTGAAAGAATACTGTACGGTACATTGTGAATCGTTAGTGGAGCGCGTGTGGATCACCGGCACACTAATAGAGACTCACAAAGAGAGTCCCGGTACAAAGGTGAATAGTCCCGGGTTTCGTCCCACGGGCATCTCGCAAGAAAGGATATTCAGATTCTCAAAATATGCCATAGGATTGGATTTTGAGAAAGGGCTGAAAGATTTCCATTAAAATGTCAGAAAGGTTTGGATTCTCAAAATGTGCCATAAGTTCTGGATTTTGTGAATAGCCTATAACCGTGTCAAAGCCAGTGGGAGTCGCCGTTATCCACTATCCCCACATGTGGGATAAATAATGGTTCTAGAAAACGTCTCTTTTCATTACAAAGTGTAATGACTTGGTGTTAAGAGACGGATCGCTATGAAAGCCTTAATAGAAATACGGCATACTCAGGTGGTTGTAAATGTCTATGAGATAGATCCAGATTCTGCCAAGATGATCTTGATGAGATTCAAGATACATAGACTTAGGAAAAGTTTTTTTTCTTGTCATTGCAAAGTGTGATGACTTGGCATGAAAGAAATAAAGAAGGTGCAACATACTCATGTAATTCACAGTCATCTATTGGAAAGATGAAATCACCAGCATAGACCTAGCCATTGTAAGCATGATCTTGATAAGATTCAAGATGCACGAGAAAAGTCTCCGAAAGGAAAATAGTTTTTCGAAAATCATGACACAAAGGATTATAAATAATCCTTGGACTCCGAAAGGGTTTGGAATAGGATTAGATCGGGTTCCACAAGTTTTGGATCGATCATAAAGTCATGAACATGTCCTGATAACTTAATGCTTAGGGCATAGTAAGTTGGATTCAGGACATTGCCTGGCTAGGTATACTGGATGGATTGTTTGAACTCAAGTGAGAATTCATTAGGAAATGATTGGGGTGATAGTGTTAATTTGAAAGTTTTTCAAATGGGTAACGTCAGGACATGATGTTGAAGGACATGATGGTTAAAGAATCTCGATGGTATTCTGATGGAGCGCGTGTGGTTCACCGGCACATCATAGCACCTCGAAATAGTCTTAGGGTGCAGTCAAATAGACTAAAGACCCCAAAACCATAGTAAGTCACCGTACACATTACCAGAATGGAGTTAGGAGAGAAATTGACAGGATAACATATTGAGATGTTGTCGGATGAGCATCCGATTGGATCATCTACAATAAAGTGTACAAGTATAAGATACTTTGGATACATAGAAAGAGTGTAAGGTTCATAAAGACATAGATGCAAAATTAGAATTGAAAGTTTAAAAGAAATTTTTGAAACCGATAATAGTTTATGACAAGACCAGACTTGGTGATTACCTTGTGGAGACTTGGTAATAAGCAGGAGTAGCTGCCAGTCAGATCTTTATGTTTCGCTTTCGCATGTTTTACTTCCCGAATAATTTAATTATTCAGAAAGGTCCACAGTCGCTCATACTTTGGGAAGTAAGTATTGAATCAAGACTGTCGTGAATTGATTTGTAGACTGTCTAAGGAGTTAGGCATAGCAATAGGATTGCTACAACATTCATGAGTACTTAGAAATAGAGATTTGAGTATTGGATAAACCCACGCTCAATAGATTGCTTCATGGATTATATCACAAGCAATATTGAGACGATAATATCCTATGATCTTCAAGTAGAGAGATATGAGTTATAATTTACAAGGCAGTTGTTCATTGATAATACGAAAACGCATCGGTAACTCGATGTTATAAAACGTGTTGTTGTGAATGATTTGACTGGTAAAAGATATAAGCATATGAGTCGAAGCTTATTCGTTCCTTGACCCTGATGGGAAACAGATATCTGTAGGCCTCTCGATGATTTTGAAGTTGACTAAAGTGCTGGCCAGCCTGGACTAAATTGATGTGTTCAATTAGAAGTTCTAAAGTCATAAGCAGAATCGGAAATCGGGGAACAGAGTATCAGACAGAGATTGATCTCAATCCATGTCTCGTGTCTGAAAATATCTTGTTGGACGAAGGATCATATGATCACTTATCTTTGGACAGAACTGACTAGGTCAGAGTTCGGCAGCAGTTTCTAGGAAGCTACAGTTGCTAAATTAATTAGAGGGTAAATTGGTAATTTTAGTCATAGACTTATCCAAGTGGGAGACTGTTGGATTAGGTGTCTAAGCCATGACTAATAATTAGTATTTACCTAATTAATAGTAGTATAGTCCATTTGGGTTGCCCTCATAGTTGGAGGATTGGCAGAAAGTCCGGTAGAGAGAAAGGTTGATTTATTATGTGATTAATAAATCAATAGAAATTAAATAAATAGTTTATTAATATATTTAAGTGTTAATATATTAATTAGAAACTATAATAATTAATTAGAAATTTTTCTGGAATTAATTGGAATTAATTTGGCAGTTAAATTGATTAATTAAAGGTGCAGGGACTAAAACTGTAATTATTCGATAGTTGAGTAAGTGGCAGTGTTAGTGACCATGTGGTGGCCGAAAATATATATATAGATATATATATTTTCGATATATATATATATATATATATATATATATATATATATATATATATATATATATATATATATATATATATATATATATATATATTATAGATAAATGGTGTTTGAATGATTAAAATAATAGTTTATCTTAATTCGAATTCAAAAAGGCTTATCTGTAACGATTATCTGATCACCACATGGAGGCTATAAATAGGGAGGCTCTCCCTAACCCTAAAGCCACGAAATTTGACTCTCTCTCCCAAGGAATTTTCGGCCAAGACCTCAGCTAAGGGTGTGACTTCATTTGAGGCAGGACATTTGTGCTGCTTGGTTTCCAAGAAATCCTAAAAGGTTAGTTTTTCTTATTTTATTCTTTTAGTTAATTTCTTCTGGCTTTCTAGGATATGTTATATGTTTAATTAGAAGAAAACCTAGATCTATATAGGTTGCATGTGAACTTAGGATTTTTAGTTCATAGTTGTAGAAAACCTTTCATATATTTTTAATAAAAAAGGGTACAAGTGTATCAAGGAGTATACAAGTATAATAACCTCCTTATAAGCCGGGCTGCTACTGACAGCATCTACAAGTCCACTTCTTGAGTCACGGACTTTATCCTTACCCTTATCAGGGTTATGCTAACCTGCAGGGACATTTAACAAACGGTATGAGCTACGAAGCTCAGTGAGTAATCGTATCTGCAAATAACACGTATAATAATACATTCATATATAATTTCCTATATATGATAAATCTATTAACCGTATATCTCTGTTTGGATATCGGTTCCAAACTCCTAGCCGTTCTGGCTAACCGTATATGTCTTAGGATTGCACATCCTATCGCAAAGTCTTACGGGTTGTTATTTGCATACATTTCTGTCCCATATTCCTTAGTCATAATTGACCGTATCATATTTCATGGCTATTTAAGCCGCACCCTGTGTCATAGCTATATAAGCTGCACCAAAATATTATCAATATATAAATCATAGCCCGCAGGCCGCACCAGCTGGGTTTAATAACCCGATATCATAGTCAAAAGGCCGCACCATGTACCTGTAACAATATCATAGCCGTATAGGTCGCACCAAATATCATAGCCTTATAGGCCGCACCAGTTAATTTCATTTCATTTTATAATCATTTATGGCTCACAGGTTTTCCCGCTTTTGCCTAGACTCACGGCTCCGTTCTTGTCATCGCAATGACTCACGGCTTATCCGGTATTGCCTTATTTAAGTGGACTCACAGCTCCGTTCTTGTCATCGCAATGACTCACGGCTTATCTGGTATTGTCGCATTACTGACTCACAGCTCCGTTCTTGTCTATAATAGACTCACGGCTTATCTGGTATTGTCGCATTACTGACTCACAGCTCCGTTCTTGTCTATAATAGACTCACGGCTTATCTGGTATTGTCATATCATAGATTATATATATATGTATTGACTCACAGCTCCGTTCTTGTCTATTTCAGACTCACGGCTTATCTGGTATTGTCTTTTACATATATCTTCATACTTGTCATTTTCGTCCCTCGAAGCCGTTTCAACCTGTAACAGTTCAATCATCATATATCATATATGATATCAGTGAGATTACTCACCTGGATGCTAGCTGCATTTAATTCCCGGTTGTTTCTTGCCTTTGCGTGCACCACAACCATTTTGTCCCATACCTATTTATCCATTTATATACCAAATGATAATAGGTTAACAATCATCTAAATTGACTCTAATACGTAAGAGTCCAATATTATATCATTATAAACAATGCCTAGATAATAAACTTTACATTTACTATCTTTATGTGAATTTTACTATTCACCGAGGCATTCAAATCGATCTACAGTGCCCCCGAGGGGTCGGAAACTCAATATAAAAATTTTCCCAAACTTTTCAGACCATAACGAGCCTACGGTTCAAGTTTGAGCTAAATCGGACAAGCCAAACAAAAGTTAGCGTTTTTGATTCCCTGCCTGCCCCTGCTTGGAGGCGCACTGCGCCAGGTATCAGGCGCACTGCGCCTGGGCGCACCCCGCCCTGATCCTGGGCGCACTGCGCCCTGCGCCTGGGCAGGCTCCTGATCAGTCGCGATTTGTGCACTGTAGCACGCAGTTTTGGCTCATTAAGTCCTTATTTCTGTTCTTAATCGTTTGGGGTTTGTTTCTAGGCTAAAACCTTATATCAAAACAAGGTTTTCAACCATTCAAAACAACTAAATCAATCAATATGAAGAATTAGGGTTCTTAGTCCCAAAACCCCAAAACTTCAAATTCATCACAAATAGCAATCTACTTCCATTTTCTTGAATTAAGTCCTTTTAGCATGACTTAATGGAAGCATTAAACCATTTAAACTACATAATCGTAACTGAAATGTACAAATTTTAGTTTCTATAATACCAAACCAAGAACACTTCAAGAACTTGGTTAAAATCAAGTTACTAACCTTGATTAACATAGGAATCACCAATTCCAAGCTATGATTCCAATTCCTTGTCTCAAGCTTCATGATTTCTGCAGAATTTTGCTCCCAAAATCGTTCCCGTAGCTGCACAAATGGCCAGTCAAAGAGAGAGTCAACCTCTCTATTTATACTTCAAAACTTTACAATTTTGGTCCCTAAGTTCCATTTCTTGAACTTTGACCACAATAATCAAGTTTTATTACAATAAAACTTTCATTCTTTATACATTTGCCACAAAAAACAATGTTTTTCATATTTAGTCCTTCACATGGTCAAATGACCAAATTACCCTTTCGTGGTAAAATGACCAAAAATCAGTTTTTATAACATTTTAAGTCCAAAACTCAAAATATTATTTCAAACCAAATTCTTTTCTGTCCAAAAGACCAAATTACCCTTCTAAGGTAAAATGACCAATTTACCCTTTTTATTTTATTTACATAAAAAGAGTGTCTTGGCGTTACAAATTCTCCCCTCCTTCAAAAGATTTCGTCCCCGAAATCATACAAACAAGCGAGAGTATTTCTATCTCGTTACAATTTCGGTTTCCCATATCATATGGAAACATTCATGGTATTGCTAAAGCACTTTTACCATACTAGTCTTCTATTACACAACTGTCTTATCTTCCGGTCAAACACCTTCTTGGGTTGTCCCGGTACCTCAATTTATCATCTACTTCTATTTCAGCAAGAGATATTCATCATGCAATGTTTTCCGCAGTTGGAACACATGGAAAAACATTATGAGTATCTTGATGTTCACCAAGAAACTTCAATTAATAAACCACAATTCTAAATCTTTGGGACATATGGAAAGGTCCAATAAATGAGGACTTAACTTTCTTTTCGTCCCAAACAGATTTTAATCTTCCCAAAGGTTTACTTTGAGTACCATCATCTTTCCACACTTGGAGTTTCAATGGTTTTACTCGACAATCCGCATACTACTTTTGTCGATTTTTTTTGTCTATTTCCAAGCTTTCTCGAATTTGCCTAATCTTTTCTTCTTTTTGAAATAAAATCTCGGGTCCAGTCAACGGCTTCTCCCCAACTTCTGTCTGGCAAATCGGCGTGCAACACGATACTCCATACTATGCATTATACGGGTCATCTAAATGCTGGTACTAAAACTATTATTATCTACGGGTTCTACCAAAGATAGGCGATCTTCTCATCTTCCACTAGGGTCTGCTGTGCAATTTTCAAGCACATCTTCTAGAGTCTGCATCATTTTCTCGCCTCGTCTATCATTTCTGCAATTCCTATACAGTACTTACTAGTACTTTTGAACTATCAATTTTAAGAATTAATGCTAAATTCAGCAAATAATTCTAGTATTTCGATCCGATACAGTCGACACCTGTAGTGCACGTCAACAATTTTCTTTTTCTATGTAGTTTTTCACTACTTTCCGCTCTTAATTTCTTCCTTAATCGGTATACATTTGCACTGGTTTCATCAACCAATCTGCAATTACCCAAATGGTGTCATACCCATGCGGTACTTGCAAAGACTTTATTACAAAGTCTATAATATTTTCGTCCCATTTCTTCTTTGGGACCCACAACGGTTAAATTTTCCGTATGTTTCTAATGATTTGACTGTAGTTACACACTAGTCAAACACTTTTCACATGTCTTTCAATGTCTTTCTTTAGTCCCGGCCACTAATGCGTAGGTTACATCATCCTACACAGTTTGGTACTGCCCCGGGCATTCTGCATATTTACCCAAATATACATCTTTTAAGGGTAAATTTCATATCTCACCTTACTTTGGAACTCACATACACAACCACCAAGGGTTTTCAATCGCTGTGAGTTTCTAATTAGCTTCTTTCAATAGCTAATCATTCGTTCACTTTTCACATTTCCAAACTTGCACACTTCTTTCTGTGCTACCCGAATCAACTCAGGTAATCAATTCGCCACACTCACGCATGTGGTTGTATCTTTCAAAATATACTCTTTCTAATTCAAGGCATCTATAATCACATCCGCCTTTCCGAGATGGTACAAGATTTCATAACCGAAATCTTTAAGTAACCCATCTATCTTTGCTATCTCATGTTTAGCTTCTTTTTGATCAACTAAGTACTTCAAACTTATATGATCCATATAAACAGTAAGCTTTACACCACATCAGTAGTGTCTCCAAAGCTTCAATGTCAAAGTCATAATTGCTACTGCAATATCATGTATCCAAAGTCAACTCTGGATGCATTTCTATAATCCAGTTTATCTTCTCCGCTTAGCAATAATGCTAACACCGGAGCTTCACACAAGGTTTATTTCAACCTTTGAAAAGATGTTTGTGGTCTTTCTACCACTCAGACTTTTCACCTTTCTTGGTCAACTTTAGTCAGCTAAACAGCAATCGAGGAGCAGTTTTCTACAACTCTCCTATAATAGCCCGCCAATCCAAGGAACTACAAGTTTTAGTCAGATTCCTCAGGCGGTTCCAGTTTTATCACATCATCAATTCCACTGGATTTATTTTATCATCTTTGGCACTACTAGCATGCCCAAAGAATTGAAACTTCTTTTAGCCAAATTTTCATAGTTGGAAAATTTTACATATCACTTAACTCAGTGAAGTAATTCCAATATCTGGTACAAATGTACCTCATATTCAGTCTGGTTTCGAGAATATCAGATTCTTCGTAGTCAATGTACATACACATTAACTTATCTTTCTTCTTTTCAAACAAGATAGGGCTCCACACGATGACACATTCGGCCATATGAGACCCCAATTCAAAACAATTTCTTCCAATTGTTTTACCACTCTGCTATCTCTATAGAGGCAAATCAATATAGAGCCTAAATAACGGGAACGGCTCTCAAGTCCAGCTTAATCATAAGCTCTTCTCGCCAATTTGGCAAAAATCTTGGAAGTTCTTTTCGAAAGAAACATCCGAGAATTTATTTAAAGTAGTACACTACTATCACCGCTTTATTTAGCTTGGCCCATACCACGTATGCCAACTACAACATCATTCCTTCACTAACTCTTTTCCGAGTTTGAGCAAAGGAAAATAACCGGTATTCTCAACAACGGTCATTTACCATGGATTTTCGTCCATTTCATTTCTGATTTTAGAACCACAATCTTCATTTTTCTACAATTCATGTTAGCATCATTCATTGCTAACCAATTTATATGCACAATTTCTTCAAATTCATTGGTAAGCATCGGCTCTAGATTTATAGGGAAAAATGGTCCCGTAAATCCTAGGCAGACTACCTTCCAGGTGTTCAATATCTTGAACATATTTGCTATTTGCTATAGCCAGTTCCAAAATTTCATCCATAATCGTTGATGAAATATTCAGACAAGACATCAAAGTCATCGATCCAAAGCATAGCTTCATGGATCATATATATAACATATACGGGGTTATATTCAAAACAATTATATCGGAGATCATATCAGTCTCCTCACGAGTTTCTTCCACAATCTGCTGGAATGCTCATAATACCACTGGTCCTTTTCGACCATTCGTTTCTTCTTTCTTTTCTCCCCGTTCTTTCCTGGGTTCATTACCCGTTACTCTACATTTAGCATGTGAGTATTTCATAAGAAAGTGTTCTATAGCTCCGCGCTAGACACACTTCCGTGCCATCCAACAAGCTCGAGCAATATGCTCCTGCTTCCTGCAATTCCAGCATTTCAACGGTAGAGTCTCTGCTCTACAATTTTTTTTTGAGTGCTTTTCCTGCACTTCTCACAATACATAACTGCTCTGTTTTGGTCCCTTCCCTCTAAGGTTGGACCCAGTTCGTGGTAACTTCTCCTGAAGCGTCCACTAATCTTTTTCTGCTTTTCTTGTAGTCTCAGCTACTTTTCTTTCACCTTGATATCAATCAGGGTGAACACCCAATTTCTTTCTCTGACCACAGCAACTACTGTTGCTTGTAATGTGGATTTTCTGCTACTTGTCTCGTTGCCCCTCGTTCAATGGAGCCTTGAGAAAGGGCTGGTTCGCCTCTTAAAGCTGCATGCCCTAAATTCCTCCAAATAAGGTTCGCTGCTCATACTTCTTATACATTAGAAGTCAGCACCAGTTAGGTTATATATGTATAATAACAATTTATATACACCTAACTATACATCGTGTCTACTGTCTTAAGGTTTAAGTCTAGGAATCTACTCTATAGACACCTAGTTCACTTAAACCTCGGCTCTGATACCAACTTGTAACACCCGGCTTTTAAAACAAAAACACCCCTGAAAATTTTTCATTTAAAACATAAGTTTCAATACTTAAAACCATATATAAAGGGGTATATTTTTAATAAAAACGGGTACAAGTGTATCAAGGAGTATACAAGTATAATAACCTCCTTATAAGCCGGGCTGCTACTGACAGCATCTACAAGTCCACTTCTTGAGTCACAGACTTTATCCTTACCCTTATCAGGGTTATGCTAACCTGCAGGGACATTTAACAAACAGTATGAGCTACGAAGCTCAGTGAGTAATCGTATCTGCAAATAACACGTATAATAATACATTCATATATAATTTCCTATATATGATAAATCTATTAACTGTATATCTCTGTTTGGATATCGGTTCCAAACTCCTAGCCGTTCTGGCTAACCGTATATGTCTTAGGATTGCACATCCTATCGCAAAGTCTTACGGGTTGTTATTTGCATACATTTCTGTCCCATATTCCTTAGTCATAATTGACCGCATCATATTTCATGGCTATTTAAGCCGCACCCTGTGTCATAGCTATATAAGCTGCACCAAAATATTATCAATATATAAATCATAGCCCGCAGGCCGCACCAGCTGGGTTTAATAACCCGATATCATAGTCAAAAGGCCGCACCATGTACCTGTAACAATATCATAGCCGTATAGGTTGCACCAAATATCATAGCCTTATAGGCCTAGGCCGCACCAGTTAATTTCATTTCATTTTATAATCATTTATGGCTCACAGGTTGTCCCGCTTTTGCCTAGACTCACGGCTCCGTTCTTGTCATCGCAATGACTCACGGCTTATCCGGTATTGCCTTATTTAAGTGGACTCACAGCTCCGTTCTTGTCATCGCAATGACTCACGGCTTATCTGGTATTGTCGCATTACTGACTCACAGCTCCGTTCTTGTCTATAATAGACTCACGGCTTATCTGGTATTGTCGCATTACTGACTCACAGCTCCGTTCTTGTCTATAATAGACTTACGGCTTATCTGGTATTGTCATATCATAGATTATATATATATATGTATTGACTCACAGCTCCGTTCTTGTCTATTTCAGACTCACGGCTTATCTGGTATTGTCTTTTACATATATCTTCATACTTGTCATTTTCGTCCCTCGAAGCCGTTTCAACCTGTAACAGTTCAATCATCATATATCATATATGATATCAGTGAGATTACTCACCTGGATGCTAGCTGCATTTAATTCCCGGTTGTTTCTTGCCTTTGCGTGCACCACAACCATTTTGTCCCATACCTATTTATCCATTTATATACCAAATGATAATAGGTTAATGTTGTGCATTCTGACATACATATAAAACACCCAAAAACGGCACCAAGAAACTTGATGTGTTATTAGCGTTTATAAGATTTTCGAAAATGATTTCACATTAGTTTTACATTTATGAACAGGGAAATACCATGTATGAATAGAACAACACAATTAGGCAAGTGTACCTAGTCGATTGTAGTATAGTAATGGTAAATCCGGGTTGTCGACCCAAGGGAAAACGGCTATCTTTAAGTTAAGAAAATCAATTATCAATTAACAATTTATTAAAGCAAATACTCAGGGGCGAGTTTTGATGAAAACTCGTAAAACTTTGATTATAAAATAAATGATGAAATAATAAATGATCATAACAAAAATAACAAGGGAAACTTTCGTTGTTGGATCTGTTGATTCATATAAACCTATGTTGACTAGTTTTGATTATGTGCAATGAGTTTAAATAAGTTGCATTAAGTTGTAGGATCGTATGGTCAAGTCACCAATTCTATGACTAATAAGTTAAAATAGCACAATGGTCATGTAACTAATTAACTTATAATCATCAAGTATTAATACAATCTAACATGCAAACATAGCCCATATCCTAATGGTCAAAGTGATATGTTCATACAATCAATGGTCATGAGTTGCAACTAAATGTGATATAAGTCTTATTTCACTAATCAAGTTTATAACTTAGATAACCTTCCTAGTTAAATGGTCAATAACTAGTCCAATGATATATAGTTGTCAATTATACATCATGACGGTTCATGTGATCAATACGTTTAAATGGCCATTTAAACTTAATCATATGAAGATGGCAATCAAGAATACAAACCGTAACCACATTTAATATGTATAGCATGCAAGTTATATATCCTAACCGATATTAAACTCGAATCAAGAACTAGATCAACACATATTATATTAATGAATCAACATCACCTCGGCAAAAGTTACGGGAAATATAAATTACAAAATATAAAAGTAAACATTACTTAGATTCGATTGAACCATCTAGTTATGTTTGATATGCTATTAGTGCAATGGATATTGAACGTTAAATACCGATTTCTAAAATGATTAGATGTTTTGGTCCAACTACCTAATCCTATGATTATAAGGTCATTAATGGCAATGGTCATGCTATTATGTATTCCAAATAATCATGTATTGGTTCGTATCATACAAGGTTCATTCGAGATTTTGATCTCAATGGTCATGACAATCAAATTGGCGTCAAATGAATTATGCGAGATAAAATATAAAACGTTCAATATCCGATAAATAACAATCAAATCATAACTAAACATTAATCAAATCTAAGTAACAAATAATACAGATAACATAATCTGAAGAATACGGCTTAGGAAATCATAATAGAATGCTAAATATATATAAAGCAAACCGAATGAAGTCCCGGCCGAACATTCTTCAAGCTCTCGATTCCATAGTTTCCCCTTCGATTCTACAAGCTTTCTGGCCGAGTTCGGTGCTGTGGAAGTGTTGAGATACGATCTGGTCTCCAAGTGGTGTAAGTGTTGTCTCCAAAGAAGAGCTGAATGGCTGGTATTTATAGCTGGAACATCGCTGGGCGCGGTGCGCCTGAGGGTGGGCGCGGTGCGCCTAAAGGAGATCTGTGCACGTTCGCCAACTGTCGCACGAGGGAGCACGTGGTTTGCAGCTTTAATGTCGGATCTGAGGCGCGGTGCGCCCAAAAGGTAGGCGGGGTGCGCCCTTGCACATGCTTGGCAGGTCGGTTGAATCATTGGATAAACGCACGCTTCGATTATTTTAATCAAAAGTCTGACGAAAAGCGGGATCTGGTCCCCCTTTGGGCGCGGTGCGCCTGGCTGTGGGCGGGGTGCGCCCAGGCTTCTGGCAGATTTTCATTTTGCTTCTTTTTAAGCTCAAATGTTTGTGTAATTCGTTCGCTAGCTCCAAACGCGTATTTTT
Source organism: Cichorium intybus (assembly GCA_023525715.1). Classification (NCBI taxonomy): domain Eukaryota; kingdom Viridiplantae; phylum Streptophyta; class Magnoliopsida; order Asterales; family Asteraceae; genus Cichorium; species Cichorium intybus. The sequence continues at coordinate 79,859,827 of CM042011.1, forward strand.
AGCTTCAAAACGAATATTTAAACATATTAGGTATCTTTTAGTTCATAACATGTATAAAACTAAACTAAAATCACACTGATATCGTGCGGAAAATATGTATAATTTACGCGATATCAAAATACCCCACACTTGAACTTTGCTTGTCCTCAAGCAAACTACAATTTATAACCAAGCCAAAACGTTTTGATGCCCAAACAACTTTTCATACGCTACCACCGATCTAGCGTTTATTACCGATGTTAAGAATAAAGAATTAAGAATAAACATAGTAGATTATACCTAGTTCTATGTACATATATTTTTCTTTTCAAAATTTTAAATAAACTCTCTTTCTATAAACGACAAGCCTTTTAGATTGATAAAAACTCATTTTTACATAACATCGAATACACCCATTAAAGATTCTTCTACCTCAAGACTTTTTGTCAAATTTCCCATATTTAGAATAAAAATCATGCTGGACTAAATTTATCAAGTTAAGTTATTATTTCAATTTTTTTTTTTTTTTTTTTTTCGTACCTTTGAAACTCGTGACTTTCTATGGAACTCTTGATTACAAATTTTCGACTCAAGACTGTACAGAGTCTACTAATTCAAATTCCAAAGGCCACTAAGGAAATTCCATGACTTTCGATGACACCCGTGTAGCGAGCTTTCGACAATATTATCCCAAACCAGATGGTTTTAGGTAATAAGGAGTAGAAATACCCGTAGGCCCCATTTTATGTCTACTTGCTCGAATGCCAAAGGCCACTGATTGAATTTTCCTTCCTGAGTCTCAATCTTATGGTATAACATTACTTGACTTCTGCTTTTTAAGACATCAGATTTCTTGAGAATTTTTCTCATTTTAAGTTCATTTACCGAGGCTTATTTTCCTCAATTTAGTAACAGCATATAATTCGCGCATTTTTACAAGTAGGGAAACTGACTCAATCTGTTTTGGCAAAAACTCAATTTTTAACAACTGATAAATTTTCAACGGGTCTATTTCATTATTTATGCAAAACATTTTGTAACTACCATTATAAAAACTTGTCCTCTACACAACTAGACTTTAGATAAAACAATGAAAAACAAAAATACATACATAAAATTAAATTTAACCTACAAATTTATTTTCAAAAACACTTTTCTTAACAATTACCTTTTTAGCGTTCAATTTTAGAAAAGATGTTTAAGATAACAAAAATTTTAATTGGCTCAGTTAATCATTGCAGTATGACGTCCTAACCCTACACTTATATCATACAATAATTCTATTGTATATATAATTCAAAACAGTAAAGGGAGCAAAATGGAACAGACTACCCTTGGGTACCGGTCGACGTCATATATGAGGCTCTTTCCACATAAAAGAATTTATTGAACATGCTGCCAGCATGGAATCTTAGCAAATCTGCATATGCATCACTTGGACAAAAATTATTCACATACAAATAAACACACAAAAATTAAATCACAAAAGTAAAAGTAATAACAACGAAAGAAAAATATCACTCATTTTGTGGTCCCTGAAGTTTCAAATCCGTGGCTACCGGTATGCGGGTGTGGTGTGGCTGTGCGACTTTTGACCGTCGTCAGTATCGCTGCCCCTACTGTAAAGAAGCGTCCCTCTTCTCAGTAGTGGCTGATTTTTAGCCATGTAACATTATGTACGACCAGTATCTGCTTCGGGTGTTTACGCGTCAAGCACGTTTTCGTGTCGCGTAATTTTTTTGAAGTTGTCTCTTTCTCAACGCGATCCAGATTGTTGACGCGTTGCGTCCGGATGGCATACACGTCGCATTGCGTGAGCAGAAAAGACTTCAAATTTTTGTTACTTCATTTTTCCCCAAATATTCACCCCACACTTAAAATATGCTTAAGGTGTGCAAATATCTATTTATGATTAGTGATATGTCAATCAAAACAATAAAAATACATAACACAAAAACAAATTTAAAATCACACAAATATTAACTAATAATTTAATTTTCTATACAAAAAAAATAAATCCGAATTCCCCGGCAACGGCGCCAAAAACTTGTTGTGCATTCTGACATACATATAAAACACCCAAAAACGGCACCAAGAAACTTGATGTGTTATTAGCGTTTATAAGATTTTCGAAAATGATTTCACATTAGTTTTACATTTATGAACAGGGAAATACCATGTATGAATAGAACAACACAATTAGGCAAGTGTACCTAGTCGATTGTAGTATAGTAATGGTAAATCCGGGTTGTCGACCCACGGGAAAACGGCTATCTTTAAGTTAAGAAAATCAATTATCAATTAACAATTTATTAAAGCAAATACTCAGGGGCGAGTTTTGATGAAAACTCGTAAAACTTTGATTATAAAATAAATGACGAAATAATAAATGATCATAACAAAAATAACAAGGGAAACTTTCGTTGTTGGATCTGTTGATTCATATAAACCTATGTTGACTAGTTTTGATTATGTGCAATGAGTTTAAATAAGTTGCATTAAGTTGTAGGATCGTATGGTCAAGTCACCAATTCTATGACTAATAAGTTAAAATAGCACAATGGTCATGTAACTAATTAACTTATAATCATCAAGTATTAATACAATCTAACATGCAAACATAGCCCATATCCTAATGGTCAAAGTGATATGTTCATACAATCAATGGTCATGAGTTGCAACTAAATGTGATATAAGTCTTATTTCACTAATCAAGTTTATAACTTAGATAACCTTCCTAGTTAAATGGTCAATAACTAGTCCAATGATATATAGTTGTCAATTATACATCATGACGGTTCATGTGATCAATACGTTTAAATGGCCATTTAAACTTAATCATATGAAGATGGCAATCAAGAATACAAACCGTAACCACATTTAATATGTATAGCATGCAAGTTATATATCCTAACCGATATTAAACTCGAATCAAGAACTAGATCAACACATATTATATTAATGAATCAACATCACCTCGGCAAAAGTTACGGGAAATATAAATTACAAAATATAAAAGTAAACATTACTTAGATTCGATTGAACCATCTAGTTATGTTTGATATGCTATTAGTGCAATGGATATTGAACGTTAAATACCGATTTCTAAAATGATTAGATGTTTTGGTCCAACTACCTAATCCTATGATTATAAGGTCATTAATGGCAATGGTCATGCTATTATGTATTCCAAATAATCATGTATTGGTTCGTATCATACAAGGTTCATTCGAGATTTTGATCTCAATGGTCATGACAATCAAATTGGCGTCAAATGAATTATGCGAGATAAAATATAAAACGTTCAATATCCGATAAATAACAATCAAATCATAACTAAACATTAATCAAATCTAAGTAACAAATAATACAGATAACATAATCTGAAGAATACGGCTTAGGAAATCATAATAGAATGCTAAATATATATAAAGCAAACCGAATGAAGTCCCGGCCGAACATTCTTCAAGCTCTCGATTCCATAGTTTCCCCTTCGATTCTACAAGCTTTCTGGCCGAGTTTGGTGCTGTGGAAGTGTTGAGATACGATCTGGTCTCCAAGTGGTGTAAGTGTTGTCTCCAAAGAAGAGCTGAATGGCTGGTATTTATAGCTGGAACATCGCTGGGCGCGGTGCGCCTGAGGGTGGGCGCGGTGCGCCTAAAGGAGATCTGTGCACGTTCGCCAACTGTCGCACGAGGGAGCACGTGGTTTGCAGCTTTAATGTCGGATCTGAGGCGCGGTGCGCCCAAAAGGTAGGCGGGGTGCGCCCTTGCACATGCTTGGCAGGTCGGTTGAATCATTGGATAAACGCACGCTTCGATTATTTTAATCAAAAGTCTGACGAAAAGCGGGATCTGGTCCCCCTTTGGGCGCGGTGCGCCTGGCTGTGGGCGGGGTGCGCCCAGGCTTCTGGCAGATTTTCATTTTGCTTCTTTTTAAGCTCAAATGTTTGTGTAATTCGTTCGCTAGCTCCAAACGCGTATTTTTAGCTTCAAAACGAATATTTAAACATATTAGGTATCTTTTAGTTCATAACATGTATAAAACTAAACTAAAATCACACTGATATCGTGCGGAAAATATGTATAATTTACGCGATATCAGTTAATAATCATCTAAATTGACTCTAATACGTAAGAGTCCAATATTATATCATTATAAACAATGCCTAGATAATAAACTTTACATTTACTATCTTTATGTGAATTTTACTATTCACCGAGGCATTCAAATCGATCTACAGTGCCCCCGAGGGGTCGGAAACTCAATATAAAAAATTTCCCAAACTTTTCAGACCATAACGAGCCTACGGTTCAAGTTTGAGCTAAATCGGACAAGCCAAACAAAAGTTAGCGTTTTTGATTCCCTGCCTGGCCCCTGCTTGGAGGCGCACTGCGCCAGGTATCAGGCGCACTGCGCCTGGGTGCACCCCGCCCTGATCCTGGGCGCACTGCGCCCTGCGCCTGGGCAGGCTCCTGATCAGTCGCGATTTATGCACTGTAGCACGCAGTTTTGGCCCATTAAGTCCTTATTTCTGTTCTTAATCGTTTGGGGTTTGTTTCCAGGCTAAAACCTTATATCAAAACAAGGTTTTCAACCATTCAAAACAACTAAATCAATCAATATGAAGAATTAGGGTTCTTAGTCCCAAAACCCCAAAACTTCAAATTCATCACAAATAGCAATCTACTTCCATTTTCTTGAATTAAGTCCTTTTAGCATGACTTAATGGAAGCATTAAACCATTTAAACTACATAATCGTAACTGAAATGTACAAATTTCAGTTTCTATAATACCAAACCAAGAACACTTCAAGAACTTGGTTAAAATCAAGTTTACTAACCTTGATTAACATAGGAATCACCAATTCCAAGCTATGATTCTAATTCCTTGTCTCAAGCTTCATGATTTCTGCAGAATTTTGCTCCCAAAATCGTTCCCGTAGCTGCACAAATGGCCAGTCAAAGAGAGAGTCAACCTCTCTATTTATACTTCAAAACTTTACAATTTTGGTCCCTAAGTTCCATTTCTTGAACTTTGACCACAATAATCAAGTTTTATTACAATAAAACTTTCATTCTTTATACATTTGCCACAAACAACAATGTTTTTCATATTTAGTCCTTCACATGGTCAAATGACCAAATTACCCTTTCGTGGTAAAATAACCAAAAATCAGTTTTTATAACATTTTAAGTCCAAAACTCAAAATATTATTTCAAACCAAATTCTTTTCTGTCCAAAAGACCAAATTACCCTTCTAAGGTAAAATGATCAATTTACCCTTTTTATTTTATTTACATAAAAAGAGTGTCTTGGCGTTACAATGATGGTGGTGATGGTGGCGACGGTGTTCGTGGGGTGGTGGTGTTGGTGGAGGTGGGTGGTGACGAAGGTGGTGGTGGTGGCGGCGGTGATGGAGGTGGTAGTGGTGGCGGTGGGTGGTGGTAGCCATGGTGGAGGTGGTGGTAAAGGTGGTAGCGGCGGTGGTGGGGGAGGTGGCGGCGTTGGAAGTAGCGGTGGTGGTGGTTTGTGGCGGTGGCGTTGGGGGAGGTGGCGGCGGCGACGGTGGTGGTAAAGATGGCGGCGGCAGCGGTGGTGGTGGCGGCGACGATGGTGGTGGTGGTAACGAAGGTGGTGAAGGTGGAAGTGGTGGAGAAAATCATATGTGAATAATAATATATATCTCGTCGTTAGAGCGTCAACCTCCGACGGCGCCAAAGCATTAGAGCGGCAAGAAAAAAAATATATGGCTGAGATTCATTCTCGCATTCTCAACATAATTTTCATTCTCAATGGAACTACTTCTATATATATATATATATATATATATATATATATATATATATATATATATATATATATATATATATATATATATATATATATATATATATATAACACTTCTCGGTTGGTTGGAACGGGTAAGACTCATGCCTCTCTTAGGAGAGGTTGTGGGTTCGAATCTCATTACACACAAGCAAGGCTAAAGATAATAATGCCAACCTTGTGGCCTCTGTGCTAGGCCGTGAAGCGTGTACCCGGGGCTGGTTTACGCAGTCAGTTGCCTGCAGGACGTCACTTACGGGGTGGGACGTGCTTTGCGCCAGGGTTTGCCGATTGCGTGTGCGGGTCTAGTCTCTGTGCAGCATCTACTTGGAGAAAGGGAAGGTTCAACGGTATCGACCGAGCAGTCTCATATGTACCTAGCTAGGCTGTAGTATATTACGTACCCGTGTAATAGGATTTATCCCTACTTGCAAATATATATATATATATATATATATATATATATATATATATATATATATATATATATATATATATATATATATATATATATATATATATATATATATATATATATATATATATATATATATATATATATAGGGAGGTTCAATATAGAACTAAAAAACACTGCCTAACCACAGAACCATCTTTATCACCATCAGATCACTACATCTACGGATTAGATTAAAAATAGGTGTACCATAACATTATATGTGTTGTGCAGTGAATAACATACATCCATGGGCATAATAGGGGATCACGATCACCTACCAATCACAGAAAACCATCACCACCATCGGAATTCATTTGGTACCGTCGATTTCACCACCATCATTCCTAATCACGCTCCCAAATCCGCCATCGTTAACTGGTTTTCATCTCGGAGCAAAATCGATCCTTCTGTTGGTGCATCGAACTCCATGGACCGTCGATCTTTTCTTAACCCAACTTTTCAAGGTATTCATTCCAATTGGTTCGATTTCATGACTGAAATTAGCCAACAAGTCAACAAATCAACTTCATCATCTTTAATCTTTTCTTGATTCATCTGTTTTATCCTAACATATCAACATTGATGTAGTACTAAAACCCTTTCTATGATTGACCAAAACATGGATACTCAAGGTGCACACCATGTGCTTGTTAAAATGCCAACAAGGACTATTTTGTTGTAAGTTGTGGTTTATATCGGCTAGGGTTTATCGCTCCAATCAGTTCATCTCTGTTAGCGTTTAGTTGAGTTATAAACTTTTCTTTTGTAGTTTCTTCGTATGTAATGTTGGTTTGGTCATGCGTATGTAGTCGAAGATTGTAAAATTACCCCTGTAATCGTATGTTCATTACTGAACATATGTTCATAGATGAACATACTATAATCAGTAAACACAAACCTGTCCATTGATCATCTAGGTTTTCTGGAATGTATTACTATTTGTTGTTTTTGCTACAAGGCTGTGGTTGTCAAATGAAGTGCAATAAGATTTATATGTTATATGATGTAGAAAAAGTCACTTTTGATATTGAAATTAGTTAGTCTGTAGCATAGAGAATGTTAACTCCTGATGTATGTTCATTGATGAACATATTTTCATTGATGAACATATGTTCATTGATGAACATATGTTCATTGATGAACATATGTTCATTGATGAACATAGCAATTTAAGTTTTTTGACGATCGTACCCTTTTACTTAGATTTTAATCTTACGGTTAACAACATGGTTCTGCAGTTAGGTGATTTAATTTGGTTCTGCATTGAACCCATCCCTATATATATACATATATATATATATATATATATATATATATATATATATATATATATATATATATATATATATATATATATATATATATATATATATATATATATATATATATATATATATAGACACACACACAAACACATGTAGTAAGCTGTTTAGCGCTTGAATATAAATATATATAGAACATCAGATTCCCATCCTTTACCAATAATCTTCTTCATCAACGGATACTGAAACATATAAAATTCAGAAATAAAAAATGAGACAAAACATTGTAAAGCACATGTAATTCTTCTGACAGAGTATAAATTGAACGGAAAATTAGGCTGGCTCAAGACTGAAAATAATGAGACAAACAGGGTGAGCTCAATGTTTCCAAAACCAAGGACTAGTGAGATAGACTCATTAGCAATCGTAACATGGTATGAAGTTGTTTGTTTATCTAACTTAGAAAATAGGGTAGTTTATATGGATTGTGATCTAAAGCACCTGAGTCAATCACCCACTTAAAGACAGCAATTACAAGGCATTTAACTGTATCAACAAACGCAACAATTGGAGCGGTGGAATTCTTCATCCCTAAAACTTAAAAGTCGAGCATATTCTTCTATCGGTATAGTAACAGTGTTATCTGATGTAGACGCAACATGTACTAATGAACTTCTCTGATTTTTAGCCAAGAGTTTCTTACATGGATGCTTAGTATGACCAAACTCATGTCAATAGTAGCATTCGACATTAATAGATACATGAACAGAGGCTCGTGGGTCAATAGTCTGATTACCACTGTGACCACCTCTGAAGCTCATGTTGGAACTCAAATGTTCTTTTATTCAGAACTCAAACTGAAATACAAGAAAGAACTACTAACTCTAAAACACTCTCTATGTTTTTGTGGTGCATTACAATGGATGTTAGAACATCTATTTATAGTGATGGTAGTGTCCTTAATTTCTACAATAGCTGCAACCTAAAAATGAGTTCATATGAGAAATTCAACAAAGTTAGGTGTGGTTGGTGGTGTAGGTGTGGTTGGTGGTGGCTGCAAGTTTGTGTTTACATTCACATTCTCCCCCTTAAACCAAACTTGGCTCGAGATTCGTTACGCCGATCATGTTGCGCATTTCAATGTGCCTCACATATGTCAAAGCCTTGGTAAAGATGTCTGCCCTTTGATCCTTCGAGGCTACATATTCCACCATAATTTGCCCACGCTCAACACATTCTCGTATGAAGTGAAAACGAATGTCAATGTGTTTGCTTCGACCATGAAACACAGGGTTTTTCATCAAGGCAATAGCAGATTTGTTATCAACATACAAAGTGATAGGCATAACATGATGTCCGGTGAGTTCCTTCATGAGATTTGCAAGCCAAATGGCTTGACATGCTGCCGCCGTGGCTGCCATGAACTCTGCTTCACATGTGGATAAAGCAACAGTCTTTTGCTTTTGAGATTGCCAAGTTACTACATTTCTACCAAGATAGAAAACCATCCCACTCGTGCTTTTGCTATCAACAGTGTCACCTCCGAGATCACTATCGGTGAACCCAACCAAGTCTTCAATTTTACGACCCTTTCCATAGTTGAGTCCATAATCGACGGTTCCTTTTACATACCGTAAAATATGCTTTACTACTTGGAAGTGCAAAATTGTTGGTTTTTCCATGAAACGACTTTCAATTCCAACCGAATATGATAAGTCTGGTCGAGTGTGTGTTAAGTACCTTAAACATCCCACTACTCTCCTATATTCGGTTGGGTCAACTTTTTCACCATCTTCATCCTTTTTGACCTTCAACTTTGGTTCCATTGGTGATTTTGCTGGGTTGCAATCTAGCATCCCAAATTGCTCTAAAATCTTCTTTGCATAAGTCGTTTGTCGCAAAGATATTCCCCACTTCTCCTGCGATACTTCGATTCCAAGGTAGTAAGAAAGCAGACCCAAGTCACTCATTTCAAATTCTTTTTTCATTTGATCTTTGAATTTGACAATGTCTTCGGTGTTCGACCCGGTGATGATTAAGTCATCAACATAGACACCAACAATAAGAGTTTTGCCATTTGTTTTCCTTATGTAAACCGCCGAGTCTTGTGAACATTTTGAAAAACCGAGCCCTTTTAAGCTTTTGTCTAAGCGAATGTTCCATGCTCGTGGAGCTTGTCTTAAACCATATAGAGCTTTAAAGAGCTTGTACACCTTGTGACTATGGATTTTATCAACATATCCTTCCGGTTGGGTGACATAGACCTCCTCCTTGAGATCTCCATTAAGAAAGGCTGACTTGACATCAAGGTGGTGGACAACCCACCCATGTTGAGCTGCTAAGGCAAGGATAAGCCTTATGGTCTCAAGTCGTGCTACCGGTGCAAAAACTTCATCAAAGTCGATTCCTTGCTTTTGCACAAAGCCTTTTGCGACGAGTCTAGCTTTGTGTTTCACCACGTTTCCAAAGTTGTCTTTCTTCACTTTGAATACCCATTTCAAACCGATTGCTTTATGACCCGGCGGCAAATCAGTGAGTTGCCACGTCTTGTTTTTCTTGATAGCATCCAACTCTGTTTGCATAGCCTCCTGCCATGCTTTAGAGGTTACCGCCTCTTTGAAATTCAAGGGTTGATCTGCAGCTATCATCAACAATTCTCCAGGCTCAAGGATCACACTTTCAGCATTTTCATACACATCAGCTAGCGAACGATATCCTTGAGGCCCAACTTCGTTTGGATCACTTTCTATATCGGATGAGTTTGAAGAAATTGGAGTGTATGGGGTTGTTTCAGACTGAATAGGTTCAAAATCTGGGTTTTCTAATTGATCTGGGTTGATTTCAGGGATGTTTTGGGGTATTTCAGGATGTATTTGGGTCTGTGGTTCAATGATAGTAAAGGTTTTAGGAGTCACCTTTTCTTCTTCTTTATTTTTGTACCAATTCCATCCTTCTTCTTCATCAAAGACAACATCTCGACTAACCCGCAACTTTCGATCTTGCGGATCAAATAAACGGTTGCCTTTCGTTCCATCCTCCACACCTAAATACACCATCTTTTTGCTTCGATCATCAAGCTTTTTCAGGTGACCACCTACAATTTTAGAAAAAGCAACACACCCAAATACCTTTAGGTGTCCAAGGCTTGGCTTTTTGCCAAACCAGGCTTCATAAGGTGTGATGTCGGGAAGTGCTTTTGTAGGTAGGCGGTTAAGTAGATAAACGGCATGTCTAACGGCTTCTCCCCAAAACTCCCCAGGGACATTTCTTCCTTTAAGAAGACTTCTTGCCATGTCCATAACGGTTCGATTTCGCCTCTCTACAACTCCATTTTGTTGAGGCGAATATGGTGTCGTTAGATGTCTTTTAACGCCATTTTCTTCACAAAAACTTGTGAAGTCTTTAGAAGTGAACTCTCCTCCCCGATCTGTACGAAGTGCCTTTATTTTATAACCCGAACTTTTCTCAGCCATCAATTTGAAGCGTTTGAAAACACTAAATGCTTCAAGTTTGAACTTTTCTCAGCCATCAATTTGAAGCGTTTGAAAACACTAAATGCTTCAAGTTTCTCAGATAATGTGTACACCCACATCCACCGACTAAAGTCATCTATTAGAAAAGAAAATACTTGCTTCCTCCAATAGAGGTGGGTGTAATCGGACCACATAAGTCCGCATGAACAAGTTGTAGCGGTTTTTGTGCCCGAAAAACCGCTTGGTTCGGGAACAAAGTTCTAGTTTGTTTGGCAATAACACACCCTTCACACACTTGATTTGGGTGTTCAATATTCGGTACTCCGGTTGCCATATTCTTTTCTGACATCTTTTTTAAGGCAGGAAAGTTAACGTGACCAAGTCTAGAGTGCCAGGTCCAAGCTGGTTCGTCTTTTGTTGCTAAAAGACAAATTGGTCTACCAGTTTTTAAAAGAGTTTTATACAACCGGTTTGGAGATCTTTTAACTCTCAAAAGTAGAGTTTTGTTTCTATCAAACAATGATAGAATTGACCCGTCCATAATAACTTGACTCCCTTCTTCCGTCATTTGTCCAAGACTAATTATGTTATTTTTAAGACTTGGAATGAAATATACCTCGTTAAGGAGTCTCTGATCACCATTTTTGCAATCAAATAAAATCGACCCTTTTCCCAAAATAGCGACAGTTGAACCATCGCCAAATCTCACGTGACCGGTAATGTTTTCATCTAGCTCATGAAATTTTAAGCGGTCTCCGGTCATATGGTTGCTAGCACCATTGTCGAGATACCATACCTCGGAGTTCACTCGACTTTCTCCCGATGTAAGAAGATTAACACAAATCTTCTCTTCTAGCGATACCTTTTCGGATGTGACTTCTTGTGAGATTGCCATCATCAAGATGGGCTCTTCTTCATTGGCTTGAGTGAGGTTTGCCTCCTCACCATGGTTCTTTTTGGGGCATTCCGATGCATAATGACCAAATTCATCACAAGAATAACATTTTACCTTGCTTTTATCCTTTTTCGGCTTGTTAGATTCATTTCGGGGCTGATTTGAATCTCTTCCTCGGCCGCGTCCTTGACCTCGACCTCTACCACGCCCTCTCCCAGCATGGCCTCCACCTCTTCCTTTCGAGCTAGAGGATGATTCTTTCCCATTGTGTTGTTTTGAGCGGGACACCCACTCGGCATGTGTGAGCAATAACCCTTGCTCTCTGTCTTTCTCTCCATATCCGCGAAGTCTTTCTTCGTGGGCCTTGAGTCGGCCTACGACTTCTTCAATCGACATGTTCTTCAGATCACCGAATTGCTCGATAGAGGTTACGATTTGCATGAATCGTATTGGAACGGCTCGAAGAAACTTTTTCACCACCGAAGTTTCATCGATTTTTTCTCCAAGTGAGCGAATGCCGGTAACGATTGTTGTCAATTTCATGGCGAACTCATCAATTGATTCGTTGTCCTTCATGCGAATCACCTCGAATTCACTTTTCAAGGTTTGAACTTTCGCCTCTTTGACACGTTCGGCACCCATATACATTGTTCGAAGCGTCTCCCACGCCTCTTTTGCCGTATCCTTCTCCGCTAACATGAGCAACACGTCCTCCGGAACTGCTTGGTAAATCGCAGCCAATGCCATGTGATCCAAACGTTCTTCGACTACTTGATTTTGCACCGCTTCCCATACTCCTTGCGCTTGCATGTTTACCCGCATTTTTAAAGCCCACACCGAATAATTGGACTTTGTAAGTAGTGGATAGTGTAACGTCACACTTCCTTCCTTCCCCGTCCTTTGGACGTTCTCAACTTCGGGATGAGACGACGAGCTTGGTGTGGACATTCTTGGCGTATACGAAAACTACGTGTAATTTATAAAAAAAAATTACGTGTAATTTATGAAAATTACAAGGATTAAAATGTAATTTTCAGAAGTCCAGGGGCTTGTTTGAAACTTTTTGAAGTATAGGGGCTATTCTGAAGTTTTTCTGAAAAATAGGGACCAATCTGAAATTTTTCGGAAATACATGGACGAAAACGTAACTTTTCGAAACTTCAGGGACCAAATTGCAATTTTCTGAAACCTGCTACAGTGTCGCTACAGTAAACCGCTACAGTGACGCTACAGTGACGCTACTCCGGTCGTCTTCTCCGGCGAGATCTCCGGCGAACTGGTTTTTCCGGTAACTATTCCGGCGAACCTTTGACCGGACTTTTGGAGGTCTTCCGGTGGTCGAAAAATTCCGAAAAATATATATTCGGAATCGTGGGAACGCGAACTTTACAATGGTGTGCCCGGAAATCGATTTTGAGACAAAAAAATTCCGACAAAAAAAAACGAGGGTGTTTAGAGAATTACCCCGGGAGCTTAACCAATCTCTGATACCACTTGTTGGAACTCAAATGTTCTTTTATTCAGAACTCAAACTGAAATACAAGAAAGAACTACTAACTCTAAAACACTCTCTATGTTTTTGTGGTGCATTACAATGGATGTTAGAACATCTATTTATAGTGATGGTAGTGTCCTTAATTTCTACAATAGCTGCAACCTAAAAATGAGTTCATATGAGAAATTCAACAAAGTTAGGTGTGGTTGGTGGTGTAGGTGTGGTTGGTGGTGGCTGCAAGTTTGTGTTTACATTCACAGCTCATACTATGAACATCATGAGATCCTCCTCGAGATCCGCCTAGAAATCCACCTCGACTAACCAAATCACTACTATGATCAGAGGTTTGAGAAGACTGGAGATTCTTATTCTGAATAACACGAGCAAATGTTTCTTAATGGGATGGAAGTCTAGATTTGTTCAGGAAGTAAGATCTGACGGATTCAAATTCGGGTTGCAAACCACTTATGAAACTAATGACAACAATTTGTTCATTTTAAGTCTGCATAATTTTTACATCAAGGGAAAAAGAGAGTTGAGTTCCTCATATACTCTCTTGAACTCGGTAACATAAATAGTAAGGGACCGGTCTTGTTGTTCCCCCTGGTGAAAGGACTTACATATGTTATATACTCGGGAAATATTGCTTTGTGCAGAATACAGGAAGTCGAGATAGTCCATCAATTCTTTCACATATTCACCATGGTTTACCAAAGAAGAAAAAGAAGGCTCAATATTGTTACTAATATGTAAAAACGAACGAGCATCACTTTGTAACCAAGACGCAGAACCATCACATGTGGGTAGGGGTATTTAAAATATCTGAATCCGAAAATCCGATAGAAAATTATCTGAAATTTCGGATATCCTGATTTTCGGATATTCGAAATTCGGAAATCTGATTATTTGGATTCCGATTCGGATAACGATTTTAAAAAGTTTCAAATATTTCGAATATCCGATATCCAAAACCCAAAAACTACTTTTTGTTTTTTTCTTCGATAAAACTATCAATTTATTATGAACATACATATATACCTCATACATGAAATGATAAAAACATCGGACGACATATGATCATTAACAATTTTTAATTTCAATATGTACCTACACAAAGTCCACAAATACCAAAACTGTTTTGTCGATTTATTTCCGATTCTTTTTTGCATTGTGTTTTCGGTTTGGAATATTGTAATGTAAAAATGAATATATTTATTTGGGTATACATGTTGGATAAATGATGCTTCTTTTTTAATATAATTTAATTGAATTCAAAAAATACAAAATATTTCAGATATCCATAATGATATATGATTTGTTCGCATGTGACCAATCACAGGCAGATATCATAAACGGATGCTTAAGACCGAAAAATTTATAAAACTAACTTATTACTCTAAGGACTGTCGCATACTAGGCATCATACTTAATCGTGTAGCAGTATAGTATTGGTAATAAAGGGTGTCAAACACTTTGGGGAACGGGCGAGGCCCGTTATTTTAGTAGACTCAATTGACAGTTAATTTTAACTTAAATATAAAGTAGGGAATTTTAGATAAAACTATTAATTATATTAATATAAAAATATAGGTATGGGTTTTAGATTTAAACATTGTCTTGAAGGATGTAATACTTGGTTCAACTTTGGGTTTTGGTTGACTTTTAACAGTGCAATGGTTAGTCAAACTTGTTCACCGGTTTCTAAAGCGACTAGGTTCTTGATCTGAATCCTAACCATATCACTTCTAAAGTGGTTTTACACTAGCCATATAAATTAATCGATTTTGTTATCAATATTTAATTCGTATTTTGCAATATTTGTTTTGGTTAGTTTCATTAGTGATGATAACTAACAATTGTAAAGATTGGTTTTCTATTGCAATCATATCATGTACATTAAAGTTCTGATTTTTTATGACTTAACCCTAGGAATTGGTCCTTCACTAGTCTTGTTATGTCTAATGGTCGTAAACTAAATCAAGAATAAAACTTTTGATTAGATCGATCCTTCAAACCACAAAGCTCAACAATAAGTAATAAAAATCAAAGTTGAACATATATGGATCGTCAAACAATCAAAACAAAACAAATTAAACAACTTTGCTAAACTAAGCCTTAAAATCAAATCAAAAATCAACTTTTAATTGAAAACAAGTATCACATTATGGTTTTAATTCCATATTCAGCCAATAAAAGCAATAAAACATTAGATTCAGAAAGTCAACATGATCATGAGACAAAACAAACGCTAAACTCGAATGCTTGAAACTAAACCTACAATCCTGATGCTTTATATCCTTCCTCCGGCCTTGAATTATGCTAGAATACCTTCAACAATGCTGAGAATATGGAAAACTCCGACTACTGTCATTTAGAATTGATGAAAATTTGATTCCCTTTTAAAAGTTGTGAAAAACCCTTATTTATATATTTTCAAACCACCATCAGAACGCGTCCTATGACCTCTGGGTCGCGTCACATTCATCATGTATATCTCGTAATTAACACAGTCGTTATCCTATGGTCACGATGTTATCAATATATCAAGACGTCACGAAATAGAAAGTGTCGCGTCGCTATCTTTATTGGCATGCCATGATCTTCAATTCAGTAATCTTCTTTTTGTAGCTTTTATTCCAGTCCATTTTTCGCTGGTTTCCGTTCTTTTTGACCAGCAACCCGTTTTCCTGTAAAATTTCAAATTCCAAGTAAATGATTTTTTTTCCTGATTATGTCAGTTATAGCCCTAAAAAATACCCTGATATTACATATAAAATATGTATAATTATAGCGACATCAATATCTAAATATTTATCCAAAATTTTGGATACAGGTTTGGATATCAATATCCATTGTTTGAAATTTTCGAATATCTGGAATTTTGGATATCCAATTTTGAACACCTTATGGGCGATTTTCTTATTGTAAGAAAACTTCATGCATGACTTCTTTGGCAACTTGGATGTGTTTATTTTGTTATTTTATGTTACCAAATTTTACATGCATTTAGGTTACATAAAGTTGTCTTAGAAAAACAAAGAGTTTTTTTTTTAGTTTATGATTGTATGTGAAAGTTGTGCATAAATAAGCCATTCGACCATTGTGATGTTTTGTGTGTTGGAAATTCAATATGGTTGTAATATTTATTTGTTTATTCATATGGCATGTAATAGTAAATTTGTATTCTTTCATTTTGTTAATTTTATGTAATAGATTAGTGTTAGACTAGTTTATTTTACGTAAAATGTAACAAGAACGAAAATGGTGGCTTTTCTTGGTGGTCCTTGTGGTTTTCGGTTTTGAGGTGAGTTCACCACCACCCTACGATTTTGGTCACCCACCCACACACTCCATGGAGCTTTTTAGATCTTGCGTGCAAGAGTTGTTTTGGAAAGTGGGAGCTTGAAGACATCACATTTGAAGATTTGGTCCCTTGTCTTTTAGGAATGGACTTGATAATTCTTGTTAATGGTTCACAAGAATTATCATTAGTTAATGGCTTGGTTTATGCACTTTTACATGTCATGGATGATTGATGCTGATATTCTCTATGTATGGTTGAAATAAGATTTTTCATGCTAGATAATATTTTTGAACAAAAATAATCATTTTGGAGTTTTTTTTAAGAAAAAATTTTAACATAGGATGGTAAGATGGGTTTTCTAATAAAAGGAGTTTTATTCTAAAAACCTAAAATTTTGAAATATAAAAAATTAGTTAAAATTGTGATTTTAAAACTCATCCAAACTCCAAGTCTAAATAATGAAATGATGTTTTATTAAAAGGACTAAGGTTGGCTCTTGTATGTGTGCTCAAACTCAAACTTAATATAGGATATTAATTTCAAACTTGATCACAACATAATAGTTAATAAAAAAAGATTTTATTTTAACTAAAAGAATCAAAAGATGAGAAATATGATATTTCATAATAAAAGGTACAGTGTCACATTGTATACATGCAATGTAAATGATACCATGTATTTCCAACACTAGAATTGCAAAACATATAAAATCTATTTAATAAGTGCAACTTTATGTCATCCTTTTGAGAAACACCCGCTCTTCATTTGTATGGTCCTTGTGGGATATAGGATACCTAACCACTTGGATTGTCTTTTGTTGACCTTAGTGGTTTTGCGATTTCTAGTGGGATAAAGGATACCTAACCACTAGTTATGTGTTTATTCCTTAAGTTTTTCAAGTTGGATGACTTGATCGAGAATCTTTTGATAAAGGTCACCTAAGCATTAAAGACCCAATGCATATATGGGATCAAACATGCCAAACTTACAAATGTTGTAATGGATCCCATACAACTATGATTTACATTTGGATGTAATTGGTAAACATTACCTACCTTGTTGAATTAAATAGATGAGATAAAGGATACCTAACCATTTATTTGTTTTGCAACTTGGATCCTAGACTTTAATTAATTAATGTTTTAGAACCTAAAAAGGTACTAATTTCTTAAATATTTGAATATTGAAAAGACTAAATGAACCTTGTTAAATTTTGTAGATTGCCCCAAACGCAACCAACCCAATCCCAAACAACCTATCACTCCGTCCCATCCTTGAGAAGGACAAACTTAACCATACTAACTTTACGATTGGTATCGATGTTTGAGAATCATTCTCAAACAAGAAAAGAAAGATTTTCTATTAAATGAAACTCTTGCCTATGAGCCCCCTCCACTTCTAAGGCCATACGCAATGCATGGCTTAAGAAGGTCGATGATGCGATCTGTATGTCTTGTCTTATGCTGGCTACAATGATCCCGAAACTTCAGAAGGTCCTAAAGCATTTCCTGCATACGACATGATTACATATCTGATGGAAATGTTATGATAACAAGCAAGGACAAAATGCTTTGAAATTGTTTGCACGTTACATGCGTGCTAAATGGAGGAGGGTCAAAGTGTGAGTGCTTATGTTCTGAATATGAATAGTTACATTAACCAATTGGATCGACTCGGTGCTCCAACTACTGATGATTTAACACAAGATTTGATCCTTACCTCATTAACCAAGTCATTTGATACCTTTTTCATGAACTACAATATGAATGGCTGGGAGAAATTGATCTTAGAATTTCATGGGATGCTAAAGACTGCCGATAAGAACATCCCATAGAAAGCTACTCATGTGGTCGCCATTCGGGAGGGAATGATGTACCAAGAAGCCCAAACCAAAGAGCTCCAAGGCAAAGGAAAATATTGTCAAAGGCAAAGGCAAGCAAGTTTCCCTAGTCCTCCAACCGAAGAAGAAAGCTAAAGTTCCTAAGGAGGATGCCTGCTTTGAGTGTGGCATTACTGGGCATTGACAAGGCCTAGTAATATTACATATTTTAGTCGTTGTTGAGCCCTTCTTAGTGAATTTATATCATATATATCGTGGTATTCTCACTTTTCGTGCCAGTACTTGTTTGGAAGAAAATAATGAAAACAGGGACCAAAAGCGTTCAAATTGGAGGAAGTTTGAAGAAGAAAGCAAAATCAGGAAAATACGTACGCGCGCCGCGGAAATCAAGAAGGCGCGACGCGGATCTAAGGCGGTGGAACAAATTCAAATGCCGATAAAACGGGAAGAGATTAGTATGCGCGCCGCGGAAACCATAAATGCGCGGCGCAACTGCGAGAATTTTGCAACTATAAATAGAGGCTTTTTCAGCAGAAAACCCGAGCAAAACCCTGGTGAAAAATCGACCTCAAGGCTCTTTGACTCCGAGATTAAGCTTCTGCAACTTCATATTTGGTATTTCTATGTTTTAGAATTTATTTTTATTTAGCTAGATAGTTAGAATTCAGTAGCTAGTATCTTTGGGAGTGACAACCACTGATATTAGGCTTTAGTTTATGTTTTTGAATCATTTGGTTACTGTTTGTACTCGTGGATCTGAGTTTGGTTTATGATAATCATTTGGTTACAAGTAATTGTGGTTTTTTGGTATTTTATGCTTGATATTGGATTATGCTTGTTGTTTGGTGTTTGGATGTTGGTATGACCTTGTTTGGACTGAATTCCTTTGCTGATTTCAGTAACCAACTATGGTTAGCTTTGTGGGTTGAACTTTAGCCAGTGATTGTTCAGTTGGACCTTAGTTATTGGTTTAGTTTATGCCTTGGTTTATGTTTGATTGTTTGCCTTTGTTTGCTTCTGAATTAGAGATGTACTTCTGATTTCAGTAAGTGACTAGGGTTGTTGGGAGTTTAGTTTAAGTTTATGTTTGATTGGAATTGTTTCAGTTTATGTTTTCTGAGATTAGTAGTCAAAAGCTTAGGAACTAAGTCCTTTGACTATAGCGTGACACTATAGTTGGTAATCTGTCACCTGACTTGACCACGTAACTCCTGCGGATCGACCCTGACTTCCACTGTGCTAAGTGAGTGTGTTAGGTATTTCTTATTTTTTACCGCATGACGACCGCTGCGATGTCAGGCATCGGAAGAGAAAATGCCTAACCTACTTGGTGGAGTTGAAGAAAAAGAAGATCGGGGAAGGATCTTTAGGTATCTATATGATAGACATATAACTATTTATCTTTTCCCTTAACACTTGGTTATTTGATATTGGGTATGGAACTCATATTTATAATAGGTTACAGGGGTTCAAAAGCAGTAGGCAACTCAGGATAGGTGAAATGGTACTTCATGTTGGCAATGGAGCAACAGTTGCGGTCCAGTCACTTGGAGAATTTGATTTATTATTAACAAATGGTATGTTATTAACATTAAAGAATGTTTGCTTTGTGCCTAGTTTGACTAGGAACATTATATCTGTTGCATGATTAAGGCAATGTGTTTTGATTATCATTTTATTAATGATAATATTCATGCATTTAAGAATGAGGTATTCTAATTTGAGGTTAAACCTTTTAATGGAATCTATGAAGTAAACCTTGATTATTCTACCAACAATATTTCTATATACCATGCAAGCACCAAAATAACCAAATGTGATTCGAGTCAAACTTATATATGAAATTGTCTCATTGGCCATATAAACAAGAAAATCTTATCCCAACTTCAAAAGAGTGGACTTTTGAAGGCAAATGAGAATGATTCCTTTGATATATGTGAATCTTGTTTACATGAAAAAAATGACTAAAGCTCCTTTCTTTAGTACCAGTGAGACGACAAAGGAGTAAAGTCCTTCGTTCTGATACAGGAGGTGAGCACCTAAGTCTAGATTTCTTAGATCATCTTAGGAGTTGTGGGATTGTCTCACAACTTACTCCACCTTGAACACCACAGCATAATGGTGTATCTACGAGGAGGAACTTAACCTTATTAGATATGGTTCTGTTGGAAAGAGTGTCCAAGGTTATCAATTGATGGTAATATTTCTACTAATAGTATGGTCCTATTGGGTTGCCCTCATGTCCTAGAAAAATAGAAAGAGTCAGAAGGAGTAAAAGAAAGGATGATTAGTTTATTAATTTATTGAGAAATAAATTAGTTAGAAACTAGATCAATAAATTAATTGATAGAATTAATTATAATTAATTTAGAATCAATTAAAAGGACTGGATTGTAATTGATTAAAGGTTCAATCAAGATAACAAGTCCAGGGGGTGCGGTCGCCAAAAGGCTCCTAAGTTTGAAACCCTAGGAGCCCATGTAGTATAAATAGAGGCCTTAGGGTTCAACTGTAACACCACGATACTTTTGATGAGTATTAATATGTTAATCATAGTGTATTTATGATTTAATATGGTTCTAAGTATTAGAAAGTAATACTAGAAAAAGGGTAAATTGGTCATTTTACCATAAAAGGGTAATTTGGTCATTTGACCAAGTGAAGGACCAATTATGTAAAATTATTGTTGCTTGTGGCAAAAGTATAAGAAATGAAAGTTTTATTGTAATAAAACTTGATTATAGTGCCAAAAGTTCAAGAAAATGAACTTAGGGACTAAAAATGAAAAATTGGAAAATATAAAAAGAAATGAGAAATATCTCTCATTATTTGTGGCTGAACATTTAGAAGCTACGGGAAGAAGTTGAGATGCGATTCTTTGATCCTCACGGGAGATTGAAGCATGGTATTGGAATCATAGCTTGGAATTGGTGATTCCTAAGTTAAATAAGGTTAGTATTTGAATTCTAACCTAAGTTCTTGAGTGTTCTTGATGAAATGAACTTGATGACTGAAATTTCAGTCAAGAATTATGTATTGTAATAGCTTAATACTTCCAGTAAGTCATGCTAAAAGGACTTAATTCAAGAATATGGGAGTAGGTTGCTATTATTGATGAATTTGAAGTTTTGGGGTTTATGGAACTAAGAACCCTAATTCTTCCTTTGATTGATTGAGTGGGTTTTAATGGTTAAAAACCTTGTCTTAATAGAAGGTTTTAGCCTAGGAATGAACCCCAAATGATTAAGAACAGAAATAAGGGCTTAATGGGTAAAAACAGGGGCTACAGTGCAAAAATCGCGACTGGTCTGGAAGCCTGCCCAGGCGCCAGGCGCGGTGCGCCCCAATCTAGGCGCGGTGCGCCCATTTGGCAGAAATCCAGAAACCTCCTGTTAAAATTTGGTGCAATTTCCAAATTTGATTTTGATGTTAGGCTTGTCCGATTGACCTGAAATTTTAAACATAGGTCTAATATGTTATGAAACTTCGTAGAAAATTGTCGGAATACATATACGACCTCCCGAAAGTACTGTAGCAAAATACGTGTATTTTGGGAAAATGTATAATTTATAAAAAGGTGGTAATTGAAAGTTATCATCTAGAAATGGTCCCCAATTGTATTATATTGGACTCTTGTGTAGTAGAGTCAACTGAATTGGTGATTAACCTATTATCATTTGGTACATAAATGAATATATAGGTACGAAATAAATGGTTGTAGTGCACGCAAAGGCAAGAAACAACCAGGATTTAAATGCAGCTAGTATCCAGGTGAGTAATCTCACTGATATCATATATGATATATGATGATTGAATTGTTACAGATTTGAAACTGCTTTGGGGGACAAAATTGACAGTTGACAGATGCCTTTGAAAAGACAATACCAGATAAGCCGTGAGTCTGAGAAAGACAAGAACGGAGCTGTGAGTCAATGACACGACAATACCATATAAGCTGTGAGTCTGAGAAAGACAAGAACGGAGCTGTGAGTCAATAAATGAATAAACAATGCGACAATACCAGATAAGCCGTGAGTCTACGATAGACAAGAACGGAGCTGTGAGTCAATAACAGAAATTATATGACAATACCAGATAAGCCGTGAGTCTACGATAGACAAGAACGGAGCTGTGAGTCACATCTTGAAAAGGCAATACCGGATAATCCGTGAGTCATCGAGATGGCAAGAACGGAGCCGTGAGTCTAGGCAAAAGCGGGACAAACTCATGAGCCATAAATGATTATGATATTTGACTATGATATTGGATGCTATATCCAACTGGTGCGGCCTATACGGCTATGATATTGTTACAGGAACATGGTGCGGCCTTATGGCTATGATATCGGGTTATTGAAACCCATTTGGTGCGGCCTGAGAGCTATGACTTGTATATTGAAAGTGACATGATGCGGCTTATATAGCCATGATGTATGATGCAGTCCATTGTGACTAAGAAACATGGGACAGAAATGGTCAGACATGATTATATGTGCAAATAACTGACGTGGCTTGATAATTACAGGTTATTGTGATTCAGCCTGTAAGGCTACAGATTAGGATGTGAAATCCTAGGAGATATGTGGTCAGCCAGTAAGGCTAGGTGTTTGGATTCGATATCCAGACAGATATTTGATTGTATTTTTATACATGTTATTTGCAGATACGATTACTCACTGAGCTTTATAGCTCACGTTATTGTTAAATGTCCCTGCAGGTTAGCATGATCATGATAAGGGAATAGATAGAGTCCGTGACTCGAGAAGTGGGACTCTTAGATGCTGTCAGTAGCAGCCCGGCTTCAAAGGAGACTACGGTATTTTATACTCTCCTTGATACACTTGTACCCGTTTTTAATAAAATATACCCCTTTCGTTATGGTTTTATATATTGAAACCTTTGTTAAAAATGAAAAATTTTCAGGGGTGTTTTTGTTTTAAAAGCCGGGTGTTACATCAACCCTAAGGCATCCCAAACCCTTTTCTACGACGCCTCCTCCCCTACCTCTCTCCTTTCTACGATTTCTCATCCCTCTCTAGGGTTTGAGTTGTCTGCCTCCTTTCTCTTGAAGAAATTTTGATCTGTCTGGTTTTCTGGAGATCACTGGGTGTGAATCATTAGAGGGATTCTACTTTGGATCCTGATCATCCTCTGCAATTGTGTCTTTGACCAGACCACAAAGAAGGAGACCTACTGAGGTATATTTTGTTTAAGTTTTAAGTTGCAATAATTGTTATGAACTACATGATCATGAACAATGTTCATGGAATTTCTGTGATTTGATCTTGATTGTCTTTCGCTGCATTAGTTATGTGTTTATATGATTAAATCCCAACAGGTTCAATCTATGATGAGTAGATATACTCTTCCTTTATCCTTTTGGAGTTATGCTTTACTCATTGTTGTCCGTATTTTGAATATGACACTAACCAATAAGGTTATTAAGACCATTTATGATATTTTTTATGGAAAGGTTCTATCATTGTCTTACTTAAGGGTATGGGGTTGTGAAGCATATGTTAGACAATAAGCTTCAAGCAAACTCGAACCCCAATATACTAATTGTATCTTTTTAGGATATCCTAAAGATTGTTTAGGGTATTACTTCTACAATCCTACTAAAAACATGATATTTATTTCTTGAAAGGTTGCATTCTAAGAAAATAAGTTTCTATTGGGTGAGGTTAGTGGGAGGAAAGTGGAACTTGAAGAAGATCAAGAACCATAATTAAATGCATCATTGGTTTGCACTAGTTCTCAATAAGAAGTTGTTGAACCTGAACAACTGGTTGATCAGGAAACTAGGTGAAACACAGTGTTCACACATCTGGTAGAGTTCTTCATGAGCCTGAGAGATATGGATTTCTCGTGACTAATGAGGAATGTTATATGATAAATTATGATGAACCCAACAACTACCAAAGTGCTACGTCTAATCTAGATACTGATAAATGGCTTGAACCATAAACACTAGATGTAATCCATGTATGATAACCAAGTATGGGACTCGGTTGATCTTCCTCCTAATTGTAAGACTATAGGGAGTAAGTGGGTTTTCAAAAGGAAAATCGACATGGATGAAAATCTACACACCTAAAGGGTGAGACTTGTCGTGAAAGGTTTCATTCAAACTCATGCCATTGACTATGAAGTGAACTTTTCTCCAGTGGAAATGATCAAGTCTATTATGATACTGTTTTCCATAACTGCGTATTATGACAATGGGATATAGCATGTCAAAACGGATTTCCTTAATGGACACTTACTAGAAGATGTCTATATGGATTAGCCTAAAGGTTTTGTTAATCCAAAGTATCCTAATAAAGTGTGTAAGCTTAAAGGATCCATCTATGGGTTAAAGCAAGTATCACGAAGTTGGAATCTTTGTTTTGATGAGAAAATCACCAATTTTGGATTCATAAATAACTAAGATGACTCTTGTGTTTACAGGAAAGCTAGTAGGAGCACGGTATAATTCCTAGTCATATATGTGGATGACATAATACTATTTGGGAATGATGAAAGGACCTTGCAAGGCATTAAGTCTAGGGGTTGTTCCTTCCCATTCAGGATCCCCTGAAAAACTTTTGTGACAAGAAGGTTCCATCAAAAAATCCAGGCACATCCTCTGAAAATTTAACTTTATTCGGGATAAAGTTAAAGGCGTAGATAACTGTATTCGCAAGGTTCATACAAATCAAAGTTTGGTGGACCCATTCACGAAGCCCTTTAGAGAACAAAAGTTTTTTTGAGAACCGTGGGTATAATTCTTAGCCACACATTTTAAAAAGGCATAAAAAGAAGAGGAGGTGACATTTTTGTAATTATGCGAAAATTTCAAAAACTAACCTGGTGGCATTTTCGTAATTATATCAACGTTTATATCAACTGATACATTCATATGCGGTGACATTTTCATAATTATATCAGCATGTATATGCGTTGATGCATTGATGCATTCATATAAATATTTTAGCTATTTTATATCAACATGTTTATCATTTAATAGAACATAAAAGAGTATGAATGTTTACCATTTTTAATACAATAAAGTCGATATGCATACATTGATGCATTCATATATCCTCTTTTTGTTTTTATCAATATGTTTATCATTTAAAAGAGCATAAAAGGTATAGGTGTCGATACTCATCGGTGCATTGGTGCATTCATATTCATTAGTTGATGATACAAGGAATGAAAATAGGATGACATCAACGACAAATTTCTGCCGAAGTCATCCGACAGTTCCGAATTGGAAGAAATGCGCACACGACATGTAAAATGGCTCAATTAATAAAATTTATAACATTGCGTGATGTGTGGTCTTTTTCGGCCATTCGGGATCGTTTAGGGCCTCAAAATGCTTTTTTTTATTATTTTTACAACAATTTTTTTTTTGAGATTTGATTTAGATAATTGGTTAGGAATCTTATATTAAGCGATTATGATCTTCTAAGGTTAAGGAGGGAAGCTTATCATATTAGCATTATTTTGTGAATAAAATAAAATCGATATGCATGCATACATATGAATGCATTGATGCATTCATATGTATTCATTGATGCATGTATAAAAAAGTTATTTTTTATATCAAAACATCATTTTTCGAATAAATTTAAATCGCTATGTATGCATGTATATAGATGCATTGATGCATTCTATGTTTTAACTGATGCTTGAATAAAAAAAATAGTTTTTATATTAGAGCATCATTATTTGAATAAAATAAAATCGATATGCATGCATGTGAATGCATTAATACATTCATATACATGCAAAAAAAATTAGTTTTTATTTCAACATGTTTACCAGTTTTTAGTGTGTTACAAATGATGAACTTTGGTTTATTTCATTAAAGTTTTTGAAAAAATTAAAGTATTAATTTCTTAAAAACAATTTCCAAGATTTATTTAAAACTTGTAGTTGTATACCAATATATATACATAATTATAGAACATAAAAAAATAATAATTTTTTACAGTTTTAGGTTTTTTTAAATAAAATAAAATCACATAATTATATATTTACCAAAATGTCAACGCGTTAAAAATCACCCTAACAAATATATTATATACTACTGATATTTGTCGTTGCCGTTCTGACGAAAATAAACATGAAAATAAACATGCTCGATACATTAAAAAGTTAAAACTAAGACCAAGAGGTATGAGAACCCCTTGGTGTGAGGGGTTCTGGTGCCGTATAGGCTCCACATCACCTTCCCCTCACCCCTTAAATTTTAGGAAATGGTATCCCCTCACTACCCCTCACTACCCCTCACTTTTATATATATATATATATATATATATATATATATATATATATATATATATATATATATATATATATATATATATATATATATATATATATATATATATATATATATATATATATATATATATATATATATATATATATATATATATATATATATATATATATATATATATATGAGTAAGAAAGAGAAAAGAGAGAGAGAGTCCCCCCGGTGTTCCAACCCCTCACTCTTCAACCCCTCACCTTCCCCACACCAAGTGGGATGGTGTTCCCTTGCGGTGTGGGGTTGCCATGCTGGACACCGCATCATTGCCGCATTCCACACCCTTTGGTCTAAGGACACTAGAAGCTACTAAAAAAACACCAAACTAAAAACACCATATTTTATTGAAACCAACGTAGCATTACCATTGCTCCAAAATATCGGTTCGTGCCTTCACGAGTGCCACTCGTGACTCGTAGCTAAGATCTTTATTAAACTTTATTTCCATATTTATCTTATAAGTTGGTAAGTATTTTTGGTTCCGGTTCATTATTTGGTTGATGTCTATAACCTTCATATTCATTCTTCAAAATATCAATTTTACACCGGTGCCTGTCCAAACATTTTTAAAGCCGGGGACGAGAATAAAAAAGTCCCTCGAAAACAAAAATGTAATCAACCCATTTATAAATAATCTATAAAAAATATTTTTTAACGTTTTTCATTCATAATAGTTTTAAATATACAACTATACCAATTACAAAGATCTGTTAATTTAAAAATAAAAAATATTTCTTCTAGTTTTTTAAATGCAAAATAATCAATACCATAATGTGTAAAATTCACACATTATTATTCGGTTTTTATTTGTTTCAATTGTCGTGTGTTCTCTATAAGAACTACAATTATACTTGAGATGGAAATAACTCCTATTAATATCTGCAGGATCTATAATCTACATCATTACGTGCCTTATGCCTTTGTTAAATTTTGGATCCATGAAATTCGATAGCCCAAGGTCTTTATAAACTGCCTAGTGTCCTGTTGGGTATTGTTGATTTGGGATATTTGATGTAAATGATGGCAAATAAGATGAATACTTGCTATAATTGTGTTTGTCTAGATTCATTTGGACATCACCTGTGTGCAATAGTTTGCTTTTCTATTGGTTAATTGATTTTAATTTATATGGAATTATTTATTTTCCTTTTGGTTATTTGATTTTGATTTTTATTCCTTCTTAAATGCAAGTTGTTTCTGGATTTGAGCATGGTGTTTTGTAAAAAACAGATTCCATATGCTAAAGAGAAATCACATTGAAACACTTACCAAACGGTCATCTATTTCAGCTATTAGCACCTAATGCAATTAGTTGTTTTCATGACATATCAACTTGATTATAGTTTATTTGAACCTATTTTTCTTTGCCAAATTTCCATAGGTTTCCAAACTTTATGTGACGTGGTGTTGGTAGCAACAATTTCAAACAAATAAAAAGGTGAAAACGACTTTGGATGGTTACCTTTTGTGGCAGGCCTAAAAAGAAATATGAATCAACAATTTCATAATATGGTTAATGTTGATTTATAGAGTACCAAATAAAAATATGGAATATATATACTACGGTTGATTTGTGTGTAGTAATTGTATTATATGTGCAAGATATACTCAACGTGGACGAATATAATACACCCCCGATAGATACAGCTCACTTTTAGTATTCTATTTTTAAATTCAACCTATTCTATTTTTAGTTTTCTAGTAGTGAAAATTTATACCAAACAAAATTAATTAATATATTATCAACCAAACAAAGAAACTTGGTATTGGTATCAATATGTTTATGAGCCAATATGTAAATGGTACAAATTTTAAATATTATGGTTTTACCATACTAAACAATTATCTTTTCTCACACACACACACACACACACACACACACACACACACACACACACACACACACACACACACACACACACACACACACACACACACATATATATATATATATATATATATATATATATATATATATATATATATATATATATATATATATATATATATATATATATATATATATATGTTATAAGCTCGTATTAAACATAGGTTGACAACTTAAAATTTTTTAAACGGAAATTTACTTTGATTTTTTTTATATCACATGGTATGTATTTTTGCATGATATGACACTGCACTTAGATTTACTTTGGTTAATAGTAACATCTTCTAATGTCAAATGACAATGCACTTTGGTTTTGTTCTCGTTGAAATAGCATTGAACTTTCTGACATTTTATTTATGTTTCTAGTTATTTGGCATAATTGGTCGCTACTTATATATATATATATATATATATATATATATATATATATATATATATATATATATATATATATATATATATATATATATATATATATATATATATATATATACATATATATATATATATATATATATATATATATATATATATATATATATATATATATATATATATATATATATATATGTATATATATAGTATATATATATATATATATACATATATATATACATATATATATATATATATATATATATATATATATATATATATATATATATATATATATATATATATATATATATATATACTTAAATGGACACTTTTTAAATCTTAGGGACATTATATATATATACACACACTTCGAACATACCTTGACGTCTCCTACTGTCTCCACATCTTTAATATTGAAAAGCCTTCCAGTATGTCACAAGGCCCATAAGGTGTGGTCAAAATTACAAATCGCTATAATATCTTCGACATTCAAGGTTTGAACCTTTGAACTTCTTTACTAAACTCCATACCTCAACAACTACGCTCCCATTATAGGGGCAATATATATCAAAACTAAACTACATGGTACATAGTTAAAGTATAATTCCATAACTGAAAGTAGCTTTCTGAGATATGAAAATATAAATTTATGTGATAAGTAAAGGATTAAGGAAATGAGTGATTTAGGTAATGAAAACCTAAAAATGATATGTCACGCTTGCATAATCCCTTAATATAACACATGGTTCAAGAATACTTTGTCTAGTTATGAATGATCTTCCATGATATATTTGAGTTTTATGGTTCCCACTTATATGGGATTGTTATGGTTCCACACATATAAGAGTATAATGGTTTCTACTCATACGAGAGTATTATGGTTCCTACTTATTATGGGAAGTAGTAAGGCATCAATGATTGCTATTCACTATAATTAATTAAAGATAGTCATATTTTGTGTATAAGATGTTAGTTACGATAAAGATGAAAGGTTATAATGTGTGTGTATTACTCATGCGTTTCATACCATTTCTTATCTATGTAAAGAGATTTGAAGTAATTTTTTGATTATGTTATTATGGTTTAAAGCATTACATATCTCATGATGCAAAGTTTATCTCATTACTATTTTGGTAACATATATTCTAGGTGCATGTTTATTCTTAGCTTTAAATGTGAAGCCTAAAGAGATTAGTAGTGACAAAACCTCTTTTAATATAAATAATTACTGGAAGATAAATATCCCCATAAATGGTATATATATATATATATATATATATATATATATATATATATATATATATATATATATATATATATATATATATATATATATATATATATATATATATATATATATATATATATATATATCAGGGTAGATATGGGGAGATAATGCACTTGTTTAGTAACACCCATGTTAGTTAGGTTGTAATAATAAATCAATAGTCCCAAGTCTATTAGGTTTGATATATGCCCATGGTATATAAAAAGGCCATTCTTGATATAGTTTATGCATAGGTTGTGCCAATATTTTGGTGAGCTGTTCGAACTTTTATTAATAAGGGGACTGAAGCACTTGTTATGTTATGCTTTCGAAGCCCTAAATTAGGGACCCGCAACATATTTGTTAAAACTAACATTGTAATAACTTGACCTTATATTGTCTACCAACGTATAAGTTAGAACATTTTTTCTCAATGGCTGATTGTGAATACAATTATATGTTGGTTAGTGAAAGATTTGTAAAGACAATATGTGTGTCGCACACTGAAAGAACTTCTGCTACAACTTGTTTGTTCAAGCTTGCACCATATACTCACAACAAATATTCAAGGATAACATGTCATTTGTGACATACCAATGGATCTAGTTTCAACATAATTGCATAATCATAAGATTCCCTTACATTTGTGCATGAAATACTCTACCTTATATGTAAATAGGAATCTTTAAAGTAGGCTGGCATTCTTTGGTAATTCAAATGATGCTTTCATTGTCTACTACTCATATTGTCTATGAACAGACAACCTGTAAGTGGGAAAATCGTAATTTCGATTTAGATTGAATATGTTTGATAATATGTTTATGGTTCCTAGTACGTGTTGCACATTATAATTTCTTGTGTGTTCAAAGAGATTACATAAACCATTCTATATACTCTCAGTTCTTAACTATTTTATAATTTTAAGTTTTTTGAATTGATTCTATTCACATCCATATACAACAATTTCAATCTAATATGTGACCAACATACATCTTGTGTGACCTATTCTTCAAGTCCATTTTGTGGGGGCTGCTACTATGCAGATCAAGTTTGAGGAAAAAGAATGCATCGAATAAGGAGCAATAAGTATGTTTTGGTTATAACCAATTGTGGCATGGGTGTCAGTGTGGTTGGCAGAATCCAACTACAAAGCAACTAGTTGTCGTTGCCATGTGAATTTTTTTTATCTAATTGTAAATACATAAAAGATAATCATATAAGTTTACATAGTTCTTGTAAAAATACATAGATAGAATAGTTTTATTAGATATACTCCATCCTCCGATTTGCTATTTAATACTATTCTTATGGAGGCTATACAATAAATAAAACATTTTTTTTCCTCATAGTCTTTCATTCCCAGCATAACACATCGCTTAACTGATACCCGAATAACCCGAACCGAATTACCCATTTCTAATTTGGTTCGGACGGGTTATTCGGTTTCGGTTTTTTCTCGCACCCCTAATTGTATTATAACAATTCTATTAAGTTTTAAAATAAAAGATAATCATATAAGTTTACATAGTTCTTGTAAAAATACATAGATAGAATAGTTTTACTAGATATACTCCATCCTCCGATTTGCTATTTAATATTATTCTTATGGAGGCTATACAATAAATAAAACAATTTTTTTCCTCTTAGTCTTTCAATCCCAGCATAACATGATAACACATCTTTTTGTCTATTAGCATTCATGACAAAATGCAATTAATACCAACTTTGACCCAAAAGGATATATATCTCTACTTTATTGGTAATACTTAATAGCTTGCACATTCAATTCCTAGTTAAATACTCCCATCGAAATTATCTGTCATTGTGGCATGATAGTAGGTTGATTTTTCAAAATCACAACAATTCTAATTTAATCCTAGACTAGCTAGGTAAGTTATAAATTTAGTCCTTTTAAAGGGTAGAAAGATAAGAGGTTAGATGGTGGAGGTGTGAAAAGGATTAGAAGATAGAGAGCATGTGAAAGAGGTGAAAGAAGAAACAAGAAACGAAGTGGTGGTCTCATCGGCACGCATTGGAAGACGCAATTTAATTTTCTTTAGAGAGAGAGACACATCACAACACAATACAACACAAAACAACACAATTACACAACCCCATTTGCATTTGGTACACACCTCCTTTCTCTTTTCCTCTTTCTTTCTTTCTCTCTCTTTGGGAAACTACTATGAGCCTTGCGACTTTCTTGTGTATCCCCCTTTCTTTCTTTCTCTCTCTAGGTTATTTCGTAAATCGAAGATTTTAAAGATTAAAGATTACCCTATTTTCTATATTGTAATCCAACCCCCCACTCTCCTTGGAATTTATTTCTTCACCCAACAACAAAGCACACAATTTCGTGTTTGATTTCTCTCAACGAAAGCCTCTCTCTCTTCTTTGGTGTTCTTGAAAAGAAATACTCTTTGCTTAAAGAATCAGAAAGCTTATTGATTGGTTAATTGATTGATTGATTCTTTGTTTGTTCGTTCATTTAGAAGGAAAAACGAGAGATATTTTGATGAAGATGAAGTCTTTTTAATCATCATCATCATCTTCTCTCTCAACAACCGTTTCAAGATCTTCTTGTATTCTACCGTATTTTTCAGGTATGTTCTTGCGTACGCCCTTCATCGATTGTTTCGAACAATACCCAATTTCAGTTTTGTGTTTTTTTCAACTTCCCATCTGAAAATTTCACGTATTTTCGACGAAAATCTGTTTTTTGTTCTTTCTTTCGGTGTTGATGCTGGGTTTTTTTTACCCGAAAGTCCTTTTTTCTTTTTTCAAAATTGTCTTTTTGTGGATACCCTTATGCGTTTTTAAATTTATCTCTTATTGTTTCAATCCCTTTTTTCCTTTTGTTAACAAGTATCCATCTTTTCTTTCTTCTTTGACTGTTTCAATCGATTACACTTTACCCGATTCACATTAACAAAAATCCCTCAATTTCACTCACCATATAACACTGTTCTTGAAATAATGCTCGATGTTTATCGGTTGTATATTGATTGTAGATTAGTGATAGATAGATCCATCGGTTTTGATGCATGCTCGTTTTTAGCCGACGAGGTCAAATAGATTTAAAGATTATTTAAATTAAAAGATTATGGTATTTGTTTGCTTGATATGTTGAGGTTTTTATGGTGTACACCTGTTCTTTCTTTTTTGCTTGAAGTTATGACATGAATCCACCTAATTTAGGTCAGAATTTTGATTTGACTTTGGTACATCATTACACATGGTTGGTGTTTGACCACATGAACAATTAATCGCTAAGTGCAAATTGTGAAACCCCTTGAGTTAAATAGTTGTTTTCTTGATAATAATATACTTCACTTACACCAATAACTTTTAATATAGTAATATACATAGTTTAAGTTTATTACAATATCTATAAAGTGTTTTTCTTGGAAATACATAGTTTTTGTTGGTGATAACATTATACACTCGTTTTTGTTCTTGAAAGCTATAAGTTACATTGGTTATTCTCTTGGGATAAATGCAAGAAATAGCAATGTACTTTAATTTTCTTCTATTAAAACATGGGATATATTCAGGAAGGTCCTTATATTTTGATCCTATATTCGATTAAGCCCTAATTATTTTTTTATATTCAATTAAGCCCAATATTTTGTTAAATGTTTACAATTTTTTGGATAGTAGTTGGTTATGCAGCTTTTATAATTTTTACAACTGATGATGTATAGGGTCAAAATGTACATGTCAAAATGTAAGGACTTAATTGAATAAAAACTGAAAATTCAACTCTAAATTGTTAAAAGGGTCAAAATGTAAGGACTTTAATGAATATTTTCTTTTTATATATAACTAAAATTGTAAACATTTAACAAAATATTGGGTTTAATTGGATATAAAAAAACAATTAGGACTTAATCGAATATAGGGTCAAACTGTAAGGACTTTCCTGAATATAAAAACTCTACCTAATCATATCATTGTACTTTCTATTTTTTTTTATCTTATTAAGACGTTATACTTTGATAAATCTTTCCAATTTTTAGTGAAAGTTGCTTTGTATTTGTATGACATTGCTATAATTGCTTACATTTTCAAAGTAGGTTGCTATAATAAAAAAATAAACTAAAGTACATTACGATTTCTTTCGAGTTTTTGGATAATGTAATGATATATACTTTTGTTCTTACAGATCTCACGGCTTTCAAGAACTCGAATCAAAATAATTCTTGACACCTACCATCTTTATAAACCGTTTCTCAAATCAAATGCAAGGGCAAAAGGGTACAATTGGTAATTTACCAGAAGGGTTGACCATGGAACATGGCTCAAATTCAAGTGACTCGAGTGTAATCGAGCAACAAATTTGCTGGAATAACTACATACGAAACCCTCCAAATCAAGAAACTCAAAACATCGGTATGTGGAGTATTGGCGAGTCGAGTTCAAACTCAGTGAGTCAAGATCGACCGAGTCACGGTCCTTTGTTTGTACAAAGTTCTCATCTTGAAACCATTCCTCATAATGTTACCGTGAATGTGAATCCATCAACTTTTATTCCCATAAAGCCCTCGAGTTTTCCAGGTAGTTCTTCTTCCAACCCTTTTGAAATCGACGGACAAGGACAAGGACAGGGGCATTTACGTCATTTGCCATGTAAAAGAAAAGCAACTGAGTTAAGTGTCGGTCAATCATCTTCTTCAAACATGTTTCAAAACCCTAATCCGGTTAATGATTTACCATCCGATCAAATCATTCCGAGACTTGGATTAGGTGTAGGACAAGTTTCTTCCGATGTAGAAAATACTCGAAGAAATGTCCGGATTAGAATCAACAATTCCTGCCAACAAGAACCATCGAATCTTTCAATTCCAATTCCGAATCCTTCTTTGAGACTCAATTCTATCGATTTAAGATCACCACCCGTAGTAGCAATAACACCCGAGAATTCAAATTCGTTAAGTCAAGAAAGTCAACCCGTGTTGCGGGTCCCGCCATTGAGAAGAAACGCGCACGGATCATCTAGGTGGAATCGGAATCGAACTTCTTCCGATAATTCGAGAACAATTCCCACAAATATTTCGGATCATCCTCTATTTGTTCCGCCACAAAATACGATCAATTGGAATTTGAATTCCGCCGCCGCGAATCCAGTGCCGACTTCATCGTCTCTAATTCCTAATTTGCCCTTGAATCGCGGGTCTCCACATTACCCTTCGAGAAGACTCTCGGAAATTCTTCGCCGGTCTTTATTGTCGTCCATGGATTCCGGCGGTGGTGGTGGAGCGCAAGGCGGTAATCTTTTTCCTAGGGTTCCGCCAGGTGTTGGAACATCGGAATCAGGAATTCCGGCGGTGGTTGGTGTTCCGGGACATCATCATCATCATCGTCATCATTTACTACCTCATTCAAGATCTTCGGATAGACTTGTTGATGGTGCTTTTGGATTCCCGTATTTGGCACGAAATGTGGCCGGTGGAAGTGAAGGAAGAGGAAGATTAGTGTCCGAGGTTTGTGTTCATAATTAATTTATTAATTTATGATTTGAATTTATATAATAATCAATATTATTTAACCTTTTATGTTTTTGTTTGGTGTAGATACGCAATGTTTTGGATCTTATACGTAGGGGAGAGGGGTTACGATTTGAGGTTAGTTTTTAATTTTTTAAGCATCAATCTAATTTTATGGTTTTATTCATGTGAAAATTTATATGTTAATATTGTTTTCTATTATTGTGTGACAGGATGTTATGATTTTAGATCAATCGGTATTTTATGGAATGGCTGATATTCATGATAGGCATAGGGATATGCGACTTGATATTGATAACATGTCGTATGAGGTAAAGAGAATAAAATCAATGTTTAAACCGTTTATAACTAAATATTATTTTGGATTCTAGCCCAATTTTTTTTTTTTTTTTCTATTTTTTGGGTTTTTAGTTGTTGAAAAGCAATAAAAGTAGCAATCGAATGCAAGGGCTTGTTAATGTTGCAATCCATGAAGTCATGAAGAATATGATAGTTGAATTTTGCAATATGTAACGGCATAAAATATTTTAATATTCTAGAAATCTATATCTAAAAACACAACTAATTGGAAAGATCTTAGATAATTGATCCAAGTAAGAAACTTCTACAAGTTATACAACCATTGTATTTAAAAACAGAAAACCGAACGTTTCTTTTCAAAATTAGAAAGATTTTAAATGATTAATTAAGTAAGAAACTTATATTTTTCCAGGAGCTATTGGCATTAGAAGAGCGCATTGGTAATGTGAACACCGGATTGACAGAAGAAAAGATTTCTATTTGTTTAAAGCAAAAAACGTATGTGACAAAAGCAGATACGGAACCTTGTTGCATATGTCAGGTACAAATTATTATTATTATTAAACCACAAGGGTGGTGCCTAGTTGGTTAGAGCTTGGTCTCCAAAGGTCAAAATGACCAGGAGGTGCCAGGTTCTAATCCAAGGAGGAACAAAAACCCCCTAGTGGCCACAGAGGTTCACCCGCGATGACTCTGGGCTACTCGCGAAGCGGGTAGTCGCCCGGGGATTAGTCGGTTCGCGAAAGCGTGCCGGAACCTCGGCTCCATAGGAGGCCCAAAAAAAAAAAAAATATTATTATTATTATTATTGTATAAAGAAGGGCAAATCTCAAAAAAACCCAACTTATTTTCATTCAGTTCTTAAAAAAACCACTATATTATTTTTTAGTGTATTAAAACCTTATATTTTTTGAAATGTCTAATTTAAGGTTTCAGATCGGTAAATCGTAAGACAACCATAAATGCTAGGTAACCGACTCTTAAGTGTTTGATGGTTACAATTTATTAGATTGAACAATTTTAGAACATATATGAGTTTTAACGCACTAAAGAATATAATATAGTGGTTTTTTTAAACGATTTGATGAAAATATGTTGGGTTTTTTTGAGATCAACTTAAATTAGACATTTTAGAAATATAGGGGTTTTAACGTACTAAAAAAATAATATAGGGGTTTTTTTAAGAATTTGATGAAAATACGTTGGGTTTTTCTGAGATTTGCCCTATAAAGAAATATAAGTACTAAGTACATTTTTATTAGGAGTAAACATTTTTGTATAATCGATTTATGATTTTTTTTTTGTAGGAGGAATATAAGAATGGAGATGATCTTGGAGGGTTGGAATGCGGGCATGATTTCCATACAAGTTGCATTAAACAATGGTTGCTTCAAAAGAACTTGTGCCCGGTTTGCAAATCGGCTGCTACCGCGAATAGTAAATGAGGTTTTTGTTGAAGATGACAATTGCTTCAAAAAGGAAGGGTGGGGTTTGGTGATGTCTAGAGTTTCATCAATGGGGTATTTTGTACTTTGTCAATTTTCAATATTTTTTTTTCTTTGGGTTTTGGTGGAGAGGATGATATAACTAATTGCCATTTTCTATTTTATTTATGATTAAAATGTTATCAAAGTTTTGTTTGTTATTTGATTTTCTTGATTGTTGTTAGGTTCTATTTGGAGGGTGGTGTGCACCCTTGAATAAGACAAGCACATGAAAACTCGATGCGCAAAGTCGTTTTTTGTAACACACTATCTCATACGTTCTTGAATCAACATAAAGATGAGACATTGTCGACTATAATGTCGAGTCCAAAAACAGAAGCAAGGTCCAAAACAAGACATATTCTTTAAGAGTCTTATATGATACAATAATAGACACAATGCATCAGTGCAAGCACTCTATTCTTGGTTACTTAAGATCACCACTTGTCGTCCCTTAGTTGCTTAGGACCATCATGAGAAGAACATAGACTGTTATGGTGGCTTAGACAACTAGTTTGTGAAAAGAGATGCCACCCCATTAGTGCATTCATTTCTCAAAATTTAGGACCTTATGTTCTTGGTCTTTTCGATATTCTGCAATGGAATCTCAATTCTATGTATGCGCGAATACGCTACAAACACCCGTGTTCTTTTCTTTTCATCGTACCATTCACATCATACTATGCAATGCAATATACTAATATGCCAGAACATCTCATAAGGCTAGACATTTCATCTGATGCCTTGCAATACATGGATAAATATCATTACAAAGTTCACAATAATAGCTCATGCAATATAGAAATTTGTGACATATTCAAAATGGGAGAAATAAATATGCACCAACCTTAGGAGATTATATTAGGTTGCTTTTGATTTGAATCCAAACCTACCCATTTAATCAAAAACAAGTATTTAATTCTATAAAGAAGTCCATGAATACCAGTTTTGTCATCCTATTTTCATATTGTCAGTGTACTTTCTGAAGACTACCATACTTTTCAAGTATAGACCTAACTCCCATGCCTTGTTTTGTATGATGTGTAACATTACTACCCAGTCTCATAAAGATGAAGAAAGATTAGAGTAATCAGAACCGGTGTATAGGGCAAAATGAATGCAACAGTGATGAGATCGAAAGATAAGAAGAGAATGAGTTGTATATCTCAATAATAAGAATACAACAGACCATTCTTTCTACCAATCGGTACTGAAAGACAATTCTTGACATTATTCTCTCTATGACATCACTAACCACCTTCTCTTCCTTTTATTCCCTACATTCTCTCTCTTCTAACAAAACTACTAACCACTTTCGTTAGAAGACCATTTTGACCTCCTTGTGTATACCCGAATTACTCGTGGATTAGGCACGTGATGGTCCAATATTTCTTCATCTCTATCATTACTCCGTCCTGCAATAACAATCTTTTCATCAAGACCGAGGTCTTGAAATTGGCTTTTAAAAGTTACCGCATCTTCCCATGTAGCTTCTTCGATTGGTTGATTTTTCCCCTGAATTAACCACTGAACCTCTGAACCTTGAAGCCCCCCTGCTCAGAAACGGTACGAGCAACGATGATAGCAACCGGACTCGCTGAATCCGATGTGGTCATTTCCAACTCTGGCAGTAAAACTGGACTGGAAGGAGTGCGTATGGCTTTTTTTAACAGAGAAACATGAAAAACGGGATGAATTTTGGAAGTAGGAGGTAACTCTAATTTGTAAGCAACCAAGCCAATTTTATCCAAAATTTTAAACAAACCAAAGAATTTGGCTACCAATTTGTGATGAATGCGTTGAGCCACTGACATATGTCTATATGGTTTAAGTTTGACATAGACCCACTCTCCCACTTGAAAACTGGCATCACGCCGTTTCTTATCTGTATTTTCTTTTATTGTGGATTGGGTCTGTTCCAAATGTGTTTTTAATTGTTTGAGTGCCTCATCCTTGTCAAGAAGTTCTTGCAGAACTGCCTGAACCCTGATTTTCCCAGGCACAAACTGTAAGATAGATGGAGGTTTCGGACCATAGACCACTTCAAAAGGTGATTTCCCGGTAGACACATGGAAGGTGGAGTTGTACCAAAATTCCGCCCAAGGGATCCACGTGGCCCATGTTCGAGGCTGATCAATAGCGAAACAACACAAATACGATTCCAAACATCGATTTATGACCTTAGTTTGACCATCGGACTCGGGGTGGTAGGCTGAACTCATGTTTAACTGAGTGCCTTGAGATCGAAATATTTTGTGCCAAAACGAACTTAAAACAACGGATCTCTCTCACTCACTATCGATTTGGGAATGCCATGGTGTCGAACGACCTCGGGAATAAAAACTTCAACAATGGAATGAGCGGTGTACGGGTGCTTGAGCAAAATGAAGTGACCCTATTTGGACAATCGGCCCACTACCACCAGAATCGCGTCGTAACCCTTCGATTTTGGGAGACCCACAATGAAATCAATAGAGATGTCCTCCCAAATGGCATTGGGAATCAGAAGAGGTTGCAGCAAGACACTCGGAGCGGTTGAGTTGGCCTTACAACATTGACAAATTTTGTAGGAGCGTACAAATTGCTGAACGGCAGAAATCATACCTGGCCAATACAGATTGGCCGCAAGGCGACGATATGTGCGGTAATATCCGGAATGACCACCACTCACTGACTGGTGAAATTCTTGAATTAGTTCAGGAATAAAGCGGAAAGTACATGGAATAACCAATCTGTTTTGATAGTATAAGACAACATGTTGGACAGAATAATCCGGATGTCCTGGAGGATCTGCTTCACAAGATGATTTTTTTGCTTGAAGGTCTGCATTTTGCTGTATTTCATCAAGCAAGAGCGCACCCTGGACTTATACAGGGGTCTGGGTAGTCAATCATAGCGTCGAGATAGCGTTTTCCGGAGTCAGGCCGAGATAGAAATGAAAATCTCGGTTAGTAATCTCGCTGGCGCTATTCTCGCCGAGATTGTCCGAGATTTAGCACTATCTGGGATTGCTATAGCGGCGCTATGACCGCTATTTGGACCAGGTGATTATTTTTGTGGAATTTTTGAAAAATATTGGGTTGTTGACTGTAATGTGTGTTGAGGTCATTATTTTGTGTATATTTTTTATTATGGGATATGATTCTTTGTATCAGATATGATTGTGATTAACAAGGAATTTAAGTATTACTAATGAATATAGGAGTATAAATATTAATTGTATCTAATATAAAAACCCGCTATTCTGCCACTATACCACCTTTAGAACCGCTATTTCAAATAGCGGGCAGTGACCGCTATTTCATTTTGGACCGCGATAACTGCATAGACAGGGGTAGAAACGAGATTGTGGAAATCACCGTCATCCGATAAAGCACCATCTTCCGCCCGTCTGGATAACGTGTCAGCAACTCAATTTTTGTGTCCGGGTTTGTATTGAATCTCAAAGTCGTATCCGAGCAACTTAGCCACCCAATTTTGTTGATCAAGCATGGTAACTCACTGATGTAACAAAAATTTGAGGCTTTTTTATCCGTGCAAACTATAAATTTGGTTCCAAGTAGATAAGGCCTCTAATGTTGAATTGCCAAAACCAGGGCCATAATTTCCCGCTCATATGCTGATTTGGCCAAATTACAATCACTCAAACTTTTTCTAAAGTAAGCTAAGGGCTTGTGTTGTTGCATCAAAACCTCACCAATGCCCCGTCCAGATGCGTCACATTCCACCACAAACGGACGTGAGAAGTCCGGTAACCCTAATAGCGGGGCAGTCACCATTACCTCTTTTAAGGCGTCAAAAGCAGTTTGAGCCTCCTGATTCCTGTCAAAAGCGTCCTTCTTAGTCACATTGGTTAGGGAACGGGTGATACTCCCATAATGACGAATAAACTTCCGGTCATACCCGGTGAGCCCCAAAAACCCACGCAGCCCCTTGATTGTTTTGGGAATAGGCCACTCCAGAACCGCTGTTATCTTCTTCGGATCCATTGCTACCCCGTCACTGTTAATAATGTGCCCCAAGTACTCAATCGAAGTTTGGCCGAAAGAACACTTCTTTGGATTAACAACGAACTGATGTTCTAACAGAACTTGTAAGGCTTGTTGAACATCATGCAAATGTTGAGACCAAGTCGGGCAGTAAATGAGGATATCGTCAAAAAAACAACCACAGATTTGAGGAGAAAAGGACGGAAAATGTCGTTCATGACCACCTGAAAAGTCGCTGGAGCGTTGGTAAAGCAGAAAGATATTACCAAGAATTCGTAGTGATCGTCATGAGTTCAAAAAGCGGGTTTGTCAATGCTAGAGGGAGCCATACGAATCTGATTATACCCGGATTTGAGATCCAACTTTGAAAAAAATTTAGCCCCATTCAATTCGTCAATGAGCTCGTCCACCACTGGAATAGGGATTTTATCCGGTATAGCCGCCTTGTTCAAAGCCCTTAATCAACACACATTCACCAAGAATTCTCTTTTTTCAAACTAAAATGACTGTACTTGAGAAGGAACTGGTGCTAGGACGAATCATGCTGTAATACCCTAATCCCGAAAAGTCAAGTTCCGAGTCTTAAAGAGTCAAAGCATAAAACCCAAAACCAGGTATCGAGGAGATAGCGGATAAATAGAAGACAAAAGTGAGAAAATGGAAAAACAGAGATTAAGCGCCGCTAATCTGGTCAACAGGGGTAAACTTCATGAACAGTCTGGAAAAGCTGCAATGTTTTGGCCTGGCTCGAAGTTAGCGGCGCTAACTTCAATGTTAGCGCAGCTAATATGGTCTGAGCTGGAAAAATCCATATTTTAGTGGTCTAATGCCATTTTTAACATCATAACTATTCGGGGTCCGAAGCAATTTAGTTCCAACCCATAGAAAACCTTAGAAACTCTCTCCCAAGCTTCCATGGTTGTTTAAGTTTCATTTGTGAGTTTGTGAAGGTCCTTGGAGGAAGGAGAAGGTAGCAAGTTGTTCAAGAGAGGGTGGTGCTTAAAAGGATTCAAGTTCTTGTTGTCCCTAGACCATTGTAAGTGTTTAGAAGCTTGTTTTTCCTTAGTTCTTGTTGTTAATGGAGTTATGAAATTATTTCCAAGCTTTTCAAGACAATGATGACTCCATATTTTGGATAAGGGTTGGATTTAGAGGCTAAGGATGAGTTCTTCTCCTTTAAGTCTCTGAATCCTTGAGAAAAACCCAAGCCTAGTCTTAATGTGGTTGATGATGAAGTTTTAAGTTGTTAATATTTATTTTGGAACTAGATTTGTCACCATGAGCTTGCTTGGCAAAGATTGGTGGATGGAATTCATGTTTTTATGAGTTGAAGGACTGTTGGGGACAACCCCTGGAAGTTATAGCTTCTGTCTTAATGGATTAAGCAATTAATGGAGTTTTGGGCTGAACAGGGGAGTTAGCGGCGCTTACTCTAGAAGTTAGCGGTGCTAACATCGTTTGTTAACTCTGTTGACTTTGACCGTTGACGTTTTTTGACCAATTTGACATTTGGTCAAACTTGAGGGTTTTGGATGCTGGTCTTATAGTTTTATCCTGTTCGGGATTTAGGAAGTTCTAAGTGGGGTTTATCCTTGTTAGGAAGTGTGTATTGTCGAGATCTGAGGGGACTCGCGTGGAGTGCTGTCTAGTGTGTGGTCGTGAATCAGGTGAGTCTTCTCACTATACTATGGGTGATATTACATGCATAGATAGTCTTTATTACTTTGTGTAATAATGTGATTATTTGTGCTTTACGTGTTTGCCGACGAAAGTCGAACACTGTCGGACTATGGGCCGACAGTGCCGACTTGAGAGCCAATGACGATGTTTTCCGGCTTGAGAGCCCATGACGATTTTTGCCGGCAAAAGCCGATGACGATGTTTGCTAGCAAAATCCGATGACGATATTTGCTAGCGAAAGCTGATGACGATGTTTTCCAGCGGAAGGCGATGACGATGTTTGTCGACTTAAGCCAATTACAATGTGTGCCGACGAAAGTCGATGACGATGTTTATGTGATGGATCGTGCGGTATTTTTGGGGAACTCACTAAGCTTTGTACTTACCCTTTTACCCTAAACGTTTTTCAGGTAAATACTGGCTTGAGCTTGGAGTACGACACGACTATACCCTATCTGAGGATTTCAACGATTAAAGCCTTCCGTTGGATGATGTTTGTAGATGTTTTGATAAATATGTTTTATATGTTTAAATACTTAGTTTTAATTCGAATGGTTTTTAGTTGGCAAACTTTTTTTTATGTATTGAAATCGCTTTTAAAGATTAAAAATTTATTA
The DNA here is from genome assembly GCA_023525715.1 of Cichorium intybus. Classification (NCBI taxonomy): domain Eukaryota; kingdom Viridiplantae; phylum Streptophyta; class Magnoliopsida; order Asterales; family Asteraceae; genus Cichorium; species Cichorium intybus. Next base: position 79,903,797 of record CM042011.1, read on the forward strand.
CGAAATTTGGGACGTTATAAGTTGATATCAGAGCCTTGGTTTGAGGGATTTGGATGAACAGGAATGCGATTCTAAGGATCTTGATGAACATGAATGGGATTCCAAACTCAAACCAGGGATTTTGAGAATTTTCTAAAACAATTTTCAAAGGGAAAATTTGTTTTAAATAGAAGTTCTAACTAGTTGGGTGGTATAACATGTGGAAGATTCCTTTGGATGTTCTTGTTTGATTATTGCTTGGGGGTTTGAAACATGGTACGCACACTTGACTTATGATTTTTAGTGAATAATGAGTTTCGAAAAGAATGAGATGCGATGCGTACAGTCGGCAGGAGCTCAAGTAAGTCTTATTTCCCAAAATACCTACGATATTATGTAAGAGCGTCTCGGCCCTTTAGCATTGGGAATGCTAGACTCGAGTATTTGGCTTTCGTGCGAATGATGAATCAGTCGTGTAAGAAACCTAGATATTAGTGGAGGTTCCAGGTGAGATGTTAGGGATCAGTTGGATAACCGATCTGGGGAAAACGATTAGGAGAGCTAGCATGTTAAAGTTCGGACCCAGTTTGGGTGGTCGGGATACGATTGAGTATCACCCTTGAGAAGCATTAGTTGTGTGGAAGTCGAGCTTGTATTTGGTAAGTAGCTGAGACGTTGGTGGAAGCTAAGAGTGTGGGCTCGATTCTTCGGAATCTTTCTCGAAGGTGTGGAGCGATGGTATTGGAAGCGTATGACTTTTAGGATTTCTCGACAGTGCAGTAAGAATCGGTTGGATAATCGATCCCAGAAATTCGCTGAGAGTTTTCAGGTGTCATGTTTCGAATTGGGTTATGAGCAGGGTGGTTGGGTATCTTCTCTGAGAAGTTTTGTCTATTGGAAGTTGGGTGGTTTGTGGTAAGAAAGAGCGAATGTGGTTCGGTTTGAGTGTAACTCGAGTTCGATCTCGAATTTTGAGAGATTCTATGTTTTGGGTCGACAAGATTTCGGTTTAGGTTAGTGGTTTTTTGGTAGACATGTTCATTCTGGTATGTAGAGAAGATCGGGTGTTGCGGCATGTGTTGGAAAGTCTTTTAGATTCATTGGTTGGGATCGTTACGGTTGGTCGAGAATCTGCGAGTTCGGTTGCGAGCTGAACGGAGCGGGGATCCTGTGATTCCATGAATGACGACAAGTGTGGGGATAGCTTGATGGGCTGTGCATGAGTGGGGCGTCTTGTGGTTGTATTTTGGTCGATCGGATAATCCTGGACAGAACTCTTGTGGGTCTGTAGGACAATGGTTGTTGCCATGTGTATGGTGATCTGATGTTATGAGTTGGTGACTTTTGAAATGGGTGTAATTAAATTGCTAGCTTTAGGGCTTTGTAAGATACTCCGAGGGTGAGTATCTGAAGTTGCGGGATGGCATAGATTAGGCACGTGGTGTTCAGAGTGGTTCTCGAGCGTCAGGGTGTGGATTTGGTGCAAAGGAGTTGTCGTAGGGTATTTGTGAACCTTCTAGGTTCTGCGGTGAGACCTTTTGGTTAGGATTTTCGAGCATACAAGGATTTAGGTGCCCATGACCTCGTCGAAGTTGGTGGTGAGATATTTCTGGTTCGGCCATGTAGATAGATGAATAACTATGGAAAGGTTGAACTGCTCGCACGCGATTAGGGCAAGTAAGGAAAGGATTTCGGGGACAAAATCCCGTTAAGTGGGGGAGACTTGTAAGACCCTAATCCCGAAAAGTCATGTTCCAAGTCTTAAAGAGTCAAAGCGTAATACCCCGAACCATTTATCGAGGAGATAACGGACAAATAGAAGACAAAAGTATGAAAATGAAAAAAAAGAGATTAGCGCCACTAATATGGTCAACAGGGGGAATCTTCGCGAACAGTTTGGAAAAGCTGCAGTGTTTTGGCCTGGCTCGAAGTTAGCGATGCTAACTTCAATGCTAGCACCGCTAATATGGTCTGAGCAGGAAAAATCCATATTTGAGTGGTCCAATGCAATTTTTAACATCATAACTCATTTGGGGTCCGAAGTAAATCAGTTCCAACCCATATAATACCTTAGAAACTCTCTCCCAAGCTTCCATGGTTGTTTAACTTTCATTTGTGGGTTTGTGAAGGTCCTTGGAGGAAGGAGAAGGTAGCAAGCTGTTCAAGAGAGGGTGGTGCTTAGAAGGAGTCAAGTTCTTGCTGTCCCTGGACCATTGTAAGTGTTTAGAAGCTTGTTTTTCCTTAGTTTTTTTTGAACGACAATGAATTTATTAAAAAACAAACGCAAGCGGGAGGCTTGCATCTAAATACAAAGAATCCAGCAATGCAAAAGAAAGAATAACAGATGCATCAATACACAGCTCTATCAATTATAGATCCTTGGAAAATAAGAGCTCTATGATGAGGAACCAGGAACCTTAAAGGCTAAATCAATTTTGAGTGAACTAACTCCACCGGTTGAATTGAAGACTGTAGAAGACCCAATCTCGAATACACCAAAATCACCGACTTCTGATTGGGAGCCGAAACAAAAGACCAAGGGACAAGAGGAAATAATGAAAGCAACCCCAATTAAATCTCACACCAGCACACATCCACTAAAACTTCTAAACATAAGTCAAACCACTAGGATAAAATGAGAATAGCAACGAACTTCAACCAATCTCCCACCCATTTTAATCATCTAAGAGGAGAGGAACTTCAAGGGTATAATCGTCCAAGGCTTCCTATTTTACTTCTAAGCATCAAACCAGCAACAACCCAGAATAGCAATGAACTTTACCCCCCAACGGGTTTACAAAGATGATTGGGATCGAAACACGCTAAAGAACCCACTCCAAACATCAGCAACTTACTAAGAACACGTCCAAGTAAATTGATTGCAAACAATACCAAATCAAAGAGAGTTAGTAGAATTTAAAACATGCCACCCAATAATGTAGATCAACCGTGCGAAAAAGAACAGTGATCTGAAGAAAATACTATAGCTTGAATAGTATCATTCCATGACTGAAGACACAAGTCCTGTATGTGTAATCAAGGCAATTGATATGTTGGTCAGAATTACCCACAAAGAGGACTGGGGCACCAAGGTTGATAACTTGTAAAAAACAGACCAAAAGAAACGCATACAGACACCAAATAACTAACTTCCCCAGCCATAATCCAACCTTGTATAGACACGAAGGAAAGACACGAAAAGAAAGTACAAAACTTGTAACGCTGTCCTACAGATGTTCTACCCTTCAAACGAGACCCACACAGATAAAAGTGTTGCAAGTGTACAACACAAAAACACCAAAAAACTGAAGGGTTTCTGTGAAAACAATGAACAAATAAATCTTATGGTTCACATGCAACCCTAGAAAGATCTATGTTTTCTTCTATGAAGATAATAAACTAATATCATAAGGCCAACAATTATTTCTAAAGATCAAATGAAGAATAACCAACCTTTTGATCTTGTTCTTGAAGCTAGCAGCAAAACAATCCTGCCTCAAATGCAAGTCACACCCAAAGCAATGGAGAAGACAGTTCAGCAGAGTTCCATTGGTTTAAGTTGGCGCAGGAAATAGAGGAGCCAGGTGCCTCCTTTTATAGCATCCAAGGGTTACAGCTGAAACCCTAAGGAGCCTCCAAATGGACAAGCCTTTTGACCACTTGGACCAGGCTTCCCAAAACCCTGATTAGGGTTTCGCCAAACCCTGGAGGAGCCTCTAGGGTGGCGCCATTTTGGTCCCTGGTTTTTACCTTGCCAGTTATTCAACTATTGAATAAATACAAACCAGTCCTTGCATCTTTTATCTATTTATTTAATCACCAAATTAAATCCAATTAATTCTAGATTAAATCTCAATTAATTAATATGGTTTCTAATTAATATATAAACACTTAAATATATTAATGAACCATATATTTATTTTCTATTGATTTATTAAACAATTAATAAATCAACCTTTCTCTCTACTGAACTATACATTTATCCTCCAGCTATGAGGGCAACCCAAATGGACTTTGCTTCTATTAACAAGATAAATACAATTATAAGTCATGGCTTAGACACCAAATCCAACAGTCTCCCACTTGGATAAGTCTATGACTTTAATTGTCCAATTATCCTCTGATTAATATTAGTTTCCTAGAAATTGTTCCTGAACTCTGACCCAGTCAGTTCTGTCCAAAGATAAGTGATCAGATGATCCTCCGTCCAATAAGATATTTCCAGACTCGAGACATGGATTAAGATCAATCTCGGTCTAATACTCTGTTTCTCGATTTCCGATTTGCTTATGACTTTAAGACTAATTTGAACACATCAAATTAATCCTGGTTGGCCAACACTTTCAGTCAACTTCAAAATCACCGAGAGGCCCACAGATATCTGTTTCCCTAGCGGGTCAAGGGATGGATAAGTTTCGACTTATATGTCCATACCATTTGCTAGTCAGAATACTCACAACAATGCGTTTTATAACACCGAATTACCAGCGTGGTTTCGTATTATCAGTAAATACTTGTCTGGCAAATTACAGATCATATCTCTCCACTTAAAGATCAACGGATATTACCGTCTTAACATTGCTCGTGATGAAAACCATGAAGCAATCCGTTAAGCGCGAGTTTATCCAATACTCAAATCTATATTTTCTAAGTACTCATGAACGTTGCAGCAGTCTCACTGCAATGTCTAACTCATTAGACAGTCTGCAACCGATTCATGACAGTCTTTGTTCACACTTACTCCCTAACAATTTGATCGACTGTGGAATTTTAAATAATCTAATTATTTAGGAAGTTTAAACATGCAAATATAGAAACACAATAATAAACAATTGACAAAGGTAGTAACAATACTCATTTATAAATATCCATTATAAAATCACCAAGTCAATTACATTTATACTGTTACAAGTGTAATGACCCAAAAATCTTGAATTTATATTCGAGATAACGCTTAAGGTAAGGACCAAAAATTTTGAAGGTTGTAAATTAATGTAGCGGGGAAATGTAGTAAAATTCCAAGAGTTTGGAGAAAATTGGTGAAGAAGGGTAATTTGGTAATTTTACCATAAAAGGGTAATTTAGTCATTTGACCATGTGAAGGACCAAATATGTAAAAATATTGTTTGCTTGTGGCAAAGGTGTAAGAAATGAAGTTTTATGAGATAAAACTTGATTATTGTGGCCAAAGTTCAAGAAATGACACTTGAGGGGTTAGAGTGTAAAATCTGGAAGTATAAAAATGAGAAATATCTCATTTCTTGAGCTGATCATTTGGAAGCTACGGGAAGAGTTTTGGTCATGCGAAATCTGGAAATCTTTGAAGATTGAAGCAAGAAATCGAAGAAGCAAGGTAGGAATTGAAGATTTCAAAGTCATAAAAGGTTAGTTATGATCTCTAACCTAAGTTTTGTGGGTATTCTTCTTAGGATGAACTGGAAACTAAATTCCAGTAATGATCCAAGAGGTTTACATGATTGTTAAGTAGCAAACATGTTTATGTTGTGAGAACACATATCAAATTGAAAGTAGATTATTATTGTTGAAGATTTGGAATTTTGATCAAGAACCCTAGATTACAAGTTCTTATGATCAACTTGATCTTAATGGGTTATAACGAATTCCAAATGTTTTATTTGTTGAAATAAGTCCGCAGAAGTGATTAATATTGGACAATTTCGGTTTTGGACCAAAAATGCAAAAACGGGAATGTTTGGAAAATGATTTAAATCTATGATTTCAATGGTTTAGAAACTGGAAAAAATGAATGGTTTTGCTCTTGGAACAATCCCTAGTGATTAAGTCGTGCATTAAGGGCTTAATATGGGAAAATGGTAATTTGTAGCATAAAAATCGAGCATCTGGTCGCACCAGACGAGGTCGCGTCGCGATCCCCCTTAGGATCGGGTCGCGATCCAGCGGCTGCAGAAAATTGATCAAATGTCTCCTGCTTCCTGTTAAGAGTGAACTAGTTTGGTTCATTTTTTTTGAAACTTGATGCTAGACTTATCCGTTTGACCTCAAATTTTAAACATAAGTCCAACATGGTCCAAAACTTCATGGAAAATTTGTCGGAATGGAAATACGACCTCCCGAGGGTACTGTAGTAAAATACGTATATTTCGGGAATATATACGACTTATATTAAGTTAATTATTTTGAGGTTATATACTTGTTATATGACCCATATTAGTATAATAAAGACTCTAATGAGTTATAGAGTCAGTTAGAATGAATGTTAATGTATAACCTATCAACTATAGGTTCATGCCAAATAATTATTGGATCAAGAAAGAGTACGAATGCAAGGAACACTTAAACAATCTACTAGCAATACATGAGGTGAGTACATGCAGTATTTTTACCCATTCTGGGGTACATGGCAAGTAAGTATTTTCAAGATTTCCTATAAAAAATTTCTATATGTGAAATTATATGCAAGAGTATTATTTCTAACTTGTTGTGAAAGTATAACGCTATATTTGAAGTTATGTTTTGAACTACAAGTTAAATTAAGGGAAAGTATGTTGGTCTATGAACCAATTATGTGAAAGTATATTTGAGTTACAAGTTATATATGTTTTCAAGTATGAATGGCATATAGCCATAAGATGTTTAAGAAATATGTTTTGGTTACAAACTGTATATGTTTTCATGTATGAATGGCATATAGCCATTAGATGTTGGAAAGTATGATTTGGCAGAAAGCTAGAATGTCATAAAAACATATTTTACATATGTGATGAAAGTTATAAATTTGGCATTTAGCCATAAAGACAGAAAATGATGAAGTTTGGCACTTAGCCACTATCTATATGTATGTGAGTAATGTTTAAGCAAGCAGAAAGTGTTTTGTATGACTGGTAATTGTAGCAAGCAGCGTTAGTAAGGGAACTATGTTCCACCTACCCGGGTTAGGTAAGGGGTCTACTGGGGAAAAAGCCTCATCACGAAGTAGATTGCCTAAGCACTTCTATGGTGAGGATTTATCCGTTCTTCCTAGCCATAGAGACTTGGGGTATCACTTATGGTGATTAAAGCCCTAAGTATAAAAATCCAGCAAGCTTATAAAACCAGTCAAAAAAAGTAAGAAATATGCTATTTTTTGCAAAGTATATTATGAAATGATTTTGAAAAGTAAAGAGTTATAGTATGTTATTACTATAAAGTTTTGAAAGATGTTTATATGATTTTGAAAAGTAAAGAGTTATAGTATGTTATTACTATAAAGTTTTGAAAGATGTTTATATGATTTTGAAAGGTAAAGAGTTATAGTATGTTATTACTATAAAGTTTGGAAAGATATTTTATGTTAAATGTTTTATAAAAAGGTTAGAAAAAGAAGTTAAATATTTGAGTCTAAAACTCATGTAACTCACGAGACATTATTGTCTTACGTATTCTATGTTTTGCCATGTATTCCAGGTTAAAATGATTTGCTATAGATGGGATGAAGTTTAGCTGGAGTGGAGCTCGAGTTAGCTCCTATCTTGGACTCAAGGTTTAATCCTTTCTTGCTTACTATGGTTAGTTTTGTTATGGATTTGTAACACCCACTGTTTTTGAATATGTAAATTAACGGTTTTTGATAAACCGTATTTTTATATTCATGTATTTATACGAAAAACCATAGTATTTGCAAACAGTAGAAATGGGGTGTCACACAAGTTTCAAATCTATCTAATTACTAAAACTAATATCATCCTTCAGTCCAATGCTCCTAGCATGCTGATTGTGCTTCATCCTACTCAGTGCCTTAGTCAAAGGATCTGCAGGATTGTCTTCTGATGATACCCGCTTAACCAATAAGTGACCTTCTTCTACGCGATGTCGAATGTAATGGTACTTTCTGTCGATATGTCTGGACTTTCCATGATCTCGCGGTTCCTTGGTCAAAGCGACCGCTCCTTCATTATCGTAGAACAGTTCTATTGGCTCCTGAATACTCGGGACAACTCCAAGGTCAACAATAAATTTCTTCAGCCAAGCCGCTTCTTTAGACGCTTCACTCGCTGCAATGCACTCTGATTCGCACGTTGAATCAGCCACCGTTTCTTGCTTGGAACTTTTCCAAGTGACCGCTCCACCGTTTAACAGAAATACCCAGCCCGACTGGGACCGACCACTGTCCCTATCTGTCTGGAAGCTGGCATCTGTATATCCACTCACTTTCAAGTCTTCACTGCCACCAAGGACTAATACCATATTCTTTGTCCTCCGCAGATACTTGAGTATGTTCTTGACTGCTATCCAGTGTGCCTTTCCAGGATTACCCTGGTACCGACTAACCATGCTCAATGCAAGTGATACGTCGGGGCGAGTACATGTCATAGCATACATGATCGACCCTACTGCCGAAGCATAAGGTACCCGACTCATCTCAGCTATTTCCTCATCGGTACTCGGACTTTGAGTCTTACTCAATTTTGCATTACTCTGGATTGGTAGCTCTCCTTTTTTGCAATTTTCTATGTTGAACCTTTTCAACACCTTTTCCAAATATGTACACTGGCTCAGACCTATTAATTTTCTTTTCCTATCTCTCAGTATTCTTATCCCGAGAATATAAGCAGCTTCTCCAAGGTCTTTCATGGCGAAACACTTCCCGAGCCAAGACTTGATATCTTGCAAGGTCGGAATGTCGTTTCCCATGAGTAGTATGTCATCAACATACAGTACCAGAAAAGTGACTATACTCCCACTAGCCTTGACTTATACACAGGACTCATCTTCACTCCTAGAGAAACCAAACTCTTTAACATTCTCATGGAAGCAAAGATTCCAGCTACGAGATGATTGTTTCAATCCATAGATTGATCTCTCAAGCTTACATACTTTATCAGGGTGCTTTGTGTCCACAAAACCTTCTGGCTGATTCATGTAAACATCCTCAGTCAGTTTCCCGTTAAGGAAAGCGGTTTTGACATCCATCTGCCAAGTTTCATAATCATGAAATGCAGCTATGGCAAGCATTATCCTGATAGACTAAATCTTGGCTACTAGTGAGAAGGTTTCATCATAGTCGACCCCCGGGGTCTGAGTAAATCCCTTCGCAACCAGCCGAGCTTTATAAGTATGTACTTTACCATCCATGTCGGTCTTATTCTTGAAGATCCACTTACACCCGACTGTCTTACGACCCAGCACATTGTCAACCAAGTTCCAAACTTGATTGTCATATATGGACTTAATCTCGCTGTCCATTGCCTCTTTCCACTTGGCAGACTCGGGGCCCACCACTGCTTCATGGTAGTTAGGCGGCTCATCCAAATTAGTCAATGTGGTGATATGGAAACCATAAAACTCGGGTGGCATGCTAACTCTTCCCGAACGTCTAAGAGTTAATGAGATGTCGGTTGGTCCAACAGAAACGTCTTCCTCATGTTGGTTGCTAGTTTCTTCTAAGGTTGGTTCATCGGCCGTCTCCTGAATTTCTTCGAGATCGATTGTACTCCCACTGTCCTCTTTGGAAATGATTTTATTTTCTCGAAAGAATCCTCGTCTCGCTACAAAGACCACGTCCTCGCTTGGTCTGTAGAACAAGTATCCAAATGACTGTTTCGGGTATCCGATGAAGAAACACCTCTCACTTCTTTCCGCGAGCTTGTCATGAGTCTCTCGTCTTACGAAAGCCACACAGCCCCAGACTTTGATGTGTGCCAACTAGGGAACTTCCCCCGTCCACATCTCGTGCAATGTTTTTGCAACCTTCTTGGTTGGGACAAGGTTGAGGATATGGGCGGCAGTCTCTAAGGCATACCCCCAGAAATGGATCGAAAGCGAAGCTCGACTCATCATGGAACGAACCATGTCCAACAAGGTTCGGTTTCGCCTTTCAGCAACACCGTTCAACCGAGGTGTTCTTGGAGGCGACAACTGTGAAACAATTCCACATTCCTTTAGATAATCGAGAAACTCGATACTAAGATACTCACCGCCTCTGTCGGATCTAAGCATCTTTATCTTTCTGCCCAATTGATTTTCTGCTTCATTTTGAACTCTTTGAACTTTTCAAAGGTATCTGACTTATTCTTGATCAAGTATATATACCCATATCTACTATAATCGTCAGTAAAGTTCACATAGAACTGCATGCCATCTTTTGTGGTTGTTCTGAAGGGACCACACACATCTGTGTGTACGATATCCAACAAACCTTCACCTCTTTCAAAGGAACCTTTGAACGGTGATTTTGTCATCTTGCCAAGCAAGGAAGACTTGCATACATCATTTGACCCGAGGTCGAATAATTCCAACACTCCATCCTTTTAGAGTTGGGCGATGCGTTTCTTGTTGATATGGCCAAGGCGACAGTGCCACAAACACGCCTTTTCTACACCGCTTGAAGAATCAATAGATAAAACATTTTACCATAATTATCAACACACATAATAGATTCATACACTCCATCACAAGGCAAAGCATTAAATATAAGAACATCATTTCTTAAAATAGAAATTGAACCATTCAATTTATTAAATTCATAGTAAAAACCTTATTTGAACAATGCATGAAAGGAAATTATGTTCTTTGCCATATCAAGCGAATAGCAACAATTATGTAAATCTAAAACAACTCCATTACTAAGCACTAATCTATAGACATCGATCTTGGTAACAGGTGATGTTCGCCTATTTTCCATGACCAGGTTCAATCTACCGTGCTCCAGCTCCCTACTTTCCTTTAGGCCCTGCAAATCAGAACAGATATGAAAACCACATCCTGTATCAAGGACCCAAGAACAGGAAGAAAGTGAGTTATTAGATATAGAATAGGTACCTGCTTGTGATGGCTTCACTTTGCCATCCTTGATGTCTTGCAAGTACCTTGGACAGCTTCTATTCCAGTGACCCTTCTCTTTGCAGTAGAAACAATCGGCTTCCTTGGGATTAGTGACATGCGGAATGTTGGAAGCCTTGGCTCTCGGGGCACTGCTAGATGACCCGACATGAACCTTTTCCCTCCAGTTTTACTTCGGAGGGCCCTTCCTTTTCTTTCCTTTTCCAGACCCAATAGCCAGGACAGGTGGGATGATGGTGAGCAAACCTTTGCCCTTCATCCCGTCTTCAGTAGTACGAAGCATGCGGTATAATTCAACTAGATTTGGCTGGTTGTTGTTCAAATGATATGCCAGTGTGAACTGGTCATAAGAACTGGGTAAGGAGTTTAGCACTATGTCAACAGCTAAATCCTCATGAACAGGCATCTCCAACTTCCTTAGCCTCTCCACATAACCGTGCATCCTTTGCACGTGAGCACAGATGGACTCTCCATCTTTGGGCTTCCCGTTAGTGAAGGCTTTTACAACATCACGCCTTTCAATGCGCTCTTGCTTGCGGAAGTTTTCTGCGAGCTCTTTGTACATATCGTATGACCAATAGTCCTCGTATATTCGTTGCAATTCAGGGTTCATGGTGGCGATCATGATGCAAGCCACTTTGGTTGCATCATCCGAGTGTTTTTGGTATGAGGCGATTTCCTCGGGAGTGGCGATATCTGGGTCAACCTCAACTAGCTCGGTTTCCAAAACGTACTCTTTGTGTTCAAACTTTAGAGCCATTTTGATGTTGCGGATCCAGTCATTGTAGTTAGTTCCGTCCAACGTCACTTTAGAGCACAATGACAAGATCGAGGTGACATTACCGGGGTTCGAGTGGGGGCGGTTTGGTCAATAGAAGACATCTATATAAGAAGAGGATAGTTTTAATTAGACATTAATAGATAATCCTTATATTCACCCAAGAACAAATATAAGGCTAGGATCCTACAATAACAATCTACAATATCGAAAAGGGATGTCGTAATCTTTATTGTAAATTTTATAAGGTAGGCGAATGATGATTCAGCCAGTTCCACCGCGGAAAATAATCTTATTATAATGGAATTCCTAGTTTCATTGAGATTTACCGAACTGTTCGATAGCATGTTTTAATCTTGGGAATGCCCCGCTCGTTTGTGACTGGGATACCGAGGATCACAAACCGGGTGTGAATAACCATGCGAATTAGCTTGGTACTCTCGAGATCAATTACCATCTCTAATTGACGTGCCGGTTAACCACACACGCTCCGTCAATAATGGCAAAAGTCGAGAAACCCATTGCGACTCTTTGTGGACCCCAGTTGGCGAGCCGGTAAACCACACACGCTCCACCAACGTTCCACAAAGTGCAATGTGTAATTCCATTGGTTAGCATCAATTCACATTTTTAAACCTAAAGTAACTAGATTGGGATTTGTTTAAAGTTCTAGTACTTTCAATTATAGCATTATACTTTTAAGAGGCTTTAGCGGTTCTATCAAACCCGTTCGGCTAACGACACTCGACTGACCAGTAGAGCGGTGGGTAAGAGTAGATACCCATTAGACAGCCATTTTATAGGCAGTCGCCTTATACCCTCTTTATATGACAGTTTTGTGAATGAGGCCTACTAACGGTGAGACTAACCATTTAATCTTATTTATAATTATTAACTTTTAATCATAAATATATAAGAATATTTTAGAATTAATTTAATTCTAATTTTCGCAAATTATAGTCCAATTTTTGAAAATTTAAATTAATTCTTTAAGCTGATTTAATTGATCTTTTAATTAACAATTAATTAAACTAATTAAATCTAAGGTAGATAATACAAATTAATCAAATTAATTTACCTACCTTAAACCCTAATGGATCGAAAATAGCAAGCTAGGGTTTAAGTGTTCTAGTTATTTAATTAATCCAATTACCAAAAATAACAACATACTTTCCAAAGCAAGCAAAAGGAGGACCATGGGGCTTGGCGGCTAGGGTTAGGAAACCCTAGCCTTGGCAACGATTTTGGCCTCTCTCCAAGAGGTGTTTTTCGCAAAAAAACACTCAAGGAAAAAATAATCCATGCAGTTTATATCAAACATAAGAAAACAAGCCTATGCTCTGATGCCACTGAAGGGTTTCTATGCAAACAATGAACAAATAAATCTTATGGTTCACATGCAACCCTAGAAAGATCTATGTTTTTTTATGAAGATAATAAACTAATATCCTAAGGCCAACAATTATTTCTAAAGATCAAATGAAGAATAACCAACCTTTTGATCTTGTTCTTGAAGCTAGCAGCAAAACAATTCTGCCTCAAATGCAAGTCACACCCAAAGCAATGGAGAAGACAGTTCAGCAGAGTTCCTTTGGTTCAAGTTGGAGTAGGGAATAGAGGAGCCAGGTGCCTCCTTTTATAGCATCCAAGGGTTACAGCTGAATCCCTAAGGAGCCTCCAAATGGACAAGCCTTTTGACCACTTGGACCAGGCTTCCCAAAACCCTAATTAGGGTTTCGCCAAACCCTGGAGGAGCTTCCAGGGTGGCACCGTTTTGGTCCCTGGTTTTTACCTTGCCAGTTATTCAACTATTGAATAAATACAAACCAGTCCCTGCACCTTTTATTAATTTATCTAATCACCAAATTAAATCCAATTAATTCTAGATTAAATCTCAATTAATTAATATGGTTTCTAATTAATATATAAACACTTAAGTATATTAATGAACCATATATTTATTTTCTATTGATTTATTAAACAATTAATAAATCAACCTGTCTCTCTACTGAACTATACATCTATCCTCCAGCTATGAGGGCAACCCAAATGGACTTTGCTTCTATTAACAAGATAAATACAATTATAAGTCATGGCTTAAACACCAAATCCAACAAAAAGCCAAACCCACCCTTGATGAGAAACTACAATAATTATCACTAATCAAAAACTTGTACTCAATGAAGAATTTAAAGCACCAAACAGAAAATAATTAGCTTGGAGCGAACTAAAGCCAAACCACCTCACCTCAATTTTCCTAAACCTCACCTGATTTTATCTAGAAGTATTAACACACTCCTCTAGAAAATTCACCTCACAATAGTTACGGGATGAGATCAGAGCCAAGCGGTTGACAACACCAAGCATACCATTCTAAAGCATGTCATTTTCCCCTATATTTAATCCAATTGAAAAGCATTGATTTAATAATGTCCACAATTACCATCTTGTTCTGTTTTTTCTTTCTGAAATTCTTTTTTTTCCTTAGTTCTTGTTTTTAATAGAGTTATGATGTTATTTCCAAGCTTTTCAAGACAATGATGGCTCCATATTTTGGATAAGGGTGGGATTTAGAGGCTAAGGATGAGTTCTTTTCCTTTAAGTCTTTGAATCCTTGAGAAAAACTCAAGCCTAGTCTTAATGTGGTTGAGGATGAAGTTTTAAGTTGTTAATCTTCATTTTGGAACTAGATTTGTCACCATGAGCTTGTTTGGAAAGGATTGGTGGATGGAATTCACGTTTTTATGAGTTGATAGACTGTTGGGGACAACCCCTGGAAGTTGTAGCTTCTGTCTTAATGGATTAAACACTTAATGAAGTTTTGGGCTGAACAGGGGAGTTAGCGGCGATAACGTCGTCTGTTGACTTTGACTATTGACCGTTGACTTTTTGACTAGTTTGACTTTTGGTCAAACTTGAGGGTTTTGGATGCTGGTCTTATAGTCTTATAGTTTTATCCTGTTCGGGATTTAGGAAGTTCTAAGTAGGGTTTATCCTTGTTAGGAAGTGCGTATTGTCGAGATCTGAGGGCACTCACGTGGAGTGCTGTCTAGTGTGTGGTCGCGAATCAGGTGAGTCTTCTCACTATACTATGGGTGATATTACATGCGTAGATAGTCTTTATTACTTTGTGTAATAATGTGATTATTTGTGCTTTACGTGTTTGCTGACGAAAGTCGAAGACTGCCAAATTATGGGACGACAGTGCCGGCTTGAGAATCGATGACGATGTTTGCTGGCGAAAGCCGATGACGATGTTTGCCGGCGAAAGCCGATGGCGATGTTTGCCAGCGAAATCCGATGACGATATTTTCCCGCAAAAGCCGATGACGATGTTTGTAACATCCCAAAATTTTAGGGTAAAATTAAAAAAAAAAATTAAACGGATACTTGAATATAAGAAAAGCCACTTAATTAATTTTGATAAAATTCCATAACTTATAAGTTTAATGAAAACATCCCAGGATTAACAAAAGTTAATGAAATCACAACATAGCGGAACATCCATTCAAAAACAGTCCTCCAATGAAGCAGCACAGTGTATACACGTCACGCCTTGCCATCTATGGTACCTGATGTACCTGAAACAGTAGTTTATATAGGGAAAGGGTAAGCACTGAGCTTAGTGAGTTCCTCAAAATACCATACGATCCATCACATAACATACAACACACAATAACCATTCATATGTCTGTGAGACTCGCGGGCTATCCCTGTTCCGCCTGAAGACTCACGGGCAGTTCCCGTTCCGTCTTATCGCTCGCAGGCTTTTCCCGTTCCATCTAATGACTCGCAGGCTATTCCCGTTCCGCCTATTGGCTCACGGGCTATCCCGTTCCGTCCACAAACAATCATTATCATAGCAATAATTCATACAATTATCATAACAGGTAAGATCACCTTAGTCTAACATATCTTCCTTCCTACGCATGCAATATCACCTATAGTATAGTGAGAAGACTCACCTGATTATAGTTGACTATATCGTTTATCTTTCTCGGCTTTGTATTTCCTTCAACTTTAACTGTTAACATAATAAGAAATCTATCATTTCTTAATCCTTAAGTATATTATAGTCGCATCATTAAACTCTTCAATAATTCCAATATGATACTCCATGATTTATCAAGTAAAGAACGGCCAGGTAGAAGATTAGATGGGGTGGCAGGATCCTTTCAGCATTTTAGCCTTTCGGAAAATCCAACAACCAGATCCCAAGTAATCGGCCTAGTCACCGTCCTCGTAAGTAAATCAATCGGTATTATTTTCGGAAATTACGAATTGTTATAATAACGACATTTTAAGGTTTTTGTTTACTATTGTTAGAAATTAGTATAATATAACATATGTTATACTTATTAAATATTCTACTTCTTAACAAAAACTATTTTACAATACCTAATTAAGCTATAGAAAGGTTTGTAGTTACCTTATGACCAATCGTCGAGATCTATAACTCCTTCGTTAGGCTTTTGAGATTCCTTCCGCTCACTTGCTTACACTCTAGTGCTTAGAAACCTCTATATATTGGATTGAGATTTAGTTGTGTGGTTTATGAGATGTTTTGAGGGGTATTTATACTTGAATTCTTGAATAAAAAATGGCATGACACTTTTGACAAAAGATTTTAATAATATAACTTTGTTGAAATTAATACCTTCTAGAATCAGTATGTTCAAGACTGGTTTAGCCGACTTTAAACCCATGAAATTCACGTTTTTATTTGATATTCCAGAAATTTATCTCAATACCTTTCCAGGGATGTATTTTACGTATTTATACGATTGTTCTATGATTTATTATGAAATTTTGAAAACAGACTATCTAATATGTCAATTCCGAACTAATCAGTAAAGATTGCATTTTTTACCATAGATAATGTCATTTTCAAGCTTACTATTATTTTTGGTAATTGTACTAGACTCAATTTGTAAACTTTGTGCACTGGTTTGAGGTCCAAATGATTTTTCTAGAATTAATTATGATTTTTCTAAAAACGACACAAAATGCTGATTTTCATATGAAATTGTAACTAAAGTTTTTCTTAGCTTTATAACTACCAAAAATCATATAATTCCTAACACTCTTATTTTAAGTATATGTTATAATCAGGATACGGGTCTTACAAGTCTCCCCCACTTATTTGGATTTCGTCCCGAAATCCGCATTCTCGAACGCCTCTATGTATTTCCCATCGACTCCTTGTGTCCTTCAAAAATCCTCCTCGTCTTATTGCCGAAACTTTACAAGATTTAATTATCTTTCCCTTTCAACATTCACATACCTCTGTAATAATGCTTAAGGTTCTATTATTCTCATTCACTCCATACTTCTTTTCTTCTAATTACTCTAGATGTAAAAAAAAACTCTAACTGTTTCTCACAGTCCCACACATCGACTTGACCGGCTACTATCTACTGTACATATTTAGTACTTTCTAATCTACCTATATACATAGTTAACCTAGTTAACTTGCAACACCTAATTTTAACACTATTTCATATTTATATGAATTCGTCATATTTCAACACACATTTGCCTCAATTCAACATTTCTTTTAAATACTTTTTGGCTAAATAAGTCTATTTTTGTAGAATCTTCAAATTTTTGTGTTTCACCGAAATATAAAATTTACATCATCTTTTGTAAGTTTTTTTTTGGAGTACTGAACACTCTTTAAACTATTTCCATTATATGGAGACATAAAATTTTGTTTTATTTCAAAAGTCTCTTTATTATCTCGTTCTCACCAGAGTCAAGCAGGGAATTTTGAAAAAATGTCACTTGGGGTAGTGAAAAGTCGCATCTCCTGTAGTTAGTTTGAATTTCGGTAATTAAAACGTGAGGTGTCCTTTCAGTTCCGTGTGCCCTTTCGGTTCCAGCTGCAAGATACTATATATACAGATATGTAGTATCATTCATTTTCAGTCTCATCCTCTTTTATCACTAGTTTGTTCGTAAACGAACTCATATTTAAAGTCGAGTCATGGAAAACAGATATTCAATGGGCGATTTGTCGAACCCTGGACCTGGTTTTCCGCAGGGATAGGGTACTTCAAACCAAGCATTCTTAATAGAGTTTGGTGACTCTAACATTCTAGACATATATCATCCATACTTCGATTACCTTTCTAATGTTTTGTTTGATTTTGAATTATGGTACAGTCTTCTAGATATACTACCAATAGAGCATCTCCACGATGAGCCGGAAATTTTTCCCGAGTTGAACATTAACTCAGATGATCCGAT
Source organism: Cichorium intybus (assembly GCA_023525715.1). Classification (NCBI taxonomy): domain Eukaryota; kingdom Viridiplantae; phylum Streptophyta; class Magnoliopsida; order Asterales; family Asteraceae; genus Cichorium; species Cichorium intybus. Next base: position 79,921,603 of record CM042011.1, read on the forward strand.
GCATGCATCTGACTTTGCACTTGATCAGACTCCATGCCTTCTACCAGGTTAAATTCTTTTGAATGATCCATTTATAAGTATTCTATTTTGTTTTATCATTTGACATGTGTTATTTGTAGACCCATTTGTGGATGGTCTAACTGAGTACAATCCATTCATGGACGTGCACCCAACAAGCAGTGAGTTTGTCCCCATGAATCAAGAATTCATGGCTGGTATTCAGGATGAGAATCAATTACAGAGGACTCATAACATAAATATTGAATTGAATCCCGAGTTTGGGGTTGGTTTTCAATATCAATCTCATCTTCGGTTGATTCAAAGGAATCTAGAAGGATTTCAGAATCCTGAGATTTTAGTTGAAAACCAACAATTATTACCGATAGAGGCCACTAATTTTGATGAATCAATGTCCATCTTTGGGTCAAAAAATCAGGATCATGTTCAAATGATCCAGAATGATAACAATACAATTGGATTTGAACCTTCTAGTTCAGAAAACATAGCAGGTGGCAGTGGAAGAGGTTTCAGACATTTATTAAGTAGGGAAATAATAGCTGAACACTTTAACGAACCAATTGAGAAAGCTGCGAAGGAACTCAACATTGGAACGACACAATTAAAAAAACGCTGTAGAGAATTAGGTATCAATCATTGGCCCCAACGACAACTTACGAGTTTGCAAACCCTTATTGATCGTGCTGAGGTAAAGAACTACATTTTTTTAATTCCTTTATATCATAAGGTTGAAATTACTAAAGTTATTTGTGCCACAGGAATTTGGTAATGAATTTATTGAGGCAACAGAATTATCGGGAGATTTAATACCCAACCTAAAAAAAAAGAAAAAGAAGCGATAATTGAAGGGTCACAATCGGGTCTAACAGACGGCACAAAGAAGCTAATACAAGCTGCTCATAAGGTTGTATTTAGGAAAAGAAAAATTCAGGAAAAGGGGGAAAGTTCATCAAGAACTCATACACAGCATCAATCTCCGCCATCTAATTCTGGTATGAGTAGTATTAACCCTGGTTTACTCGAGTCTTCGAGTGAGGAGAATTTTTGAGGCTTTGTAGGTTACCTAGCCTGGTTTCCTCCTTCTTATAGCTACCCCGAACTGGTTCCGAATTAGAGCTCTTCCTCATCACTGTCCTACTTACACACGCCTCAAATGAGTCAATATTTAGCCCCTAATCATGGGGTTACAGGTTCCAACCCTATCGAGACCCCATACCTTGGAGCTCCTCCTCCAATAACTGAAAGCATACCTCTTCCAAATCCTCAAGAAGGTACAAGTCAACCTAATGATGACAAAAATTGGAGTGTAGAATATCTTTTCTCGCTTCTTTCTGATTCTCCGGTTTAGGTTAGTAGTTCTGTAAACTTTTCTTAATGTATTAATATAAAGTTGTAGTAATGAATTAAATATATTGACGTGTTACTATAATTTTAATAATTTGATCGATTCAATATAATATTCATGTTGTTCCCTTAATTTTGTATTCCTCCCCCACTTGGACTAAAGTCCAAGTCTGTTTATTCGATTTATAATTTTTTTTACGAGCTCTTACTCTCGAACAAAAACCAAGCCCACTCTGCTCAGCCAACAACTTGCATCAGGGGCAAACACCATCTCAATAAACATGTTTCGATAATGTAAAGACGTTTACATCAACCACCATATGTTACTCATCCACTTGCGACCCTAGTCAACACCTCTATCGTCAGTTACCTCAATCACGAGCGAGTGATCCAGACTCTCAACCCACACGACCTGATCAATCACTCAAGCAAGATCAATACAAGGGAGGTAGCCCCACTATTACACAGCACCAGGCATGTACAGAGTCGACTCAAAAATACCCGCTATCATCTCAGGCGCCGCTTGCACCTCTTTGACCGTGAGTTGGAAAACTCACCCTTGCATCCTCTAGTCCCTGTCTGACTTGTGCGCCTATTAGTTGCATGAAAAATAGCTACCACAATAGCACTTTGACATTCTCCCTTTCAACAGTCTTTAAGCTCAGTAATCAACTTAAGCATGATCGGTCCAACCAAACTGGTATGATCACATCTTAATTGTTCCTACTGAACCTCACAATCAACATTCACCAATCGAATTGACAAAGGTTTACCACATTACACTAGCATTTAAGTCAACTATGCTAGACACTCACATACTCAGCTCCTTGGATCCTTCGTGACGAACTCCCGACTCAAACGCAGATCCTGTGCTTTCGATAGTAGGAGCTCTACTACTACCTTCCACACCTATCCATGTTCGTTCCAAGACCCATCTCGAAATATCCAATTCGCTTCTCACCGATAATTTTAACACATATGCCCTTACAAGGCATATGTCAACCCTTCTAGGAATACTTGGAATCCCACCCCCACCCTGCTATTCTAACTAAGACGGAACTTCCTCTAGTGATGACAAATTGTTTCGCGAACTTAGTTGTATACAATATCGAACTAAACAGTCTTTCAAATAAGAGAATCTTCCCTAAGGCAACAACCAAACAAGAAACATGCAATAAGGTCAACTCACACATTCTATGACTATTCAGTCCATATTGTATACAACTTAGTGGAAATCTCTAAGCAACCTATCGGCACTAGCATACAGTTCTATTAGCAAATAGCAGATAATAATACAACAATGTGTGATCTCTACCAGGCATTTCAGCAAACATATACCATATGTTTTTTTTAACATCCACAATATTAAATACTTAACCCTTTTCTCATACTGGCGTCGGCTGGCGGTACACACTGTGTCTTCAGTTCACCCTTCATAAAACATCTTTATTTCGTAAAAATGTTTTAAGAAAACTCTTAAGCCTCAACTTGAGTCCAGAACTCACTAAGTGAGTCTGATTCTCTCAAGCTGTGCTCTGATACCAACTTGTAACATCCCAAAATTTTAGGGTAAAATTAAAAAAAAAAATTAAACGGATACTTGAATATAAGAAAAGCCACTTAATTAATTTTGACAAAATTCCATAACTTATAAGTTTAATGAAAACATCCCAGGATTAACAAAAGTTAATGAAATCACAACATAGCGGAACATCCATTCAAAAACAGTCCTCCAATGAAGCAGCACAGTGTATACACGTCACGCCTTGCCATCCATGGTACCTGATGTACCTGAAACAGTAGTTTATATAGGGAAAGGGTAAGCACGGAGCTTAGTGAGTTCCTCAAAATACCATACGATCCATCACATAACATACCACACAATCACCATTCATATGTCTGTGAGACTCACGGGCTATCCCTGTTCCGCCTGAAGACTCACGGGCAGTTCCCGTTCTGTCTTATCGCTCGCAGGTTTTTCCCGTTCCGTCTAATGACTCGCAGGCTATTCCCGTTCCGCCTATTGGCTCGCGGGCTATCCCGTTCCGTCCACAAACAATCATTATCATAGCAATAATTCATACAATTATCATAACATGTAAGATCACCTTAGTCTAACATATCTTCCTTCCTACGCATGCAATATCACCTATAGTATAGTGAGAAGACTCACCTGATTATAGTTGACTATATCGTTTATCTTTCTCGGCTTTGTATTTCCTTCAACTTTAACTGTTAACATAATAAGAAATCTATCATTTCTTAATCCTTAACTATATTATAGTCGCATCATTAAACCCTTCAATAATTCCATATGATACTCCATGATTTATCAAGTAAAGAACGGCCAGGTAGAAGATTAGATGGGGTGGCAGGATCCTTTCAGCATTTTAGCCTTTCGGAAAATCCAACAACCAGATCCCAAGTAATCGGCCTAGTCACCGTCCTCGTAAGTAAATCAATCGGTATTATTTTCGGAAATTACGAATTGTTATAATAACGACATTTTATGGTTTTTGTTTACTATTGTTAGAAATGAGTATAATATAACATATGTTATACTTATTAAATATTCTACTTCTTAACAAAAACTATTTTACAATACCTAATTAAGCTATAGAAAGGTTTGTAGTTACCTTATGACCAGTCGTCGAGATCTATAACTCCTTCGTTAGGCTTTTAAGCTTCCTTCCGCTCACTTGCTTACACTCTAGTGCTTAGAAACCTCTATATATTGGATTGAGATTTAGTTGTGTGGTTTATGAGATGTTTTGAGGGGTATTTATACTTGAATTCTTGAATAAAAAATGGCATGACACTTTTGACAAAAGATTTTAATAATATAACTTTGTTGAAATTAATACCTTCTAGAATCAGTCTGTTCAAGACTGGTTTAGCCGACTTTAAACCCATGAAATTCACGTTTTTATTTGATATTCCAGAAATTTATCTCAATACCTTTCCAGGGATGTATTTTACGTATTTATATGATTGTTCTATGATTTATTATGAATTTTTCAAAACAGACTATCTAATATGTCAATTCCGAACTAATCAGTAAAGATTGCATTTTTTACCATAGATAATGTCATTTTCAAGCTTACTATTATTTTTGGTAATTGTACTAGACTCAATTTGTAAACTTTGTGCACTGGTTTGAGGTCCAAATGATTTTTCTAGAATTAATTATGATTTTTCTAAAAACGACACAAAATGCTGATTTTCATATGAAATTGTAACTAAAGTTTTTCTTAGCTTTATAACTACCAAAAATCATATAATTCCTAACACTCTTATTTTAAGTATATGTTATAATCAGGATACGGGTCTTACAATATTTGCCGGCGAAAGCCGATGGCGATGTTTGCCGGCGAAATCCAATGACGATATTTTCTGGCGATAGCCGATGACGATGTTTGTCGGCAAAAGTCGATGACGATGTGTGCCGACGAAAGTCGATAAGAATGTTTATGTGATGGATCGTGTGATATTTTTGGGGAACTCACTAAGCTTTTTACTTACCCTTTTACCTTACATGTTTTTCAGGTAAATACTGGCTTGAGCTTGGATCACGGTGCGACTGTACCGTATCTGAAGATTTCAACGATTAAAGCCTTCTGCTAGGTGGTGTTTGTAGATGTTTTGATAAATACATTTTATATGTTTAAATACTAGGTTTTAATTTGAATGGTTTTTAGTTGGCACATTTTTCTTTTATGTATTTAAATCGCTTTTAAAGATGAAAAATTTATTACAGGATGTGGGACGTTACACATGCCTAACTGTAAAAGTTCGTGGATCTGACGTTCGATTTCTGACTTTTGAGCATGTGGATACATGTAAGGTCTCACACAAATAAGTTCTTCAGGAGCATGTAATACAATGGAATGGTCATGGGAACGGGACGGAGGGAGACCCGTTGGTTCACTAAACACCGCCTCAACTTCATCACAAATCAGTTGTAATTGTTGATGTTGACCATCGGAGAGGGAGGATGATTCTGTCAAACTACTAGACCAAAATTCCCCACTAATCCAAAGTTTTCTATTTGAAATCGACAAGCAAGATTGAAGTGATGTCGGTACCGTGGAAGACTGAGTCAACCCCTGTATCCAAACCAGTGTGCCTTGATAAACAAATTTCATTGTAGCTTGCTTCCAATTATGGATCACATCACCCATAGATTTTAACCATTCAATACCCATCACCAAATCAAGGTGACCCATGTCAAATACCAAAAGCAGAGCATTTACCTAGAAGTAAGTCACACGAAGCCACCTTCAAGGGAGTTGGGAACAACGTTGATTAATGAATACCAAATGGCCATCACCTAAGCGGATGTTGATATCAAGAAAAAATTCAGTGGAAACCCCTATTACTTTCAACAATTTTCGAGAGATGAAGTTATGACTAGCCCCACTGTCCACCAGCACAATAATCCGCAGGTCACCAATCAATGCTTCAAACTTCAAAGATTTTCCACCAGATTTGTCCCCAATTGAAGCGCCGAAGTATTCAATAGCCATACACGTGCCCTCTGGAATGTGATCTTCTACGGAACCCTGATCCTCGACGGATTCCCCCATGGGCACCATGATGTCGATGTCGTCACCGGGTTCATCATCACCAAGGAAAAGAACACGTAACTTAGCTTACAGACATTTATGGACAGGGCCGTATTGTTGCCCGTACCTGAAACATAAACCCCTTTTTCGACGATCTTCCCAGTCAGCTTTAGATAAAAAACAGACTCCTCTAGTTCGATTGAACAAATTGGCGAATTTGGTGGAGTGAGCTGGATTAGGACGAGGGAGCCCTAAGTGACGCGTGGAATCAATATTGTTCGAAACTGGTGGACCCAAAATAGACATCACGTTGGGTCGGATCGCACCAGGGCGAAAAAGGCCATTGGGCCTCGGTAACATGGGAGATATCAGACTTCCTCCACCCATAAAACCACCCGAATACCCTTGCTGGTACCGAGATCGGGTATGCGAGGAAGGATTGCTAGTCGGGCATAACAACTGTTTGATGTCCTTGGCTAACATCATGGCGTCCAGCCGTGTTTTGGGACGATGCATACGAACCCATTTCTGCACCTAGTCTTGGAGTCCGGTAATAAAATAACCCAACGATTGGGATTCTGGTAAAGTGGGTACAATAGACAACAAAGATTCAAAATCATCCATATAATCGTATATGGAATCGGTGTGTTTCATGGTAGCTAATTGTTCATATGGGTTTTGAATATCCAAACCACTGAAACGATGCAACAGGTCCTTGGAAAATCTCCCAAGTCAATAGTTGGTGAATATGATGAAGAATGGTGAACCAATGAGTAGCGACGTCGGACATACTAAGTTGAGATAACCGAATACGAAGAGAAGCGTCGATGTTATTGATTTCAAAGAAGAGCAGCGCCTTTTGGATCCACCCCTAAGGATCAAAACCTAAAAACTCTGGCAATTTGACATTCTTCGTATCCTATGGAAGCATCGAGGAAGACGGCATAACTAAAGCAACGCCCACCGATATCACAATTGGTGGCGAAGGTGGAAGTGCAGATGGCATATGAAAGGGCGGAGCGGAATCCCCTAGAGACTTTGGTGAAACGAGGGAAGCGGGGGACAATGTAGATGGAGGAAAACCAGATCCCGAACCAGAAGAACCGTCTTGAACCTGGGAACGCTCTAGTTGCTTCATCCTTAGCAGCAAGGTGTCACGAAGAGCAGCAATCTCCGATTTGGAGTCAGATTTCCCCGTTTGAATAACCGTAGGAATAGATTCCATCTGCGTCTTCAAAGTATCAAGATCATATTGCACTTTGAGGAATTGTGCATCGTGCTCATCAAGGCGTTGTGAGGCGGTACGATTGGTAGCCATGAAAACAAGAAAACAGCGGCAGGTCATACCAGTGATAACGATGAAGAAAGATTAGAGTAATCAGAATCAGAATCAGTGCATAGTGCAAAATGAATGTAACAGTGAAGAGATCGAAAGATAAGAATAGAGAATAAATTGTATATCTCAATAACAAGAATACAACCTGGGGCTAGACCCTTTTTTCTACCAACCCTTTTTTCTACCAATCGATACTGAAAGACAATTATTGACAATATTCTCTCTGTGACATCACTAACCACCTTCTCTTCCTTTTATTCCCCACATTCTCTCTCTTCTAACAAAACTACTAACCACTTTCATTAGAAGACCGCTTTGCCCTCTTTGTGTATACCCAAATTACTCGTGGATTAGGCACGTGATTGTCCAATATTTTTTCATCTCTATCACAGTCCTTGATGTCATATAATTTTTTTTTGATAACCGAGGACCTCACCCGACCCATCCTTTGGATGACCCTGATGAAGCAACCTCGTGGCCCACGCACACCTGGCAGCAGGGTGGTCCGGGTCAATCACCTACGAGGGTAGAGAGGTGGCCAGTGGCCATCCCCTGATTGAAACCTAACACTCCCTATGGGGAAAGGGAGGGAGTGGGATTAGAACTTGGAACCTCTTTATGGGGGAAGAGAAAGAGTCCAAAGCCTTATCCACTAGGCCATCAGGGTGATGGTTGATGTCATATAAATTAGGGGTGAGCACGGTGCGTTCGGTGCGGTTTTTGACAATAACCGCACCGCTTTCTACCGGATAACCGAACGGTGCATTTTTGCGTTTATTATTAGTATTATTTTTGCGGTTTGGTTTCATGCGGTTGTAGTTACTAACCGCGTGCCATTGGTGCGATTTTTCCTATAGTTTTTTTTGCAGTTTATAATTGCAATTATTAACCGTGTGCCATTGGTGCGGTTTTTCCTACGTATTATTAACCACTAGGGCAGTCGGCTTCTGTCGAGGAAAAAAGTAGACAAACAAGGAATGAAGGAACGCTGGTGATAACAACAGATCTTCACCGGAGAGGAAGGATTGAAATCGACAATCTTTCTACTATGAACTTTGGTTATCTATTTGATCAATAGTACCTTTGATCAATCGGAGATAAACTTCAAGCTGATGGATCCAAACAAGTGATCGTTAATTCAGTACAAAGAAGAAGACTTTTGAAATGAAAAGTTAAACGCCACCTTCCTTCAAAGCCGAAAACATCCCGAGAGAGAGAGAGAGAGAGAGAGAGAGAGAGAGAGAGAGAGAGAGAGAGAGAGAGAGAGAGAGAGAGAGAGAGAGAGAGAGAGAGAGAGACTTAGGGGGTGTTTGTTTTTCCTCAAAAAGTCTTTTTCCCCTAAAACATCTGCGGGAGGGTAGATTTTTTCAAAAAGATGGTTTGTTTTCTAGAAGACAAAAGATATAAAAAAGACTTTTTCACCTCTTTTTCAAAAAGATATATTTTTTATCTTTTTGAACCTCTTTTTTAAACTTTTCAACTACACTTCACCCCACCCCATCCTAACCCCACCCTACACACCCCTACCCCTACCCCCACCCACCCACACACCCCTACCCCTACCCACACTACCCTCACCCTACCTACCCTACCCTTACCCCACCCCACCCCACCCCCACCCTTACCCATACCTATACCACCAACCCCCACCTACCCACCCCACTCTCATCCCACCCGGGTTTATTTGAAATAAAATTGATGTTAGAATGAACAATTCAAAAATACGTTAAAAACAAACAAACTTTTTTATGAATGACGAAAACATGGAAAAGAACTTTTGGTCCACATCTTCTTCCGCAGAAATGGACAAAGACAAAAGACATTTTACATCTTCCAAAACAAACACCACCTTACTTTTTAAAAAAATTAATTAAAAAATAAAATAAGGGGTATATTGGTCATTTTTACCCTCAGGTTAACAAAAAAAGTCAAGTCTAACTAAGAGAGGGACCAAACCTTTAGTAAAAGCATACCATAGGAACAAATATATGAGATTTTGAAAACTAGAAAATAAACCAATGAGACCAAAACTCTAATAAACTTTTATCTGATTTTGTGGTTTTATTGAAGGGTCTGAGGTGATAATGTCTAGAATTGTGATGACTAATAATGAAACTAAATTGAGTTCATATATCAGGACTCGATAATCCGATCTGAAGAATCGAGAGAAAAAGTCAAACAGTAAAGGTACCACCTACCCAAATCGATCCACATCGAGAGAAAGAAATTAAGGAAGAAATCCGATGTAAATCGAAGTATAAGCTCGCAAAGTGAAGAGCTTAGAAAGGGTATCTGCTAAAGTTTGGTATTGCTGGGAATTTAAGGTACGTTATCAGGAAAGAATTCGAAGTCTGAAGTTTTATATATGTTGTTAATCAAATGTTACGAGCGAGTTAAAAAATGTAGATCTGGAATTTAAGAAACGTATTTTGACCTAAATTAGTCAATCGTTGTGAAGTTTTTGAATTAGTTTTGTTAGATGATCAAATTAATTTCCTTGTAAAGTTAACATGATGTTGTTTATGTAATAAACGAATGAAATTTTGGAGAAAAACGAGTCTAATGATGGATAACAAAACGAAACGGAACAGGGGGTGTGTGTTTGCTAATGATGGGAAATTTCCTGCAATTCTTATAAGAAAAATCTCAATTTGGACTATATAAGTAAAACATTAGTTTGTATAATGTGATTGTGGAAAAACTAACTCACATCTTTTCTGTGTATGACAGTTCATTACATTAAGGTGCTCAAACCACATACATTTTATCTCAAGAAATTAACACATCAATGGCATCATCATCATCATCACGATGTTTTTCTCAGTTTTAGAGGAGAAGATAAACACTTCCTCGAGGCGAATAGATCCACCCATCCCTTATGAATGCTATCGAAGAATCACAGATAGTCGTCATCGTATTTTCAGAAAACTATGTCGATTCGTCCCGGTGTCTGGATGAACTTGCACATATCATGAAATGCAGGGATACGATAGGGCAAATTGTATGCCTATATTTTATGACGTCGATCCTCTGAAGTACGAAAACAAAAAGGGAAGTACGGAGAAGTGTTTGCCAAACACGAGTTGGAGAACATAACCTCTCGAACACCAATGTTGAGTCTTGGAGAAAAGCAGTTGTTGATGCAAGTAACATTTCTGGATGGGAAACCAAGCACATTGCCAACGGGTAATTTTCTTCTTTGTTTTGCACATTTTATGCTTAAGATATGTGGGCTCTACAATGCATTTATATGTGTATCTTTTAAGCTTTTTTTACAAACGTTTTAATTATTCTTAATGAAGTTGATGACCTTGATAAAAAGATAGGTTTTGACTTAATCACTCAATTAGAGCTGCCTGTAGAAGATTGTTACATGCTTTCGGTAGATGTGGTTTCTTATGATAGTGGACGAGTTAACAAATATCCCAAGTTCTAGAACTATGGATAAGCTCAAATTAAATTGTAATTAAATTTATCGAGTTTTAGTTCTAATTCGGCACTTAACACCTTACTTCAAGCTACAATCCATCTTGCTTTACTTTGTGCGATTTGAAACTATTCCATATTTTCCAAGAAAATTTATTACAATTTACTTGTAATATTGACTTTACAAGTTTCTATTGGGATGTGAAACATTAAGGGTATCTAGGACAAATTTCTCGTATCTCATACAACATGAAAATAATCATTTCTTTTGTCAATGTGTGCATATGTTAATTATCCTTGTATTGTATATCCAATGTGTAGGGATGAATCAAAAGGCATCAAACAAATTGTTGACGAAATTTCACATTCAGCTTCAAGCGCAAATGAAGACATGATCGGAATGGTGGCTCGCTTGCAAGGCTTCAGATCGGAGTTACAAGTTGGGTGAGGTGGTGTGCGCATGCTTGGAATATGGAGGGTTGGGGGTGGTGGTAAGACTACTCTTGGTTCTTCTATATATGATGAAATTTGTAGGCAGTTTGATGGTTGTTGCTTTGTTGACAATATTCACAGAGGAATCAGGCAAGTATGGTTTGGGAAATTTAAAAGAAAAAATTCTTTCAGAAATGGAAGTAAACAAAGTTGGAGGAGGAGGACGTATGATAAATAATAGGTTTCGACATTGAAAGGTTTTAATTGTTCTAGATGATGTTGATCACCTTGACCAACTAAAAGCGTTAGCAGGATTACATGATTGGTTTGGTGATGGAAGCCAGAAAATAATAATAATCCGTGATGAGCATTTATTAATCGTACACAAAGTAAATGTGATACACAATATAATATTGTTAAATGATGATGAAGCTCTTAAGCTCTTTCGCAAGCATGCACCCCACGACAGACGTTTGGAAGATTTTGCAAGCTTTTAAGCTTTTTTGCAAGCATCCTCCTGATAGATTTGTTTTTGTCTTTAACGTTAATACAACAAATCATTTTGTTTCTTTGAAAATAATGCTATATAATTAGTTAGGTAAGATTTTAATCTAAATCTTTTTTTTATTGTTGATTGATAACCATTGTATGACATTGATATTATTGATTTGGGTTCAAGAATCCTTTATTATTTTGTTATTGCGAAGTAATTTTTAGATTGTTGATTAAACAAAAACTTGAAATGATTTCCATTTACAGGTGGAAGGAATTAGTGTGTTGTCTAATTATCATCCGATACTTTTTAGAGTTTCTTTATAATTTTATACATAGATATTTATATGTGTGTGCAAAATTTTTGACTTGTTTGCACTTTTATACAACAGTAGTTGCCAAATTTAAAGACAATTGAAAACCTAAAACCTAATAATGACACCGGATTTTGATCTGACATCCATATCTTGAAATATTCCTTCTTTCACGATGCCCGTCTTTAAGAAAAATTCATCCATCAATTGTACACTCCAAAAACTTGTTCTCTTAGACCAAAGGGAGCCGCAACCACTCATCCCAAGAGGTTTGAGTGCCATATAAGCCTCATCTCATTTTTCCTCATTAACCCCTCATCCTTTCAATTCTAGAAAATATAACCCCTCACTTTTTTTAATTAAATAAATAAAAAATAAACTAAACTAAAAAATCTAATTTGTTTAAAATAAAACGTTTCATTAATTAAAAATTATAACCGTAAATTAAAACGACAAACGTAAAATTAAAAACGAAAAACAAACCGCATCCTCGGAAACGTCAATCCCACGAATGGGCTAACGTGATTTCTTCTTCGGTTGTCCATTGTTGTCTTTGCGCTTTTCCTCTCCTTTGAACCACGGGTTGGGCTTCCGGTTGGGTTTCGGGCACTACTTCCAGTGAACCTTGTGTGTCGGGAACGGAATCAGGTAATGAGTCTTGGAATTGTTGGGTTGGTGTGTCGGGAAATTGTTGAAAATTATGGTATAAATTTTGCGGTTGCATTTGCGGGTAACACGACAATTAATATGCAAAAACGTTGGGTGAGTAAATCGGTTGGTCCATTTGTGGACGGTAAACATTGGGTGTGTAGAATTGATCGAAACCGAAAACGTTTTGTCGGTTTTGATTCGATGGTGGGGTTTGATTGTTTGGAGAATCTTGAGAAGACATGTTTTTTTGAAATTGTTTATAAGAAATTTGGATGTAAAATAATATATAGAAGTGTGGTTTTATGTGTTTAAATAAAGAGTATATATAGTTTGGTAAATATTAAAAAAAGAATCTTTTTTTTACCGTTAACATTAAGGACCGTGGGGTGGGGGGGTGTTTGTAAATCTCACCAAAGTGGATTGAATCATCGCTCACCCGTCTTCACCGCGGTGTACCACCCAACTAGAGAGTGTTATCGGGCGGGGTTTGAGGGCCACGTCGGACACCGCACCCCATGTTGTCACGACTAAGCTTAGTCTTATGTTTTGAAGATTGTGATGGTCTTAAGATGTTTCCTCGCATTCCCGGACCAAAGAAACTTGAGACCCTTTCTTTTGCAGGCTGCCAAGAACTTTTTAATCAGAACATTGATAATTTAGTATATCCGATAATAGTGGGGATGAAGTTGCATCATACATAGAATCTACTCCAAATTTCTTTGTTACTTCTTTACATGACAACAACATAAGCAAAATAGGGTTAGGGCTTTTTCTCAAGGACTTGAGAGATTTGAATATTGGGTGGTGCCGTTTGAGAGATGAAGAAATCGACTCTGCTGTTTGGTATTGACCTAAGCTGACAAAATTCAAACTATCGGGAAATGAATTTTCACGAATAAAGAGACTTCCGTGGCTCAAATGGCTTGATGCGTCAGACTGCGCACAACTTGTAGAATTGTCAGAGCTGTCATCAAGTATAGCTGTTATTTTATGCGAATGATTGAATGTCACTTAAAAGCTTTGAAGATATTTCACAGTGTAAATGGTTGTGGTACGTCTCACTTGTGGGCGAGAACAAACTTGGTCCACATGTTGGTGCCATGTTACTAGACTCCATGCTTTAGGTTTGGGTCTACGTATCTTTTGAATTTCAATCTTTGTTATATAAACCCAAATTACAGATTCCTTGGAAGTCATACATTGGAATTCTTTTAAAGATCATGGTTATGTTGGAGTTGAGCTTGTTCCTAGGAAAAGCAAAGGTGATCACCCACAAACAACAAAATCGCAACTGATTCCTCAGAATTTTGCTATGAGGAACTCGATATTAAAACACAAACATTTACGATCATACATAGTTCAAAAGTCTTCTGAGTGATTTGTTTATAGGTTTGTGGGGTTTTCTTTGTATTCCTTTATTTGAATATTTTGAATCTTTCCTGTTTTTCCAGTAATTTGTTTTAAAATCTCTCTCTCTCTTTCGCTCACACACACACACACACACTCTCTCTCATGCTAATCTAATGGATTTCATCCATAAACTGGCTTTGATTGAAACATTTTGTCGACGTTTTCTTTTGTGTGTTCCTGATTTCGATGGCAGCGATGGTCGAGGTTGTGATCGGATGAGAGTGGACTCCATAGTGAACTAGCCTTATGGTTTAGGTTACCAATCCAAGTTGCGAGGATTCACTCGAAAGACTCCTCAAGGATTCGTCGCTTCTGCCTTTTCTAGCCTTCACTACGCTCTCGGCGTTTTCCGTTGGGCAAAGTTGTGGTCAAGCTTTCGGGAGACGGAGCGAAAAGATGATCCATGATTGCTGCGTGCGGTGGTAGAGGAGGAGTCGTTGCCGACCGCTCAGTACATTGATGGAAGTGGAAATTCTCTCTGGTTCTGGAAGGGGAGTCAGGCGGACGGGGAGTCGTTGCCGAGCGCTCAGTACGTCGATGGAAGTGGAAATTCTCTCAGGTTATGGAAGGGGAGTACGTCGATGGAAGTGGAAATTCTCTCAGGTTCTGGAAGGGGAGTCAGGCGGACGGGGAGTCGTTGCCGAACGCTCAGTACGTCGATGGAAGTGGAAACTCTCTCAGGTTATGGAAGGGGAGTACGTCGATGGAAGTGGAAATTCTCTCAGGTTCTGGAAGGGGAGTCAGGCGGACGGGGAGTCGTTGCCGAGCGCTCAGTACGTCAATGGAAGTGGAAATTCTCTCAGGTTATGGAAGGGGAGTACGTCGATGGAAGTGGAAATTCTCTCAGGTTCTGGAAGGGGAGTCAGGCGGACGGGGAGTCGTTGCCAAACGCTCAGTACGTCGATGGAAGTGGAAATTCTCTCCGGTTCTGGAAGGGGAGTCAGGCGGACGGGGAGTCGTTGCCGACTGCTCAGTACGTCGATGGAAGTGGAAATTCTCTCAGGTTCTGGAAGGGGAGTTAGGCGGACGGGGAGTCATTGCCGACCGCTCAGTACGTCGATGTAAGTGGAAATTCTCTCCGATTCTGGAAGGGGAGTCAGGCGGACGGGGAGTCATTGCCGACCGCTCAGTACGTCGATAGAACTGGAAATTCTCTCAGGTTCTGGAAGGGGAGTCATCGCCTAGTATTCTTTCTTAGTTTCATCCATTTCCTAACTTGATGTATGAAAAAAGTCATCATTGTTTAAATATATAATGTTGGTTTCGTGACTGCTATGGCTGCCAATCAATTTAGCGGAAGGATGATCTATCACCCCTTTTTTGTTTCTACCTTTTGTGGTGTCGGGGAAGGAGGTGTTTGGTGGTGGGGTTACGATTCTACACATGTTTTTGTCTGGATTTGTTTAGATTTGGGCGGTATTTGGTGTTCGAGAGTTTTTGGGGGTCGGGTTTTTGTACCCGCGACTTGAATTGGTTGAACATCGCATATAAATGAGGCTAATCATGCAAAATCTAATCTATGTCAAACTATGTGTGAAAATTTTGTCCTTCTGATCCAAGAATTAGCATCTTCCTCCATTTTATCCACTAACATCGACAATCTTTCTACTACGAACTCTGGTTATTTGTTCGATCGATAGTACCTTCGATCAATCGGGGATATAATTCAAGCGGATGAATACAAACAAGCCATCATTGATTCAGTACAAAGATGAAGACTTTTGAAATGAAAAGTCAAACGCCATGCTCCTTTAAAAAGCCTGGAACATCCCACCAGTCGCGAAGAGAGAGAGATATATATATATATATATATAGAGAGAGAGTGTGTGTGTTGGAGAGGGTGGAGAGAGATACTTATGTTTTAAAACAAATTAATTAAAAAAATAAAAATAAGGGGTATGTTGGTCATTTTACCCTCTAGTTAACAGAAAAAGTTAAGTCTAACACAGAAAGGGACCAAACCTGTTAGTAAAAACATACCATAGGGACAAATATGTGGGATTTTAAAAATGTGAAAAAAAAGAAGATAAACCACAGGGACTAAAACTGTAATAAACTTTTATCTCATTTTAGCATCTTTGTGGTTTTCTCGATATTTGAAGGGGTCTAGGTGATAATGTCTAGAATTATGATGACTAATAATGTAACTAAATTGAGCTCATATATCAGGAGATTTTAATCACTGTCTTATAATTTTCACTCTATCGATAATCGGATCTGAAGAATCGAGAGAAAAAGTCAACGGTGGAGCAAAGGCACCACCTACTCAACTCAATCCACATCGAGAGAAAGAAATTAAGGAAGAAATCCGATGTAAATTGAAGTATAAGCTTGCAAAGTGAAGAGCTTACAAAAGGGTATCTTCTAAAGTTTGGTGTTGCTGGGGATTTAAGGTACGTTCCTCTAACTAATAAATTGATGAATTTTAAGTTATCAGGAGAGAAATCGAAGTCTTATTGAAGTTTTATATAAGTTATTAAGCAAATTTTATGAGTGAGTTAAAAAACGTAGATCCGGAATGTGAGAAACGTATTTTGACCTAAATTCGTCAATCGTTGCCAAGTTTTTGAATTAGTTTTGTTAGATGATCAAATTAATCTCCTTGTAAAGTTAACATGATGTTGTTTATGTAATAAACGAATGAAATTTTGGAGAAAAATGAGTCTAATGATGGATAACGAAACGAAAACTGAACAGGGTGTGTGTGTTTGTTGATCAATCCATGTATTCTTGTCACTATATTGCTAAATTTTAGCACCAAATACTTGGGAAATTCCGTTATTAGTACATAATGTTATAATTAGATCAAGGAGATTTTGTTGAAGGAAGTAGGATCATCTGCAATAGTTCCATGTGAGTTCAATGTATCTACTAGTTACATGAACTCACATGATAACAGGTTTTATTGGAAACTGACATTTCTCTTTCTGTATATAACAGTTCATTTTTCATTGAGGTTCTCAAACCACATACATTCTATCTCAACAAATTAACACATCAATGGCATCATCATCATCATCTTCTCCTTCCGTTCTGACATTTTCTTCTCAGTCATGGAAGTACACGATGTTTTTCTTAGTTTTAAAGGAGAAGATACTCACAATATTTTTGCGGGCCATATGTACTTTGTACTCGGCTCTTGAGCAAAAAGGTATCTACACTTACAAAGACGACGAGACATTTCCCCGAGGTAATTTTCTTCTAGACGTGTGCTCTACAATGTATTTATATGTGTGCGATTTAAGCTTCTTTTACAAATGTTTTAATTATTCTTGATGAAGTTGATGACCTTGATAAAAGAGAGGTTTTGACTTCATCAGTTAATTAGAGCCGAATATAAACCTGTAGAAGATTGTTACATGCTTTCAGTAGATGTGGTTTCTTATGATAGTGGGCAAGTTAACAAATATCCCAAGTTCTAGAACTATGAATAAGATCAAATTAGATTATATTTAAATTTATTGAGTTTTAGTTCTAGTTTGTAACGTCTCAGTTTTTATTACAGATTTAAAAATTTTAAGAAAACATTTTCATTTAATAATTATCACTTTATTCAATTATAACATCAATTCAAAACATAAATATCCAAATAAGCAGCATCATTGTGTACACGTCACGCCTTGTCGTCACCCACATCTGAAGAACCTGCAACAGTGATTTAATAGGGAAAGGATAAGCAAACAACTTAGTGAGTTCCAACACATACACGGCATATCAGTCACACATACTCTACCCCTATCATGTAGGAGACAACCATACAACACAGTAAAATAAACACATAGCCTAGTCTACCCAGTACATTGAGTCATGCTCCACCGCTCAGCACTCCGAGACGCGCATACTCTGTTCGTCGAGTCATACGTATCCGCTCAGTTCGTCGAGCCACCCTATCTATATTGCTCAATACGTATATTGCTTAGTACGTCGAGCCACCCTATATTGCTCAGTACGTCGAGCCACCTTATATTGCTCAGTACGTCGAGCCACCCTATATTGCTCAGTACGTCGAGCCACCTTATATTGCTCAGTGCGTCGAGCCAGTATCATCTACATACTAGACCTAGACATGTCTAGTACTAACCACACACCCTAACCTCAACACATACAACTATAACAGGAAGGTAAAATATTAATAACATGCACACAGCTTAGTCAGGGTCGTTCCAAGCCGATTTGAGGCCCGGGGCGAAATAAAAAATTGAGGCCCCATATGATATTTTTTTTAAGTAAACGAGGGCGGTACCTCTGAAATTTTTTATTAATTAAAAAAGTAGTACAATAGCAGGATGGGGACTCCCCACATATGGAAAAAAAAAAGGCTATGGGACAAACCCCCATGTGCCAAACAACCTAACAACTACATATTACAAAATACATAAAAATAGCAAAAAAAGAGAAAGAAACTACCTTCAAGAGGAGGAATTAGATTTTAGCAATCTGTGACTGTAATGCCCTTTTGAAGATTTCTGCAACTCTAATAAACCAATCTATACTTCAATCTTCAATTTTCTTCTACATCATCAAAAATTTCGTTTCTTGAACAATACCAATAACAGAGCCTGTGATAAAAAGATAAAAACAAAACATTAGCACATTGGACATGGTGGGCTACTTTCAAAACCATGAGCACATTGTCAAAATGGAACGGATTCATGCTTTGTAAAAAAATAATTTATCCACATAAAGTGTACATTTTATAAATATACAGATCTTTTGTCTGTTATTTCAAAATCAACAAACCAGATTCGAATTGGCATACTTTAATGAATCAATAAATTGATTAAAAAGCTTGATACTTTTGAAATGTTAAAAAGCATAGACTATCGTTCGTTAAGCATTTGGACTTACAATAACCTTAAATAAAATAAAATAATTAACATGATGGTAACAATTTAGATACATGTTTTTGGAACGGTAGCCGAATTATATTAATAGAAATAGCTAGCAAGAGAGTAGTCAAGAAAAATGATGATTATAAATATGTCAAAGCAAGTTCGTAAGCCAAACTATCCTATCTGATTTACTTTAATAATTCAATTAGAAATCCAAAAGAACTATTACATCACAGCATTATGACAGACAATTAGGTCAAATCGAATTTCATTGAATGAGAAGCAAATCAGAAGCAAATCGAATTTCATTGACCGAGATGAAGAGGCAGGAAATTAGGTCAAAATTACCTCCTGCTGCGATGATGATGAACAGCGAACGGAGATGATGACGGACTCACAGCGAACGAAGATGAAGAGGCAGAAAATTAGTCTTTGTGTATGGCGATGATGATTGTCGAGAAACAGAAAATCAGAAATTGAACGATGAACGATGATGAACGGTGTATGGCGATGATGATTGTCGAGAAACAGAAATTGAGCGATGAACAAGAACGATGATGATGTACGATGATGAAAAAAATCGACAATGGTGTACAACGATCATTATGATGCGAATTCCCAGTGTGGGTTTAATTCACGACGTTTTGGGTTTTTTAGGCCTTGGAAAGATGCGAATCTACGATCCGGTTATATAATCATGGTTCTTCCTTGAAACGAACTCTATCAGTGTGGGTTTAATTCACGACGTTTTGGGTTTTTTAGGCCTTGGAAAGATGCGAATCTGCGATCCGGTTATATAACCCTGGTTCTTCCTTGAAACGGACTCTATATATATACATATATATATATATATATATATATATATATATATATATATATATATATATATATATATATACATATATATAAATATATATATATATATATACATATATATATATATATATACATATATATATATATATATATATATATACATATATATATATATATATA
Organism: Cichorium intybus; assembly: GCA_023525715.1. Classification (NCBI taxonomy): domain Eukaryota; kingdom Viridiplantae; phylum Streptophyta; class Magnoliopsida; order Asterales; family Asteraceae; genus Cichorium; species Cichorium intybus. Next base: position 79,941,419 of record CM042011.1, read on the forward strand.
TATATATATACATATATATATATATATATACATATATATATATATATATATATATATATATATATATATATATATATGTATATGTATATATATATATATATATATATATATATATATATATATGTATATATATATATATATATATATATATATATATACACGCAAAAAAACGAGCAAACATGATTCGACCCTGGTACCTTGTGCCTGCATATCCAACGTGTTTCCCATTTGATCTACAATGACTTTCGAATTTATTTTGCTAAAGATAATGCATATACTAAACATGTATATATATATAAAAGGACTGTAACTCGTCGGGGCCCCGAGATTAGACGAGGCCCTGGGCGGTCGCCCAGGTTGCCCATGCTCCAGGGCCGGCCCTGAGCTTAGTAATATCAACAAACATATTACCAGCACACATAACTATAGTAAAGCACATATAACGTCCACACAATATAGTGAGAAACTCACCTGATATGTAGAAGTAGGTTCTACACACAAGCCATGTGATACTTCAAGAACTCTCCTTCTTCCCCGGACCTACATGCCACACGTGCTACTTAGAACGAATCGATGTTTACATTTATTACTTATAATTATTTAAGTATATATATATATTTTCACGATACCTGACACGTACCGAGTCTCACTATACCCTCCCTTTACCTTATAAATACATCATTGCAGTTATTAATTATCTTTAATAAGTTTGTGAAGGTCCCGACATCCGTTACCAACTCTAAACCCACAACCAAGACCAAAAACCACGAAAGAATACTTGACAGCAACGCTGATTTTTGGACCCACAACAATATTTGCAATATTAAGCCAAGGAGAGATTGAAAATAAAATCCAATAAAAATCAAGGGTAAACTAGACCCAAGGACAAGGTCACAGGCCTGACCTCCTCAGGTCATTTGCATTTTCCATTTGCAAACGAAAAATCCACCAAGTCACCACAATTTACAAAAACAGTTACAGGACCTACCCTCAAAGATATTAACCAAGAATGGTAGTCAGAAGGACTTGGGTTCTAAAATTTGGTGTGAACAAACTAGACACATGTACTAAACTTTTCCCACTGGCCTTGCCCCTAAATGATTCTCCTACCATCACTTATGAATTTTACAAGACATAAATCACTGCACAGTGCACCCATGGACCAGTCAGCGAAGATTGAAACTTTCATATGACTTAGGGTCCGAGTTAGTCCAAGGGCTTATGGACTAAGAAAGTAGACATTTAGACCTTTCCAGAAAGGTATGATTCACCCAAAATGACCAAATACACAATTTTATATGAATTTTCTAATGACAGGCCAAAACAGTGAAAAAATACGAAAATCCCAAAAATGACATTAGGTTAGGATTTTCAACCCTAAACCCATTAAGTCCCTTTATTAAGACCCTCCAGGGTCTTAAACAAGCTTAAAAACATGCCAACAACAGAAAAATTGGGGTAGAATACTAACATTTCAGCCATACCAATTGTGAACACACACATACACACACACACACAATGATGTGTATGCGTGTAGCTATCGCCTAGCTTGGAATCACAAGAGAAAGTCAAGATGAAGCTTTGAAATATGAGCAGCTAAGCACCAAAAATTAGAAGAGAATAGTCTTGGGTACACCATACACACACACACACTCCCTTCATGATTGCAAGAATGGTGATGGTGATGGTGGATTCGGCTAGAAAGAAGACAAGAAGAGAGGATTTCACATGTACCTTCCACATCCTAGCCAAGCACAAAGTCTCAAGCACCCACCTTTCTCTTCTACCCCAAAAGAACACACATGCATTTAGAGAATTACGCAAAAGGTCCCTATAGCTGATGATTTAATTTATTTTAGTCTAGTTGATGATTTAATCTATTTTAGTCCAAGGTTTAATAACACACTTAAGGTTTTACATTTTGACAATTCACGCCCCTAAACATCATAATTACAAAATTCTATTATATATAAATTTTATTTTCCATAAAAATAATTAATTGCCAAAAATACGTATCGGGAAAACGGGATGTTACAACACTCCCCCACTTTTAAGAATTTCTCGTCACTGAAATTCTACACCAAGATACTAGGTTATAACATTAGAATCCCATCATACAACCCTTAACCTACATCTTCTTGGACACGACATCTCAAGAAACAACATACAAATGTTGTATTTGGCAACAACCGGCGGATGCGAACTCAGCCAACAAAAGTTAACTTCCCAACTGCCCCCTCGCCTGTAGCCCAAATGTAACATCCCAAAATTTTAGGGTAAAATTAAAAAAAATTAAACGGACACTTCAATATAAGAAAAGCCACTTAATTAATTTTGACAAAATTCCATAACTTATAAGTTTAATGAAAACATCCCAGGATTAACAAAAGTTACTGAAATCACAACATAGCGGAACTTTCATTCAAAAACAGTCCTCCAATGAAGCAGCACAGTGTATACACGTCACGCCTTGCCATCCATGGTACCTGATGTACCTGAAACAGTAGTTTATATAGGGAAAGGGTAAGCACGGAGCTTAGTGAGTTCCTCAAAATACCATACGATCCATCACATAACATACAACACACAATAACCATTCATATGTCTGTGAGACTCGCGGGCTATCCCTGTTCCGCCTGAAGACTCACGGGCAGTTCCCGTTCCGTCTTATCGCTCGCAGGCTTTTCCCGTTCCATCTAATGACTCGCAGGCTATTCCCGTTCCGCCTATTGGCTCACGGGCTATCCCGTTCCGTCCACAAACAATCATTATCATAGCAATAATTCATACAATTATCATAACAGGTAAGATCACCTTAGTCTAACATATCTTCCTTCCTACGCATGCAATATCACCTATAGTATAGTGAGAAGACTCACCTGATTATAGTTGACTATATCGTTTATCTTTCTCGGCTTTGTATTTCCTTCAACTTTAACTGTTAACATAATAAGAAATCTATCATTTCTTAATCCTTAAGTATATTATAGTCGCATCATTAAACTCTTCAATAATTCCAATATGATACTCCATGATTTATCAAGTAAAGAACGGCCAGGTAGAAGATTAGATGGGGTGGCAGGATCCTTTCAGCATTTTAGCCTTTCGGAAAATCCAACAACCAGATCCCAAGTAATCGGCCTAGTCACCGTCCTCGTAAGTAAATCAATCGGTATTATTTTCGGAAATTACGAATTGTTATAATAACGACATTTTAAGGTTTTTGTTTACTATTGTTAGAAATTAGTATAATATAACATATGTTATACTTATTAAATATTCTACTTCTTAACAAAAACTATTTTACAATACCTAATTAAGCTATAGAAAGGTTTGTAGTTACCTTATGACCAATCGTCGAGATCTATAACTCCTTCGTTAGGCTTTTGAGATTCCTTCCGCTCACTTGCTTACACTCTAGTGCTTAGAAACCTCTATATATTGGATTGAGATTTAGTTGTGTGGTTTATGAGATGTTTTGAGGGGTATTTATACTTGAATTCTTGAATAAAAAATGGCATGACACTTTTGACAAAAGATTTTAATAATATAACTTTGTTGAAATTAATACCTTCTAGAATCAGTCTGTTCAAGGCAGGTTTAGCCGACTTTAAACCCATGAAATTCACGTTTTTATTTGATATTCCAGAAAGTTATCTCAATACCTTTCCAGGGTTGTATTTTACGTATTTATACGATTTTCTATGATTTATTATGAATTTTTGAAAACAGACGATCTAATCTGTCAATTCCGAACTAATCAGTAAAGATTGCATTTTTTTACCATAGATAATGTCATTTTCAAGCTTATTATTATTTTTGGTAATTGTACTAGACTCAATTTGTAAACTTTGTGCACTGGTTTGAGGTCCAAACGATTTTTCTAGAATTAATTATGATTTTTCTAAAAACGACACAAAATGCTGATTTTCATATGAAATTGTAACTAAAGTTTTTCTTAGCTTTATAACTACCAATGATCATATAATTCCTAACACTCTTATTTTAAGTATATGTTATAATCAGGATACGGGTCTTACAAGTCTGCCCAACTTATTTGGATTTCGTCTCGAAATCTGCATTCTCGAATGCCTCTAAGTATTTCCCATCGAGTCCTTGTGTCCTTCAAAAATCCTCCTCGTCTTATTGCCGAAACTTTACAAGATTTAATTATCTTTCCCTTTCAACATTCACATACCTTTGTAATAATGTTTAAGGTCATATTATTCTCATTCACTCCATACTTCTTTTCTTCTAATTACTCTAGATGTACAAATTTTTTTTTTTAACTGTTTCTCACATTTCCACACATCGACTTGACCGGCTACTATCTATAGTACACATTTAGTATTTTCTAATCTATATGTATACATAGTTAACCTAGTTAACTTGCAACACCTAATTTTTAACACTATTTCATATTTATATGAATTCGTCATATTTCAACACACATTTCCCTCAATTCAACATTTCTTTTAAATACTTTTTGGCTAAATAAATCTATTTTGTAAAATCTCCAATTTTTTTTTTGTTTCACAGAAAAATATAAAATTTATATCATATTTCCTAAGTTTTTTTTTTTTTTTTTGAAGTACTGAACACTCTTTAAACTATTTTCATTATATGGAGACATAAACATTTGTTTTATTTCAAAAGTCTCTTTATTATCTTGTTCTCACCAGAGTCAAGCAGGGAATTTTGAAAAAAATGTCACTTGGGGTAGTGAAAAGTCTCATCTACTGTAGTTAGTTTGAATTTCGGTAATTAAAACGTGAGGTGTCCTTTCAGTTCCGTGTGCCCTTTCGGTTCCAGCTGTAAGATACTATATATACATGTATGTAGTATCATTCATTTCCACATTCATTTTCAGTCTCGTCCTCTCTTATCACTAGTTTGTTTGTAAACGAACTCATATTTAAAGTCGAGTCAGGGAAAACAGATCTTCAATGGGCGATCTGTCGAACCCTGGACCTGGTTTTCCGCAAGGAGATGATACTTCAAACCAGGAATTCTTAATAGAGTTCAGTGACTTAACATTCTAGACATCTATCATCCATATTTTGTTTATATTTTTAATGTTTTGTTTGATTCTGAATTATGTTACAGTCTTCCAGATATACTACCAATAGAGCAACTCCACGGTGAGCCGGAAATTTTTCCCGAGCTGAACATTAACTCAGAAGATCCGGTGCATGCATCTTTAGACTTTGTACTTGATCAGACTCCATACCTTCTACCAGGTTAAATTCTTTTAAATGATTGCTTCTATGAGTATTCAATTTCATTTTATCATCTGACAATTGATATTTGTAGACCCATTTGTGGATGGTCTACCCGATTACAATTCATTCAACGACGTACCCGCAACGAATAGTGAGATCATCCCCATGAATCAAGGATTCATGACTGACATTCAGAATGAAAGTCAATTACAAACAACTCATAACATCAATATTGAAATGAATCCTGAGCTTGGGGTTAGTTTTCAATATCAAAATCACCATCAGTTGATTCAAAGGAATCTAGAAGGATTTCAGAATCCTGGGTCCATGATTGAAAACCTACAATTACCACCGATAGAAGTTACTGATTTTAATGAATCAATGTCCATCTTTGGTTCAGAAAATCAGGATCATGTTCAAATGATCCCGAATAATAATAGTACATTTGAACTCAATCCTTCGATTCCGATAACCACAGTAGCTGGCAGTAGAAGAGGTTTCAGACATTCATTAAGTAGGGAAATAATAGCTGAACACTTTAACAAACCAATTGAGAAAGCTGCGAAGGAACTCAACATTGGATCGACACAGTTAAAAAAACGCTGTAGAGATTTAGGTATCGAACATTGGCCCCAACGACAACTTAAGAGTCTGCAAACTCTTATTGATCGTGTTGAGGTAAGGAATTACATTTTTTTTTGTTTTATATCATAAAGTTGTAATTAATAAAGTTATTTATGTCACAGGAATTTGGTAACGAGTTTAATGGAGCAGCAGGATTATCGAAAGATTTAATACCCAACCTAAAAAGGGAGAAAGAAGCAATAATTGAAGGGTCACAATCGGGTCTAACAGATGGCACAAAGAAACTAATACAAGCTGCTCATAATGTTGAATATAAGAAAAGAAAATTTCTGGAAAAGGGGGAAACTTCATCAAGAACTCATACACAACAGCAATCTCTGCCATCTAACTCTGGTATGAGTAGTATTAATCCTGGTTTACTCGAGCCTGCGAGTGAGGATAATTTTGGTGGCTTTGTAGGTGACCTAGCCTGGTTTCCTCCTTCTTATAGCTATCCCCAACTGGTTCCGAATTGGAACCCTTCCTCATCACTTCCCTACTTACACACTCCCCAAACGAGTCGATTTTTAGCCCATAATCATGGGGTTACGGGTTCCAACCCTATTGAGACCCCATACCTTGGAGCTCCTCCTCCAATAACCGGAAGCATACCCCTTCCAAATCCTCAAGAAGGTACAAGTCAACGTAATGATGACAAAGAGTGGAGTGTAGAAGATCTTTTCTCACATCTTTATGATTCTCCAGTTTAGGTTAGTAGTTCTGTAAACTTTTCTTAATGTATTAATATAAAGTTATAGTAATGAATTAAATATATCGACGTGTTACTATAATTTTAATGATTTCATCGATTCTATACAATATTCATGTTGTTCCCTTAATTTTGTATTCCTCCCCCACTTGGACTAAAGTCCAAGTCTGTTTCTTCGATTTATAATTTTTTTTACGAGCCCTTACTCTCGAACAAAAACCAAGCCCACTCTGCTCAGCCAACAACTTGCATCAGGGGCAAACACCATATCAATAAACATGTTTCGATAATGTAAAAACGTTTACATCAACCACCATATGTTACTCATCCGCTTGCGACCCTAGTCAACACCTCTATCGTCAGTTACCTCAATCACGAGCGAGTGATCCATACTCTCAACCCACACGACCCGCTATCATCTCAGGCGCCGCTTGCACCTCTTTGACCGTGAGTTGGAAAACTCACCCTTGCATCCTCTAGTCCCTGTCTGACTGGTGCGCCCATTAGTTGCATGAAAAATAGCTACCACAATAGTACTTTGACATTCCCCCTTTCAACAGTCTTTAAGCTCAGTAATAAACTTAAGCATGATCGGTCCAACCAAACTGGTATGATCACATCTTAATTGTTCCTACTGAACCTCACAATCAACATTCAACAATCGAATGGATAAAGGTTTACCACATTACACTAGCATTTAAGTCAACTATGCTAGACACTCACATACTCAGCTCCTTGGATGATTCGTGACGAACTCCCGAATCGAACGCAGATCCTGTGCTTTCGATAGTAGGAGCTCTACTACTACCTTCCACACCTATCCATGTTCGTTCCAAGACCCGTCTTGAAATATCCAATTCGCTTCTCACCGATAATTTTAACACATATGCCCTTACAAGGCATATGTCAACCCTTCTAGGAATACTTGGAATCCCACCCCCACCCTGCTATTCTAACTAAGACGGAACTTCCTCCAGTGATGACAGATTGTTTCGCGAACGTAGTTGTATATAATATCAAACTAAACAGTCTTTCAAATAAGAAAATCTTCCCTAAGGCAACAACCAAACAAGGAACATGCAATAAGGTCAACTCACACATTCTATGACTATTCGGTCCATATTGTATACAACTTAGTGGAAATCTTTAAGCAACCTATCGGCACTAGCATACAGTTCTATTAGCAAATAGCAGATAATAATACAACAATGTGTGATCTCTACCAGGCATTTCAGCAAACATATACCATATGTTTTTTTTAACATCCACAATATTAAATACTTAACCCATTTCTCATACTGGCGTCGGCTGGCGGTACACACTGTGTCTTCAGTTCACCCTTCATAAAACATATTTCTTTCGTAAAAATGTTTTAAGAAAACTCTTAAGCCTCAACTTGAGTCCAGAACTCACTAAGTGAGCCTGATTCTCTCAAGCTGTGCTTTGATACCAACTTGTAACATCCCAAAATTTTAGGGTAAAATTAAAAAAAATTAAACGGACACTTCAATATAAGAAAAGCCACTTAATTAACTTTGACAAAATTGCATAACTTATAAGTTTAATGAAAACATCCCAGGATTAACAAAAGTTAATGAAATCACAACATAGCGGAACTTTCATTCAAAAACAGTCCTCCAATGAAGCAGCACAGTGTATACACGTCACGCCTTGCCATCCATGGTACCTGATGTACCTGAAACAGTAGTTTATATAGGGAAAGGGTAAGCACGGAGCTTAGTGAGTTCCTCAAAATACCATACGATCCATCACATAACATACAACACACAATAACCATTCATATGTCTGTGAGACTCGCGGGCTATCCCTGTTCCGCCTGAAGACTCACGGGAAGTTCCCGTTCCGTCTTATCGCTCGCAGGCTTTTCCCGTTCCGTCTAATGACTCGCAGGCTATTCCCGTTCCGTCTATTGGCTCGCGGGCTATCCCGTTCCGTCCACAAACAATCATTATCATAGCAATAATTCATACAATTATCATAACAGGTAAGATCACCTTAGTCTAACATATCTTCCTTCCTACGCATGCAATATCACCTATAGTATAGTGAGAAGACTCACCTGATTATAATTGACTATATCGTTTATCTTTCTCGGCTTTGTATTTCCTTCAACTTTAACTGTTAACATAATAAGAAATCTATCATTTCTTAATCCTTAAGTATATTATAGTCGCATCATTAAACTCTTCAATAATTCCAATATGATACTCCATGATTTATCAAGTAAAGAACGGCCAGGTAGAAGATTAGATGGGGTGGCAGGATCCTTTCAGCATTTTAGCCTTTTGGAAAATCCAACAACCAGATCCCAAGTAATCGGCCTAGTCACCGCCCTCGTAAGTAAATCAATCGGTATTATTTTCGGAAATTACGAATTGTTATAATAACGACATTTTAAGGTTTTTGTTTACTATTGTTAGAAATTAGTATAATATAACATATGTTATACTTATTAAATATTCTACTTCTTAACAAAAACTATTTTACAATACCTAATTAAGCTATAGAAAGGTTTGTAGTTACCTTATGACCAATCGTCGAGATCTATAACTCCTTCGTTAGGCTTTTGAGATTCCTTCCGCTCACTTGCTTACACTCTAGTGCTTAGAAACCTCTATATATTGGATTGAGATTTAGTTGTGTGGTTTATGAGATGTTTTGAGGGGTATTTATACTTGAATTCTTGAATAAAAAATGGCATGACACTTTTGACAAAAGATTTTAATAATATAACTTTGTTGAAATTAATACCTTCTAGAATCAGTCTGTTCAAGGCAGGTTTAGCCGACTTTAAACCCATGAAATTCACATTTTTATTTGATATTCCAGAAAGTTATCTCAATACCTTTCCAGGGATGTATTTTACGTATTTATACGATTTTTCTATGATTTATTATGAATTTTTGAAAACAGACTATCTAATCTGTCAATTCCGAACTAATCAGTAAAGATTGCATTTTTTACCATAGATAATGTCATTTTCAAGCTTATTATTATTTTTGGTAATTGTACTAGACTCAATTTGTAAACTTTGTGCACTGGTTTGAGGTCCAAACGATTTTTCTAGAATTAATTATGATTTTTCTAAAAACGACACAAAATGCTGATTTTCATATGAAATTGTAACTAAAGTTTTTCTTAGCTTTATAACTACCAATGATCATATAATTCCTAACACTCTTATTTTAAGTATATGTTATAATCAGGATACGGGTCTTACACCAAAACTCTATGTTACGCAACTATTACTCTAACTTCATTTCTAACCATCAGCAACCTTCTATCATATCTATATTTATAAAATCTCCAAATGTTTTATTCCATCAAAATTTACCTTGGTTTTATAAGTTTATTTTTAATTAGGTTCTGAAAATTCTTTGAATTATCTCCGCCGTCAGGAGCTACACCGTTCAATTTCAAAAGTCTTTTCATTATCTCGTTCTCACCGGAGTCAAGCAGCGAATTTTGAAAAAAATGGCACCTAGGGTAGTGAAAAGATCGCACCTACTGTAGATGTTTTGAATTTCTGTAATAAAAACGTGGGTTGTCCTTTCAGTTCCAGCTACAAGATACTATATAAACGAAATATGGACATTACAACTCTTATCAGTCTCAATTGCTTCTTCATACCACCAGCTTATTCAAATAAAAATTCTGATTATGCAAGTCAAGACATGGAAAACAAATCATCTATGGGAAAAATGTGTCGGACAATGAATTGAATTTCCCAAGGGAAGAGGATACATCTTTTTTGTCAAATCCAATATTTCCACCGGAGTTCGGTAATTATAATATTTTAAACCTCCTTTACTTCTTATTTCATTATTTAGTGTTTTGCTTGACTCTAGCTTACGTGAAATGTAGACTTTGCATATCTATTACCGCTGGAGCATCTTCAAAGTGACCTTGAAGCTTTCCCTCCGATGGGTATTCTCTCTGAAGATCCACTGCCTTTAAATCAAGACATCGCTGTTGGGCAATCCCAATACTTACTTCCAGGTTAAGTCATTTTGTTATGCTTTATGTCTGTTTTGCTTAATTATCTAACATACGTTATAAACAGATCCATTCGTAGATGATCTTACTGATGATAATCTAAGCATGAACGTGCCCATACTGCATAGTGGAGTAGACCTAACGAATCAGGGGTCTCTAACTGACATTCAAAATCAGGATCAAATACAGTTGATCCATGATGACATTATCGGGTTCGCTTCAACGAATCCTGGGTTTGTGGATGGTTTTCAATATCAGGATCATTTTCAAATGATCCAAAGTAACCTAGAGAATTTCACGAATCAAAATTCTGGGTTTACGATTGATTTTGAAAATCAAGTACTACTACCCATAACAGGTACTAATGAAAGTTTCAGAAATCAAAGTCCTACACGAAGGATCAAAAATAAAAATGTCCCAACTACTACTCTAAGCACTACCGGAAGTAGCAGTAGAAGAGGTTCAAGACATGCATTAAGTAGGGACTTAATAGCTAGGCATTTTGACAAGCCTATCAAGGAAGTTGCAAAGGAACTCAACGTTGGAACAACACGGTTGAAGAAACGTTGTAGGGAGTTAGGTATCAAACGTTAGGCATTTTGACAAGCCAATCAAGGAAGCTGCAAAGGAACTCAACGTTGGAACAACACGGTTGAAGAAACGTTGTAAGGAGTTAGGTATCAAACGTTAGGCATTTTGACAAGCCAATCAAGGAAGCTGCAAAGGAACTCAACGTTGGAACAACACGGTTGAAGAAACGTTGTAAGGAGTTAGGTATCAAACGTTAAGCATTTTAACAAGCCAATCAAGGAAGCTGCAAAGGAACTCAACGTTGGAACAACACGGTTGAAGAAACGTTGTAGGGAGTTAGGTATCAAATGTTACAAATTAAGAGTCCGCAAACTCTTATTGATCGTACTCAGGTAGAGAATTACATTTTTGTTTTTAATTCCTTTATATTATAATGTTGTAATTACTGAAGTTATTTGTGCCACAGGAATTTGGTAATAATTCCAATGAAGCAACATAATTGTCAAGAGATGTAATACCCAATCTAGAAAGAGAGAAAGAAGCGATAATTAAAGGGTCATACTCGGGTTTAACAGACACCACAAAGAGGCTGAGACAAGCTGCTCACAAGGCTGCATATAAGAAAAGAAAAATTCAGAAAATGGAGGAAGCTTCATCAGGAACTCATACACAGCAGCAATCTATGCCATCTGATTCTGCTATGAGTAGCAGGGTCGTTCCAAGCCGATTTGAGGCCCGGGGCGAAATAAAAAATTGAGGCCCCATACGATATTTTTTTTAAGTAAACGAGGGCGGTACCTCTGAAATTTTTTATTAATTAAAAAAGTAGTACAATAGCATGATGGGGACTCCCCACATATGGAAAAAAAAAGGCTATGGGACAAACCCCCATGTGCCAAACAACCTAACAACTACATATTACAAAATACATAAAAATAGCAAAAAAAAAGAGAAAGAAACTACCTTCAAGAGGAGGAATTAGATTTCAGCAATCTGTGACTGTAATGCCCTTTTGAAGATTTCTGCAACTCTAATCAACCAATCTATACTTCAATCTTCAATTTTCTTCTACATCATCAAAAATTTCGTTTCTTGAACAATACCAATAATAGAGCCTGTGATAAAAAGATAAAAACAAAACATTAGCACATTGGACATGGTGGGCTACTTTCAAAACCATGAGCACATTGTCAAAATGGAACGGATTCATGCTTTGTAAAAAAAATAATTTATCCACATAAAGTTTACATTTTATAAATATACAGATCTTTTGTCTGTTATTTCAAAATCAACAAACCAGATTCGAATTGGCATACTTTAATGAATCAATAAATTGATTAAAAAGCTTGATACTTTTGAAATGTTAAAAAGCATAGACTATCGTTCGTTAAGCATTTGGACTTACAATAACCTTAAATTAAATAAAATAATTAACATGATGGTAACAATTTAGATACATGTTTTTGGAACGGTAGCCGAATTATATTAATAGAAATGGCTAGCAAGAGAGTAGTCAAGAAAAATGATGATTATAAATATGTCAAAGTAGGTTCGTAAGCCAAGCTATCCTATCTGATTTACTTTAACAATTCAATTAGAAATCCAAAAGAACTATTACATCACAACATTATGACAGACAATTAGGTCAAATCGAATTTCATTGAATGAGAAGCAAATAAGAAGCAAATCGAATTTCATTGACTGAGATGAAGAGGTAGGAAATTAGGTCAAAATTACCTGCTGCGATGATGATGAACAGTGAAGGGAGATGATGACGGACTCACAGCGAACGAAGATGAAGAGGCAGAAAATTAGTCTTTGTGTATGGCGATGATGATTGTCGAGAAACATAAAATCAGAAATTGAACGATGAATGATGATGAACGGTGTATGGCGATGATGATTGTCGAGAAACAGAAATTGAGCGATGAACGAGAACGATGATGATGTACGATGATGAAAAAAATCGACAATGGTGTACAACGATCATTATGATGCGAATTCCCAGTGTGGGTTTAATTCACGACGTTTTGGGTTTTTTAGGCCTTGGAAAGATGCGAATCTGCGATCCGGTTATATAACCTTGGTTCTTCCTTGAAACGGACTCTATATATATATATATATATATATATATATATATATATATATATATATATATATATATATATATATATATATATATATATATACGCAAAAAAACGAGCAAACAGGATTCGAACCTGGTACCTTGTGCCTGCATATCCAACATGTTTCCCATTTGATCTACAATGACTTTCGAATTTATTTTGCTAAAGATAATGCATATACTAAACATGTATATATATAAAAGGACCGTAACTCGTCGGGGCCCCGAGATTAGACGAGGCCCTGGGCGGTCGCCCAGGTTGCCCATGCTCCAGGGCCGGCCCTGATGAGTAGTATTAACCCTGATTTACCCGAGCCTATAACTGAAGAGAATTTTGAAGACTTAGCAGGTGATCTATCATGGCTTCAGCTTTCTGATTGAATTCGTACCAATATTACCCCATGGAAGGATTTGAATCTAATTCAATTCTCTCACAATGTGATACTCTAGTAGGGAAAGATTTTGTGAATATAACATTATATTTAAATGTATTAACGTGTTACTATAATTTTAATAATTTCATCGATTCTAAACAATATTCATGTTGTTCCCTTAATTTTGTATTCCACCCCACTTGGACTAAAGTCCATGTCCATTACTTTGATTTATTATTATTTTCTTTTAGAAAATATGTGCACCCAAACCAGCACCCTAGTTGTTTCCACTGAACCCAAAGATCACCATTCAACAATAGAATGGTCAAAGACTAGCACATTTCATTAACACTCTCATCTAATATGCCAATTGATTACATTCTCAGCTCATTGGATTCCTCTTGACCAATTCTCGACTCAAACGTGGATCCTGTGCTTTCGATAGTAGGAGCTCTACTACTACCTTCCACACCTATCCAGGTTTGTTTCGAGACCCGTCCTGAAGTCCCCACTCGCTTTTCACTGAGAATTCAGACACATATGCCTACACATTCCTAGAACACTAGGATTCCCACTCTAACTAATACAGAATTTTCTCCAATGATGACGAGTCGCCTCGTGAATGTGCAGTCATATACAATATAAAATTAAATAGACTTTCAAATAGCAGATCCTACCGTAAGGTAACAATCAACAAGGACATGCAATAAGGCCAAATCAAGTATTCTAAGGCTATTAAGTTCCTACTGCATACATCTTAATAGCATTCCCTAGACAACCTACCAACACTAGCATTATTAACAGGCAACAAGTAACTGTACATCAATATGTGGTTTTCTAACAGTCAATCTAGCATACATACATCATATATTACAGAAAACATCAACAAAGACTAAGCACTTAAAACCTTTTCCCCACTGGCGTCGACTGCCGGTATACATTGCGTCTTTGCTACAATGTTCATTTAATCCCTTACTTGAAAAAAACAATTTTTAATTTCTTGTAAAAATATTTAAAAAGAAAATCCTTTTAAGTCTCAAGCTTGAGATCAAAACCCACCAAGTGAGTCTGATTCACTCAAGCTATTGCTCTGATACCAACTTGTAACGTCCTAGTTTTTATGACAAATTTAAAAATTTAAGAAAACATTTTCATTTAATAATTATCACTTTATTCAATTATAACATCAATTCAAAACATAAATATCCAAATAAGCAGCATCAGTGTACACGTCACGCCTTTCCGTCACCCACATCTGAAGAACCTGCAACAGTGATTTAATAGGGAAAGGATAAGCACACAGCTTAGTGAGTTCCAACACATACACGACATATCAGTCACACATACTCTACCCCTATCACGTAGGACACAACCATACAACACAGTAAAATAAACACATAGCCTAGTCTACCCAGTACATTTCATGCTCCACCGCTCAGCACTCCGAGCCGCGCATACTCTATTCGTCGAGCCATGCGTATCTGCTCAGTGAGTCATGCTCCACCGCTCAGCACTCCAAGCCGCGCATACTCTGTTCGTCGAGCCATGCGTATACGCTCAGTTCGTCGAGCTACCCTATCTATATTGCTCAGTACGTCGAGCCACCCTATATTGCTCAGTTCGTCGAGCCACCCTATATTTCTCAGTTCGTCGAGCCACCCTATATTGCTCAGTACGTCGAGCCACCCTATATTGCTCAGTGCGTCGAGCCAATATCATCTACATACTAGACCTAGACATGTCTAGTACTAACCACACACCCTAACCTCAACACATACAACTATAACAAGAAGGTAAAATATTAATAACATGCACACAGCTTAGTACATCAACAAACATATTACCAGCACACATAACTATAGTAAAGCACATATAACGTCCACACAATGTAGTGAGAAACTCACCTGATATGTAGAAGTAGGTTGTACACACAATCCACGTGATACTTCAAGAACTCTCATTCTTCCCCGGACCTACATGCCACACGGTGCTACTTAGAACGAATCGACGTTTACATTTATTACTTATAATTATATAAGTATATATATTTTTTCCCGATACCTGACACGTACCGAGTCCCACTATACCCTCCCTTTACCTTATAAATACATCATTGTGGTTATTAATTATCTTTAATAAGTTTGTGAAGGTCCCGATATCCGTTACCAACTCTAAACCCACAACCAATACCAAAAACCAAGAAAGAATAATTGACAGCAAAGCTGATTTTTGGACCCACAACAATATTTGCAATATTAAACCAAGGAGAGATTGAAAATAAAATCCAATAAAAATAAAGGGTAAACTAGACCCAAGGAAAAGGTCACAGGGACTGACCTCAGGTCATTTTCATTTTCCATTTGCAAACGAAAAATCCACCAAGTCACCACAAATTACAAAAACAGTTACAGGATCTACCCTTAAAGATATTAACCAAAAATGGTAGTCAGAAGGATTTGGGTTCTACAATTTGGTGTGAGCAAACTAGACACATGTACTGAACGTTTCCCACTGGCCTTGCCCCTAAATGATTCTCCTACTATCACTTATGAATTTTACAAGACAGAAATCACTGCACAGTGCACCCCTGGAGCAGTCAGTGACGATTGAAACTTTCACATGACTTAGGGTCCGAGTTAGTCCGAGGGCTTATGGACTAAGAAAGTAGACATTTAGACCTTTCCAGAAAGGTATGATTCACCCAAAATGACCAAATACACAATTTTATATGAATTTTCTAAGGACAGGCCAAAACAGTGAAAAAAATACGAAAATCCCAAAAATGACATTAGGTTAGGATTTTCAACCCTAAACCCATTAAGTCCCTTTATTAAGACCCTCCAGGGTCTGAAACAAGCTTAAAAACATGCCAACAACAGAAAAATTGGGGTAGAATACTAACATTTCAGCCATACCAATTGTGAACAGACACATACACACACACAATGATGTGTATGTGTGTAGCTATCGCCTAGCTTGGAATCACAAGAGAAAGTCAAGATAAAGCTTTGAAATATGAGCAACTAAGCACCAAAAATCAGAAGAGAATAGTCTTGGGTACACCATACACACACACACACACACACACCCCCTTCAGGATTGCAAGAATGGTGATGGTGATGGTGGATTCTGCTAGAAAGAAGAAGACAAGAAGAGATGATTTCACACGTACCTTCCACATCCAAGCCAAGCGCAAAGTCTCAAGCACCCACCTTTCTCTTCTACCCGACAAGAACACACGTGCATTTAGAGAATTATGTAAAAGGTCCCCATAGTTTGATGATTTAATTTATTTTAGTCCAAGGTTTAATAAATCCACACTTAAGGTTTTACATTTTGACAATTCACGCCCCTAAATGTGACAACCGTAAAATTTTAGTCAACAAAAGTCAAATGTGACTAAACCAGGAGCACGCATATCCCTGTATTAAAAATGACTAAAACCATAGGGATGCTCAAGGAGAGAAAACCATACTATCGGAAGAAAGGTTTTCGGACAATTAGTCTTCATTCGGAAACGATTTCAAAGACTCCTAACCTCCGAACCACCTTCGGAGTCAATGATTTCGGAAAAACTAGTTTTCGGACACTTAATCCTCATTCAGAGACTCACTCGGAAGGTCCTCGACCTCTGAACTACCTCTGAAACCTCCGGCTCCGGATACGACTTTCGAACCCTCTAAATTTCTGAAAGGCTGACTTCCAAAACCCCATACTCCGAAAATTCACCACTCGATTCAGAAATGACACTCTGAGAACACTCAGGGTTCCGAGTGATATTCGGAAAATTATTCTCCGAAAACCCAACCTTCAGAGATCAGAACATTGAGAGATTTAATATTGAATCCTTGCTGCACGAGTTCCGAAGGCATCATTTTCGGACTCCATGACTCCAGAACTTACCCCTCTCATGCGACGTCCACTTCCCAATAGGAGACCATCTTCCTAACCCTCATTTCCAGCACCTGCTAAATAACAAGTTCCAATGCAAATGTTAATCACATCACAAGGTCAACTGCTACTAAGTATACCTAGGACTAAATGAATTGACATAAAGCATAACTAACCCCTCTCCTAATCAGTTCCCCATAACCCTTTACCCCATAAACCCACGAACTCACCAGATTTCCTCCCAACTTTCCCTCAATTTTATCTCAACTCTCAAATTCCACCACCTTTCTCTCTAGTCACTGCCTCAACTGCAGCACCGTGAATAGCCATCCTCTGCCATCTTTCCCCGTGTAAAACCTCATATCCTTGGTAAGTTGGTTTCCCTCGATGATTGTACACGATAATACACATCTTATATTTCATTTACACGCACTGACATTTCGTAGAACCATCGGATAATAGCTTTATCCGAAGGTTCATAGGTTTCGAAGGGCCCAAGTCTTGGTTCCTGTCGACGAACTTCCGAAACCAACATTCTTTCTCGACAGTTCACACTTCAAGGGTGAGCTTCATACCTTTCTTTTTCACTTTTTCAGTAATTTTAGGGGGATAATACAAGTCCTAATGCTACAAATATCGCTTTTACACATCGTCAAAGGTGTTTACATTTCTACGCAAACGATTTATACAAGTTAAAATTTCTGTCTTACATGGAAATCATTCTGATTTCGGACTATGCTCGGACTTCGATAACAAATATTTATACAAGATAAAACGATTACTTTATGCGTGAATACCACTGAATTTCGGACCTCTGTCCGAACAGGCCTCACACGTATTTATATATATAAATATTCCTGATAAGCGAAGGGTACAACTTGTAGTTCCATTTCGCAGAGTCAATAATTCTAGAATAAACTATGATAACACAAACACAAGAACTTACACACTACAACAAACAATGTCTTAGATAAACTATTATAGGAATGATTTATGGATACACAGGCTCTCACTACAATGAAACGGCACCGGTTCATTTATATAGGAACACTATATAAATTAGCTACAGCCCACGTTATTTGGAAATAAGATAACAACAGAAAAACTAAAGGATTTTCTTAACAACAAAACGTAAACGGGTCGATGATGCATACATTTTGTGAGACGGGTCTTCACAGTACTTTTGTACTTGCACTATAAATCCTGAAATTTATAACCAGAATCTCGGTAAGAGAGCGTGACATTGTGTATAGATCTATACATGATTGACAACCCCGCACCTGAGCTGTTAGCTACAGCTAGACCGGCAGGTCTGAGGTGACAACTGTCATAACATTTCCGACGCCTGAAGAACGTCGCAGCAGGCCAACTAGTCTACAGTATGGTTATAGGACGTCTTACTACGGAAAAACGATTCACCCTTTAATGAATGTTTACGTCAAAACTTACACATTACAAGTGCTACTTTATGACTTGCACAATGATATAAACTTTGGGTTTTTTCAGACAAATAACACTCCTAAATGTGGAAAATATTGGATTTTCTTGAGTTTTCAAACCTACGATTTATCACAAAGGGATTTTTAAACAAAACACTTATGAACTCACCAAATTTATTGTTGACGCTTTTCAAAATACTTGTATTCTCACGAAACCAGTAATCAGGTTCGCAAGCAATGACGACGGGACGCTATGACGTCATAAATTATGTATTTTTGAATCTTATGTAATTGTAATGGAAACAACAACATTAAACTTATGTAACCTTTACAATTATATTATGATGGTTGTGATTTGCTTGGATTCATTATTTCTTGATGTTGTTATGATATCGTACATGAAGTCACCCACCCTCGAACTTTTTCGCCATTACGGTTTGAGGGTGTGACAGACTGGTATCAGAGCATTGTTTATAGTGAATTCAGTATATCAACCCATTTAAAAAAGATATACAACTATAAATACAATGGGACTAGGACTCTCGAAATATGTTCGCACGAAAATATTTTAAAAAATTTAAACGATAAAATTTTATAAAAGTATAGATACATACATACTAGAATGATATTATAACAAAAAACATACAAAGGTGTTAGGACAAATTGAACACTATGAGTAGACATAAGAGTTTAGGTAGTCATGTCTAAGATAGGTAGAGCCTGATCAACTGTATCGGTCTAAGATATGACTAACGGAAACTTAGGGATAGTCGTGGTAATAACGAGTTCGGACACTTATCAACAATTAAATCATCAAACGCTAAAATTAAAACATTATAGGAGTATTTTGTGAATATTATAACGTTATATACCTAGGAGTTTCGTTGTGTACTTCTTATACCACCTTTTCTCGTACAGACGCCATGGCCGGATTCCACCTACTTGTAGACCCTTACTTCCCAGAAGACGGAGCAAACAACGGATGGATTAATGAAGAACCAAAAGAGGACCCGGAAGAAGTTCTGGAAGAGGAACCGGAGGAAATGTCTGAAGGGGAAGATCAGTGGGGAGAGGAAGATGAAGAAGAATCTGACGGCGAACGGGGGATCGTCAACCCTCGTTACCCCGCCCGCAACATGCATATACCGCCACCAGCACCAAGTTTTGAGGTATATCGTCATCCCAACGTCCCTTTATGGATGCGTACTCCTCGTAAGAGAGTGCTACCCGTCCAACTCCTGTTACTGATAAATGAATCTCACCAGGGTTCGACACCTGCCTGGGCGGAACGTATGCAAAAATGGAGCCATGACCAGGCCACAGCTACTGCCAGTCAAGTCCTTGACTTGACCGCCACTATGGAGGTCACTGCAGTCCGTGTGCGACGCCTCGACGAGACCCATGAACGGACCATGTCAAGAGTGGAGACATTATGGGACGTCGTCAGAGATACTAGGGAGGATCTCCGAAATGTTTATGGCAGACTACAGATCACAGAACAAAGACTGCGGGATGCGGAGATGAGAGCCCGGAGCGCGGAGCTGAGAGCTGAGCGGGCCATGCGAGAGGCGGCAGAGCTTAGGGCACAAATGGCCGAACTCCGGAGAACGAGGGGACCCAATTCCCCCTTAGAAGTGCCCTTATTACTCAAATTTTGTTATAGCTTAGGAACCCATGAGCAAGCCCTACATGCTGCTCATTTATCATGTGTAGGCACATTCTCGCAACCAAACAGTTTCACTTTTGGGGGTCGTCATGTTGCCCTTTTTACTCCCACTGGTTCCTAGACCAGTTGTAAAGATCAATCAAACTGTCACATAGACTGTGTCTCGCGGTAAGGTTCTCTTATTTGGCAGCAACTGGGCTCACCAATGCTTCCAGCAGTCGGATTACTTATCCGTACCATCTTTAGTGTTTTACCACTACCCGGTATATCACCCAAATCATAACTCCTTATGACAGTGACAATAACTACTGGTCAAGCGAAGAGAGGGTATGTCAGGTTTAACAGGAATCTAATTCCTGGTCAAGTCCCAGTGGTGACTAAAGGTTCTTTCACTTGGCTAATCCCTGAACTCATTCAGAATTATTCTTACTCCCACTGTTTCCTTAGAACTTGAGTTCTTTCTAAAAGTACTCTTCTTTCAAAGGATAACCGGAGTGGCCAATGAAACGACATTGCTGATCAGTTTCAGGCTTGTCATGAGATTTAGACGAATGCTACATGACCCTGGACTTTCTATGTACTAGTGGGACGATCCCAACTTTACATTTCAGACACTGTCAACATAACCTACTTAGTCTAAGATATGGTCGAAATATGGTTTCTGCAGTCTGACTGGTTGAATATTTAATTCATTGAAATACTAATCAGAAATGTATCTTATACATCGAGGATCAAAACTATTTCGATCAATGCTCCATCATCTTCCCTAAGACACATTATAACCATCAGTGTTCTTGGAAGAGGATAAACTGTGAAACACTTTCTTAGTCTATGTTGTTACTAAGGTTCTGTTGATCTTATACTTCCTTTGAAATCCTTGAACACTTCAAGGTTCCAATCAATCGCTTATTCCGATAAGCGAAGCCATATTTGTCAAACTATTTGGCAAATATTTCGAAGCATAACTAATCGTGTTCTGTTCGAAGATTCGAGCAATACACAGTAACTTATGTGTCTATCGCTCAAAATCTTAATACCTTTACATCTCCATGTAAATTTATGACTTTGTTAATGTTGTTCAAGACATGCAATCATCACCTGACTCCAAGCCAACTGATTCCAAAATCCTATCCATTGGATCTTTGGGTGATTCCTTTCTTGCCACAATTAATTTTATTAAGCACTCAATTCATCATGTGACTCTAAGTCAAATGATTCCAAAATCCTGTCCAACTGGACCTTTGGTTGAAGTGATTCTCATAAAATTCACTTTAACAATCATAAAGAACACAATTCATAAATCCAATCCCATTGGATGTATCAACATTCATGTTATTACTATTTACGTCATCAACACATTCACACAACATTTCGAGGACAATTAAAACAATCATGTTTTAAAAGAAAAATATTTTATTAAACCAGAATTATCCTCAGAACAATGTACTATGCGAATCCATGTCGTATGTATCTATAAACTAATAACAAGAACAAATATCTAGCTTAACTCAAAAACCGCACGAGCTCCAGATCCAATCCGAATATGCTTCTGTACGACACCATCCCTCATCCTCCAGAGTCCGTGCATACAGAGCAAATGTGTGAAACACATCCTGTATCAAGGAAATGAGGATCAGGTGTTCTGAATTCTAATATATTTATGAGTTTGCCAAACGGTTTGGCTTTGGAGCATTTTTTCCAATCTTTCCGTGACTGTGTCCCACCTTATGGATTCCCAGTTTGAAACATCGAACAATCGGTCCAGACGATCTGGATCGTTTCTTGATGCACCTTAATACTGGACTCAATCCTGAAGCAGCTGAATCAACGGAGTTATGCTTCTCCATGAACGACTCATACAGAGTCGACATTGAATGCACTTCCACGATTGTCTTATCCGGCTACCCTTTCTGTTCATCTGGATGAACAGATCAGCGAGTTGAGCTAATGCTTAACTCCCGATCACAAAGGGAAACCAGTTTTATACTGTTCGCCTATGTATCCCTCAATCTCAGGAACACGCAAACTGGTGCTACTTCCTTCTAGCTTGCAACTTCAAGCTCTTTGAAGATCCTAGTTCGTTCCCTTTATTCAACCAGTTCACGGAACCTTTCCTGAACTAGCTGTGCTAACTTATCAGACCCCAGGAATTCTAAATCCCTGCGGAACTCGGGGTCAATGATCAATAGCATAAGGCAACGAACTTCCTTGGTCTCAATGGTCAAGGAGTCATGCTCATCACAAGCTGCAGTATGATGCCATGTATGGGAACGGACACTCAGTCGGATATGGTTCGCCAGCAAAACTAAGAACTATTCTCTAATTGCAAAACCATATCACATAGTTCAGGCCAGTCAGCCTTACCATGCTAAACAGGTGCTTTCTGAAGCTCTCAGAAATGGGTGAAAGAGGAGAAGGAGGAGAATGACATTTTCTTCAGATGATTCCAAAATCCTGTCCAACTGGATCAAACCAATGCTTGATGCACATGCATGATATGAAAGACGTTCATGTAACTTTTAATAAAGAGAGAATAAAAGAAAACACGTGATTTAAATTTCCCTACTCAAATTAACGTCTTATTCCCAATAAATCTTCTGAAAAAAAAATTTGACTATCGTCCAATCCTAATTCCTTGTGGCAGAAATATGCCACCTATGCGAATGAACACTAGGAATACCCCATCAGAAACGCCAGAGACACCAATGATGGATGTTGCTACCTTCCAAGCCGCCATGACCGCCGTTGTGGTAGCTGCAATTGCCTAGATAAATCCAAATGGAACAAATGGAAGCGGAAGTAGGAACGACACTAACGATTCTACAAACGGAGAAACACCAAGCCACCTGTGAGTTTGTATATACAAAGACTTCACGAATTGCAAACCTGTAACTTTTCATGGGACTGGAGGTCTTATCGCCCTTACAAGGTGGATCGAGAAAACTGAGTCGATATTCGATATTTCTGCGTGCCCCGAGGAATTCAAAGTCAAATTCGCCGCTTGTACTTTTGCTGAAACGGCCATGTCCTGGTGGAAGGGGCATGTCAAGGCTTTGACACTTCCCGTACCCAACTCAATGAGTTGGGAAGAACTGAAGACCATGCTGATGAAAGAGTACTGTCCTAGAGGGGAGGTTCAGAAACTAGAACAAGAGCTGTGGAACCTCACAATGAAAGGTGCTGATATAACCACTTACACCAACATGTTCAACGACCTGGCAACCCTTTGCCCCTCACAGGTCACAACGGAATCTGTGAAGGTGGAGCATTATATCTGGGGACTATCCCCTCTAATACAAGGAAACGTGGAATCGGCAAGCCCAACCACGTACGACAGTGCTAAACGACTGGCTCAACGGCTAATTGACCATGGGGTTCGCCAAGGCACCATGACACTCAAAACCGAACCACCAAAAGGAAGAGACCACAAGAGAAAATCCTGGAGTAGGGGGAGAGAACAGAAAAACCAAAGAAACACTAAAAGACAACAAGCAGTGACAGTCCATGCCGCTACTATCCCCACCACTCCAGCACAAAACAAACAATACAGTGGAAACTTACCCAGGTGTAACAAGTGCAACCACCACCACCACGGAGCCTGTAGAGATATGTAGTGCACTAGCTGTGGCAAGAGCGGACACACTTCAAAATACTGCAGAGCACCGACCCAACAGACCACCCAGAGTTCAAATACTGGGATGAGTCAAGCCGCTATGGGTGCAGAAAAACGTGATATTTTAAAAGGGATTGCCCGAAAAACAAGACAGTCAGGAGAAACGGGAAGGTCCTAGTAATGGGACGCACGAAGGCAGTGGAGGATCCCACTGTGGTCACCGGTACGTTCCTCGTCAATAACTCTTATGCTTGTATACTATTCGATAGTGGAGCGGAGAGGAGTTTCGTGAGTAAAAAATTTAAACACCTACTAAAACAAAAACCTCAAACACTTAACGGAACATTTACAATAGAGACGACAAATGGTAGAACAGAAAGTACTAAGGAAATATACACAAATTGTACGCTTACTCTTGACAATCATTCATTCTCAATCAACTTAATGCCTGTTAGGATAGGAAGTTTCGACGTAATTGTCGGAATGGATTGGTTAATTCTACATCACGCCGACATTATGTGTTACGAACGGGGAATCCGACTTCATTTACTGAATGAGAAGACCCTCGTTGTTTACGGGGACAGACCTAACACCAACCTTCGAATGGTGTCATGCATCAAGGCCAGAAAGTATCTACAGAAAAGATATCTTGCTTTCTTAGCCCACGTAGTGGAAGAAAAGGAAGAAGTAAAAAGCATCGAAGAAATTCCTGAAGTCTGCAACTTCCCCGATGTATTCCCAGAAGACCTTCCAGGAGTACCACCCGCTCGACAAATCGAATTCAGAATCGATTTGATACATGGAGCCACACCGGTAGCAAAGGCCCCACACCGGTTAGCCTCAGCGAAAATGTTGGAATTGTCCAACCAACTGAACGAACTACTAAACAAAGGGTTCATCAGGCCGAGCTTCTCACCTTGGGGAGCACCGGTCTTGTTCGTTAAGAAGAAGGACGGATCGTTCTGTATGTGAATTCATTACCGGGAGCTTAACAAACTCACCATCAAAAACCGGTACCCTCTACCTCGAACCGACGACCTTTTTGACCAGCTCCAAGGGTCATGTTACTTCTCGAAAATTGATCTAAGGTTGGGGTATCACCAGTTTCAAATTCAGGAGGAAGACGTCCCTAAGACAGCCTTCAGAACGCGATACGGACATTATGAATTCGTTGTGATGCCTTTCGGACTGACTAATGCACCCGCTGTATTCATGGATCTAATGAACCGCGTGTGTAGACCGTACTTGGACAAATTCGTGATAGTATTCATAGATGATATACTTATCTATTCACAGAGTAAGGAAGAGCATAGTAAACATCTGCGACAAGTCTTGGAGACGTTGGGAGCAGAAAAGCTTTATGCCAAATTTTCATAATGCGAATTTTGGATACGGAAAGTGGACTTCTTAGGCCATGTGGTCAGCAAGGAAGGAATACATGTGGATCCCTCGAAAATCATAGCCATTAAAAATTGGGGAGCACCAAGGACACCAACAGAAATTCGCTAGTTTCTGGGCCTTGCTGGCTACTATCGAAGATTCATACAGAATTTCTCTAAGATCGCAAATCCGCTTACCGCCCTGACACAGAAGGGTGTAACATTTAAGTGGGGAGACGGACAAGACGCCGCCTTCCAGACTCTAAAGAAAGCTTTGTGCAACGCACCAATCCTGTCTCTTCCAGAAGGAACAGAGGATTTTGTGGTTTATTACGATGCATCAAATCAGGGTCTGGGTTGCGTGCTGATGCAAAGGGGAAAGGTCATCGCTTATGCCTCGAGACAGCTCAAAACCCACGAGGTCAATTATACTACGCATGACCTCGAGTTGGGAGCGGTGGTATTCGCATTGAAAATCTGGAGACACTATCTGTATGGTACCAAGTGTACGATTTTCACTGACCATAAGAGCCTCCAGCACATCCTCAATCAAAAAGAGCTCAATATGAGACAACAGCGTTGGGTTGAGCTACTAAGCGATTATGAATGCGAAATCCGTTATCACCCAGGCCAACGTAGTAGCGGATGCCCTTAGCCGAAAGGAGTATTCGGGTCGCTGAGTGAAATCACTAACAATAACGATCCATTCCCACTTGCCCACACAGATCAAGGAGGCCCAGCTAGAGGCCTTAAAACCAAAGAACGTCGCAAATGAAGCGTGACGAGAGATGGATAAAAATATCGAGGTCAAGGATGATGGAGCTCGTTACCTCATGGACCGAATCTGGACATCGAAATTCGGTGGGTACAGGGACATTATTATGAATGAGGCACACAATACAAGATACTCCATCCATCCTGGGTTCGACAAGATGTACTTGGACCTCAAAAAGCAATATTGGTGGCCAAACATGAAAGCAGAGATCGCTACTTACGTGGGCAAATGCTTGACTTATGCTAAAGTCAAGGTGGAATACCAGAAGCCCTCGGGTTTATTACAGCAACCCAAAATACCCGAGTGGAAGTGGGAGCGGATAACCATGGACTTCATAACCAAGTTACCCAAGACAACTGGTGGGCTGGATACCATATGGGTGATCGTCGATAGATTGACCAAGTCCGCTCACTTCCTACTAATCAAGGAAACCGATAAAATGGAGAAACTGACAATAACGTACATCAAAGAAGTTGTACGTTTGCACGGTGCACCAATCTCCATTATCTCTGATAAAGATAGTCGATTCACGTCACGATTCTGGCAATCACTGCAGAAGGCTTTAGGAACCAACCTCGACATGAGTACAGCGTACCACCCGCAGACGGATGGATAGAGTGAGAGGACTATCCAAACGCTGGAAGACATGTTGAGGGCCTGTGTGATAGACTTTGGCAAGGCATGGGACACCCACTTACCACTCGTGGAGTTTTCCTACAACAACAACTATCACACTAGCATAAAGGTTGCCCCATTCGAAGCGTTGTATGGACGCAAATGCAGATCCCCTCTGTGCTGGGCCGAAGTAGGAGATACTCAGTTAGCTAGAGGACAGGTGCCCAACAGCACTCTCACCGGACCAGAAATCATACGGGAGATGACGGAGAAAATCGTTCAGATCCGTGAACGATTGAGTGCCTCCCGTGATCGGCAGAAGAGCTATGCGGATAAGCGACGCAAACCTTTGGAATTTCTGGTGGACGATCGTGTATTGCTGAAAGTCTCGCTGTGGAAAGGGATGATACGCTTTGGAAAGCGTGAGAAACTAAACCCCAGGTATATCGGACCATTTGAGTCGCCAGGATCGGACCGGTGGCATACCGACTCCAGCTACCACCAGAGCTCCACAACGTCCATCCCATCTTCCATGTATCCAACTTGAAGAAGTGCCTATCTGATGAGACACTCGTCATTCCCCTCGAAGAAATAGAGGTAAACGAGAACTTACACTTTGTTGAAGAACCTGTGGAAATCATGGACAGAGAGGTCAAGAGAACAAAGCAAAGTCGCATACCAATACTAAAGGTCCGCTAGAACGCCAAGCGTGGACCTGAATTTACTTGGGAACGCGAAGACCAAATGAAACAAAAATACCCACATCTTTTCCCAAACCCTTGAGCATCCACTCAAGAGTGAAATTTCGGGACGAAATTCTTTCTAACGGGTAGATGATGTGACAACCGTAAAATTTTAGTCAACAAAAGTCAAATGTGACTAAACCAGGAACACGCTGATCCCTGTATTAAAAATGACTAAAACCATAGGGTCGCTCAAAGAGAGAAAACCATACTATCAGAAGAAAGGTTTTCGGACAATTAGTCTTCATTCGGAAACGATTTCGGAGACTCCTAACCTCCGAACCACCTTCGGAGTCAATGACTTCGGAAAAAACTAGTTTTCGGACCCTTAATCCTCATTCAGAGACTCACTCGGAAGGTCCCCGACCTCTGAACTACCTCTGAAACCTCCGGCTCCGGATACGACTTTCGGACCCTCTAAATTTCTAAAAGGCTGACTTCTGAAACCCTATACTCCGAAAATTCACCACTCGATTCAGAAATGACACTCTGAGAACACTCAGGGTTCCGAGTGATATTCGGAAAATTATTCTCCGAAAACCCAACCTTCAGAGATCAGAACATTGAGAGATTTAATATTGAATCCTTGCTGCACGAGTTCCGAAGGCATCATTTTCGGACTCCATGACTCCAGAACTTACCCCTCTCATGCAACGTCCACTTCCCAATAGGAGACCATCTTCCTAACCCTCATTTCCAGCACCTGCTAAATAACAAGTTCCAATGCAAATGTCAATCACATCACAAGGTCAACTGCTACTAAGTACACCTAGGACTAAATGAATTGACATAAAGCATAACTAACCCCTCTCCTAATCAGTTCCCCATACCCCTTTACCCCATAAACCCACGAACTCACCAGATTTCCTCCCAACTTTCCCTTAATTTTATCTCAACTTTCAAATTCCACCACCTTTCTCTCTACTCACTGCCTCAACAGCAGCACCGTGAACAGCCATCCTCTGCCATCTTTCCCCGTGTAAAACCTCATATCCTTGGTAAGTTGGTTTCCCTCGATGATTCTACACGATAATACACAGCTTATATTTCATTTACACGCACTGACATTTCGTAGAACCATCGGATAATAGCTTTATCCGAAGGTCCATAAGTTCCGAAGGGCCCAAGTCTTGGTTCCTGTCGACGAACTTCCGAAACCAGCAATCTTTCTCGACAGTTCACGCTTCAAGGGTGAGCTTCATACCCGTCATTTTCACCTTTTCAGTAGTTTTAGGGGGAGAATACAAGTCCTAATGCTACAAATATCGCTTTTACACATGCTCAAAGGTGTTTACATTTCTACGCAAACGATTTAT
The DNA here is from genome assembly GCA_023525715.1 of Cichorium intybus. Classification (NCBI taxonomy): domain Eukaryota; kingdom Viridiplantae; phylum Streptophyta; class Magnoliopsida; order Asterales; family Asteraceae; genus Cichorium; species Cichorium intybus. Next base: position 79,970,458 of record CM042011.1, read on the forward strand.
ACAAGTTAAAATTTCTGTCTTACATGGAAATCATTCTGATTTCAGACTATGTTCGGACTTCGATAACAAATATTTATAGAAGATAAAACGATTACTTTATGCGAGAATACCACTGAATTTCGGACCTTTGTCCGAACAGGCCTCGCACGTATTTATATATATAAATATTCCTAATAAGCGAAGGGTACGAGTTGTAGTTCCATTTCGCAGAGTCAATAAGTCTTGATTAAACTATCATACCACAAACACAAGAACTTACACACTACAACAAACAATGTCTTAGATAAACTATTATAGGAATGGTTTATGGATACACAGGCTTTCACTACAATGAAACGACACCAGTTCATTTATATTGGAACACTATATAAATTAGCTACAACCCACGTTATTTGGAAATAAGATAACAGCAGAAAAACTAAAGGGTTTTCTTAACTACAAAACGTAAACGGGTCGATGATACATACATTTTGTAAGACGGGTCTTCACAGTACTTTTGTACTTGCACTATAAGTCCTGAAATTTATAACCAGAATCTCGGAAGAGAGCGTGACATTGTGTATAGATCTATACAGGATTGACAACCCCGCACCTGAGCTGTTAGCTACAGCTAGACAGGCACGTCTGAGGTGACAACTGTCATAACATTTCCGACGCCTGAAGAACGTCGCAGCAGGCCAACTAGTCTACAGTATGGTTATAGGACGTCTCACTACAGAAAAACGATTCACCCTTTAATGAATGTTTACGTCAAAACTTACACATTACAAGTGCTACTTTATGACTTACACAATGATATAAACTTTGGGTTTTTCAGACAAATAACACTTCTAAATGTGGAAAATATTGGATTTTCTTGAGTTTTCAAACCTATGATTTATCACAAAGGGATTTTCATACAAAACACTTATGAACTCACCAACTTTATTGTTGATGCTTTTCAAAATACTTGTATTCTCAGGAAACCAGTAATCAGGTTCTCAAGCAATGACGACGGGACTCTATGACGTCATAAATTATGTATTTTTGAATCTTATGTAATTCTAATAGAAACAACAAGATTGAACTTATGAAACCTTTACAATTATATTATGATGGTTGTGATTTGCGTGGATTCATTATTTCTTGACGTTGTTATGATATCGTACATGAAGTCACCCACCCTCAAACTTTTCCGCCATTACGGTTTGAGGGTGTGACACTAAACATCATAATTACAAAATTCTATTATATATGATTTTTATTTTCCATATACGTATCGGGAAAACAGGATGTTACAACACTCCCCCACTTATAAGAATTTCGTCCCCGAAATCCTACTCCAAGATACTAGGTTATAACATTACAATCCCATCATACAACCCTTAACCTACATCTTCTTGGACATGACATCTCAAGAAACAACATACAAATGTTGTATTTGGCAACAACCAGCGGATGCGAACTCAGCCAACAGAAGTTAACGTCCCAACTGCCCCCTCGCCTGTAGCCCAAAACTCTATGTTACGCAACTATTACTCTAACTTCATTTCTAACCATCAACAACCTTCTATCATATCTATATTTATAAAATCTCCAAATGGTTTTTATAAGTTTATTTTTAATTAGGTTTTGAAAATTCTTTGAATTATCTCCGTCGTCAGGAGCTAGACCGTTCTATTTCAAAAGTATTTTCATTATGTCGTTCTCACCGGAGTCAAGCAGTGAATTTTGAAAAAAAATGGCACCTAGGGTAGTGAAAAGATCGCACCTACTGTAGATGTTTTGAATTTCGGTAATAAAAACGTGGGTTGTCCTTTCAGTTCCAGCTGCAAGATACTATATAAACGAAAGATGGACATTACAACTCTTATCAGTCTCAATTGCTTCTTCATATCACCAGCTTATTCGAATACAAATTCTGATTATGCAAGTCAAGACATATAAAGGTCTTAATTGTTCTAGATGATTTTGATCACCTTGACCAACTAAAAGTGTTTGCGGGATCACATGATTGGTTTGGTGATGGAAGCCGAATAATAATAACAACCCGTGATTTCTTCTTCTGTTGTCCATTGTTGTCTTTGCACTTTTCCTCTCCTTTGAACCACGGGTTAGGCTTCCGGTTGGGTTTCCGGCACTACTTTCGGTGAACCTTGTGTGTCAGGAACGAAATCGGGTAATGGGTCTTGGAATTGTTGGGTTGGTGTGTCGGGAAATGGTTGAAAATTATGGTATAAATTTTGCGGTTGCATTTGTGGGTAACCCGACAATTGATATGGGAAAACGTTGGGTGAGTAAATTGGTTGGTCCATTTGTGGACAGTAAATGTTGGGTGTGTAGAATTGATCGAAACCGAAAACGTTTGTTGGTTTCGATTCGATGGTGGGGTTTGTTTGTTTGGAGAATCTTGAGAAAACATGTTTTTTGAAATTGTTTATAATAAATTTGGATGTAAAAGAGTATATATAAGTGTGATTCTATGTGTGTAAATAAAGAGTATATATAGTTTGGTAAGAGATTTAAAAAAATTGTTGTTTTTTTACTGTTAACATTAAGGACCATGGGGAGAGGGGGTTGTAAATCTCACCAAAGTCTAGGGGCCAAACTGCAACAATTGGATTGAATCACCGCTCACCCGTCTTCACTACGGTGTACCACCCAACTGGAGCGTGTTACCGTGCGAGGTTTGAGGGCCACGTCGGACACCGCATCCCATGTTGTCACGGCTCCGCTTGGTCTTATTTATTGAAGATTGTTATGGTCCTAAGATGTTTCCTCGCATTCCCGGACCAAAGAAACTTGAGACCCTTTCGTTTGCAGGCTGCCAAGAACTTTTTAATCAGAACATTGATAATTTAGCATATCTGATAATAGTGGGGATGAAGTTGCATCATACATATAATCTACTCCAAATTTCTTTGTTACTTCTTTACATGACAACAACATAAGCAAAATAGGGTTAGGGCTTTTTCTCAAGGACTTGAGAGATTTGAATACTGGGTGATGCCGTTTAAGAGATGAAGAAATCGACTCTGCTGTTTGGGATTGACCTAAGCTGACAAAATTCAAACTATCGGGAAATGAGTTTTCACGAATAAAGCAACTTCCATGGCTCAAATGGCTCGATGTGTCAGACTGCGCAAAACTTGAAGAGTTGTCAGAGTTGCTATCAAGTATAGCTGTTGTTTTATGCGAATGATTGTATGTCTCTTAAAAGCTTTGAAGATATTTCAAAGTGTAAATGGTTGTGGTACGTCTCACTTGTGGGCGAGAACAAACTTGGTCCACATGTTGGTGCCATGTTACTCGACTCCATACTCCAGGTTTGGCTCTACGTATCTTTTGAATTTCAATCTTTGTTATACAAACCCAAATTACAGTTTCCTTGGAAGTCACACCTTAGAATTCTTTTAAAGATCATGGTTATGTTGGAGTTGAGCTTGTTCCTAGGAAAAGTAAAGGTGATCATCCACAAACAACAAAAGTCACAACAGATTTCTCAGAATTTTTCTATGAGGAACTCGATATTAAAACACAATCATTTACGATCATACATAATTCAAAAGTCTTCTAAGTGATTTGTTTACAGGTTTGTGGGGTTTTCTTTGTATTCCTTTATTTGAATATTATGAATCTTTCCCGTTTTTCCAGTAATTTGTTTTAAAATCGCTCTCGCTTTATATATATATATATATATATATATATATATATATATATATATATATATATATATATATATATATATGTGTGTGTGTGTGTGTGTGTGTGTGTGTGTGTGTGTGTGTGTGTATGTGTGTGTGTGTGTCAGACACTCTCTCTCTCATGCTAATCTGATGGATTTCATCCATAAACCGGCTTTGATTGAAACATTTTTTCGACGTTTTCTTTTGTACGTTCCCAATTTCGATGGCGGTGATGGTCGGGGTTGTGATCGGATGAGAGTGGACTCCATAGTGAACTAGCCTTATGTTTTAGGTTACCAATCCAAGTTGTGAGGATTCGCTTGAACAACTCGGATTCGACACTTCCGCCTTTGTCTAGCCTTCACTGCACTCTCGGCGTTTTCCGTTGGGCAATAGCTGTGGTCAAGCTTTCGGGAGACGGGGCGGAAAGATGATCCATCATTGCCGCATACAGTGGCGGACGGGGAGTCGTTGCCGACCGTTGAGTACGTCAATGGAAGTGGAAATTCTCTCAGGTTCTGGAAGGGGAGTCATCGCCTAGTATTCTGTGTTAGTTTCATCCACTTCCTAACTTGATGTATGAAAAAGTCATCATTGTTTAAATATATAATGTTGGTTTCGTGACTGCTATGGCTGCCAATCAATTTAGCAGAAGGATGATCTATCACCCCTTTTTCGTTTCTACCTTTTGTGGTGTCGGGGACGGAGGTGTTTGGTGGTGGGGTTACAGTTCTATACTTGTTTGTGACTGGATTTGTTTAGATTTGGGTGGGTTTTGGTCTTCAAGAGTTTTTGGGGGTCGGGTTTTTATACCCGCGACTCGAATTGGTTGAACATAGCATAGAAATGAGGCTAATCATGTGGAATCTAATCTATGACAAACTATGTGAGAAAATTTTGTCCTTCTGATCCAAGAATTAGCCTGTCCCCATTTATCCACTAAAAACGACAATCTTTCTACTATGAACTCTGGTTATTTGTTTGATCGATAGTACCTTCGATCAATCGGGGATATAATTCAAGCTGATGAATCCAAACAAGCCATCGTTAATACAGAACAAAGATGAAGACTTTTGAAATGAAAAGTCAAACGCCACCTTCCTTTAAAGCCTGGAACATCCCACCCGTCGAGAGAGAGAGAGAGAGAGAGAGAGAGAGAGAGAGAGAGAGAGAGAGAGAGAGAGAGAGAGAGAGAGAGAGAGAGAGAGAGAGAGAGAGAGTTGGAGAGGGTGGAGGGAGATACTTATTTTTTAAAACAAATTAATTAAAAAAATAAAATGAAGGGTATGTTAGTCATTTTACCCTCTAGTTAACAGAAAAAGTTAAGTCTAACAGAGAGAATGACCAAACCACAGGGACAAATATGTGTAAAAGCATACCACAGGGACAAATATGTGGGATTTTAAAAACTAAGACCAATGTGAAAAAAAAAAAAAGATAAACCACAGGGACCAAAACTGTAATAAACTTTTATCTCATTTTTGGCATCTTTGTGGGTTTCTCGATATTTGAAGGGGTCTAGGTGATAATGTCTAGAATTGTGATGACTAATAATGAAACTAAATTGAGTTCATATATCGGGAGATTTTAATCACTGTCTTATAATTTTCACACCCTCGATAATCCGATCTGAAGAATCGAGAGAAAAAGTCAACGGTGTAGGAAAGGTACCACCTACTCAAATCGATCCACATCGAGAGAAAGAAATTAAGGAAGAAATCCGATGTAAATTGAAGTATAAGCTTGCAAAGTGAAGAGCTTAGAAAGGGTATCTGCTAAAGTTTGGCGTTGCTGTGGATTTAAGGTACGTTCCTCTAACTAATAAATTGATGAATTTTAAGTTATCAGGAGAGAAATCGAAGACTTAATGAAGTTTTATATAAGTTATTAAGCAAATTTTATGAGTGAGTTAAAAAACGTAGATCCGGAATGTGAGAAACGTATTTTGACCTAAATTAGTCAATCGTTGTGAAGTTTTTGAATTAGTTTTGTTAGATGATCAAATTAATCTCCTTGTAAAGTTAAAATGATTTTGTTTATGTATTGAACGAATGAAATTTTGGAGAAAAATGAGTCTAATGATGGATAACGAAACGAAAACTGAACAGCGTGTGTGTTTGTTGATCAATCCATGTATTCTTGAGATTTTCAACATGGTAACCTGTTCAATTATGAATTCTGACATGGTTATCCTACACGATAACAGGTTTTATTGGAAACTCACATTTCTCTTTCTGTATATAACAGTTCATTTTTCATTGGGTGCTCAAACCACATACATACATTCTATCTCAACAAATTAACACATCAATGGCATCATCATCATCATCATCATCATCTCCTTCCGTTCCGACTTTTTCTTCTCATTCGTGGAAGTGCACGATGTTTTTCTTAGTTTTAAAGGAGAAGATACTCGCAATATTTTTGCGGGCCATCTGTACTTTGTACTTGGCTCTTGAGCAAAAAGGTATCTACACTTACAAAGACGACGAGACATTTCCCCGAGGTAATTTTCTTCTAGATATGTGTGCTCTATAATGTATTTATATGTGTACCATTTAAGTTTTTTTTACAAACGTTTTAATTATTCTTGATGAAGTTGATGACCTTGATAAAAAAGAGACGTTTTGACTTCATGAGTTAAGACCCGAATATAAACCTGTAGAAGATTGTTACATGCTTTCAGTAGATGTGGTTTCTTATGATAGTGGGCAAGTTAAGGAATATCCCAAGTTCTAGAACTATGGATAAGGTGAAATTAAATTGTAATTAAATTTATCAAGTTTTAGTTCTAATTCGGCACTTAACACCTTACTTCAAGCTACAATCCATCTTGCTTTACTTTGTGCAATTTGAAACTATTCAATCTTTCACAAGAAAATTTGTTACAATTTACTTGTAATATTGACTTTACATGTTTCTATTGGGATGTGAAACATTAATGGTATCTAGGACAAATTTTCCGTATCTAATACAACATGAAAATAATCATTTCTTTTGTCAACGTGTGCATATGTTAATTATCCTTGTATTGTATATCCAACGTGTAGGGATGAATCAAAAGGCATCAAACAAATTGTTGTCGAAATTTCACAGAAGTTGAATCTTTCAACTTCAAGCGCAAATGAAGACTTGATCGGAATGGTGGCTCGCTTGCAAGGCTTGAGATCGGAGTTACAAGTTGGGTCAGGTGGTGTGCGCATGATTGGAATATGGGGGGTTGGGGGTGGTGGTAAGACTACTCTTGCTTCTTCCATATATGATGAAATTTGTAGGCAGTTTGATGGTTGTTGCTTTGTTGAAAATATTCGGAAGGAATCAAGCACGTATCGTTTACGAAAATTAAAAGAAAAAATTCTTTCAGAAATGGAAGTAAACAAAGTTGGAGGAAGAGGATGCTTGATAAATAATAGGTTTCGACATAGAAATGTCTTAATTGTTCTAGATGATGTTGATCACCTTGACCAACTAAAAGCGTTAGCAGAATCAATTTTGTTTTGGTGATGGAAGCCGTATAATAATAACAACCCGTGATGAGCATTTATTAATCGCACACAAAGTAAATGTGATACACAATATAATATTGTTAAATGATGATGAAGCTCTTTCGCAAACATGCACCCCAGTAGTATAACAACAGACGTTTGGAAGATTTTGCAAGCTCTTAAGCTCTTTTGCAAGCATCCTCCAGATAGATTCGCTTTTGTATTAACATTAATACAACAAATTGTTTTGTTTCTTTGAAAATAATGCTATATAATTAGTTAGGTAAGATTTTAATCTGAATCTATTTTTATTGTTGATTGATAACCATTGTAAGACATTGATATCATTGATTTGGGTTCAAGAATCTTTTATTATTTTGTTATTGCTAAGTAATTTTTAGATTGTTGATTAAACAAACGCTTGAAATGATTTCCATTTACAAATGTAAGGAATTTGTTTTTGTCTAATTATCATCTGGTATCGAAATAGTGGATAACTAACTCGCATTTTAGATTTTCTTTATAATTTTATATATAGGTATGTATATGTGTGTGCAAAACTTTTAAGTTTTTTGTACTTCTATACAACAGTTGCCAAATTTGAAGAAAATTGAACTTCTTGGTTTGGATAGCCTAATCATTACATCGGATTTTGAATGACTTCCATGTCTTGAAATATTCCTTCTTCCACAATGCCCATCTTTAAGAAAAATTCATCCATCAATTGTACACTTGAAAAAGCTTCTTCTCTTATGTATTGAAGATTGTGATGGTCTTAAGATGTTTCCTCGCATTCCCGGACCAAAGAAACTTGAGACCCTTTTCTTTGCAGGCTATCGATAACTTTTTAATCCGAACATGGACGATCATGGATGATTTAGTATATCTTGGTTCGGATAATAATGGGGTCGAACTTGCATCATATATAGAATCTATTCAAAATTTATCTGTTACTTCTTTACTTGAAAACAACATGAGCAACATAGGATTGGGGCTTTTTCTCAAGGACTTGAGAGATTTGAATCTTAGGTGGTGCCGTTTGAGAGATGAAGAAATCGGCTCTGCTGTTTGGGATTTACCCAAGCTAATAAAACTCAAACTATCAAGAAATGAATTTTCACGAATAAATTTCAGCCGCTTGCGACATCTGCGGCTCAAATGGCTCGATGTGTCAGACTGCGCAAAACTTGTAGAATTGTCAGAGTTGCCATCAAGTAGAGATGTTTATGCGAATGATTGTCTGTCACTTGAAAGCTTTGAAGATATTTCAAACTGTAAATTGTTGTGGTACGTCTCACTTGTGGGCAAGAACAAACTTGGTCCACATGTTGGTGACATGTTACTAGATTCCATGATCGAACTTTGACTCTACTTATCTTTTGAATTTCAATTTTTGTTATATAAAACTAAACATAAGAATCATAATTAAATGTGCTTTCCATGGTAGGGAAACACTAGTGAAGATTACTTCATCAATTTCACCCTTAAACATCAGATTCCAAAGAGATTTGAAGGTAGGCTTTATAACGTGAAAACATTTACACAGCGTCTTCGAGATGGTTGGCACAATGACTTTTACGGGTTCTCAATATGCATTGTTACCCAATGGACATGTCGCGATGTTGATATAGTCAGGAGGTAGGTAAACATTCTATATTTGAGGTTTGGGATGAGTCTAATGAAGCAATGGAGCATGAATATCATCCAACAATGACGCATGTAGGATTTTTTCGTTTGGCTCATTGAGACACACAACATTGTTAAATTCATCATACACTATGATTACAGTTTCCTTGGAAGTCATACCTTGGAATTCTTTTAAAGATCATGTTTATGGTTATGTTGGAGTGAGCTTGTTCCTAGGAAAAGTAAAGGTGATCACCTACAAACAACAAAAGTCATAACAAATTCCTCAGAATTTTGCTATGAGGAACTCGATATTAGACCACAACCATTTACGATCATACATGATTCAAAGTCTTCTATCAAGACTACATGGCGCCTTTATTGACGTTTAAGTGATTTGTTTATAGGTTTGTGGGGTTTTCTTTGTATTCCTATTATGAATCTTTCATGTTTTTCCAAGTACTTCTAATTTTATGGTTTTCTCTATTTCAAGGACATTGTTTTGCTACTTTAGTTTTTCTTGTTATAGTTGTTTTTACATCATTTACAAACATCAACAATATCCTTAGACTAATAGACTATAGGGATATACTAGCATAATTTGATTTAATTGTTAAGTTTATATTGCTTAGAATGTTTTTTTCTTTCTGAATTTTAATATAAGTTGTCATTTATAATGCATCTTTACACCAACATGACCTAATAGATCTAAAGGTCTATTGTTTTAAACTTCATGCGATGTCACTTTTAGGTCTCTAACTATATATGTAAAACATATCTCAATATTTATGCTAATAGCTATGCAGTTAATCATGTTGGTATCACGGTTAGCGGTGGTCGACAAAATAGCGGTAAATTATAGCGGTTTCGCAAATAACGTCGCGAAATACTACGATTAACTGCGATTATGGGACCGCAAAATACCGCAATTAACCGCATTTGACAATGTAAGTTATTTTTAACAAGTATTTTTATAAATTATAACTTTTATTTGTTACATTATGTAACATTTTAATTCATTTCTTTCAGTTCCACTAAAAATTTATCTTTTGTAGCAAAAACTTAATGACCTTGTACTCATCCAATACAACACAAGATTACAAAGGAGATTCAATTATCAATTAAAACAAATCTTTAGACCCCATTTTGTTAAGAGACGTGGAGGAGAATGACGAGTGGACGGCAATGATCAGGCCGGTGCCGAGGATTCGGATGCCCGGGACGAGCAAGAAAAAAAAAGGCCCTCTTAACGTGTAATAAATTAAATTACATAAAGAAACAAAAATCAATGCAGAAAAATCTGCAGAAAAAGAAAATCAATGCAGAAAAATCTGCTTGTAATCTTTATTACACTTTCTAGATTAATCTGCTTGTAAACCAAAAAAGAAACCAAAATAAATCGTGAAGCAACTTGTGTGTAATCAGGAATTGATAACACGGGCCCTTAATACAGTCGATACCATCATAACAATCAATTACTGGAACTATAATGTTATTGTTTTAATATACTTAAAAGTAAACAAATAACTACATTTTTTGTTTTGCGATTTTGGTTTGTATGAAGTACCTTATACCATGGCCAGGACTACAGTTTATATGATGAATGTGAACATTGGAGCACCCACTTTGTATAGAGACACAATCATCTCCTGTTACATAATAATAAACCCATATATATCACAAAAATAATCAATAATTACTGCATAAATTACCAATAATTAAAATAAAATATCACATCAAAAGTATAGTATGTGAAGCACACATTCACGACCGCACTATAGGTGTTTGATAGTAGAAGTTTAAGTAATTAATTCTCATGAAAACAAATGACAAATGACTGATTATTTTAACTTTTCAGAAACAAAACTACATTACCTGTTCCGAATGTGTGTTGTGTGAGCTTCAAGAACTTGCAGTCAAAATGATGAGGAACTCATCTTGATTAGCTATAGTTCGATCTTGTGATCAAATAAGTTATCAATTCGGGAATCAGGATTTGTGTGTAATCGGTGTTTGCAAAGGGTAGAAGTAGAACCGTAGAATTTAGAAACCTGCTGCGAATTGCCGATTGGGGATTGCGATGGCAGCGTCCAAACTCTTGGAATTTCGATGGATGTTTGCTGTTTGGCGAATGGCAATAGATGTTTGAATTTTGCTGCGAATTGCCGATTCCCTAATTTTCCTTTCTGCGACAATTAATTGGGCTGAAGTGTGACATATTACAAAAAAAATTTTGGGCCCCTATAAAAACTGGCCCTGTGCAAAAGCCCAGTTTGCCCCTCCCTTACACCGGGCCTGACAATGATGAGGTTGTAAATAACGTGGAAGGTTTTCGTGAAGAAGCGAATGCCTTAGACGCTGTTGACTCGGATGCCGATTAAATTTCTATTTGACGCTTTCACATTTTCCATATTAGAATGTTATGCTTTAAGCCTCATTTGATGATTTTTATATAAATTTATGATAGTAATTCTACTAGTAATAGTCTAATATATAAATTCTACATATTATAGAAAACCCTATACCACCTCTATACTACCACGAGAACCATTAAATTAAATAACGGTCGGTTACCACTATTATGGTTTTGACCGCGATAACTGTATAGGTTAATAGTATTGTTGGTTGTTACAACTTAAAGCTACTATTAAAGGAATTTTTTTTACTCGAACACTTTTAACTTAACTAATATTTGTTTTAACTTGGAATGAGGTGATATTATTATTTTTATCTATCGATTTTCATTTTATGCGACCAATTTAGTAAAGTTGCATGTAAAATGGTAACAAGCTTGCGTATATGACTGGTTGTATAAAGTAATAACTTAATTATATATGCATGATTGCATAAAGTAATAACTTAATTAAGAAATCAATTTGTTGCATAAACTATCGAGGTATAACTTTGTATTTACTTTTCCATATATCCAACCACGTCATGCAGTTGTCTTATATGCAATAATGAAACTTGCGCATATGGATGTTATAATGTGTTTCAAAAGACTCATTACTTGTCCAAAATGGATAGAAAACTTCATCATCAATAACACAAATGATAATGACTAAGAATGTTTTATTTAGAAACGATAATTGAAAAATCATTCACTAATCCTATTGCAACGAATCAAAAGGTGGCAAAATTTATTTGCAAACATTAGGAAAATATTAATTACAATTTTCTGTTACTATGGGTGACATAAATTTTCATCGAAAAATATTTATTGGTAATCTATAGATGGATCACAACTCAGACACTCGTTTAATCAGGACAAAGTTTATGCCATCATTATGTTAGTATCAATAACTTTTATTGTATCAAATTGGTGTCGATGACAAATTATTTATGTTGCTATTTTAGTATCATTGGTTATTGAATTCGATTGTTTATACTATCTTTATTTTAGCATCACTATGAATGGGAAAGTATTGATACTTTCATCCATATGAGTAGAAGTATTTTACTTTTGATTCAACATATTTAAGAATTAATACAATCTAATACCACAATAATCGACATAAATCATCATTGATTTCATCCTCGTTAGTAAGGTTTTTACATGGGATTCAAAACATTCCAAATGCAATACAATCTAATTTAAAATAATTAACACACGAGTGTTATGTAGTTCAAATAAGATAATAAACATATTAAAATCCTCTAAATATAAAAGAAATCTAGAGCGATGTTCTCCAGCCTTAATGTTAAGACGACATAAAAAAGCTTGAACGTTGTAGCTGGTTATTGATCTTCATAAATCCAAATCAAATACAAATAATTCTTAATGGTATTCATGCAGTTCTTTACCTATTTCTTATTTTTCATTCTTTCTCTTTTCATGCATCTCTTTCCTGATGCATTCAAGAGAGTCCTTGATAGCAAATAATTTATAAGAATCAAATGTAAAGTTAAAACCTATAGCAACCATAGCTTGAAGTCCAAAGTTTTCGAACTTTAGTTTTATGAATTTTGGTTATAACTAAAAATTTATATTTAGAGGCCCATTTTTTAGTTTCCTTACAGGGCCTTAAGATCAACGGACCGACCCTGTATATATAAGAAGTTGTAAAACAAAACTTCTTAAAAAAATTAGTAAAAACAAACAAATTTGTAAACGAATTTGAAAGTTGAGACAAAAATATTAAGAAAAAAAAAAGAAAGTTGTTTGGACCAAAATTGTAAAAGAAACTAAAAGTTGGGACAAAATTAAACTGAAAAAGGAAACATTAAAAAAACTTTATAAAAAACTTTGGATCAAATTTGTAAAAGAAATTAAAGTTGGGCCAATATTGTAAAAAGAAAAGAAAATATGTAAAAATTGTAAAAGAAATTGAAAGTTTGCGTTAATAATAATCTATTATAAATATTGTTCATGCATGACTAAATGTAAAAATAATTAAATTTTGGCATAAAACTGTAAAAAAACATAAAAGTTGTATTAAATATGTAAAAGAAAAAAGATAGAGGGGCTCTAGTGGGTCTGACATATTTTTCAACACTTGTTAAAAAAGAAAAAGGATGCTCTTTACAATGATCGAACCATACTCACTTAACAGAAGGAGGCGCGCCTTTACCACTAGGCTAATACCGGAGACACCGGTTACCGATTAGCATACCAACCAAAAGATGACTTTCATATCGCCCATATTCAATTTAGTGAAGATGATGATACGTTGGACGACAATGAACTCATGTCTGTCAAGCAGTACAAAATGCTCAACCATAAGCTCAAAATATATATCTTGATCAATTATCAAACTTGGTTTAATTGTGATGTTGCTAAAGAGATGATGACAAATGACGACGACAGTATGACCGTCAAATACCAGGAGAAGCACTTAGAATCAGTCATGGATTCGAAGGTTGTTGAGTTACGACGCCCTGTTGATGATGAAATCAAAGGGCTACTCGAGAATATGCAAGGGAAGTTTGATGCCGAAATTAAGAAATTAAATGGCATTATTAAAATTCTTACCGAAGAAGTAGACGTACCTCATGAGTTTCTTGTGCTGATAAACCTGATGAACGAAGAGGAAGTCAAGCAACATGTGGCTGATTCAAACACTTTGGATACTGCCTACAAGCACATCAGAGGACTTTTGCAGTAGTACATATCACAAGTTACGCTTTTGATGTTTTCATTGACAAAGAGTTGCACAGGTCCTTATTGAAGCCGGATACGAACCTTGATGGCATTGAAAAGTAATAAGATGCTAAAATTGGTAAGAATACTTGGGGACAGTATACACGGTGAAGAAGCAGAAGGGTCCAATTCGTAAAGTATTTTTATGTTGATTTTAAAGGGAAGTTTCCAACCAATTTCCTTCGGAACATTTTGATGCGAATCACAACTCAGAAGGAAAAGAATGTTTAATCAATAAAGGAAATCACAGAGCATTTGACATAGTGGATTGCTATCCAATATGCTATCCTCCATGGCATGCCTCTTTGTAGATAACTTCAGATGTTTGGAGCCACTTCGCACAAAGCGGAAGATTGTTGGGGAAAATGTTGTGTCGAAGTTCTCGCAATAATGAAGACTGAAGTTTTAATCTCGTTCAGATGTCGGTGTAGAGTGAGAATAGGTCTATTGTCACATCTTCTCTTAGGTGTCATGATGGTATTCGTGTCAGCAAAACTATAATGCTCCTAACTTACTATGTAAGTGTGGAAAGTGCCTTCAAAGCCATGTGGTTAGTCAAAGATGTGGCTGCAACACTTATTTTCAAATGGCTGCTAATCAATTTTTAAATGTGGCTTGTAAAGAATTCAACATATGAGCCATTTTTTCTTAAATGGCATGTTGAAATTTTAGTATAAATAGGTTAGAAGATCATTGATGCAAACCACACCAAAAACATCAAAACACATCTCTCACATCCAATTTCTTCTCTTGTAAATACATAAGAGTTTTATAAACTCTTTGTATTTTTTATATTCTTCAAATATTTTGTAAACACCACAAAATATAGTGAATTGGTTCTCGGCTTCCTCCGCCCGTGGTTTTTCCCGATTTGGGTTTTCCACGTAAATCCTCATGTCTCTATTTTATTTACTTCATTCGTATTTCGTTGTGATTATTACCGTTTGATAATTTTGATCCTATTCCGCATTAAGCTAATATTGTCTAAAGTCAATTTGGATCCGTCGTATTTTACAACAATTGGTATCAGAGCATCCGAGTTTTGATATTAGCTTGTTGGGATCATTTTATCAAGTAATTAATCATGTCTTCTGTGAAATACGATATTCTGCTGTTGGATCGGAATACCCGATTTCCGCTGTGGCAAGTAAAGATGAGAGATATTCTCATTCAGATGGATCTCCACAAAGCACTGTTAGGAATGGAGAAAATGTCGGCAACTTGGTCGACTGAAGAAAAGGAAATGAAGGATTTGAAGGCGTCGTCGCAGATCCGTCTGCATCTATCCAACGACGTTCTCCAAGATGTACTGAAAGAGACATCTGCGGCGGCTCTCTGGCTAAAGCTCGAACAGCTACTAATGATGAAAAGCTTGCCAAACAAGCTATACCTGAAGCAACGACTCTTCAACCTCAAGATGGGCGAGGGAAGTTCTTTATCTGATCACCTCTCTACTTTTAAAGAGCTTGTAGGAAATCTGGAAAATATGGACGTCAAATATGAAGATGAAGATTTGGCGCTATTTTTTTTATCATCACTCCCAGATTCCTATGATCACTTTCGTGATACCATTATCTATAGTCGAGACACTCTTGTCTTGAATGAGATAATGACCGCTCTTGATTCAAAAGAAAAGATGAAGCAGATTATTAGTGGCAACAGCAACGATTCAAAAGCTGAAGGTCTCAACATTAGAGGGAGACCCAACGAGAGAGGTAATTCTTCACAAAACCGATCTAGATCTAAGTCCAAAGGCAAGCGCAAATATTGTAATTATTGTCATAAAAAGGGACATCTGATCGATGAATATTACAAGTTGAAAAACAAGGAGAAGGAGAAGGCAACCATAAATGGTAAACCAGCAGGTACTACCGTAGAAGCTGATGTAGCCGAAACCGGTTCCGATGGCGAGCTTCTATCCGTTTCAGACTTCGGTTTAATTACCATGAGCGAGTGGGTTCTTGATTCAGCATGTACTTTTCATATGAGCTCCAACCGAAGTATTTTTCATACATATGAAAATGTTAACCAATGACATGTCTTGATGGGCAACGATACTTCGTGCCGTATTATTGGACATGGTACAGTCAGGTTCCGCATGTTCGATGGTGTTGTTCGAACAATTGAAGATGTGAAGCATGTCTCCGGTCTTAGGAGAAATTTACTATCCCTCGGTACTTTTGAGAAGAAAGGTTACGAGTTTGTCGGCAAACACGGGAAGGTCCATATTTTCAAAGAAGGTTCGACTGCCATCCGAGGAGTTCGGAGATCCGCGAACCTTTACATTATGGACGGACAAGTTATTTCTGGCGAAGCCTCGGTTAGTTCTAAATCCCTCTCCAATGTTGATCATTCTCGCCTATGGCATCTCAGGCTCGGTCACATGTCATACCACGGTATGAGTGAACTAAGCCGAAGAGGGTTACTTGGGGAGCATAAATCAACTGAGCTTGAATTCAGTGAAGATTGTGTGTTCGGAAAGCAGAAACAAGTAAGTTTTATCAGTGGCAAACATACAACGAAAGGACCACTCGACTACATACACTTGGATTTATGGGGACCAGCAAAGGTTACATCGAACGGTGGAGCCTCTTATATGCTCACTATGGCATCTCAGGCTCGGTCACATGTCATACCACGGTATGAGTGAACTAAGCCGAAGAGGGTTACTTGGGGAGCATAAATCAACTGAGCTTGAATTCAGTGAAGATTGTGTGTTCGGAAAGCAGAAACAAGTAAGTTTTATCAGTGGCAAACATACAACGAAAGGACCACTCGACTACATACACTTGGATTTATGGGGACCAGCAAAGGTTACATCGAACGGTGGAGCCTCTTATATGCTCACTATTATTGACGACTTCTCCAGGAAGGTATGGTCATTCTTCTTAAAGACAAAGGGAGAGGTATTTTCAACCTTTAGGGATTGGAAAGTGTTAGTTGAAAAACAATCCGGTTTTGAAGTAAAATACCTTCGCACCGATAACGGACTGGAATTCTGTTCAGAAGAATTCAACTCCTATTGCCGTAAGGAAGGGATTACACGTCACCGCACCGTAGTCCACACACCACAGCAGAACGGCATTGCGGAAAGAATGAACCGCACCATCATGGAGAAGGTCCGATGCATGCTCTCTCACTCGAAGCTACCAAAGTCGTTTTGGGCCGAAACAGCTTCTACCGCATGCTATATTATCAACCGCTCCCCCTCACGTACTATTGGAAAGAAGACTCCGTTTGAGCTATGGTCTGGTAAGCCTGCTGACTATACAAAATTAATACCGTTTGGATTTCCAGCATATGCACGGGTTGATAATGGCAAATTAGAACCAAGAGCCATTAAGTGCATTTTTATTGGATACAAGACAGGAGTGAAAGGGTTCAAATTATGGAGCCCAGAGCTTAGGAAGGTCATTACATCAAGAGATGTGACCTTTGATGAAAAAGCTATGCTCCATTCAACAACCAACGTTCATGTGACACCCCATTTCTACTGATTTCAAATACCATGGTTTTTCGTATAAATACATGAATACAAAAATACGGTTTATCAAAAACCGATAATTTACATTTTTTTTAAAATCGTGGGTGTTACAAATCCATACCAAATCTAACCATAGTAAGCAAGAAGAGGATTAAACCTTGTGTCCAAGTTAGGAGCTAACTCAAGCTCCACTCCAGCTAAACTTCATCCCTTTTATAGCAACTTATTTTATCCTGGAATACATGGCAAAACATAGAATACGTAAGACAAAAATTGTCTCGTGAGTTACATGAGTTTTAGACTCAAACCTTTAACTTCTTTTCCAACCTTTATATAAAAACTTATATCATAAAACATCTTTCAAGTTTTATAATAATATCATGCCATAGCTCTTTACTTTTCAAAATCATTACATATCATGTCTTGCAAAAATATATTCTTTCAAAACTTTATAATGACAATATACTATAACTCTTTACTTCTCAAAAATCATTTTATGATTTACTTTACAAAAATAACATCTTTCTTACTTTCTTTGACTGGTTTTTATAAGCTTGCTGGATTTTTATACTTATGGCTTTAATCACCATAAGTGATACCCCAAGTCTCTATGGCTAGAAAGAACGGATCAATCCTCACCATAGAATTGCTGAGGCAATCTACTTCGCGATGGGGATTTTTCCCCAGTAGATCCCTTACCTAACCCGGGTAGGTTGGAACATAGTTCCCTTACTAACGCTGCTTGCTACAATTACCAGTCATACAAAAACTTGCTGCTTGCTTGAACATTTCTCATAAACATATAACTTGTGGCTAGGTGCCAAACTACAACATTTTATGTCTTTATGGCTAGATGCCAGATATAGCTATCATCACATAATTTTCATATGTTTAAAACATATTTTTCTAACATGCTAGGCTTTATGCCAAAATATACTTTCCAACATCTTATGGCTATATGCCATTCATACTCGAAAACATATATAGTTTGTAACTAAAACATACTTCTTAAACACATTATGGCTATATGCCTATCCATACTTTCAAACATGTATTTAAAAATATACTTTCACATGATTGGTTCATCGACCAAAACATAACTTCAATATAGCATTATACTTTCACAAACAAGTTAGAAATAATACTCTTGCATATAATTTCTCATATAGAAATTTTATAAGAAACCTTGAAAATACTTACTTGCCAGGTACCCCAGAATGGGTAAAAATACTGCATGTACTCACCTTATAACTCTTGAAAAGTCAATTAGACGTTCCTTGGTTCTTTACCCTTTCGATGTCCAATTACTTGACTTGCACCTATATGTAGTATATGATACATTAATTTATATTCTAATTGACTCTATAACATATTAGAGTCCTTATTATACCATTAAAGGTTGAAACAAGTGTATATCTTTTAAATATTTAACTTTAGATGGGTCGTATTCAATACGTACACTGCAATAGTACCCACGAGGGGTCGTATTTCATATTAAAAATTTATTCCACTAATTTTAAACCATTATGGACATGTACTTAAAGTTTGGGATCATTTGGACATGTATAGCAAGTTTCGGAGTCCAAAACCCCCTGCTTTAAACACACGACCCGTGCAAATTTATGCCTAGAAGAGCACGACCTGTGCTTGCATTAAATAATAAGTTATTTTGGTGTTCAGGGAGAGCACGACTCGTGCATAATGAGCACGACCCGTGCTCTTTTTAGGCAGCTTCTTCTTGCTTCGGTTTTGCACTGTAGCAGTCCGATTTTTGCACTATAACTCCATGTTTTGACTTATTAAGAACTTGATACTTGACTTAATACTTATGGAATCATTTCATGACCAAAACCTTGAGTTTATAACTAGTTTTAATCCATAAAATCATTCCAAATCCTAAAATGTAGAATTTAGGGTTCTTGAACCAAGAATCCCCAAATCCTCAAAACTCTTGGATTGTTTGGTATGATCTTAACATATCCTCATGTGCAGAACATAAGAATCATATTAATCACTTGGAATCATGACTGAAATTGAAATTTCAGTTCATCCCGTGAGGAACCAAATTCAAGAATTGAAACTAGAACTTGATTTCTAACCTTATTTACTTGGAACTTCAATTCTTCCAAAGTATAAACTTGATTTCCACCTTTAATCTTCGAGCAAACCTTCAGAAATCGCACACAAGAATTCTCTCCCGATGCTTCTACACGTTTCCTGAACTTCTGGGAGATTTTTCTCTCTTTTTATACCTCCAAATTTTACCATTTAAACCCTAAGGTTCCATTTCTTGGACTTTTGACCACTATAATCAATTTTTATCACATAAAACCTTCTTTTCTTATATTTTTGCCACAAGTAAACAATATTTTTACGTATTTGGTCCTTCACATGGTCTAGTGTCCAAATTACCCTTTTATGGCAAATTGACCAAATTACCCTTTTTACTAGAATTAACTTTCAAATACTTATCACCATTATTTGGTGTCAAAATTTTTATTTCATTACATATTAACTCCAAAAATCATATTTTTCCTTACTTAAAAGTCATTTGGATGTCAAATGACCATTTTGCCATTTTTCATCATCTTTCTCCAAACTTTTGGTATTTTACCACATTTCTAAGTAAATTATTTTAAAACTTTCAAAATATTTTTGGTCTTTTCCTTACGTATTTTCTCGAATATAAATTCGAGATTTTTGGGTCATTACAACTACCTCCCCCTTATTAGGATTCCGTCCTCGGAATCATTGCACAATTACTAAAAGGAAATCACTTCTCCTTCCTTTTCAAATGTTCTCCGCCAAAGTTGGTTTCTAGTAGATACTTTCTTTTTACGAACACATAATCATATTCTTCATTATTTTATCTTTTAATCTTTTCTTCTTTGGTTGTTTTTGATTCTTTAATCAGCTCTTAGCGGTTCCTGCTTTCAATCCTTTATAGAGCATAATCTCTTTAAAACTTTATATTTTCCCAGTTAACCAAAATATCATTTTGGTCATTTTATCTGTTTTCTCAACCTTTTAGTCATTCATTCATATTTCATACTCTACATTCTAGTTACTTTCCTTTCTACCTCCTTTCA
The DNA here is from genome assembly GCA_023525715.1 of Cichorium intybus. Lineage (NCBI taxonomy): Eukaryota > Viridiplantae > Streptophyta > Magnoliopsida > Asterales > Asteraceae > Cichorium > Cichorium intybus. Next base: position 79,990,947 of record CM042011.1, read on the forward strand.
TTTATATACAATCTCTTAGTAAACTTATTTTACAAAATAGTCTCATACTTCAATACTTTTTTTTCATAAATAGCAATCTACTTTATAATTCTTCTCATATCTTTACTAAAACAGGTGAGATTATACTCACAACATTCTTTATTTATAAATATTCCAATTACCATTAAACATAATTATATATGTTTCGTATTTATATAAATTCATAATTACACAAAATCTTTTCCTTGTATAAATTTTATCCCTTAATGGACATTTTACTTAAGCAATCTTTTCATCTTCACTTAATATTGCTTATTTATTTTCACTCTTCTCTTCTTCTCATTCCTTTACTCATTCGTTACTTCCTAGATAATCCACTGTTATTTCTTCTTTACAGAAGTTTTACAACATCTTATTTTATTTTTCTTACATTTGTTTTTAAATCTTATAAACTTCAGTTTATTCTTCTTTATCTCTATTACCCACTACTGACTCATTACCATTTATAAAGGATGTATTTTCCTCCTTCTTGTTACACTTTACATTCGTACTTTTCTGATTGGGACAGAATCTGTCGAATCATCATATTGTTCACGAGAATCTACTTATCTCGTTCTGAAAGTGTTGAAACGATATACCGCTTTTTATTTTAACAATTAGACATCATTAAATTTCTTTCTATGTATAATACACCATATTTAACCTTATAAACTTGTACAGTTTTACTGTTGAAGTTGTTTTATTATTTCAGTCAACTTCCTTCTTAATTCACACTTTTAAGGAAAAATCATTTCTATTACATTTTTCATCTTCTTATGTACTCCGTGTACCCTTCTCATATTATTATTTACATTTTAGTATTTCTTTGCCAATTCTTATTTCTCACATTAGTGCTTAGTTTAGCACCTGATCTTCTGTTTACTCTTTCCTCACGGTATCTAAATTGTTTACCATGATTGATTCGAAATTTGTTTTTCTTCAATTCACTTATGGAACTTCATACATGTTGCATACTATAATTCACATTCCCATACTTACTTCACTTTTCATAATATTATTATCTTGTGGTGTATTTATGTTTTACAAACCACATTCATTAACTTCTTGGCATATACTTACAAGTTCTTAGTTGCATAATACATATATATATATATATATATATATATATATATATATATATATATATATATATATATATATATATATATATATATATATATATATATATATATATATATATATATATATATATATATATATACTTGGTTCTCTTTTGGTTTAAGAACCCAACTAGGTATTTTTAACATTTTCGTCCCATGACGAATTCTTGACATAACCCTCAATCACCATTACCTCTCGTTACTCTTTACTTTTACATCTTTTATCATTTCTATTATGTGTTATAAGGCTACATGCCTAACACATTATGCTATTCTTTCGTTTATACTCCACTTCTTTACACTATATATTTCTTTACAACATTATATATTTCATATACAACTTACTTCTTATGTATCTTTAGGTGATACACAATTGCCATTTATTTCCTCGTCATCTTTCGTTCTTATGTATTTCGAGGCAATTTGCCTAATACATCATTTTACTCTTTTGCTTCATACTTTATAGTATTCTAATTAGAATACCTATTTCATAACGACTTTTATACTTTTATACATTATATTTATATATATCCCAAAACTTACTCATGCTTTTACATTTATAAGCACGTATGAACATATATATACATTTCTTTGTATTTCATGGTTACTAGCCATGTACTAACCATTTCTCACAATCTTTTGAGACTTTTAACCATTATTCCCATTCGGAAGTAGTAACTTCTTGTCTGTTTATCATAGTTCTTACATTATCTTAAATTCTTCTTCTACTACTTGTTTAGATATTTACTCTTTTTCTTTACTTCATATCATTTATGACCTTTAGTCATTTTGCTTACACGCTTTTGGTTTTCTTCAATTAACATTCCTCATTATACTCTTTCATTACTGGTATTTCTTCTTTTATTTCATTCATTTGGTTGCGGAATTTATTTCCTAACAACCACTATCTCATCATCGTTTGTTTCATCTTTAATTTCTTGCCTAACATTTATTTAGGCATTCAACCTTTATTTCTCGATTCACATTCATTTTATCACATTACATTAATACATTTTCTTAAAACATCATAATCTTTAACAATTTACCATTTATCATTCTTTTCCCCATTTGGGTAATCTTACTTTTTTTTATTACTTATTATAGCACTGTACTTATAACTTATTCAATTGTCCATCTTTGGACACTTTCATTTATCTTCTTTGTTCAATCCCGGCAGTTAGTCTTCCACTCTCTGCTACCATTGTCATTTTCTATCTTTAGCTTTTCTCAAAGGTTTAATCTTATCGTCTTACAACGATATTCTGCTTCCCTTTTGTGTGTAATATTCACACATCTTTTAGTGAAAAATTTTTAAATTCAATGGTCATGCCCAAAGCTCATCACTTGCTAGCATTAAACTCTTTTTTACCACTCTTCTATTATTACAAATTTATATACTATTAATACACTCTACTTGTAATTTCTATCCTTCATGTAAGAATCTTACAACTCTCGTATAGGTCATCAATACCCATAATTTTTCTCTATATTGCTATTATTTATACTTCTTCTCGCCTCGACATGCATATACGTTAATGTCTTTCAATCTGTCTAAAAATATTAATTATCATATTATTTCTTTTACTTTATCATACTAAGTGGTATATATCCACTGCATTAACTTTTAATACTCATAACCTTACTGATTGTTATTACATAGGCATATAATTCCCATGTTTTACTTACTACTCTCTTCAAAACCCCACCCACCAGAATACCATAATTCCTTTGCGATTCCAACAGTCCCAATACATATCATGTGATTATGATAATACGGGCCCATATTACCATAATCACCTATACATATTAATTTTGCTGTTACCATAAGGTCTCATGGGACACTGGTTCCTTTAACATATAACACCATCATAAACACATGGTGATCACTACTAAAATTTTACTACTTTATAACCATAGTCTTTAATAAATTTAGACGGTTATGGAAAATATCATACAATTTTCCTAACGGTCAGATTTTTGCTCACTTTAAACGTTAACTTAACACTTCTTAGTGTTATATATCTACATATTTTAAATAATACATAATGTCTTAATCATTTAAGACATCTTCTAGCATACTTTCATGAACTAACATTCCTATAACATGAGTTTAAGCCTAGGAGTGGAACAAGCCAATCCTAATTCGCTTAAACTATGGCTCTGATACCAACTTGTGACACCCCATTTCTACTGATTTCAAATACCATGGTTTTTCGTATACATACATGAATACAAAAATACGGTTTATCAAAAACCGATAATTTACAATTTTTTTAAAACTGTGGGTGTTACAAATCCATACCAAATCTAACCATAGTAAGCAAGAAGAGGATTAAACCTTGTGTCCAAGTTAGGAGCTAACTCAAGCTCCACTCCAGCTAAACTTCATCCCTTTTATAGCAACTTATTTTAACCTGGAATACATGGCAAAACATAGAATACGTAAGACAAAAATTGTCTCGTGAGTTACATGAGTTTTAGACTCAAACCTTTAACTTCTTTTCCAACCTTTATATAAAAACTTATATCATAAAACATCTTTCAAGTTTTATAATAATATCATGCCATAGCTCTTTACTTTTCAAAATCATTACATATCATGTCTTGCAAAAATATCTTCTTTCAAAACTTTATAATGACAATATACTATAACTCTTTACTTCTCAAAAATCATTTTATGATTTACTTTACAAAAATAACATCTTTCTTACTTTCTTTGACTGGTTTTTATAAGCTTGCTGGATTTTTATACTTAGGGCTTTAATCACCATAAGTGATACCCCAAGTCTCTATGGCTAGAAAGAACGGATCAATCCTCACCATAGAATTGCTGAGGCAATCTACTTCGCGATGGGGATTTTTCCCCAGTAGATCCCTTACCTAACCCGGGTAGGTTGGAACATAGTTCCCTTACTAACGCTGCTTGCTACAATTACCAGTCATACAAAAACTTGCTGCTTGCTTGAACATTTCTCATAAACATATAACTTGTGGCTAGGTGCCAAACTACAACATTTTATGTCTTTATGGCTAGATGCCAGATATAGCTTTCATCACATAATTTTCATATGTTTAAAACATATTTTTCTAACATGCTAGGCTTTATGCCAAAATATACTTTCCAACATCTTATGGCTATATGCCATTCATACTCGAAAACATATATAGTTTGTAACTAAAACATACTTCTTAAACACATTATGGCTATATGCCTATCCATACTTTCAAACATGTATTTAAAAATATACTTTCACATGATTGGTTCATCGACCAAAACATAACTTCAATATAGCATTATACTTTCACAAACAAGTTACAAATAATACTATTGCATATAATTTCTCATATAGAAATTTTATAAGAAACCTTGAAAATACTTACTTGCCAGGTACCCCAGAATGGGTAAAAATACTGCATGTACTCACCTTATAACTCTTGAAAAGTCAATTAGACGTTCCTTGGTTCTTTACCCTTTCGATGTCCAATTACTTGACTTGCACCTATATGTAGTATATGATACATTAATTTATATTCTAATTGACTCTATAACATATTAGAGTCCTTATTATACCATTAAAGGTTGAAACAAGTGTATATCTTTTAAATATTTAACTTTAGATGGGTCGTATTCAATACGTACACTGCAATAGTACCCACGAGGGGTCGTATTTCATATTAAAAATTTATTCCACTAATTTTAAACCATTATGGACATGTACTTAAAGTTTGGGATCATTTGGACATGTATAGCAAGTTTCGGAGTCCAAAACCCCTTGCTTTAAACACACGACCCGTGCAAATTTATGCCTAGAAGAGCACGACCTGTGCTTGCATTAAATAACAAGTTATTTTGGTGTTCAGGGAGAGCACGACTCGTGCATAATGAGCACGACCCGTGCTCTTTCTGGGCAGCTTCTTCTTGCTTCGGTTTTGCACTGTAGCAGTCCCATTTTTGCACTATAACTCCCTGTTTTGACTTATTAAGAACTTGATACTTGACTTAATACTTATGGAATCATTTCATGACCAAAACCTTGAGTTTATAACTAGTTTTAATCCATAAAATCATTCCAAATCCTAAAATGTAGAATTTAGGGTTCTTGAACCAAGAATCCCCAAATCCTCAAAACTCTTGGATTGTTTGGTATGATCTTAACATATCCTCATGTGCAGAACATAAGAATCATATTAATCACTTGGAATCATGACTGAAATTGAAATTTCAGTTCATCCCGTGAGGAACCAAATTCAAGAATTGAAACTAGAACTTGATTTCTAACCTTATTTACTTGGAACTTCAATTCTTCCAAAGTATAAACTTGATTTCCACCTTTAATCTTCGAGCAAACCTTCAGAAATCGCACACAAGAATTCTCTCCCGATGCTTCTACACGTTTCCTGAACTTCTGGGAGATTTTTCTCTCTTTTTATACCTCCAAATTTTACCATTTAAACCCTAAGGTTCCATTTCTTGGACTTTTGACCACTATAATCAATTTTTATCACATAAAACCTTCTTTTCTTATATTTTTGCCACAAGTAAACAATATTTTTACGTATTTGGTCCTTCACATGGTCTAGTGTCCAAATTACCCTTTTATGGCAAATTGACCAAATTACCCTTTTTACTAGAATTAACTTTCAAATACTGATCACCATTATTTGGTGTCAAAATTTTTATTTCATTACATATTAACTCCAAAAATCATATTTTTCCTTACTTAAAAGTCATTTGGATGTCAAATGACCATTTTGCCCTTTTTCATCATCTTTCTCCAAACTTTTGGTATTTTACCACATTTCTAAGTAAATTATTTTAAAACTTTCAAAATATTTTTGGTCTTTTCCTTACGTATTTTCTCGAATATAAATTCGAGATTTTTGGGTCGTTACAGTTCAGACCAAAGAAGATGAAAAATTGGGAGAAAAAGACGAAGCACAATTGGAGGTGGAGCTATCTTTTAACTCTTCCACCGATATGCTCATGAGGTTCCTGCAGTGTCTCAACCTTCAAGCAGTGAACATACTACTCTCCATGAGACCACTGCAACTCCATCTCAACCTCCGAGCCCATCCATTGCAAGGGATAGACCACGCAGACAGATTGTACCTCCAAAGAGGTATGCTCAAGTAAATTCTGTCGCATATGCTCTTACCGTTGCAAGTGAAGTAGAATCTGTTTTGGAACCTATAAGCTACAACGAAGCCATAAATTCTAAAAACTCGAATGAGTGGATGGTTGCCATGCACAATGAGATGGAATCTCTTTAGAAAAATGGCACATGGGATCTTATTGTGGCTTCAAAGGGTAAGAAGATGGTTAAATGTAAATGGGTTTACAAGTTGAAGGAGGCTATTCATCCCGGTGACAAACAGAGGTACAAAGCTCGTTTAGTAGCCAAGGGCTACAGTCAAATCCCAGGTATTGATTATACCGACATTTTCTCTCCGGTTGTGAAACACACGTCAATACGTGTCTTATTGGGATTAGTTGCCTCTCGTGACTATGAGTTAGAGCAACTTGATGTTACTACAACATTCTTAATGGTGTGCTTGAGGAAGAGATATATATGCAACAACCTGAAGGTTTTGTAGCTCCTGGCAAGGAAAGTTACGTGTGCAAATTGAAGAAATCTCTTTATGGCCTCAAGCAATCTCCGCGACAATGGTATAAAAGGTTTGACTCATTTATGACCAGTCACAAGCTGAAAAGGTGCACCTACGACAGCTGCGTTTACTACAAGAAGTGTGACGATGGCTCAATGGTCTATCTACTTTTATACGTGGATGACATGTTAATTGCAGCAAAGAATATAAAGGAGATTAAAAAGATAAAAGACCGGTTGAAAGCTGAGTTCGATATGAAGGACTTGGGTGCTGCCAAGAAAATTCTAGGAATGGAAATAGTGCGAGACCGCAGTGCAAGAACTCTATACCTTTCTCAACAAAGCTACATTGAGAAGGTTCTGCACCGTTTCAATATGCATGATGCAAAAGAAGTCAGCACTCCTTTCGCAGCCCACTTCAAGCTATCATCCGCCTTAAGTCCTACCACCGAAGAAGATCTAGCATACATGGCAAAGGTACCATACTCCAGCGCTGTAGGATCTCTTATGTATGCTATGATTTGTACACGTCCAGATTTGTCATATACGGTAAGCATGGTGAGCAGATACATGGCGAATCCAGGAAAAGAGCATTGGGCTGCTGTTAAATGGATTTTTCGGTACTTGCGAGGTACTTCCTCTTTATGTCTGTGGTTTGGCAAAACCGATAGTGGAGTACTTGGTTATGTGGATTCCGATTATGCAAAGGACTTGGATAAAAGACGATCGATTACAGGGTACGTGTTTACTTTGGGTGATTGCGCAATTAGCTGGAAAGCGCAGTTACAGTCCACCGTAGCGTTATCCACCACCGAAGCCGAATACATGGCTGTTACGGAAGCAGTGAAAGAAGCCCTCTGGTTGAAAGGGTTGATAGGTGAGCTTTCAAACAAGTTATCCGTTAAAACTGTTTTTTGTGACAATCAAAGTGCAATATTTCTGACAAAGGATCAAATGTTCCATGATCGAACGAAGCATATTGATGTTCGTTATCACTTCATCAGAGATGTTATTGCTAAAGGCGAAATTACGGTAAACAAGATCAGCACCAATGATAATCCTGCTGATATGTTCACTAAAAGTCTTCCAATAGCCAAGTTCAAAACATGTTTGGATTTGGTGGGTGTTTCTGATCGCATTTGAGCCTGATAGGCTCGTGGTGGAGGAAGCATTTCATTTTTCAGGATTAATTTTTTTTAATATGGTGATTCTAGTTTCTTATGGAGTTTTGAAGTTTGAAGAGTTGTTGGTTTTACCAAATGGGTATACAAGTTTTACTCACTTTGAAGTCAATGTGGAGATTGTGGAAAGTGCTTTCAAAGCCATGTGGTTAGTCAAAGATGTGGCTGCAACACTTATTTTCAAATGGCTGCTAATCAATTTTCAAATGTGGCTTGTAAAGAATTCAACATATGAGCCATTTTTTCTTAAATGGCATGTAGAAATTTTAGTATAAATAGGTTAGAAGATCATTGATGCAAACCACACCAAAAACATCAAAACACATCTCTCACATCCAATTTCTTCTCTTGTAAATACATAAGAGTTTTATAAACTCTTTGTATTTTTTATATTCTTCAAATATTTTGTAAACACCACAAAATATAGTGAATTGGTTCTCGGCTTCCTCCGCCCGTGGTTTTTTCCGATTTGGGTTTTCCACGTAAATCCTCGTGTCTCTATTTTATTTACTTCATTCGTATTTCGTTGTAATTATTACCGTTTGATAATTTTGATCCTATTCCGCATTGAGCTAATATTGTCTAAAGTCAATTCAGATCCGTCGTATTTTACAACAGTAAGAAAATGTCTGTTCTTTCATTGTGTCTTAGGTTTCATGACTATATTGGTTAGAGGATACACCACCTATAACATGTATAAATATAGGGTTATCCTTAGGGTTTTAGACATAAATTATCATAGATATGCTCTTTGCTTCCTTATAAATTGAGCAATATCCTTGTACCTCACCCTTCGTAATCATTAAGCGTTTTGCATTGCTGAAAATCATCATTGTTGGTTCATTATTTTACTCTTGATTGCACTATTCATTAAATTGATTTCTTATCATTCATGAACTTAGGAATATCTCAAATGCAAGAATTCCTCATGACCTCCCACTTACACTACTACAAGCATAATCCGAGTGAACATGAACACATGCGATCTACCCACCGATAAATTCAATCTCGTCATCATTGTTTCTTACTCGCCCTAAAAAAGTATCCTATGATCATGGCACTAGGGGTGTCGAAAAAAACCGCAAAACCGAAATCCGAACCGATTCAGCTGATTCGAAACCAAAACCGAAAAAAATTGAAACCGAAGAAAACTGATCAACACTTCTTTTGTGATGTGCGTACCATGTAAACATGGAGTCTCATCTTCCATGGTATATTTATTTGGTTCATTCATATAAACATTTTCATTTTTGTGAAGTGCTTACCATGAACTTCATTTGGAGCACTATCAACAACATCAAACTCTATGTATTCTAGGGATAATCGTCGGGTGTAACTCGGACCAAAACCATTTTAAGGGTTGTGATAGAACTAGGAACTGGACCGAAGGTATGTTAACCGGTTCCAAAACCAGGTTCCGCCATTTAGTGGTTTTTCCAGCATTCAAAGCTTATTAAGTCATTTTACAACCTCATTAAGTCACTCTTCAGCCTACTAAGTCATTTCCAAGCCCATTAAGTAGTTTCCAACCTACTAACTCGTTTTTCAACCCATTAAGTGGTACCCGATAGGGAGGCAGGGGCTGTGAAAATCGATTGAGCAAGGCACCAAGTTGATGGGCTGTGAAAGTTAATAGACCAAGGCTCGTGTATTAGTTGTTTTTTGTACAATCCTTCGTATATCAGTTCGGTCCGGTTCTTCAACGAAACCATTCTGTCTTCAAAGTATGAATCAGGAAGCATTTTATCTTCAAAGTTGGAACCGAGAACCGTGATATATTTACAAAATCCGGTCCGGTTCGGGGCTGGTTCCGATTCTTAGCCGATTTAGTTCGATCCGGCCGGTCATCTTGCTCATCCCTAATGTATTCACCCGTTCTTCCATCAACTATGCTTAGTTTTTTTTTTTTAATTTGTGAAACAAAAATATCTGGAACCCTTATGAAATTATCATCTTTAAACATACTTTTGCTACTATCGTCCCCCATAAATTTTGAGTATTTTTGTGGTGATTGTTCGGAAATCAATCAATTTTTCTTCCTCTCCTTTCATGTTAGGAGTCTGAGTTGATAGTTTTTTACTATCACTAAAAATGATTTGTCATCAACGACAACCAAAAAAGATACAAATTAAAAGGCAAACTAGATTGGTTAACATGGCTTACCGATCCAACTTTGGTTTTAAATTTTTTTTTGGACGACTAACTCATATAGTTATTAAATTTGCTTATAATTACACATTTGTGTCAACAGCTCGGTCAATTGACTGAAGGACATTATTTCAACTCGTGATGCCACTAGGCTACAAGCCATTTGGAAAATTTTCTTTTTAATTAACATAGATATTGAATTCTTTTGACTAGTTGCTAGCTATTCTTTAACAATAAAATTTTCGTGAAATTTAAAAAAAAAAAAAAAGCCTAATATGACTTGAAATAAAAGGATAATGTTTTGTCCTATGTACATATTTAGTCATTTATATTTTTTGTCCGCATTTGGTCACTGAACTTATTTTTGTGTTTGATTTATCCATGAACCTTTTAAAATTATTCGCATTTAGTCATTCATGTTTTTTATCCATAAATGATCATTAAGTTATTAATCATATGTGTACAAAAAAATAAGTTTAATTGTCATATATATACAAAAATTATAAGTTGGTAATTTTTAAATAATTTTAAAAAAATTATAGATAAATCAAACAGAAAAATAAATTCAATGACCAAATATAAATAATTTTAAGAGATCATCATTATCCTGAAATAAAAAACTCTATATGCCAAAGATATCTTTGACAAGACGACTTGTAAGGAGATTAGAATTCTGGGGTGTTTAGAGGATGCATGTAAGTTGTAACCGATTGAAGAGATAATAGTGCAACTCCAACGAAGAGATAATATTAACAATTTTATTTTGACTTTTTTCCTTTTTTTGACCAAAACTTCTATATTTCCTTTCATGGGTAATTTGAAATGTGGAAGCGAATGGGTGAATTGTTTACTCATAATAAATAAAAACAAATGATTACAATCTGTTCGAAACCATTTGACGGTTTAAAATTCAAGTTCTATTTATTTAATTATATCATCGATCTATTGTTAGTTTTCAACTTTTCATTGGTTTGTTGTTTATTTTAAAATTGAATACAAGCAATAACATAATTTATTTGAGTTATTTATTATAGGATCGTAATTTGTTTGGTTATGTATGACAATGTTTAAAGAATATATATGCAAAGAATTTTTGTTTTGCAAAACGGCGAAACTATATCGGAGTACTATGAAACCACAAAAAGAAAAGACATTACAAAGTGAAATAATCGGTTTGGTATTTTGCAATCAATCAATTCAATTTACTTTCGGCAGATGTGCTTTTCATAGCCTCTTAATCTAAATGGTTAAGAGGCTCTGAACCATTCAGAGCATTTTTTGCGTAAAATTTTAACTTCTTAACTGGTTATAGTCTCTTAACGAACCTCTGAACCATTAGGCTGAAATATATATTTAAATCATTCTTTTTTCAAAAAAAAACTTACACGTATGTCTTTTAACCTAAAAACGTCGTTTTATTTAGAGTGTGTTAATGGTTCAGTCCTCTGAATCACTCAGATGTTATCAAACAACCCGTTAGACTTCCTATTAACCAACCTAAAGATGATTGGAAAACGATATTATCAAAGATGGCATCCTTTCTAAAATTATGCGTTTCAAATACCAGAGTTTTTGAAATCCAAAACACCCCTATAGAAAACAAAATAATCGTATCAAAACATTACCTCTAAGTAGCATTAAGGTTGGTTGGCTCTCCTAAGACTACCACTCGCTTATCGATATGGATAAGCAAGAAAACTGAAAATTGACCCCGAAACCGAGGAATCAAACCCGAAAATCAGAACCGAGCATAAACACTGGGTCGGTCCTTGGTTCCTGTTTTTAGGTTTCATTGGGTTTGGGTTTATTCGGTTACGGGTTTCGGGTCTAGTCGGGTAACTCGTTTTCGAAACCGACAAGTGGAAGCCCAACAACCATTTTAATTTAGATCGGGATTAGGAGGGTTTAAACAAAAGTCGACTAACCCTCCCCTTCTCTCGACTCTCTGTGAATGATGACAACCAAAGGTACCCCACCCATAAAAAAAAGTATATTTTTTCCTGAATCAATACAAAAGAAAACTTGGTTTTTGATTAATTAGAGGGTTATTCCAAGAAATATCATCAACGCAATCAAGAAATAATGGATAATTGAGCTCCCTCGCAAAAACCCAATAGATTTTGAAATAGTGTTTAAATATAATTTAAAGGAATTAAGGTGTTTTGGGACAAAATTCTCGTGTATGATGACTTATAAACTTTAATAAGAACTAGAGGGTTTAAAATGATGTTTTTACAAATACCTTTAGCGAGGGGTGTTACACTTCACCCGTAGATGTAAATGTGATACTTAGTTGTCACATACAGAACACTTGAAGGCTAAACTATAACTTACTCTTAATCCATTAAGCCCTTCATTACATTCTTATTGATGAACATATAATTTCTTTCCCTTAATATCATCCATATAATCATAGAAAAACATAGGCGGAAACTAGATTTGATTTAGAAATCGTATGAAAAAGTTGCAAAAAATAAAGTTTTTCATTCCAAGTTAAATACTCAACGAAGTCCAACTCCAACGAATGAGTGACTCGACTGATTTACTATTCTGATGATCCAAAAATGTGATTTTGCCCTCTCCATGCTCCATATGCATGTCCAATTCACTTCTAAGCTTGGGTCTTTTTGTTTTAATGGCTTTTCTTGAGCCATTAACATCTATGGCATGTTTTGATTCATTTAAATCACTTAAACACCATGTTAAACCATGATTTAAGTCAAAACTATTATGATCTTCATGTTTTAGAACAACGCAACACTGGATGATCATTACACACTTGATTTGAGGTTCAAAACCACTTCAATACTTGGAGTAACACTAGATCAACATCAACTTGACTAATTATTAACTTAATAATTAAGTTTTATTTGAAAAACACAAGTGCTAATGGATCAAAAGATCAAATCAAACACAACTATCCTTTGAAAACTCCAATGAAGCAAGGATCAACTTTAAAATTTACAAATACTCAATTTATGAAGCAACAATATAATGATGGATTCCATATGTTAAATGTGGTTCAGAAATTAAGAAATCGAGTTATAAATACCATTATATTCATTGCGAATGTAAATCCACCATTAATGAAACTTCAAAGCTTTAAAAGTTCAACATATTCATAATTTAGACCATGGATGATATAAGTAAAAATAAAGTAATATTCTAACAATCAACACTAAGTTCAAAAAGCACTTAATTTGTTATTTGAAGAACAATTTCATATTTGGAGTTTTTTTTCCGAACCCTAGGACGCAAATGAAGAAGAAAAGATGAAGATTATACTTAAATGAGGCTTGGAAAGTAGAACTTGATGCTAGAATTCATCAATCCATCCTCTAATCACTAAAATCCACTTGAAAAATCAGTATATATCTCCTCTCAAAATGGCATTAATCTCCCCAATGAAGAAGATAACTAACTAGCTAGCTTATATAGGTTTGCTTATTGACAACATCAACCCTCTAACTTAAGTTTTTCACACCAATACCCTAAAGGTAACTTCTATAAGTCACTTAAAGTTTATTTATTCATTCATAAATCCCCTTAAAACATAATAGTTAAATTTTAAGTCAAACCTACATAAATCCCCTTACCCGAAAGTTACTTCTAATATGTAAGAGGTTTTACAAAATTTACTCAAAAGTCAACTATTTTGTTTTTATACCAATTAAAACTTATTTTCTGAAAGTACTTATATTTTTCCCAATTAAGGCTTCAAAATACCATTTGACATTTATATTTTATTAAAGTATTTAGCTCCATTGTTATTATCTATATGGTTATTCCTTTTGTCAATCTTTCTTAAAATTATTACCATCTTGCCATTGAGACTAACTATAGGAGGTTAAGCAGGTTGTCAACCTATGTGGCATGTAACGTGGTGTTGATGTGGTGTCCAAGTGATTTTTCTTTATATAGATTTTCCTTTTTTGTCCTAAGCATGTTATATTGTTGTTGTTGTCATTAACATCACATACCATTAAACCCTTATTTGAGTTCCTTCCTCCTCCCCCACCTTATCACCGACCCTCCACATCCCCTTCTCCCTCTTAAAGAAACCATTTGAATAGGACTACACCCATCCTCATTAAGGTTTTGGGCCACCAAGAACACTAGCATAAAAAATTATTGTCTTATATGTGTTTAACAACTCCCTTTTTGTTCTATTGAAATGCATAAGTATCAAAGTATTATGAAGTGCTTTTGCTACAAGATCAGAGATATTTAGGAGAAAGAAGAAACCTGATAAATTGGATATATAGCTTCATATAAGCAAGTTATCAAGAAATACAAAAGATTAATGGCAACTTTACGACACTAGAAGCCACTTGGAAGAATCCATAAGAACACCATTTTCAAAACATTCTTCCCTTAAATGCATAAAAAAACTTGAATTAGAAAGATCCATTACATCAAAGTTTCCAATGGATAAAAATGGTGATTCTATTTCACACGACCTCTTCTCCTACTCAGGTTCCCTAGTGGTTCAATTTCACAACACATAACAAAATTTTGAAAATGGAACCTTATAAGTTCATAGTTTACCGTCCAATAAACAAATTAACTATCGAATCTCACTTAATTAGATGAAGAAGCATGTTCGTTGATGTTACGATCTCTGGAAACTCGTGCACGAATAGCTCATTTTACTTTTGCTATTGAGGGTTTCTTTTATTTCCGTTGTTATCCTGCCAGGACGTATGACAATTATAATGGGTTATCAATATTAACCGGATGAACTTGGGCCTTACTATCAAGACGGTTTATCTGAAAGAGAGAAGAAAATGGTGGTCTGTAGTTAAAATGCCACTTTGTAGTCAGATGTTTGATTTGTTCATTATTCGAGTTGTCTGCTTCATAATACTAGGAGGTGGTGTTTTCTTCAAATTTTTTTAATATCCAGACACTCTAATAATAATGATAATGAGAATGAGAATGAGAATGATGATGATGATGATGATGATGATAATGACGACGACGACGACGATAATAATAATAATAATAATAATAATAATAATAATACCAATGCCACTTACAACATAGTTATTATTAGAAAAAAGGGAAAGTGTGTATTTTTTTAAAGTTTATTTGGACGTGCACCCAATAGATAGTATTTGCTTAATTGACATGTCATATAAGTTGATAATATGTTTAACCTCATATTACATGTAGGTTTGACAATCATGTCGGGCAGGCGGGTTGGCGGGTTGAGATAGCTTGACACAAACCCGACCCATTTTGATTATCACATTGTATCGTGTCAACCCGCTTATTTTCGTCTGTCAACCTGTTTACTTTGTAAATGTATCGTAGCATACTAGATTGAAACACCGAATATGTTGAAAGAATAAGAGTTGACGAGGTGGAAAAATAAAAAATGAATAACTGGAATGAGTAATAGTTTGTGAGTTGGTTGGACGAAATTCACAATAAGTTTAAGAGAACGGAGACCTAGTGAGAGGAAAGTGGTCGAGTGCATTTGTGGAGTATGATATATTAATGAAAAAGCAAAAACCTAAATTTATGTCTTGACTTGGGCAAACTAATTAGTAGCTTCTACATTACAAAATAACTCAACCTAAAGTTTTCTTTGACATTTGACTTTGGTTTCAGGCATGCCCAATTTACCTAAAAATTAAAAGAACTTGCATATAAATAAATGGATCATTATTGAGTTAAAAGGTTGGAACCAAACCCAACCCATTTAATTTCCGTTTCGTGTCATGTCAACCTGTTTAATTAAACGAGTTGAAATCTTTAACCCAAACTCGTTTATTTTCATGTCATGTCGAAAATTATCACTCCTAATTACATGTTCTGACGACTGCTAACATTTTAATATATTAAGGTTTAAATTAGTTCAATTCCGGTGATCAAATTATGATAAAATCAATGCTTTAATAGTTTATATGAAGAACAACATTTATTAAGCTAACCATGAACTACACAAAACAAACAAAAATACATCGATATATCGGTTTCTTACCCCACCGATATAACATTTTCACATGTGCAAACGTTCGTAAGGCTGATGGGAGTACCCATCACATTGCCCAAATGTGATGGGCGCCACGTCATCGCCACATAGGATTTTATCCCATCACACTCCATCACATTACCCCCTTTATACCCATCACATTTTCATCACACCACATCATCTTTTTAATTAAAAAAAATTCAAAAATAAATTAGAACATAATTTTTAAATTAAAAACCATTTCATTAAAAATAAAAATTATAAAAAAAACTAACTTAGAAAATAAAAATTACACTAAAAATAAAAATAAACGTAAACTAGTTGTCGTCATCGGTGTCGGTGTCGTTGTCGTTGTCGTTCCTAGGGCGATATTTAGCGTGGACACTTTCCCGCATCGCCAAGAAAATTTCCAAATCCTCGCCCTCGAAGTCGGATGATTTTTTTGTCAAGAAGTCGATATCGGCGTTTCGTTGTAACTCCCGTTGCGTTTGGACAATTTGCCGTTGCGTTTTGACAATTTCTTTTTCGACCCGACCCATAATCCCGACCTTTTCGCTTTGTAATTGGACGTATCGGTCGAATTTATCGCCAAACAATTCCATAACGCTCGACTCCGAACCGGAACCCGAAGCCGCTTTCTTGCCGGCTTTTTTTGCCCGGTCTCGCCCAATCGGTCGACGGATCGGTTGGGGTTCGTCTTCATCGAGATCGACGGGCTCGTCGTTCACGTCAATATAAGTTCGCCCGTCCGATTGTTGTGACGTCCCTTGGTGGACCGACCTCGATCGTTTAGTTCCCGAAGATTGCGAATCTTCGACAAGAAGCCATTTCGGTTGTTTTTTCAACTCGTTCCAAGCTTGTATATACGGGAACGCTTTCCGAGTGGACGTTGTTGTTTCGTATTGTTTTAACGCCGTGTTGAAAACGTCGAAGTCGTTGGACCCGCTTTTCCGCATATTCGAGAGATTGTTGAAGATGCCGTTAAAAGCGTTGAGCTTTAGTCACATCTCTCGAAATTTCCCCGAAATTTTATCCATGTTCCGTTTTTTTTTTTCGCCCATAAGCTCGTAAAAAGTCGCTTGAACTTTGTTCCAAAAAGTATCAAGCGTTTGCGAGTCCCCGACGATCGGGTCAACGGAAGCGGAAATGTACGCCTTCACCAAGTTTAATTCCTCCTCTTTCGTCCAATTCGTTCTTTTTTCGCCCCCCGTTTGTTTTGCCTTCCTCCTTGCGGCCCGGCGGGTTTGGTTGTCGTCTTCCTCTTGTGTCTCTTGAACCATATCGGGAGACACCGGTGGTGGTTGTGACATCGGTGGTTGTGACATCGGTGGTTGCGATGATTGAGCTTGGAATCCTTGCGGTTGAAACGGAAACGGGGGTTGAAATTGTTGATATGGGTTGAATGGCGGATATGGTTGTTGAAAAAGTGGTGGTTGTGCGATTGGAGACCCGCCTTGAAGTAAATTCATAAAACCACCGTGGGGCGATTCAAGATTCGGGTATTGCCGCGGGGTCGAGTTTAATCCGAACGGATCATACTCGCGGTTTTGGTTTGAAGGTGGGGTGTTTGGATTTTGTTCAATTGCAAAAGAAGTTTGAATTTTGGAGTGTTTGAGGTTAAAAAGATGAAGAATGTATGTGTAAAGTATGGTTAAAATGATGTGTGTATATATATATATATATATATATATATATATATATATATATATATATATATATATATATATATATATATATATATATATATATATATATATATATATATATATATATATATATATATATATATATATATATATATATATATATATATGTGTGTGTGTGTGTGTAAAATTGTAAATAAAATAAAGGTAATTTTTTTTTTAATTTCTAGCCGTTAAACGGCTATATCTTCTCATTGGCCGTGATCAAGCGTGAAATGGAGCACGGGACACCACGATCACGCCCCATCACGGTAACACGGGGCGGTGTACACGCCGTGATGGGTGCCACCGTGGCCATCACGGTCCATCCGTGAAAGGTACTCCCGAACGTCTAAGAAAAGAAAAAGTAATTTAACTTAAATCTTTTAAAAGAAAAAAAGGTTTGAAAACAGAAAAGCAATATAAAAAGAAGGCCTCGGGAACAGCAATTTGTCGATGAACGATTTAATAATAAAATTGGTTTGAAGAGGAGTGATTGGTTGGATAACAATAACATTCAATGGTCGTCGTCTCAATTTGTGTACTCTCATGCTAAGTTTGTTACAATCTCTATTTTGTCACGTGCCAACTCTTGTATTAGATAAAGGAAAACTTCAAGTATTATTACATATTTATTATAATTTTAATATTTGATTTGTAATTTTTAATTAAATATAAGAGATATTATTATTTATGTAAAACACATGTTTAGCGTGCTCATGGTCTTGTTCACTAGATATATGGTTCAGTAGTATCTTTAAGGATAATGGTAAAGATAATCAAATATGATGTAATATTTAATAACGAGAAAATGATAAATTTAGCCTATTTTTTTTAAGTTTTTACTAAAAAATAGTTAAAAATTAGTCAAATGACTATTTTAACCACCATTTCTGCAGGTGGGTTATGCCACCTACGAAAGGTATGACGTGACCTGCTAAAACTTTTCAAAACTTGCAAAAACTTTTCAAAACCTGTGAAAAGTATGACGATGAGAGGATTCCGCAGGCTTGTAAACTGAAAAATGAGATGTAGTGGCAAAATTTCAACTTTTTATACCTAGGAACCCTAGGCCTTGGCCTGTGGGCTGAAAACCGAGCCCAATATGAAGTTTTTGCAGGTCATGGATACTTTACGTAGATTTCATGTACTTTTAGTAGGTGGCTTTCAACACCTGCAAATATAGTGGCTATTATGGTTATTTAGCTATTTTTTAACAAAATCTTAAAAGATTAGGCTAAATTTGTATTTTTCTTTTTAATAATGTAATATGCTCGACCCTAGAAAAATGAGGGTAGAAATGTGATAATTTGGAAACATGAAGGACTTATAAGAAAATAAAACACAATTAAGGCGGGAGAAGGGAATAAGTTTGTTAAAAACCCTGTTTAATCACTTCTAAACTCTAAAGCCTTATAAAACCCCATTTCCATAGTACTCAAGTACAAACTCACCCAAATCAAGAACAAGCACAGAAGAAACAATTCAAAGTTCAATTTTGCAGAAAGAGGAAAATCTCATCGTCACAAATCTCAACTTCCTTTGCATTTCTCTGTACGTTTCCTGTGTAATCATTACCCGGGAGTGGTTGTTGTTGGTGTTAATTAATGGCGGATCTATACGGAACCAGCAACGATCGCTCTTTTTCCTCTTCATCTTCACTTGAATCCGAAGATATGTCGTCTTTCCTCCAGAGTTTCCTCACCAATCCGTCAACCAAGGGAAAATATGGACAATTCCTCCCCTCGCCGCCGCAGATTTCTAACGATGTTCTAGATTCTGACCACCGGTTTTCTGATCTTAGCTCCTTTTATTCACCGGAGTCAAATCAGGTAAATTTCTCTCCTCGAAACGATGTCGCTGGCTTTGATTTAGGTTTTTACTTGTAATTGTTGGGGAAACTGTCTCTTTATGGTCCCGACGGATGATTGTTACTGAAATTGGAAGGATATTCTTCAAATTATAGCTCCTCTTTTTTCTTCTTCTTCCAATTTTTTTCATTCTCAAACGATTTCTTAGTCACCCTTCGAATGTTTCTGGATTTTGATATACTGATTGTGTATCCAGTTGAAGATTTCTTTTCATTGTTGTTGTTTCTGTATATTTCTCATCCATACCTAATTCGGATCTAAAGGTACAAAAACTGCCGGAGGTGCGTCAAAATTCAAACCCTCCACGTTCCTCAAAGAGGACAAGAGCAGCCGAGATTCATAATTTGTCTGAAAAGGTTTGTCTTTGTCTTCCTTTATCGAATATGGTTGAATTTTTGAACTAATTCCTTGAATGTTCATCAACAATATGAAAAAAATACATTTTTCAGAGACGAAGAAGTAGAATTAATGAGAAGCTGAAAGCATTACAGACCTTAGTCCCAAATTCTAACAAGGTATGAATCTCAAAGGTTTAATAGAACCTTTTTTGTCAATAATTATTTGAAAATTTTATTTTCTTTTGTGTTATAGACTGATAAAGCATCAATGCTGGATGAAGCCATTGAATACCTGAAACAACTTCAACTAAAAGTACAGGTATATATAAATGTGGATTGGACTCTTATGTCAGCCAGCTGGCAGACAGCTGTGTACCTGATTTAAATCTCACATGATATTGCTGCAGGCGCTTACAATGAGAAATGGCTTTGGCTTGCCACCTATATTTTCACAAGAACAAGAAATGCTAAGGACAGTGGGATACAAATTACCAAATCCAAATGAAACCGGAGTTACATTTTCTCAAAACCAAGATTTTTCAATCCAAAGGGAATTTGATGTATCTAACAACATTGGCATGCCAACATTAACCAACATTATGAAACCCGATATTGACTTCGGTTCAGAACTCACAAATGAGAATCAATATGGCTTTATGGATATGAAGGTAAACTCAAGTTTAATGTAGAATTTGTTGTAATATGATATGAATTTGGGTTTATTTTAATTGGATCATATTTGCTATTTGAATGGTTTTTTAAGGGTTAATCACAAAATTGACCAAAATACGAGGCTATAGAAAATACGCATATTTTAAACAAATATCACAAAATAAGACCCCATTTCGCAAAATTACATTTTCTTGCGAAATGGGGTTTTTTCGATTTTTTTGCAAACTACCATCATAGTTTGCGAAATTACATTTTGCAAATAAATCGCAATTTTTTTCTAATGAAATATCGCAGAAAAGGAATTTTGTGAAATGGATGGCTATTCTTTTATAAATATTCAAAACATGGTCATTTTTTATTTAGTCACACATCCCATTTTAATAATTTTTTATTAACCTTAATTTTAAGCACGTGAACTTTATAATTGAAATATCGCAGAAGAGGAATTTTTTGAAATGGATGGTTATTCTTTTATAAAAAATAAAATAATGGTTTTTTTAGAATTGAATGAAAAAATTTTGGGGTTTTTAAGAGATTTTCTCTTTAAACAAATATTACAAAATAATGGTTTTCTCTTTATGAGATTTTCTTGCGAAATAGGGTTTTCATTTTTTTTTTTTTTTGCAAGATAATATCATTTCTTGCAAAATTAAATATCGCAAGAAAAAAAAAAAAGAATTGCAAGTTTTAAAGGTTTGTCTAGGGGAGACAATTTTTAATGTAATATCGCCAAAAAAAAAGTTTTGGGAAATGGATGGTTATTCTTTAATAAATGTTCAAAAGATGGTCAATTTTTATTCAGTCCCACATCCCATTTTAATAATTTTTTATCAACCTTAATTTTAAGTACGTAAGCTTTATAATAAACAGATAATATTAGAGTTTAATAGAAACCCTAATTCCCAATTCTATATAATAAACCAGTGAAAGTTTCAAATATAGTTACATATATTTGGACTTTCACCGGTTTATATTCACACTCTTCACTAGGGTTTCTATTAAACCCTAGTGCAGTTCATAAATACCACATTTAATAACATATATGATCCAATAATAAAATCACAATTTATTAAATCCTAACAATATTTTAATCTCATAACACAATTTTTGTGTATTAGGAATTAGGCTGTCACAATAGGCCAATGAAATACGTGACATTTTGTGGAAAAATGCCTTCGCCCGGTGTGTCCTCGTGACCCTTAAGAACGTAATACATCTAGATTGGAGAAGTAAATATATCAGAATGTTTGCTGGTAATATTTAGTATAATAATTATTTTAAAAACATTTATGTTCCAAACAAAAGCATAGAGAAATTGTTTGGATGCGACTTTTCTTGTTGATTGAATGTTGATGTAGTAGTTTATGTTTTAGATTTATATGCAAGAAATAGGTATGGATTTTCATTTATGTGTTTATTATAGCATCTTAGTTTTATTTATTTATTACGACGTTATATTTTGAAAATATTAACCTTGTTATTGGCTTATTGCGATGTATTCATATACAAGACAATTTTAAAATTTATAAATGGGTAAACTTTTCAAAGTACAATGTTCTAATAAGAAAAAGAAATGGATATATTTAGAAAGTCCTATATTTTGATCATATATTTGATTCCCTAATTGTTTTTTTATTCAATTAAGTAAAACATTTTGTTCAATGTTTACAATTTTGCATAATAGTTGGTTATGCAGTTTTTATATTTTTACAATTGATGATATATAGGTACAAAATGTAATAGGGTTATTGTCATAAAAGCCTTTAAGTTTGTAAGAAATGTTTGGGTTTACCCTTTTATGTAGTTTTTGTTCATAAAAGCCCTTAAATTTATTTTGGTTCATTAAAATCTTTAAGTTTGGCAGGAATGTTCGGTTTTACCCTTAAGTTTGACAGGTTCGGTTCTATAACATGATACAAGGGCAAAACCGAATATTTCTGCCAAACTTAAGGGTTTTAATGAAACATATATAAGTTTAAGGGTTTTTATGAACAAAAAATACATAAAAGGGTAAACATGAACATTTCTTATAAACTTAAGGATTTTTATGACAATAACCCAAATGTTAAAAGGGTCAAAATGTAAGGACTTTAATGAATATTTTCTTTTTATATATAAATAAAATTGTAAACATTTAACAAAATGTTAGACTTTGTTGACTAAAAAAATAATTAGGTCATAATCGAATATAGGATCAAAATGTAAGAATTTTTCTGAATATATCCCTTAAAATACAATACTATAGTTGCATAGATGTTTTTCTAGTATTATGTCTTAATAAGAAATGGGAATCGAAAATCAATGTTATAATAGAAAGAAATATAATTACAATGACTCATAAATTATGCAGAAAAAAAAAGTGAAAGAGTTGCCCAAAAATGAAATCGTATTTTGTTATTTACATCGAAGTAAAATTTTAGCCCTATTATCACGACAGCATAGAAATTCTATGAAATAGAAATTATATAAGTATTAATGTCTATGTAAATAAATTCCCATGTAACACATAACATATACAATACATAGCATTTATCGTGATTGTATAAAATACATATGAAAATCACATAATTGATCGTGGTGGGTGCTTTTCTATTTAGTTATAATAATAATTATTTATTACACTGATATTTTGGAACTTATTAATATTATAATAAGTATGTTGCGTGGCATATTTTTGGTCGTGTTTCTAGCGATAACACATTTCAAACTTTATCAAAAGAATCTCTAAAACTAATATATAACAATTTACTTCTCATAAGACTATAACTTTTTTTGGATTATCATGTAAGATTTAAACGAATCTCCAAGTTCTTTACTTTTGTTAATGCATATACAAATTGTCTTAGTTGAAACAACTCGAATAAAATTATATACAACACTTTATTTAGTTATTTCAAAGTTGCTAAGACTAATAATTCGTGTGGCCATGACATCAAAATAGTTAGACCAAGAGGAGCCGTGACCCCTCACCCCAAAGGGTTGGAGTGCCACGTAGGCGCCACCTCACATTCCCCTCAGTAACCCCTCACCCCTTAAATTTTAGGAAATGGTAACCCCTCACCAACCACTCATTTTTTAATTAAATAAATAATTAAACTAAATTAAACTAAATGACAAATTATATTAAATTAAAAAAAGAAAAACATTTCATTAAAATTAATATATTTAACATTTTACCAATTTTGTAAATTTATAAAAAATACAGGGACCATAGTTATAATTTTCCAAATCTCATACCCTTTTTGTTATTTTTATTTTTCTTCTTCTTCTTCGTTCGTATACATTCACAGGTAGGTGTGTGTGTGTGTGTGTGTGTGTGTGTGTGTGTGTGTGTGTGTGTGTGTGTGTGAGAGAGTGAGAGATTAATCCTTTGTCACCGTGCGGTCTTCCAACCTCATGTGAGGTCCTTCATCGCAGGTAACACCCTAGGTAGGACGGTGTTCTCGTACGGTGATGACCTCCATGTTGGACACCTCGCCTTTTCCCTGCTGCCGTTCCACTCGGTCTTATAAACTAAAATATTAACAATTGCTAAACTTTCAAATTTTGCAAAAACTTAAATAGGTGGATGTTTTGAGATGATGAACAAAAGAAATCGATTCTTTTTGACAAGATATTGTTTCACTCTTTCTTTTTTTGAAGTCAATAGAAGTACTAAATTGAAACTTAATTGAGTTTGTTGGCTTTATAACTTTGTTATTGTCATATTCGCTTTGTAATGTTTATTTTTTTTCTAACATCTTTGCTAGTTAATAAAATGTTTCGGAAAAATAAATGGTGGCCAAATAAATTTCCATAGGTAGCAATATAAATTTACATAAAGTTCAATTACAATAGAGACCCTACATTATGTTTTTTTTTTTTTTTTATAAAACCTCCACTTTTCAATTAAACCCCAACTCTAAGGTTACTTTTTTAACATTTTTAGGTTAACAAATATCACGGTCACTTGAATACCCAAGTTATGATTATGTTTATGTAGTCTTGATTAGAACATTATGGAGCTAATAACTTGAATCCAAATTCATAAACGTTTTTCATAATCAATCAATAACTTTGTTTCTATCAGTAAGCTTCATGCATTCAATCATTACTTATCCTAGCTAGCAAATAATTTAAGCTTTATTTCAGACCTAGTCAACAACGTCAATCGGTTTTAGTCATCGTTGATGTCACTCTTTTTACATATTTAAAACTTATATGACACAACATCATCGCTTTAAAAGAAAATACAAGGAGTGAGATTCCAACCCGATACAATTAAATTTGACTACATGGAATTGACTAGTGAACTAATAAAACACATGGATCATGATATCCTTATAGTCTATGTTAACCAATTTTCTCGATATAATCTTATAAAAAATGCATTTACCGCCAAACTAATCCAAACATCCATACTAAAAAATACTTTCAAGTGTAGATGTTTTTTAACAGTGAATGGATTTGGAAGTGGCGTCGTGGTATAAATGGCCCGGGAGGGGTTGCTGAAGAGTTATAATTATCGGGTCTTATCCAACTTATTGATTTGTTTGTGCTTTTGGATCAAACAGGCAAAGAGTTTTAGGATTTGGACCATTCTGATGAATTCACAGTTACTGCCACTATCGTACATAGGAATGTACCAACCATGTAGAATAAAAACTGTTCCTAGAAATATCAATATATTTATGTGGAGATTTTTTAACAACTGGATTTTATTAGAAAACTAGCAAGGAGCTAGCAAAAATGAAACAAATTACAAAGATATAGCGTTAACGGGATTGTGAAGCCAAGTAACCTAGTTTAACAAAAGTTTTACGATTCCTACTCACAAATCCATTACACGAGTGATCTACAATGGAATCAAAACGATTCAATAACAATTTCCAAACCATTATACGAGTGATCTATTCAATAACAATTTCCAAACCAATATATTTACTTTACATGGGACAAAACGATTCCACCTAGTCACACCATTTCCGTGTAACATAAACTCTGTTGGAATCCTAAGTCTAATGGAAGTTCCTATTCAATTACTTCAATCAAGGGGGGACAAATTGGAATGTAGAGATTCAATTTGTCCCAAACTTTAAACACTTTCTAGTTTATAAATCGTGTGTTATCGAGCTATGAAATCACACAGATTGTGAGAAACACAAGTGATCCGGGTTTTTGAGTTATATTTCCCGGGTATAATCAAAGAGTTTATTTTGATATATTTGTGTGTGTACAACTGTGATCTTTAATTGGTATCAGAGCTCAAGAAACTGGGGCTTTGAGTCTGTTAAACCATACCTGGTGATCAAGCAGGACACCATGTCATATGTTGAAGATCAAGGACCTCCACCGGTGAGGGAGGTGGTGCTACGGATCCACAAGGTTTCGTTGCAATCCGAGTTGACCGGGTTAACTGAACGAGCGGTGACGTTGGAGGTCGAGAAGGAATCCGTGTCTAGGTTTGTTTCCTTGCAGTTGGACGAACTGATGGAGAGCAGCAGAGGGTGTTGTTCAGTCGATCCCATGGCGGTGGCGGCTCTGTCAACCGGTGGCGGTGGCGGATCGAAAACCGAAGAGGGGTGGAGCGATGCATGTTCGTCGAAGGTTAGGGAGGAAGAAGGCGGAGATAGAAGGCAGCAGCGGGTGCTGTTCACCCGATCCAGTGGCGGCGGCGGTGGATCGAATGGTGGCGACGGCGTCTCGAGAGGTGGAAGCAGTGGAAGAAATGCCGAAGAAAGGATTCGAGGAGAAGAAGGTGGAGAAGAGCAGCAAAGGGTGTTGCTTACTCGATCCGGCGGCGATGGTGGCTCGAACGGCGGCGATGGTGGATCGGATAGCGGCGGTGGTTACGGATCGAGAGGAGGAGACGGAGGAAAGAATACCGAAAGCGAGAATTGGGGAAGAAGAAAGGGAGACGGGTTAAAAGAAAGAGAAGGCGGGTC
Organism: Cichorium intybus; assembly: GCA_023525715.1. NCBI lineage: Eukaryota > Viridiplantae > Streptophyta > Magnoliopsida > Asterales > Asteraceae > Cichorium > Cichorium intybus. Next base: position 80,017,488 of record CM042011.1, read on the forward strand.
TGGCGGGTTCGGGTCAGGTGGATCCGGATCCGGAAGTGGATCTTGGTCCAAAAACAAGCCCAATTCCTTTAAAATAAGCCCAAAATAATTCCAATTCGAATTCTGGCCCAAATCAAAACGCGAAAAAAGATCCGTCAAAAATCACGAAGACGTCTCTAGAAGGACTTAGAGATTCGGGGGTGATTGTTGGAATCCTAAGTCTAGTGGAAGTTCCTATTCAATTACTTCAATCAAGGGGGGACAAATTGGAATGTGGAGATTCAATTTGTCCCAAACTTTAAACACTTTCTAGTTTATAAATCGTGTGTTATCGAGCTATGAAATCACACAGATTGTGAGAAACACAAGTGATCCGGGTTTTTGAGTTATATTTCCCGGGTATAATCAAAGAGTTTATTTTGATATATTTGTGTGTGTACAACTGTGATCTTTAAACTCACCAACACAATTTCTAGAAGCATGACCATATAACAAATAGAAATATCCAAGTCTAAAACCCATTTGTTGTTTTAAGCCCTAAGATGAAAATCGTCCGGAAAAAGAACGTTTAAAAATGAAAAATATCTCATTAGAAAAAAGTTGAAATTAGTGATTTTCTTGTGATCGTTATAACATTATAAACGGTCACACTTTATTAATGTGGAGAAATGGAGATATTGAGATTTACATTCCTGATTTTAGTTTTATCGACAGTTGGTTAGGAGCTCTAGGGTGACATATAGCTCTCCTTAGTACACATTGATTTTTTTTTTGGCAATTCTATAGTTGATTGTTTCGTGTGATAAACAATTAGGCTGGGGGGAGTGGCTTCGCCAAACCCCTCGCCAACCCACTCGCTGATGATCGCCAACCACACCCCCACCCTCGCCAAGCCACTCGCTGAACACCTCCTCGCCAAGAAATCGACGAGCTCGCCATTAGAACCATCAGCAACATGACTTGTACCTTTTAGCATAAGACTTGTACCTTTTAGCATGGTTAACACATGCTGACTGCTCCCACCAAATTTGGTCAGCATGTGCTAAGCTGATGTGGCAAGTTTAGCATGTTCAGCACATGCTAACCACTCCCTCCAGCCTTAGAGTCGGTTTGGTATGAAAAAAAATACATGACAAAGGAAAAAAATTCTTGAAGTTTGGGTATTTGGACGTATTTGTATCTTAAATTAGAAAATAAATAAAAGATCAAATCAAAATGTAACCTTAGAGTTGGGGCTTAACTAGAAAAAATGTATTTATAATGTTAAATTAGGATTTTTTTTAGAACACATCAAAACATATATTCTTTTATTTTTAATCAACCCTAAACTTAAATACGCCAAATAATATCTAAACTAGTGGGAAACCATGCTCCGCATGGGTCCTTTTTTTTTTCTCGGGGGTCAGCTTGCTTAAGGTTTTAAATTGAATGCACGTTATTGCCTTCAGCCAATTTTGTTTAAGACATCCTCATAAAAGGTAGAATAGAATGGACTGTGATTCAGGGGCGACTTCAAGCTGCTTCATCTATGATTATAGAAGCTTTAGGCATTTAGGTAGTGTTTGGTATGATGGAATGGATCAATGGAATGGTTCGTTCCATTGACCCTCGTGCTCCGCACGGGTCAGGGGAGATTATTTAGGTGTAACAAAAAAATTGTAAATTTTTACTAAAAAACAATAAACCAAATAACTCATACACACATACAGAAACACTAATACAAACACATGCTCATAAATACAAATACAAACACACATATACAACCATCCTACAGACACATATAAACAGTGACCTCTAAGAACACGTCGAATGTCTCCATTCCAATAAACAGGAAAACTATGTCTTCTTAATAAGTCTACCTGTAATGTAATGATACCATAAAATCTACTAAAGAGCTAATATGATGTGTTAATAATGTCAAGAAATACGATCATAAATAGAGACAATATCTCATACAAACCTCCTTTCACAGGGACACCGACTCTCTCTTCTTCATCTATGAAAAGTTTGTTTGATTGAGTGGTAGGTGAATCATATGGATCTGATTCAGGAATTGGTGAAAGTGACCCTCTTGGACCTTCAGTACTGTACTCTCTCCACCAATTAGAGAGGAACTCTTCTTCTTTCTGTATAAGTAGTAAATGTCAACAAAGCAATAAGTAACTTCAAGTACAACAATGAGAATGAGTGGTGTAACCTGCAATAACGATTCCTCTATTACAAGAGAATCCCTCATACCAAATCGGAAATAATCACCTTTCCCTATTTCTTTCGTAGTTGGGACAGCATCATCTAGGTCTGTGCATAAGCAATGGCAGTAACATTGAATCAGTATAATGCGCATAACATTACGAAAACTTTGAGAAGTAAAACATATCATTGAAAACTCACCGTTTTCTGCCATTCGAACCTTGGAAAAGTACCATCTAACACCACCCCCATTCGAGGGGCTTCTAGCGCAAAGGTCCGAAATTCGAAGTGAAATTTTTTATTTGCCCACAGAAGGGATTGGATTTCACCTATGATCAGATCAGTGATGGGTTGCAATATAATTATTATATATAAATATATATAATTAAGATATAAATAAAAACGTTGTCTTAAAAAGCATGTTCATACAAATGAATGGTCAAGGTTTTAAAAAAAAGGATAACATACGTACCAAGCTCTGTAATTCTTTCTTTGTAATTACTTCAGTGAGACTAAAACACAATTTTACCCCTCGTCCATAAATGATAAATTTATAAGTAAAGAGATGATTAACTTACCCGAGTGTGTGTTTCATCTATTTTTCATCGTCTCTTTTCTGCAAAGCGAAAAAATTCTCATGAGTATTATACGAAAATCTAAAGAGGAAGGTAAACAAATTGAGGGTATTTTAGTAATTTTACCAAGGGTTGAGAAATTTGAACTAACCAAAAAGTCTTCAGGTGCATGAGCTCCTCTACTCTCTTTCTTAGCTTCCGCTGAATGCATACTGATACATGCATTGATTAAGAGATTTTCCAACTCTATAGTTTCTATTAAGTCAGAATTCCTGAAAAATTATGATCGATTTAAGTATTATCGTTTTTAGAAGGGTATTTAACACAATGAGGGTATTTTAGTAATTTCGGAAACTTTACCATATCAAGCTTCGATCATCCAACTTAACATCATGATATCTCTCCCATGCCTTCTCAATTAGTATGCAACCTGCGTAACCATCAAAGTGACATTAAAAGTGTATACATAAGGTGGTTTCTGAAATCGATTTTCATTTTCTCCCCGTGGTGACTAAATTAAATCCCAGGGTGACTTTTATTTTGTTGCAGTGGACACGGATTTCGTCCCCGTAAAGAACTTTCATCAATTTGAATATTTCTTCCCTTTTTCTACCCCTTGGTTCATTAGCCACTATTGATTTCGTGACAGCTAGCTGTCCCTGTTATTCTTTTGTTCCCTTGCTGCATACATCAAATATTAAAAATCAGAAAATAATCATATTCGATATTCATAAAGAATTAAAGATAATAACTTTATTGAATATACCATAAAGAGGGCAGCAGGACCAAGAGGTGGCATATGTGCTTAATCAACCATAATTGGCTCATTAAACTCATATGACTTTAGAACTTCTGTAGATGTTGTTTGCACATAACCAAAATCCTAAAATTCAAATAAAATAAGTATATCAAGAAAAGAAAATGGAACTACTATAAGTCTAAATATTAGCACATTCAACAAATGTTGAATAGATTAAAAGACTTACAGTAATTTCATCGAGTAATTCATACACAAGAACAAAATATTTGCGTACACTATCTTCATTGAGGATGCCATTAATAATCTTTGGTAACACGTCCGATTCTTTGTACAAGTTCCAAGACAAGAGAAGGTGATACATTTGCTCGAGTGGTTGCAACAAAGAGTAATCCAACAACTTTTACATGAAAGTAGTTGACACCATGTACGTTCTATTATAATAAATCACATTAAGATTTATTAATACATGAAAGTAAAAAGAGTATTCTTCAAAACTCAGAAGGTACCTACAAAGACAAAGACAGGTGGCGCCTCTTGGTTATCTAACCCAAAATCAAAGATAAACCCAAAGTTGGTTGCTCCAAATAAAGTTGAAATAACCAAAATTTCCTTAATGAAAATATAATGATTTTCCAAAAAACTCTTTGGATACAAACTACACTTAAAATTCAGCACCATCACTTGAACTTCAGCACCTGAGCAAACCATAGAAAAAAGAACCATAACATTCAAACTTAACTGATAAAAACAATGAATCAGATTGAAACTATGCCTTGTTCATTGCACCCTTCAGTAGTTTCTTCCTTGAAGCTTGTATCTTTCAGATTCAAAGTGATTAAGTCCCTCTTATTTTTATGGTTGAAAACTGAATTTCTCCAAATTAAACTATACAAATAAAATGGAAAAGTTATAGATCAGAAAACCCAAAAACTTCCATAAATAAAAGATAAATCCAAAGGCAAGAAAGGAGCTTTACCTTTATATATTAAAGTTCTCAAGATTTTATCATTCTATAACCTACAGCAGCACACTCACACTTGCAACCACACAAATACACGCTTTCAGCTACACATACACACAAAAAAATATTTAGAAAGATGATGGTATACTATTATTGAGTTGCAAAATTATATAGCCAAATGCAACATGGCTAAAGAATAAACATCTATCCGGTAACTTGCAATTAGGAAGAAAAAACCAACCCAATCGTACTGTATCAGTCAAGATATTTAATGATTCTACACAACATTTTCAATGTACCTGCTTTGTTTTTACTATGCAAGAAATATACAGTTACCTTGAAGATCCTCTACAATAGTCTATCGAGTATTTTGGGTTGTATTTCCTTTATCAACAATAACAAAAGAGCAATCTGAGAATAAACAGTAAACATAAGTTTCAAATCGAGATATTATATAAATAAACAAAAACTCGTCAGAATGGATATGGCCTGGGAAGACCGTCTCCTCCACCATGAGGGAACAACGTGTAGAGAGTCGTTCTTGTTTAGATTTAGTGCTCTTTTCGCAGAGCTCACTGATAGGAACAGTTTGGATGATATCGATTGTGAAATTTGTACTTTGAAGGTCTATAATCGGGATATTGAACTGATTTTGAGTAATTGATGAGCTTCAATCGTGGATTATGGGTTGATCGTGGATGAAAATGCTAGGGATTTTTGAAATTCCTGCGTCAAACTTACCAGAACCGACATCAGAAGTGGTGGAAATGGGACCGCAGGGACGGGATGCGGGAGCAGAAGGGGAACCGCCGGTGGTAGCGTCCGATGAAGCAATCGAGCCTGCTTGGATTTTGGCAAACCCAAGCTTTGTTGTCGGTTGGGGGTTAACAAAGCCCACTGATTATGGAAAATAGAGTGCGATTCAGTCGACATACATCTGTTAGATCAGAGAAGATGACCGCTGTGACGCTGGAAAGAAAGAAGAGAAAGAGTGGGGAGGGAGGAAGGTGTAGCAGTGGTGGCGGAGAAGAGGGAGTGGAGAGGATGAAGGTGAAGCGGTGGGAGAAGATAGTTCTGGAAAGGAAGAAAGCGAAAGCACTACATATTCACTATCCGGATCCACAAAGATCCGCGTGACACAATCCGAAAAAAAAAACGTACACGATGTTGGCCAAATTCACGGTAATTAAACAGATGTTATAATATCAGTAAAGTTTTGAGGCTCGATACTTAGATATATATCCTATAGAGTTAGATAAAAATATTTATTTCATGTATACATTTAGTCAATTATATTTTTTTATGATCATTAAACTTTTTTTTTTACATATTTGATCAATTAAGGTTAATGGTCATATGTGCACACAATAAAGCTTAAAGGTTATATATGTACAAAAAAATCAATGATCATATGTGTAAAAAACAGAAATAACTAGATGTATACAAAAAACATAAGTAACTAAATATATACATATGAGATGGTGGTAGCAATGATAATGGCAGAGGCGATGGTAACGGTAATGGTGGCAGTGATGGCAGCAGTGGTGGCGGCAGAAGTGGTAGTAGCAGAGGTGGTGGCAGCGGTGGCGGCGGAGGCGGAGGCGGAGGCGGAGGCGGAGGCGGTGATGGTAGAGTGGTGGTAGAAGTGGTGACAAAAGTGGTAGAAGTGTTGATGGTGACGGAGGTGGTGTTGGCAAAAGTGGCAAAGGTGTTGGTGGCAGAGTTGGTGGAAAAAAACATATTATTGGAATTAGAACTTAGAATATGTCTTCCAAAATCAGAAACTACTTTTTATTTTTTGGAATAAGATGTCAGACATTTTTATATCATTTGTCTTCTAAAAAACAAACAATAAAATATACAATTGCTCAAAAAACAAGCACCACCTGATTGTTTATCACACAATGCAATCAAATATACAATTGCTCAAAAATCAACGTATTCCAACGAGAGGTATATCATGCTAGCACCATACACAAGGGCAAACCTATGAAGGTGTCAGGGTCGCTCGTGCTATGTGTGAAAATTTCCCGAGAAGTATAAATTATTCGAAATTTTTATGTATTGGTGTTACTACTGAAATATAATTGAGTTATCCCTAAATTTTTCTAAGTCTAAAATTCAAAGTCCAACCTGAAAAATTATCAGCCAAAATTAAAAGTCTAGTCCAATTAAGTAATTGGATTTGAAGATTGAATTGAAGTTTGAAGGCAATCGTGCCAAAATTAAATTCCAATCCAAAATCAAAATTCAAATTGGCTTGAAATATGAAATTGGAAGCAATTAGCAACAACGACAACAAGTCGAGAACAAAAGACAGAAGCTCACACCCTTGCCTGCTACTGCCCTTTGTCTGTAACGTAACCGTCTCCGACGTCATGCCCGAAGGCTCTATAGCTCCGACTGACAAGTTCCTCTCCATTTCAACTTGCAAGTTGGATTGTTGGAACAATAAAACAACTAAGCAATTAGGGACTTAGGGTTTTTACTTATTTGGTCAATTGGTTGAATATTTGGAAAACCTTGAAATCAATTTGATTCTTAAGCAATTAGTTGTTTTTGTCTGCCAAAATTATTTTAATGCTTCGGAGATGGTACATATTGGTGGTTAACTTTATATCTATTATCACTCTTTGGTACATGATGACAAATTTGTTACTTGAACGGAATTTTAGACCTTTCTCAATTGATGGTGGAAACATGGAAACATCATTGTTTTCCTTTGGTCTATTGGTTATTAAAATTAACATTTGTTTTCCCATCGCAACCGCAACCATTAAAAGATGTTTTTCACTTTTTTTTGCAATGGAACTCTTGAAGACCAACTTGCATAATACAAAGAGTGACGAATTTATGAATGATGCTCTAATTTGTAGTGTAGAAAAAGAAACGTTTATGGATATTAATATTTAAAATGTGATGAATTGTTTTAGAAAAATGAAAAAACTAAGAGGTCAACTTTAAAATGTAATGTTTAGTTGTCTAGACCAGTTTGTTTTTTGTCATATTTAATGAATTGTCATTTCTTTCTTTTTTTTCTTATCATATTCTGGAAAAAAATTATGCTAGGCGTACATATGTGATTGCCCGGGCTAGCACGGGCTACTCCTCAAAATTTTCCGTCAAGTGTAAATATATCGGAAATTTGTTACAATTTCATTGAAAATCCGTCACCAATTTCGTTGGAAATCCGTCACAAAACATGTCATGTGTAAATTTGTCAATAAAACCCTTCAATGAAGGATTTTTGACGGAAATTGTAGTTGACAATGAGTTTTTTTAGTAGTGCTACCCCTAAAAAATGTATGCTACCCCTGGAAAAATAATTTGGGTCTCCGCCACCCCGATGTTTTTTTCTGAATTCACGGCTGGCTACACATCTATGTCAAATATAACAAAAATGAGGAATCTAGATCCGAACATCCCCACATTAATGAAGTCCGACCATTTATAAGCTTATAACGATCACAGGGAAATCATGAATTCCAACTTAAAAAATTTCCAAGATATATTACTATTTTCATGAGACGTTTAAAATGAAAAGTATAACAGCCTTATAAAATAGCCTTCAATTTTGATGATGAAAATTTCTACAAGGAGGTTGTCATTGTTGTAGGAAGTTGCAAAAAAAAAGTATCACAATTTATTAAAATAACATTCAACTTGATAAAGCAGAAAAGTTGGACAAAAAGTAACATCACCAAGTCATAACAGTGACGATCAATAAGTACGTAACTTTAAATCTAAAATGTAGCATAACAATGGAGAGACAACTTTTTATAGGTAGTCCCAAAATAAAAACTCAGCTTTTCACAGTACAGCTCAATATTTCACAAAATAAAGTTAATTTATATTAGGCAAAAGTGATTACATCACTTGACTTACAATGACAATGAATATGTAGTGTTAGCTTCAAATTTCGCCAAGATGCTTCAACATGGCTAAACGTAGAAATTTTCAACCGAAATCAATTACATCATTAATTTCAATAATGTTGGGAATGGATACTACTTGTAAAACGAAAATTGTAAATTTCAGGAGATATTAGAATTAAAATGATGTAGTTGTTCAAATTATCCCTCATATAACAAAACGAATTTTGGGTGTTGTGTAGTAAAAAATATGTAGTTAAAACATAGACAAATACATATTATTCTTATACCAAACTAACAGGTTGATAATAGACGTCCTCATTATTTTCAATTATATGATAATAGATACACGTATAAATAAGACAAAACTGCAAATTTGATCATTATGGTATGCAAACCGAAAACAAGGAGGCTAAGCTTTTTAATCTTAGGGTTTTCAAATTCCATAATTGTTTCTTAAAATTGAGTCGTTACAAACCGAAAACAAGGAGGCTAAGCTTTTTGATCTTAAAATCGAGTTATTACAAACGAAAACAAGGAACAGAATTTGAATCAGAGTTCTTGAAAGCCGCAAAAGCTAACATCGAAGTTCTTAAGAGGAAACTTTGATTGGAAACCGCAGAGAACAAGAACCGAAGTTTGGATCTTCAACAACAAGTTGAAAAAAATGCAGGAAGACGAACACGACGGCGGTGTTGGGATTGATCCGGAGATTTGGTTAAAGCTATGCAAATTGAAGGATTTGGAAGAAGAAGTTGAGGAATTGAGGAAGTCGAATTACAATTTGCATGTTGAAGTTATACAAAGGTGGGGAATTGAGGAAGTCGGTGGTCAGCGGTAGGTGAGATGCTAACCAGTGCGCCTAGAAGATAGCACCGATGGTGTAACACCCCATATTTAGTTTAGTAATTATTTAGCTAATTGTTTATTTAAATCCTATTTTCAGAAAACAATTAAATGAACTTTTATAAATTATAAAATAATAATTATTATTTTTATATTAATTATAACAACAACAAAATAATGATAATAATAATAAAAGAGATGGTTAGACAATTCAACAACCATCTCTCAACTCAACTCACGATGAGAGATGAAGAAAAAGATGGGGAGAGATCGGGGAGTATGCAATGAGTTAAATATTGGTAGCCAATCACCACCATTTCATATCTCTTGATAGTACTTAAGCAAAAGCCATCTTCCTTTTAGTGTGTGTCAAATTGAGAGAGAGAGAGAGAGAGAGAGAGAGAGAGAGAGAGAGAGAGAGAGAGAGAGAGAGAGAGAGAGAGAGAGAGAGAGAGAGAGAGAGAGAGAGAGAGAAGGGCGGAGGAGAGAGGTGGCCGGATGAGAGGGGTTGTCGGAGAACGGAGGAGGTGACGGAAGAAGGAGGTGACATAGGAGGGTTGTAATTATTCTTAACTTTCTTTTCTTTCTTCCACCACCATCTTGTGGTGATTGAAATGTGTGCATCTCCGGCTCAAATGGTGTTTTCTTGGTGTCTTAATGGCTTGAGATGAAAGTTGACTCAAAAACTAAAGCTATGATTTTATATGGATATCTAAATTGTTATCATCCATTTTCTTAAAGAAACCCTTAACCACGATAGAAGCTCATAACATGCATGCTTGGATCTCAAAAAGATATAATGTTTTGATGAGCTAAATTGGTTAAAGCCTCTTATTAAGTGTTTAATGGGTTGAGAGTAAAGTAAACTCAAAACTTAAACAAAAACAGGATGTTGTGTATTTTGTCCACTGTTTTCAAAATATCACCAAAAATCATACAAAAATATTTTGAGGACAAGGTCAAGGGCTAGAGTCTTGTATGGGATTCGCTTTTCATCCTACAAAAGTACTTAATCTGATTCCAAAAAAATTAAAGGGAGATCTTCAATCTTCTATAATGGTCTGAAGGGTTTTCTAGCAAACAATGAACACAAAATCTCTTATGGTTCACATGCAACCCTAGAAAGATCTATGTTTTCTTCTATGAAGATAATAAACTAAAACTAAATGCCAACAATAATTTCTAAAGTTTAAAACAAGAATTACCAACCTTTGAATCTTGTTCATGAAGCTAGCAGCACAAGTGTCCTGCCTCAAATGAAAGTCACACCCTAAGCAATGGAGAAGACAGTCCAGCAGAGTAATCTTGATGAAAAGCGGCGCAGAAAAAGGGGAGCCAAGAGGTTCCTTTTATAGCTTCCAAGGGTTACAGCTGAAACCCTAGAGGAGCCTCCTTAATGGGCAAGCCTGTTGACCATTTGGACCAAGGCTTCTAAACCCTAATTAGGGTTTTCGCCAACTATGGAGTTCCCTCCATATTAGCGCCAACTTTGGCCCCTGGCTACTGGCTTGCCAGTTATTCAACTATTGAATAAATACAAACCAGTCCGTGCACTTTTAGTTAATTAATTTAATCACTGAATTAAATCCAATTAATTCTAGATTAAATCTTAATTAATTATTATAGTTTCTAATTAATATATTAACACTTAAATATATTAATAAACCATTTAATTAATTCTATTGATTTATTGAACAATTAATAAATCAACCTTTTACTCTACTGAACTCTATCCTAACCTCCAGCTATGAGGGCAACCCAAATGGACTTTGCTTCAATTAACAAGATAAATATAAATATAAAGTCATGGCTTAGACACCTAATCCAACAGTCACCCACTTGGATAAGTCTATGACTTTAATTTATCTTCTAATTAATGAACAACCTGCAGCTTCCAAGAAACTGCTGCCGAACTCTGACCTAGTCAGTTCTGTCCAAAGATAAGTGATCATATGATCCTTCGTCCAACTAGATATTTTCAGACACGAGACATGGATTGAGATCAATCTCTGTCCGATACTCTTTTTCCCGATCTCCGATTCTGCTTATGACTTTAAGACTTCTAATTGAACACATCAATTTAGTCCCGGCTGGCCAGCACTTAAGTCAACTTCAAAATCATCGAGAGGCCTACAGATATCTGTTTCCCACCAGGGTCACGGAACGAATAAGCTTCGACTCATACGATTGTGTCTTTTACTTATCAAATCGTACACAACAATGCGTTTTGTAACATCGAGTTACCGATGCGTTTCGCATTATCAATGCACAACCGACTCGTAAATTTCAACTCATATGTCTCCGCTTCAAGATCATACGATATTATCGTCTCAACATTGCTCGTGATGTAATCCATGAAGCAATCTATTGAGCGCGGGTTTATCCAATACTCAAATCTCTATTTCTAAGTACTCATGAACATTGTAGCAGTCTTACTGCATTGTCTAACTCCTTAGACAATCTACAAACCAATTCACGACAGTCTTCGTTCATACTTATGCCCGAAAAGTATGAGCGACTGTGGACCTTTTGAATAATCAAATTATTCAGGAAGTGAAACATGCAAAATTGAAACATAAAATCTGACCGGTGGCTACTCTTGCCTAATTACCAAGTCTCCACGAGGTAATCACCAAGTCGGATTTTACATAAAACTATTATCGGTTTCTAGATTCCTTTTAAACTATTTAATTCGTGTTATGTATCTATGTCTACTTGACCTTTCACTCTTTTCTATGTATTCAAATGTTATACATTGATACACTTCATCCGATCGGATATCCATCCGATGATGTTTCAATTTTGGTCATACCGTCATTCTCGCTAACAACTCCATTCTATGTATTGTGACTTTCCATGGTTCTCGGAATCTTTAGTCCACACGACTGCACCCTAAGACTATTTCGTGGTGTTACGATGTGCCGGTGAGCCACACGCGCTCCATCGGAATGCCAACGAAATTCTTTAACCATTAAGTCCTTATTTTAAAACTCTTTTCAAATTTATTATCAACATTCACCCCTTAATCATTTTCCAATGATTTCTCACATATGTACAAAATCCATTAAGTATTCCTAGCCAGGTCATATCCTGAATCTGACTCACTATGCTCTAAGCATTAAGTCATCAAGACATGTTCATGATACTTCTGATCGATCCAAGAACCTTGTTGGATTCGATCCAGTCCTATTCCAAAACCTTTTGGAATCTTTAGGATTACTTATAATCCTTGTGTCACGACTTTTAATAACTATATCCTTTCGGAGATTTTTTCTCATGTATCTTGAATCTTATCAAGATCATGCTTATCATGGCCAGGTCTATACTGATGACAACATCTGTCTGATATATGTCAATGGATTATGTGAGTATGCTGCACCTTTTATATCTCTCATGCCAAATCATTACACTCTGCAATGACGGAAAACTATTTCCTAGGATGCATCTTGAGTCTCATCAAGATCATTTTGGCCGAGTCTCGATCTATCTCATAGATGTTTATAACCACCTGAGCATGTCGTATCTTTATTAAGTCTTTCATAGCGATTCGTCTCTTAACACCAAGTCATTACACTTTGTAATGAAAAGAGACGTTTCCTAGAAGCATTATGTAACACACATATGGAGATAGATAACAGCAACACTCCCACTGGCTTCGACACGGTTATGGACTATTCACAAAATCCAGAGCTTATGGCACATTTTGAGAATCCAAACCTTTCTGACATCTTAATGGATATCTTTCAGCCCTTTCTCAAAATCCAATCCTTTGGCATATTTTGAGAATATGAATATCCTTTCTTGCAAGATGCCCGCGGGGAAATCCCGGGCCCATGTACCTTTATACTGGCATATTCTTTGTGAGTCCTCATTAGTGTGCCGGTGATCCACACGCGTTCCACTAACGACTTACATTATGCAGTGTCCTTTCGGATTTCATCTTCTATTGAGAGTGCTTCTCTCGGAGTCAATTACTTGACTCTGAGAATCGTCTCACTCAACTAGATGTTCTGAAGGTACGTTTCTGTCCATGTTGCTTTCTTTTGATGATTACTCCCACTGGTTTTAAGACCAGTTGTAAAATCAATCAAACTGTCACATAGACTGTATCTCGTCCTAAGGTTCTCTTAATTGGCAGCAACCAGGCTCACCAATGCTTCCAAGTAGTTGGATTGAAAATCCGCACCAACTATAGTGTTTTACCACTAATTGGTATGTCACCCTGATCATAACTACTTATGATGGTGATCAGTACTACTGGTCAAGAGAAGATAATGTGAGAATTTAAAACAAAAATCTGATTTCTGCTCTAAGCCTAGTGATGACTAAAGGTTATTTCACTTGGCTAATCCTGAACTCATTCAGGACTGTCCCAACTCCCACTGTTTTCTTAGAACATGAGTTCTTTCTAAAAGAGCTCTTTCTCTTCCAGGTACAACGGGATAGCCAGTGAAACGACATTTCTGATTAGGTTCTGGCTGGTCATGAGGTTCGGACGAACACTACAAGACCCTGGACCTTTAATGTACAAGTGGGACAATCCTAGTTTTACATTTCAGACAGTGTCTGCAAAACCTACTTAGTCGAAGGATGTGGTTGGAATATGGTCTGACTGGTTTAGTATTCAATGTATCGGAAACTAATTGGCAATGTATCTCATACATTGAGGATCGAACTGTTTCGACAAATGCTCCATCATCTTCCCTAAGACACATTATAACTATTAATGTTCTTGGAAGAGAATAACTGTGAAACATTTTCCCAGTTTGTGTTGTCACTCAGGTTCTGTGGATCTTGTACTTCCTTTGAAATCCTTGAACTGTTCAAGGTTTCAATCCAATCGCTTATTCTGATAAGCGAAGCCATATTCGTCATACCGAATGACAAATATCGCGAAGTACAACCAATTGTGTTCTATTTGAGGATTCGAGCAGTACACAGCAACTGATGTGTTCGTTGCTCCTAATCTTAATCTCTTTTACATCTCTATGTAAGCTTATGATTTTGTTAATTCTGTTCAAGACTTGCAATCTTCAGTTGACTCTAAGTCAGCTGATTCCAAAATCCTATCCTCTGGATCTTTGGGTGATTCATTTCTTGCCATTTGTGCTTTATAAAGAACTTAATCATCATCTGACTCTAAGTCGAATGATTCCAAAGTCCTGTCCAACTGGATCTTTGGTTGATTCATTTCTTTACACATTAAGAACTCAACTCATCAAGTGACTCTAAGTCAAGTGATTCCAAAGTCCTGTCCAACTGGACCTTTGGTTCAATTGATTCTTATAACATTAACAATTATAAGGGGCACAATTCCTAAAATCCAAACACTTTGGATGCATTCAACATTCAAGTTATTACTAATTATGCATTCAACACAATCATACAACATTTCAAGGATATTTCAACCAACATGTGTTAAAATAAAATTGACAATTTTATTAAAACAAAATCCTTGAACAATGTACTATATGATAGACAATGTCATACGTATCTGAAAAGCTAATAACAATATTTCAATATCTAACTAAACTTCAAAACTACATGAGCTGGAAATCTAATCCAAATGTGCTCCTATGCGCCAGAGTCCCGTACCTTACTGATTCCCTGCATACAAACCAAAATGTGACTATCACATTATGCATCAAGGAATTATGGAACAGGAGTTTTGAGGTTTTTAGATATACCTGAGCTTTCAAAAGATTTTGACTTTGGAGCGTCTTCCAATCTTTCCGCGACTGTATCCGATTATGTGGATTCCCAGCTTAAGACATATCTAGACGATCTGGATCGTTTCTTGCTGCGTCTTCCCACTGGACTTAATCCAGAAGTAGCTGAACCATTGGAGCTATGCCTGTCCAAGAGTGACTCGTATAAAGTCAACAGTGGACGCATTTCCATTAAAGTCTTTTTCTGGTCTTCCTTTCTATACGTCTGAATGAACAGATCGTACTTACTGGTCGACTCCTGACTCATAGAGTAACCAAGTTTGTACAATTCGCCTATGTACGCTTCAATCTGAAGAACATGCGAATCGATGCTACTTCCTTCTTTTAACTTACACTCTGCAAGTCTTTTGAAGATCCTAGCTCGTTCCTCTTCGACTGGTTTTTGGAACTTTTCCTCAACCGATTGCATTAACTCATATGGCCCCAAGGATTCAAAATCCTTGCGGAACTTGGGGTCAATGGTTAATAGCATGAGGTCACGAATCTTTTCGGATTCATCAACTAATAAGTCATGCTTATCATAAAGGCTCTTTATGATGACTTGTTCCGGTGGAACCAGGATCAGATACTCGGTGAGATGAAGCTTGCCAGCAATGACGAGAACCCGTCTCCAATTGCGAAGCCATTCCTTACAGTTAAGGCCAGTCAGCCTTTCAATATTTAGCAGGTGTTCTCTGATGCTCTCAGAAATGGGTAAATGAGGAGAGGGAGGAGAATAGACACTTGATTCAGACATCTACAATAAACAGAATTTTATAAGTTTAATTAATCCTTTTAAATAATTACCCAATATATTATTTATTAAGGCTAGGACCCAAAATACCCCAACTATGGTGTGAAGAGGGATGCCGTAATCACAACACAATGGTCATTAAGGTAGATAATGCACTTATCAATTTCATCTTATGAAATTCCTAGATCTGTTAAGACACGTTGAACTATTCAATGGCATGTTTAGTCTCGGATGTGCCCCACTGTTTGTGACTGGGATGCCGAGGATCACAAACCAGGTGTGAATAACCATGCAAATTCGCTTGGTACTCTCGAAGTCAATTATCATCTCTAATTAACGTGCCGGTTAACTACACACGCTCCGTTAATAATGACAAAATCGAGAAACCCATTGCAAGTCTTTGCGGACCCCAGTTGGCGTGCCGGTAAACCACACACGCTCCACCAACGTTCCACAAAGTGTAATGTGTAATTCCATGGATTAGCACCAATTCACATTTTTATCCTAAAGTAACTAGATTGGGTTTTGTTCAAGGTTCTAGTACTTTCAATTATAGCATTATACTTTTAAGAGGCTTAGCGGTTCTATCAAACCCGTTCGGCTAACAACACTCGACTGACCAGGAGAGCGGTGGGTAAGAGTGGATACCCATTAGACTGCCATTTTATAGGCAGTCGCCTTATACCCTCTTTATAGGACAGCTTTGTGAATGAGGCCTACTAGCGGTAAGACTAACCAATTTTCTCATATATAAATTATTAACTTTTAATCATAAATATATAAGATATATTTTAATCTTATTAAAATATTTTAGAATTAATTATCTCATAATTTTCGCAAATTATTATCTATTTTTTGAAAATTTAAATTAATTCTTTAAGCTGATTTAATTGATCTTTTAATTAACAATTAATTAAACTAATTAAATCAAATATAGGCATCACAAAATTAATCAAATTAATTACTTATATTTATCCCTAGATTTCGAGATTTACAAGATATGGATAAAGGATTCTAGTTATTTAATTAATCAGCAATTACCAAAAATAACAATCCTAATCTGGGCAGCAAATCAAGCAAATCAAGGGGGAAATAAAGGGGTGGCGGCTAGGGTTAGGAAACCCTAGCCTAGGCCACGAAATTGAGGCCATTCCAAGAGAGTTTTTGGCAAAAACACTCAAGGCAATAATCATTCAAGCAGTTTATATCAATTCATATGAAAACAGCCTAAGCTCTGATATCACTGAAGGGTTTTCTAGCAAACAATGAACACAAAATCTCTTATGGTTCGCATGCAACCCTAGAAAGATCTATGTTTTCTTCTATGAAGATAATAAACTAAAACTAAATGCCAACAATAATTTCTAAAGTTTAAAACAAGAATTACCAACCTTTAAATCTTGTTCTTGAAGCTAGCAGCACAAGTGTCCTGCCTCAAATGCAAGTCACACCCAAAGCAATGGAGAAGACAGTCCAGCAGAGTAATCTTGATGAAAAGTGGTGCAGAAAAAGGGGAGCCAGGAGGTTCCTTTTATAGCCTCCAAGGGTTACAGCTGAAACCCTAGAGGAGCCTCCTTAATGGGCAAGCCTGTTGACCATTTGGACCAAGGCTTCTAAACCCTAATTAGGGTTTTCGCCAACTATGGAGTTCCCTCTATATTGGCGCCAACTTTGGCCCCTGGCTACTGGCTTGCCAGTTATTCAACTATTGAATAAATACAAACCAGTCCCTGCACTTTTAATTAATTAATTTAATCACCGAATTAAATCCAATTAATTCTAGACTAAATCTTAATTAATTATTATAGTTTTTAATTAATATATTAACACTTAAATATATTAATAAACCATTTAATTAATTCTATTGATTTATTAAACAATTAATAAATCAACCTTTTACTCTACTGAACTCTATCCTAACCTCCAGCTATGAGGGCAACCCAAATGGACTTTGCTTCAATTAACAAGATAAATATAAATATAAAGTCATGGCTTAGACACCTAATCCAACATGGTCTGTGTAGTTCACTATATGCATCGGTCAACTTTAAAAATTCATAGTAAATTATAAAAGACTCCAAATAAGACGAGGTCAAGGCCAAAAGCTTTGCATGGATCTCTGATTTTAATCGTTCAGATAACTTACTTGATTCCATTTTGAAGTATGATGAAATGTAAAATCTTTACAGATCAGTCCAAACAGTCTACTGATTGCATTGGTTGACTTGGGAAATTTATAAATAAATCTACAAAATTCCAAATGGCATGAGCTCAGGGTATATGTTTTTGTATAGGAGTCCATTTTACCAAAAAATCTTAACCAGTCCTGATATTCACTCCTTCTTGTGTGAAGGTTGTTATTTTTACAAAGTGGTCCTAAAAGTTGACTAATTTTTATAGTAAACTTGTAAAAATGTGTATTAAATCAACAAAAATAGTGTGCGGGTGTTCTTTATATTCCTGAAAATCCAAAGGAGTGAATTTTTAGAATATGAATTAATTTTACTAAAATAAGGGGTACAAGCAGTGAATAAAATGATGTAACAAAAGTAAATTTATAAAATAACACCTTATAAGTATTATTAAGTGACAAGTGGAAAATGGGCTAAGTAGTGATTATTGATAAATATGTAGGTTGATCAGTGAAAGTACATCATAGGCCATATTATAGAATTGTTCAGATGTTCGGTATCAGGTGAGTTACAATGACTTGCATATTATAGTAACGGTGCATTTACTGTGTTATGTTTGATGTGTATGTATGCTTATGTCTTTTCCTTGGAGTAATATGGTATGCATGTGTTCTAAGTACGAGGGCAAAGTGGGCAATGTATGCACATGTAAGTTGTTTCCATGAAGTACTTGGGTGAGAAGTGGACAAAAGGGCTAGCCTTGAAGTACTTGGGTGAGAAATGGCCAGAGTACAAGATTTGGTACCAACAATATGTGTTTAGTATAATGTGATGATGTTTATGTATGTAAGTGAAGGAATGAAAGTGCCATGTGAATTCATGTGATTAGTATAATATGTGAGATTGTGTATGCTCACTGAGGGTTTCCGCGTACCCGTTGAATACTTAACATTTTAGGTTTCAAGGGTATTTTTAGAAAATGACACGTCATGATCGCTTCGAACTCGTATCAAAATAAATGAAGGGACATTCATGAGTAATTTGATAGTGCCTAAATAGGGAGTCTGGATCAAAAAGTTTAGTTCAGACTCAAAGTTGTTGATAGTGCCTCTAGTCTTAATGAAATTTGTTGACAACAATGGTATTTCTCTAGCAAAAGACAATAGATCATTCTAGAGATCGAAAGCATATATTTGAAAATATCATCTCATTCAAGAGATCATTGATATATGGATTTAATGTAAAGTCAACACTATGAACAACATTATGCATATGCTGGTTAAGCTTCCTGCACAGTCAGTTTATGAATGTCATGCTAGAGATATACGAGTTAGATTCATGGAAAAGTGGAATTAGCATTATTGATTAAAAACTCTTGGAAATGTACTATTATTTTATATATAGGATTATTACAGTGACAATGTTTAAGCCATTTCTGAATGTATGGTATCATTTTTAATATCCATAGTCAATCAATTTCATGGGATTAGCAATAAATTAAGGGTACGTTTGGTACAGAGAAATAAAATTGAAGCAGAGAATGAGAATTAAAGTAGAGAAAGAGAATTGATTCCACTGTTTGGTAGCATAGAGAATTCACCTGAACTGAGAATCAATGCTCTTGTAGTAGTAGCGGTGGCAACAACGGTAGGTGGTGGTCGATGGCGATGGCAAGAGGTGGTGGGTAATGGCGGTGGATGGTGGGTAGTGGTGTTGGTGGTGGGTAACGGTATAAATGGTGGTGATAGATGATGATGGTGATGGTAGTGGATGGTGGTGGTGGTAGGTGATGGTGGTGGTGGCGACGGTGGGTGGCAGTAATAGTGGAAGTGGTGGTGGTGGCAGTAGTGATGGGTGGTGATTGGTGGTGGTGTCGGTGGGTGGTGGCGATGCTTGTAAAGGTGGGTAGTAATGGTGGTAGTGGTAGATGGTGGGTGACGGCGATGGTGGATGGTGGTTGGTGGTAGTGGTGATGGGTGGTAGCATTAGTGGTGGTGGGTGATAGTAGTGGGTGGGGTAACGGTGTAGGTAGTGGTGGTGGCGGTGGAGGTGGGTGATGGTTATGGCGGTGGCGGTAGGTGGCGGTTAAGGTGGTGGTACTAGAGTTGGTGATGGTTGCTGGTGATGGTGGTGGCGGGTGGGTGGTTGACTGGTTGCAGTGGATGGTGGTGGTGGCAGCAATGGTAGTGGGTGACTGTGGTGGTGGGTGGCGGCCTCGGGAAAAAGAATCAGATTTCTTTATTCTCATCTTTTTGTTTTATATTTCCATTAGCAATTTATCATCATTTCTCTACTAAAAATAGAGAACTAAAAACAGAGAAAAAGAATCAAAATTTTCATCCATTCCTTATTCTCATAATTAAACAAACAAAATAAATGAAATCAATTACATTTCTCGGATTCTGTCTCTATGTACCAAACATGTCTTAAGACTATCGTGAACAAGTGAATATATACAAAGGTTGTATCATCACTTTATCCTTATACCTAAGATGCTCAGATATATTTATATATGTTACTTTTCTGGTTGACTCACAATCTTGATCGAGAAACATCAATATCAACCATTAGAAGGATGATACAATGACTTTTCTGGTTGACTTACACAATGACATTCACATGTAAATGGGATGAATGATCTTAAGCTGAGCTTTCATATTGTTTGATCCTCATTCACAATGAGGAGGATCATAGTTTTGCTACATTTTCGGTTTCATTTAATTGGTCTGTACTTTACCTTTTAAAGACTTAAAATATATTATAGATAATAGAAATAAAAGGGGTTAAGGATGATGATAGGTCCATTGGACTCAATTGCTCCTATCTAGCCTCCACGCTTTTCTTTCCTCTCGATTGTGGCTTCATCATAGTGCCATGTGCCTAGAAAAAGAAAACGAATCTTGGGCCCTACCATTTACTTCTACTAGCAACATAAAAAACGAAAGGTTGATAACATATAAACATGTATGAAATCAGGATGTTCATTGGACGGTTCGGTCCGTATAGTAATAAAATTATGAACTATGACTGTAGGGTGGATACATGACTTGTTCAAACTGAAACTGAATCGAACTAACTAAAATTTGGAAACGAACCAAGCCATGAGAAGGCGGTTAACCATGATGTGGTTCACGGATATCTGCTAAATATTATAAATTAAAATCAATAAAACTCTAAACTACATATAAACTAAATCATAAACCTTCTATTCAAAACAAGTCGTTCAGAAATAAAAATATTCAACATTAGACTATTTAAAAGTATTAAACCTAAGTTTACCAATACAAAAAGGGCAAAATGCATAAAATCCCCACCATTAATCGAGGTATCTACAAAAAAAAACCCTTCATTAATAATTTTGTTCAAAAAAGCCAACCAATTATTTTTAACCCTTTAAAGAAACCCATTTATCCGGTTTATACACAAAATTACCGGCTACTTACAATACGTGGAAAAACTAATTGTTTTTTTTATGAAACGTGGATATGTTTTTGTGTGTTCTGGCATATCATTAGGGTTCAATCGTCATAGTTCACATCGCAGATTAGGGATGAGCTTTTGACCCGAAGAACCGGATAGGACCGGGAATCGAACCGGAACCGGAAACGTGTATTCGGTTCGGTTCTCGGTTCTCCACTTCCCATAAAATCAGTTCTCGGTTCTTCGGTTCTCGGTCCGGTACGGGACGGGTCCAGAACCGAACACATTTCTTAATAGCACACTACTTGTATAACCAAACCGGAACCGAAACCGCACCGGAACCAAACCGGTAGGAACCGGAACTGGGGTATTCGGTTCGGTTCCGGTTCTTCATTTTCTATAAAATCGATTATCGGTTCTTCGGTTCTCGGTCCGGTTCGGTCCCGGTCCCGGTCCGGACCGATTCTCATCCCTATCGCAGACGACAAACATTTTTCGTTCAAGTTCCTTTCCATCCACACTTCTCCGTCAGTTGAATCTTTCTATGTATGCTACTGATATTGAGGATAATTTCTTCTTAAAAGTTGCAGCTAGGGTTAACTTTGGTGCTTCAAGCATGGAGCTATAAGGTATGTTCTTACGATCTTCATATCTGACAAATTGAACGATTTTGATGCAAATTTCTGGATATTGTAAGTACCCAGATGTTCTGTACGACCAAATATGGGATTCCGATCTATTAAATGGTAGAATTTTCTGGTGGGGGTGGCGCTTGGTACTGTGAGGATTAATGCTACGTAGCCTACGTAGGAGATAAACACAAACACAAAATACTACCTACCGGTGAAAGTGATGCAAATGAGCTCTACGCTTGTAGGAATTGAAGGGACTCTTAGTTAATTACACATTGAACTTAGAAGATACTCTGGTAACTGCGCTCGTGGACCACTCTTGATTGCGATTGAAATCGGTAAATATGTACAGATTGCATCAAAAACCGATTTTTAAGAAATCGTCCATGTTTTATTTTTTGTTTATTCCAAAAAGAAAAGGGAAGCGATCGGTGAAATTTTTTTCATGTTCAGTGTTTTTAATCATTCTAAAGAGTGATGTTTGTTGACTATATGTGTTCTTGGTCAAATTACAGACAATTAGAGAACAACAAGCTGGCCGGTCCATTACCGCCTTATTTTGGTAGTTTGTCAAACCTAAATGAACTGTATGTGGCGATTTTAAAATCTTCAACTCAGAATGTCTTGGCCGTGAGCTCAGTACGATCTGAATATCTTGTTGATTGGATATTCTGCCGTCGGTAAAAGCAGTCTTCTCTTCAGTTTCGTTTCAAATTCGGAATGTCGGTGACGGAGGTTGTAGTGGTAGTGGTGGTTGCTGAGAAACGAGAATGGAGTAGATGAATTGTAGGTATTCGAAACCGGTGGCGAGTCTTTGTGAGGTAGGAATGCTGCTATGAAAGATTCGTTTGGAAGGAAGTGGGTGGTGTCTCTAGGGCCAAGAAACGTAAGAAACGTGTGGGTAACTGGGTATGGCATGTGAAGACGAAGAGAATAGTTATTTTTTCCACGTATGCAGAAAATAATTTATTTTAGTCCACCTCACTAAAGCTGTCGGTCATTTGTTGTAAGAACCGGTAAAATGGTTTCTTTCAAAAGGTGAAAAATTTTAGATTGGGTTTTTCTAAATATAAAAATTATTGGAGGGTTTTTTTACATATCACCTAATAATAGGTTGGGTTTTTCTATATTTTGTCCATACAAAAACATCTTGAATTTATTTGACAACACAAAACAAGCACCAAATCATTAATAAAATATATAATATATAATAATATAATATTACTAACAAAATATATAGATATAGGTTCGGTCCGGATATCCGCAGATATCTAAATACCCAAATCGTAGGTAGCCGGTTATTTTCGATTTAGGTTTTTTCCGGTTTTTGTTTTTTTCGATTTCGGATAGTCCATATCGGATCGGTTTTTCGGTTTTTTTGCACCCCTATTTAGAAGTTTACGTAATTTTTTCATTTCCTTTGAAACGATCTACATGCATAAATTCCGGTGTTGCAGAAATCGACATTGACGATCGATTAATCGGTGATTAGTCGCTTGACGGTTTTCAACCGATTATTATTAAGCCTAATCGGTCAGATTGACGGTTTACTGCAAAAGTCAATCAAATATTGGCTTTGGCGGCTAATTAATCGGTCTTGGCGGTCATTTTTTTCATTTTCTTATTTATTTTTTTATTTTTTATTTTTTTATTTTTAAATAACGAAACAAACACTCTCTAATAATTACATACTCTAATAATTAGATAAGAAATTGTGCATGGTAAATGTTGGCTTTTCGTCTCGATGCTTCGTTTATTTTTTTGTAATTACATAAGAAATTGTGCATGTTAAATGGCCTAAGAAGGCATCATAACTCATCAGCATCGTTTAAACCTAATCACAAAACGCTCTGCAATTCTGGCCACATACTTCTACAACACTTCGCCCCAATTTCGTGATTCAATACAATAATACTTCTAATTGTCAAACTATAGAGAGAATTTTGTTTATATCCATATAAACATTTATAATTATGTATATATCTTTATAAATATTTATAATTACGTATATATTTTTATAAAACCCTAAAAACTCACATATATATATACTTAAAATATTTAATTTAATAATAATTAATCTTTCTAAATTTTAAAAAACTCTCGTTAAATTGATTTTTTATAATTAAAAACTAAATAAATTGAAACATCACTATATTATCCGTCTTCTCAGACATGTCGAACATATCGATGCTGGTTTGAAGCTGTGCCATCGATCCTAAGCGTATGTATCAAATCCAAAATCCGTACACTGATAATCGATTTGGTATATCGTAAACAAGTAGATAGATTACAGAGAGATTGAATAGGTGTAGTTTAGCAATTTAGTTATAACGTAATTTAAAAACTGTTTTTAAATTTTTTTAAAGATTAATTAAATGTATATATATGTGAGTTTCTAGGGTTTGTACGCATACATAAGGATACAAATTGCAATTTTTGTCGGAGTCCAAGCATACGTAACAAAAGTGGAAATCGCCAAAAAAAGAAAAAGTCTTAAATTTCCATAAAAACTAAACAAAACCCCACATCATGAGAAACCCAAGGAGTGTTCTCAATGATGTTTTCAAAACTGGTTAAAAATCACTCCAAATCAAAAGCTAAATAAAAGTCATAATAACATAACCTTAGACTAGACTCGGCTCATTAAATAAAATAATTTGATATGGAAGCAACAAACCTTGAAAAACTCAGGAGACAAGGTTGTCCTTTAGAGAAAGGGAAGCAAGTTGAGATGTGTTGGTGTTGTTTGCATTTTGGACATTTCTGAGGACATCCATAGCCTCTGATACCTTTGCTTTCAAAGCATCCGGTGATTCTAGCAAGTGTAATACTTCTGTTTGGTCCATTTCTAGAAGCATGCCTGTCACTTTAGCTGCGTTTTCATGCTCCAGTTGGTCTACTAGCGGGTACAGAACCTCACCCAGCATCTGTGCGTTTACAAATATCATTATTATATGTTTTCTTTTCTTACTTATTTATTTTTGGGTCTTATGCATGATATAGAACCGTGCTTTCATTTATTTGCGTATAATACCACTATATTGTTTTTTTTTAGTACATTAAAACCCCTATATTTTCTGAAATGTCTAATTTAAGTTTTCTTATCTAAGAAAAACCCAACATGTTTTTATTCAATCATTAAAAAAACCACTATATTATATTTTTTAGTGCGTTAAAACTCCTATATTTTCTGACATTGTCTAATCTAATAGATTGTAACCATCAAACACTTACAAGTCGGTTCATTATTTACCGATCTAAAATCTTAAATTAGACATTTCAGAAAATATAAGGGTTTTAATGCACTAAAAAATAATATAGTAATTTTTATAAGAATTGAATGAAAATACGTTGGGTTTTATAAGATTTTCCTATTTTTCAAAGCACAATCTTTTAATAATAAAATAATACGGAAAATGTAAAAGCATACCGTCCTTTGTTGATCAGGAGGTGCATTAGCAAGGGAAGAAGCCAAAGCTGTAATTGGCATTGGTTGGCCAATCGCAGCATCTCGAGGAAACATGGCCCCACCGGAAGCCATATCATACGGAACAGGAAACACCGGCATATTAGAATCTGCTGCATTGCGACCAGGGTAACGATACATGCGTCCTCTTGGAAACATCTGACCAAAACAAAAAACCATATGAACACCATTACAGGAAATAGCAACGTACTTTCGTTTCTTGCATTTTTAGCCCTTTCATAAATGAACAGACATAATTAATACCTGTTGTTGCATGATGGGAACAGGTTGTTGGTTTTGTTGCATGGAACCTGCACCGCGCCTGCCACCTAGGCGTTGACCTTGCTGACCTTGTTGTGGGACCGGCATGAAGAAGTTTGACATTGGGGCGCCACCTGGCCTCATTCCAGGGACCAGTTGTTGTTGGTAGCCAAAACCCGCCTAAATATATATATATCAACCAATTAAGATATTGACGGATTTATAATTTAAATTTAAATATTTATTTAATTTGGAGGGTACCTGGGGAGGAATCATAGTAGGAGGAGCCTGGCCATAGAATAATTGTTGTCCAATGGCGGGCCCACCAGGAGGATACATGGGCATACGAGGACCCATTGAGTTTCCCATTGTAACAGGCCTCATTTGTGAAAATTGTGCCTTCAAAAAACAAGTCAAAAGAATTCAGGAATTGGAATGACGGATTCCATTCGTAGAGTGTTTGGTTGCAATACCAACGGAATTGATTCTTTCGGATTCAATGTAATTCCTATAAGTGGTATTAAGTGTTAAGAATTGAATTCCATTCTTTGGGTTTTTTTTAAATGAAGAAATTGTTTTTATAAGTTCATGCGGATTCCGTTTTTGACAGATTCCATTCCATCCAAAATCATTCAGCTAACTAAATGGCCTCTTAGGGTCTTCTTAATTGGATGAATGTAGAGATAAAAGGAATGGAATGGACAATTACTGAATACCAAATATGTTACTTACAAAGTGAAAAGAATCACATTACTTGGGAATACAACATTCCATTCCGGAGATTACCTGCAACTTGGCTCTTCTCTCTTCTTTCCGCTGAGCAAGTGCAACATAAAGAGGTTTGTTCACAATCATCTTCCCACTCATCTCCGCAAGCTATAAATTTTCATAACCATCCAAAAACATTTACTTCACTCGTAACTTTTTATTATTATTTTAAACATCCTTAATTCTTAATTGTTAAAAAAACTGTATAATATTATAATGTCACTTACAGCTTGAGAAGCTTCTTCAGGAGTTGAAAAGGCCACAAATCCAGAACCTCTGCTATTTCCATTGGGATCCAGCATAACCTATTAAGTCAATCAACATTATTAAAGAGGGTATTCATGTCATTTGTAACAAACAGGGATTAAAGTTGAAAACAAACCTTGCATGATGTGATTGTACCATATTCAGAAAACATCTTCTTAAGCTTATCATCATCAATGGAATCATCCAAGTTCTTGACATACAAATTAAGACCTTGATATTTATCAGCTGCTTCTTTTGCACTCTGTTCAAACCTATTCTTCAATTCCATTTCTCTTTCCGACTTCTTTTGAGCTTTTCCAACATACCATTCTTTATCATCAAATTTCTTCCCATTTAGCCCCTCAACAGCATTAGCCGCATCATCAGCATTTTCAAAGTTAACAAAACCAAAACACTTCGATTTTCCATCTGCATCTCTCATAACAACAGCACTTGTAATCGTTCCGTATTCACCGAACGTTTTCTTTAAATCTTCATCGGTTGTGGACTCGGGGAGGTTTTTTACGTACACGTTGTTGAACTTTGACCTGGTCAAAGATGAGTCGCGTTCTTGCTTGCGGAGAAAATGACCGACGTAGACTTGTTTGTCATTCATTAGCATTCCGTTTAATTTGTCGATTGCGTTTTGAGCGGCTTCTTCGGTTTCGAATTGGACAAAGCCGTAGCCTTTTGATTGGCCGGTGAAGTCGGTTGCTATTTTGCAGGAAAGTATGTTACCGAAAGTTGAAAATGTGTCGTGTAATGCTTTGTTGTCAATTGTTTTGTCCAAATTCTGTATAAAAAGAAAAGGGTAAACATGTAAATTATCGTTTTGGATGTTCCAAGTTCCAACATACTAGTAACTAGTGGGATGTTTATTAAGTCTATATTTTTACAGCATTTCTGTAATTTCTATGAAACACAGGGACGATTTCTGTTAATTCGTTATTATACAGGGACTATTTCTGCAAATTTATGAAACATAGAGATTGTTATTGTTATTTTGCTATTAGACAGGGATCATATCTATAATTCTGTAAAATACAGAGACAACTTCTGGAATTTGGCAATTAGGCAGGGAATATTTTTGTGGTTTTCTTAAATGCAAGGACAGTTTTGGTAATATTTTGAAACAGAAGGACAATTTCTGTAAATTTGCTATTAGAAAAGGACAATTACTGTAAGTTTGTGAAACACATGGAATGTTTCTGTAAAGTTGGTATTAGGCAGGGAAAATTGCTATAGTTTCATGAAACAGGGACCAATCGGTAATTATTCTATGAAGCAGGGACCATTTATGTAAATCAGGCACATTTTCCTAAATGTGCCTGATAGATAGTAATAGTTATATCATGAATAACAGAGAAATAAAAGAATAGAACGCATATGGGTTTCATGTAAAACATTCATAAGTTTAGTATTTACTGCTTTGACAAATCGACTCATTTATAATGTATCATTAAACACACAAAAGAAAGAATAAAATGCTCAAAACTTCATTATAAAGATTGTAACTTTAAAAAAAATGAAATTAATGGCAATTGTTAGAAGTTAGAACAGAATTGAGTTGATTGAAAAAGGGGATGAACGTATTTACTTATACCATTCAAAAGAGAACTTAAAACAAGTTAATAAACCAATAGCAATGACGGGAATCGTATTAAATTTGTCAATAAAAAATATGCTGTAAAAACAGGCGCTGTGTTGTAACATCTAGTCTCAACTTGGGTTATCTTATGTTAGTAGAGATTAAAAGTTCAAAAAAGTCAAACAAACAATTTGAAAAATAAATCATCAATGGAAGTATAGCAATTTACCTTGATAAAGATATTTGCAGTTCCACTTTTCCGGATGCTTGGGTCCCTGTGAGAATACATGATCCGAATTGACTTTCCATTTACTGGAGTAAAGTTCAGCACACCAATAGCCCTTGCAGCTGCAATCCAGTCAACTTAATGTGTAAATTTCTTAACATGTACTCAAGGTGATGTCCCAACTACCAAATAAAAGAGTGAAAATTTTGCAACCAAGAAAATAAAAAAGTACATTACTTGGGTTTATATTGGGCTAATGGTAATGTCTACATGAAAAGCTAATGAAATCATTGCCTCCAAGAACAGAGTTTATGGACTCATAACCATATATGGGAATATATATGAGAGCAAATCTGATTTTCAACTATTATAATGTCACTTTGTTGTAAATCAGCCATCCAAGCTTGCATCTTTTACCAAATGTTAAAAACGTATAATGATTGTTTCACAAGTGACAAGTACATGGTTGAAAGTCTAATCCACTCTATATACATAATAGCTCAAATTTTGATGTATATTCACTCACTTAGGTAAAAAATAAGATGTAAAAACTTAACAAATATGCATATCTGGGAGATTAAGATTAGGCGATTCTAATTGAAGAGCATTGAGTCTAAATTGTTCAAAACTGGGTTTACAATTACACGGAATGAAAACCATGGAAATCCCCAATGTAGCCAAAGATGTCAATTAATAACAACAATGCCATATTATAGAGTTACAAATGAATGAACAAAATATAAGAGGTACGGAATAAACGGTTACGTTGTGTTGGTGGTGAGTCTACGACAACATAATATATGGTATTTAAGATTTACATTATGATCGGTTATGTTTGTAGTAATGTAATTAACCTGACCAACATCAAATTAACAAATGCATGTAGATACTAACCATCATTAGGATTGCTAAAGTTGACGTAACCATAACCAAGGGATCGCCGAGTGCTCAAATCCCTACAAATCCTAACCGAAACAACTTGTCCAACCTGATTAAACATATCGTACAACTGCGAATCAGTCACACCAAACTCTAGATCCCCAACGTATAGCGAAGTCGTCACAAAAGACTGGTTAGCACCCGCGGCCGCACCGCCAACGATCGCCGTAGCGGCAACAACACCAGCATTGATCGTCGCCGCTGCCGCAACATTTGGTCCGGTCACTGGCGGAGGCTGTACCTGAATCTGCGCCATTTTTTTTCTCTTTTCTCTTTTCTCTTTTAACAAACTAAATTAATCGAATGAAAACTAACACCTCAACCACACCGTAAACGCAAAATTATACGGATTCGTCAAGAAGGATAAATCGTCGGAGATCCGCAGTCGGAGATCAGCGTCGACGGAGAGTGAAATTTCTTTGCCGGAAGAAATATTTTGTTTTTTGGGGAGGGCAGAAAGAACTGCACTGCACCGACCACGGGGAAACTGTAGAGGTATATATAGGACAGAGAAAACCCTAGTTTCAAAGGGTGGGAGGGATAATCTCCACCGTTGGATCATCTACGATGCGCATGTGTGTGGGGCACACGTGGCGGTTACGGTTAAATGGCCTAATGTAACGGCAGAGATGACGAGTCATGTGATGGAGGCATGATCCACTCTTTCACGTGTCACATACAAAAATACATTAAAGAATAAGGTCTTATTTAATATTGAGTAATTGCATTGATTTCTACCTTTTATTTCTATTCTATCCATATTCTTACTCATGTAAAATTATAACAAGTGTAACATTTAATAGAATTAATAATATTTTAATACATATGTCACAATTTAACTTGAGTAGGAAGATTAGTAGGAATAAAAGATAGGAACAAAAACAATTTCTCTTTAATATTATGTGTTGTGGTTTATGGATATGTTTTTATTTCATCAAGATAATCAATGCATGTCTTTTGTAATTTGTTCT
This sequence comes from Cichorium intybus, assembly GCA_023525715.1. NCBI lineage: Eukaryota > Viridiplantae > Streptophyta > Magnoliopsida > Asterales > Asteraceae > Cichorium > Cichorium intybus. The sequence continues at coordinate 80,047,782 of CM042011.1, forward strand.
TTTTAAAACAAGTAGGACAAAATTTAACAAATGTGGTTTTTGTTTGATTATATGTGGAACTTAATAAAGTTAGGAGTAATTGTAATTTTTGTCTATATAGATTGTTGAATATTGTAGATTGAGCTTATTGTGAGGAATTGTAATTTTTTTTATTTTGTTGGTTGAATATTGTAACACCCCATCTTTCATACACTTTAATTTAGTGAAATTGTTTATAAAACATGTTGAAGTAAAAATTTCGTTCTTACAAAAACTTTTCTTTTAGTTTTTAAAATCAGCATTTGAAACATTTGGTCCCAATAAAACAATAGGTCTAAAAGTAATTAAACAACTTTGGGGGTTACAAACTCATATCAAACCAACCATAGTAAAGCTTTTAAACAACTCAAAGCTATGTCCCGTATTAAACTACATTTCTACCGGAAATTCGGCATGACCTTTGGGCAATATGGACAAATCCATACTGACCGACTCAATAAAACAACTCAAAAACAATACGGGACATAACACGACTTTGCTGTACAACTACAAGGGAATTCTAAACCATAATCATACATCTCTCAATTTCATGACATACTATACCGCAATTCAGATACTCTATCTTCTGAACATCTCTTCTATCTACATTCCTCATATCAGCTTCTAAGTCCTTTCCTTCTATCATCTGCTAACCAGCATCCTGTTCCTGAGTACATAACATTTCAAAACAAAAAATACGTAAGACATAAATGTCTCGTGAGATACATAGGTTTTAGACCCAACAAGTTTAAATCAATTTGAATATCATTAACTATTATAAAACCAAGAAAACTTCCCTTTTCTTTTCATAACCTGTAAAATCCAATTTATTGTCAAATCATCAAATTATAAATCAACACTTCATCATAAAATCTTAGAATCATTGTTTGATCATCAAAAGCATAAAGTCAATACTTATCATAAAAACATTAAGTTTTCCACTTTAGCATAAGCAAACATAAATTGAACCCTTTCTTATCAAAACATAGACCAACTGTAATTCATGTTTCATTTATTATTATTTGGTTCATACGGGTTTCCCCGTATCTTTCCTCCCCGGAATAAAACAAATCTATCCGTGAGCGCGTGCTAGTTTCCTTCCCTTCATGGAATAGAACAAATCTATCCATAAGGGCGTGCTGAGACAACTACTTCGCGACGGGAGGTACCATCCCAGTAGTGTCTTTTGACCTACACTCATTAGGGTGAGATCCTTGTCCGGACGTCTTTCACATTTCTTACATTTAATTCATATTTCATTTATCATTTCATTACATGTTGGTCTCGATCATAATCATTATTCAATCATATAGAAATCATCTCAACCTTTGCATAAAACAACTTTTAAAACTTTAAACTTTAGAATCATTTGCAAACCATTTCAAAAACCATTGTTCATAAGCATTTAACATAACTTTTGAAAATCATTTATCAAACTATTAATCATAAAATATTTAACATAAAAACAAAACTTGTTGCTATGTACCCAAAAAAGTCCTCATGTACTCACATTGGCTAGTTAGAGAAGTCTAACTAGGGTTACTCCCTTCAATTGTCCCTTCCATTCCATAAACATTTCTCCTTAATTACCTAAGGAGTTCATTAACATTTTATTAAAACATTTAAGTCTTAACAACATGTAAAGACCACTTAATCCCCCTAAATATACTTATTTTTTATGTTTTCAAACTATATTAAACATATACCAAAGGTTAAGGGGTCAAACTATTCAAATCGGGTCATAATGAGAGTGAATTGCATGAATTCGGGTCACACGGGTCATGTAAAAATCACACGGGGTCGTGTAAGGCTTCCAATATGTCCAACCTACTGCCTCATTTCACACGGGGTCGTGCCAGATTCACACGGGTCGTGTAGAATCCTGCATTCCCATTTTCAGCTCCTAGTTTTTGTTCGTTTTTTTGCAGTTTTAGTCCATTTCTTGGTTCAGTTTGTTTCCAAACTAAACAAAACTTTACCAATAGGTTCTATTAACCTTCTAACATGTTAAGAACATATTTTTAATCCCATTAAGTCTTCTTTAGTTAATGACTTAATGGTTAAGACCATAGGATGTTACAAGAGCTCTAAGGAAGCTCATATGCACATCAACTCAAATTTTAAAGTCTAGTTTTGTTCATTTTTTTTATCCATACACTTATAAATCCTAACAACTTGTACAATTACCATATTACATCCAACGGTACAATTGACATAATCTTTTTTCTAAAATTTTATAATTTCTAAGATTACTTACAATGTGCACTAATCATGCATCAATAACAACCAACTTTAATTCAAGGGTAATTCTCCTTCTAACAACATAAAAGGACTCTTTTGCAAACATTTGACATCCATAAGTATCATTGTATAATAATAACTTACGAGTTGAACCTTACCTTTCAATACGATCCCAAGATGAAGTTAACTAGTTCCATGGATGTTGCTAATCCATTTCTCCATCAAGTACTCGAATTTTCTGTTTAAAATACATATAATCATAAAGTATCAAGCTTCCATTTACCGTTAACCAAAAATAATAAGTTCTTAACCCAATAAGCACAAACATTTGTAAATCAATATTCTTGAACCCTTTCTATGATACTATCAAGAAATTAGTGCCACTTCAACATTTCTTAATTTCAATCTATAACATCAAGTGAACTTCAAACAACTAAAGAATTACCAACATAATCCATATATTTCAAACTAATTTCAGATTTGACATCCTAATTCCTCCATATTATATCTTTGACTTTTAGAGTCTATAAACATTGCCAACACAAATTTAAGAATCCAAAGTCAAAACCTCAATTTCATAGCTTGTTTGTACTCTTAATCTCATAACATAACTTATTTCTAACATGCATTAAGGATTCCAATTCCAATTTCAGAATCAAATTAGAGTTTATAGGAATTACCTTCAATTTTTTGTCCAATTCCAATTTCAGAATCAAATTAGAGTTTATAGGAATTACCTTCAATTTTTTGTCCACAGGAGAAACTTTCTGAAGTTATGATGTTACTGTAGCACAAATCGGACCAAATGGGTGTATTCCCCAACCCTCGACGCCGCCAAGACCATCTGCTGCCGTCAACCGGCGACTCACCACCGTCTGCTTCTCCGTTTCCAATCAGATTTCACGCAGCAGCAATAAAAGGGGCTACTGGCCTCAAGATCTCGCTGTCTCTTTCTCTCTTTGCCTCACTCGATCTTTTCTCTTGCTCTAGGTAAATCGCAAACACGCACACACATTGTGTGTGCTTCTTTCCTTTCCCGATTTCGTTTCTTGATCTCCTTTTTCCCCTTTCTTGAATACGTGCTTTAGAAATTACCCATAGGAGAAAATACGAGACCAGGTATAAACCTGAGTTAAATTTATTAACTCATTTGCAAATTTCCGAAATTACCCCTGCCAGCTCATGCCTTAGATAAAATTCCAACATTTTTCCTGATTTTTCTCCAAACTTTACAATATCGTAACTTCCACATACAATATCAGAATTTTGCAAACTTTATACCTTTAGAAAGTGGGAAGAAGCCTAACAACGTTCCCCTACTGACTTAAGACTGAATCTAACTTGATTTTCTGCTATCAGCCCTTAAACATGGTCACTTAGTCATATTTGTCACTTTTTAGCCATCTTTACATCTTCATAACTTCTTCGTTATAACTCCAAACGACCCGAATCTTTTTCCTATATTCTTATTGCATAAAATAATATAAATGTCTCCTTGATGACTTTTTCCTAAATCCTTATAGATGTTTAGGTATCAATTTTTAAAGTTTAACAATTAATCTTTTCACTTTTGACCCCAAATTTCCCATTTTTGCCTTCGAGTCTTTAAATAAATTTTCCAAGTGAAATAATATTTTATTATGACTTAATAGAAGTTTATAAAACATAAATTCCCATATTTTCACATTTCTTGACCATTTTTCCCTTCCGTATACATTTAAAGTAAACTGGACATCGAACCTCTTAACATCAAAATTCTTACTATTTAATCCTTATTTCATATACTAAAATTTAGGTTGTCACAAATATCTACCCCTTAAAAGGATTCCGTCCTCGGAATCACTCCATGGGAAGCAACAAAACTAGCAACTACATAATTGCATGGGAACCTAAACTGTTACAAAATCTTTAACAAAACTCTTGCTTCAAATTCTCATTGCCTTGTGCAATCCTTGTTTTAATCATTCCTTATTATTCATTAGGGGTGGCAAATCGGGCTGTCGTTCCGTGTTTTTACCTAACACGACACGACACGATTTTGTTTTGCATAACCCGAACACGACACGACACGAAGTCGTGTTTTTTTTCCCTAACACGAACACGAACCATTTAAAAACACGACAACACGACAAAATCAACATAAAATATCCATTTGTTTACTTAATTAATTCTTAATCATATAACTGTGTCCCAAAACATAAGAGTTACATATAAAGATATGTTGAAAAAAAAGCTAAATAAGGTTTAAGACATAAAATGTTTCAAATAGTACTAAATGCCTTCAACATCAAAAATGTTCATTCAAACTTATGCATCCACCATCGATTCATGTTTATCCTTGCTATCCAACTCCATAATATCTTCGGTAAGTTCTTGTAAACATAACTCTTCATCACCTACAAAACAATAAACATAAATATTAACATATTAGAAATAGTACTATCACTCAATATAAATTTAGTAAGAGAAGTAAAAAAACACAATTACCTTTAATTCCAAACAACCAATCTTTTGTACAAATTAGAGCCTCAACATTTTCGTGTGTCAACGAACTTCGATATTGATCAAGAACACGTCCACCATTACTAAAAGCAGATTCAGATGCAACAGTGGAGACGGGGATGCTTAAAATATCTCGTGCCATGGAGGCAAGTTCCGGATAACGATATTGATGTGCTTTCCAAAATGAAAGAACATCTAAATCTTCATCTATGTCAATTCTTGGGTCATCTAAGTACATATACAGTTGTGATTTTTGAGACAAAACAAACTCTTTACTTTCATAAGCCACGAACTCCTACAAAGATAAAATTAGTTATTATGAGTAAAACGTTATAAATTTAACTAATAATAATAAATAAGTGAAATAGTATCTTACTTTTAAAATCTCTCTCGTGCTTTTACTAAGCGTCGTGTCATTCTTCTTATTGTACACATCCTTGCTGGAATCAGCCGTTGACAAGGGTGAGTCAACAACATACTCACTAAATAGATCATGTAACTTCTCCCGAACACGATCAATATGATCACAAGAATTGCTCCCGTAGAGTTTTTTGTAAGTGAACTCAACATATTGCATCTTATAACGTGGATCCAAAACTGCAGCCATCGCCAAAATCAAACTATACTCGGACCAATATTTTGAGAACTTCTCATACATTTTGCAAGCCATGTTCTTCATAAACCTATCCGAACTTGCCATTTCTTCTTTTAGAGTTATTTCAACCGTAGAAACCGATGGAAAATACAAGTTTGCTGTAGAATATTTGTTTCCAGAAAAGATGCATGTAACTTCATAAAATACCTCCAAAAATTTAAAAATCTTTTCTATTTTACCCCATTCATCATTACTTGGACATTCCAAATAATTAGAATCGCTTAGTGCTAAACGATAAAAAACACGACGATAGAATATAGCACTTTCAAGCATAAGATAAGTAGCATTCCATCTCGTTGGAACATCTTGCCGCAAGCCTTTTTTTGGATTCAAATTAACATATCTTACACAATCAATAAACTTTCGTTTCCTTGCTTGAGAACCCTTCACATACTTAACAGATTCCCGCACTTTACCGATCCCTTCATCGATAGATTTCAACCCATCTTGCACAACCAAATTTAGCACATGAGCACAACATCGAACATGAAAATAATCTCCGTCACTACGAAGTGCACCTTCATTACATAATTGACCTTTTAGTAGATTGACAAAAGTATCATTACTTGAAGCGTTATCCAATGTGATAGTAAACAACTTTTTGTCAATCCCCCACTCGGACAATAAAGTAGAAATCTTTTCGGCTAAACATACGCCATTATGTGGAGGTGGCATATATTGAAAATTTAGAATTCTTTTTTGTAAATTCCACTCCTCGTCAATAAAGTGACAAGTAACACACAAAAAACCATCTGTGTTAATTGAAGACCTAATTGAAGACCACAAATCAGAAGTCAATGAAACTCTGCCCGGAATCAACTCTAACACTTTCTTAAGTTTTAATTTTTCTCTTTTAAACAAATTCAGCACATCCGCTTTAGCGGTATTTCTAGTAATGGTGATAACATTTTCATTCAAGTACCAAAAAATATCTCTAATTCCCTCGTACTCCACAAACTTAAAGGGCAAATCATGCTTGACAATTGCTGCACTTACAAGCTCACGAAATTTTTCAGGTTTAAAAATTGTTGAATTCATTGAAAACTTACCACCCGTTTTTGAAAAAAGTAACTGTGATATGTCATTTTTATCCCTTCTAGGACACTTTGGTATATGGTTTTTCAAGCTACCCATTCCATTCTTAGTTTCACAAATGTACTTTTTTGAGCACCTTTTACATTTTGCTCTTTCCCTTCCATCGGGACCAATTGGAAGTCGTTCGAAAAACTTCCAAACCTCCGACCATCGTTCTCTTTCTGTTTTTACTTTACCTTCATCGCCTTCTATTTTAACATCCACATCCACCACATCAATGTCATCATATTCTTCTTCAAGGTCAACATCCTTAAATACAATAGAATAAACAGTTAATAAAATACAATGACAAAATACTCAATCAGCTACTGAAAAAAAATACCTGAGGAGCCACAACTTCAGAAGGTTTGTGTATGGTATTTGTATCTAGCCTTGTCCTCTTCATATTGTGACTACAAATAAAAAAAATAAAGGACTGAATAATAACATACAAGAAATTGGAATAATGAAATCAAAATAGAACAATTGAAATCAGAATAATGAAGTAAAATCAGAATAGAACAACTGAAATTCGGAATAGAACAATTGAAATCAGAATAGAACAAAAATCGGAATAATGAAATCGATACATACCTGTAGAAAACTAACCGGAAAAGTCCGTGAACGGGCGTTGGATTTGTGACCAATGAAGAATTACGAAGAAATAGGAATAGTTGTTGTAGTCAATTACTTAATTACGGCCTCCAGGTTTCCGTTTCCGTCTTCCGACTGTGAATCGTGGACTCAAAGAAAGAGCAAAGGACTTGTATTATATGTACTAGTTTCCAAGAATTAACTTTTAGGTTTGTTAATTGTGAAGCGTTTGCGTTTCCGATGGAGACTTTTAGCCTTTTAGGATTCCAAAAATTACTTTTTGTTTTTATATTGTAAATAATATTATGAATAACAAAGTCTAAAGTATTGAGTTTATTCTTTTTAATATCGTTTTATATTTGGGTATTTATCGGGTTATTATCGTTTTAATTTCGTGTTATTATCGGGTCAATTTCGTTTTCATTTTTAAACACGAACACGACACGACACGACATCGTGTTTTTTTTGCACAACACGAACACGACACGAACACGAATTCGAATTTCGATTTCGTCCCAATTTCGTTTCGTTTCGGTTATTTTTGTCGTGTCGTTCCAGATTTTGCCACCCCTATTATTCATCTTCATTCTCGTGCTTCTTTACCTAGCTCATAGTCACTAAGATGCATTCCATTTGAAACCTAGATAACTTCTTTAATCACATTTTGATAGTAAGTTTGACTTGTCAAAGTCAATATATTTTCCAATTATTTTCTCCTCGCTACCTGACACTCAAACATGTTTACTTCTTCTACGTCCTTGTGTTCTGATGATCGAGTGCATCAATATTCACACAATAGAGTTTTGGACCTAATTATCCAAAATAACATTTTACTTTACTAGTCATACTTACTTCCCGTCATTAGATTTTATCTTCATAAGTCTTTCTTTACTTTGCATTCTTCCATTATAGTCAACTTGACTATATTATTTAGCTATTCTATAATAACAACGCACCCGCATACACTTGTCAACTAGACATTTCCCATCATTTATCTCTTTAGTCTAGAATCTTACTAAGTTCCAAATTTCATTGACCATTCGATACGGTCACTATGATTCCACCTATGCCACATTGATACTACAATAGATGATTAGGGATTCATCTATTTCTTTTCAATTCACATATACCATAATTCAATCACTATACAATGTCTTTTTGCAAAAATTTATCTCAATGTTAGAGTTCTAACTTTTGGTACAAATTCCTTACTAAGGACCACACTTCTAGTATCATACAATATCCTTAGACACTCCTGAGCTTCTTGTTGAATTTAATTCAACATGTCTCAAGACTTATACTTGCACCATTCTATCAATGCGGCCATCATAAGACCAAACATCAAAGTCTTTACATCTACCGCTTAAAAGAAAATGAGCATTTTCTTTTAAGGTCAAAGTCCTTATATGATTTCTATAAAACAATAACTTATTCCACTTCATCTCCTTCCACTTCATAAAATCTTAAAACAACCTCAACCCCAATTAAATGTGGATTCTCATTCATTTTCAGCTACCTCTATTTGTGATGAAACAAAACTACATGGAAAGAATGTCATACCTTCATGACATTAACTTGTTGCAAAATCTTCACATGTAACAATTTCCTTCTTGATCTTCAGAATCCAATTATCATGCTCAAACACTATAAGAAGAATGAGCTTCAATATACTACTCCTTGCTTCGCGATCTCGAATTTCGAATTCAAATTCTCATTCAAGATTTAACAGCTTTTATAAATTTTTCTTATTTCATGTTCTTCCAGTACTTTAACTTTTACTTAATCTAACTTCATGTTCTTATAATCACATTATAATAAGGCAAAACACTTAAGATTTCATAATCTTTGACACCTTTCCATTTTTCATTTCTTTTCCATTCGGGTAACTTACTTTGTTATATTACTCATTATAGCACTATACTTATGACTTAGCCATTTGCTCCAATCATAGATGTCTTTACTTGTCATATCTCCTTCAGATTTGGAAGTCACGACTTCCCATTTCTTAATTTTATGCTTTCTTCTGATTCTTATTTTCATAACATTTTATCTTAATTACCATAACTTTGTATACTTTTAGTTACATTACAATGAGGCATATTACTTAAGGTTTCATGATCTCTGCTACTTTTCCATTTTCATTTTAACAACATACTTTCACTTTCTAATCTATATATCTAATCATACTTTTCATTCTTTACTTTAGTCATTGATGACACAAATTAATCTCTATTCTATAGTCTTACTTCGTTTCCGTTAGACAAAGGAATCCTTAATAACTCAAGCTTCGGAGGTTTGTATAACTTAGTTATATTTCTTTGATTTCAGTTTTCTCCAACCGGTTGATATGTTATCATCATAATTTATGTTTTATTTCTTACACCATCTTGTTCTGCTATACATACTTCACAGTTGTAAATAATTCTAACAAAGTATATTAGTTGTCTTACTTATTCATCTGAATTTTCCCAACTCCATGATACATTCTCATTATATTAGCTTTATAAATTTCAGTCGTACTTTAATGTTTTCAATTATACTTGATTTTATTACATAGGTATATCAATCCTATGATAATCAATCAATCCTCCTTCTCTTCCCTATTCCCTACAGAAATCCATTACCAGGTTCCCAAAATTCCTTTGTGATTCCACCAAACCCAAATACATATCCTGTGGTTATGATAGTACAGGCCCATATTATTATAACCACCTATATATATTTGTTTCTGGTATCACCACTAGGTCTCCTGGTCCACTGGTTCAGGTTAACTTACAACTCTCTATCACTCATGTTTTATCTTAGACTCATCGACTTAACCATCCTATAGGTATATAACCTATCTTAAGATCTTAGGTTCAACAACCTATCTTACGATACATCTTATCATAACCCTTACCTTCTTGCTTACAGTCTTATCTTAAGTCCGTATTCTCACTTCATCCTCATACAGTTTAAGCCTAGGTTCGAGTCTCGACACCTAATTCACTTAAACTATGGCTCTAATACCAAATTGTAACACCCAATCTTTCATACACTTTAATTTAGTGAAATTGTTTATAAAACATGTTGAATTAAAATTTCGTTCTTACAAAAACTTTTCTTTTAGTTTTTAAAATCAGCATTTGAAACATTTGGTCCCAATAAAACAATAGGTCTAAAAGTAATTAAACAACTTTAGGGGTTACAAACTCATATCAAACCAACCATAGTAAAGCTTTTAAACAACTCAAAGCTATGTCCCGTATTAAACTACATTTTTACCGGAAATTCGGCATGACCTTTGGGCAATATGGACAAATCCATACTGACCGACTCAATAAAACAACTCAAAAACAATACGAGACATAACACGACTTTGTTGTACAACTACAAGGAAATTCTAAACCATAATCATACATCTCTCAATTTCATGACATACTATACCGCAATTCAGATACTCTATCTTCTGAACATCTCTTCTATCTACATTCCTCATATCAGCTTCTAAGTCCTTTCCTTCTATCATCTGCTAACCAGCATCCTGTTCCTGAGTACATAGCATTTCAAAACAAAAAAATACGTAAGACATCAATGTCTTGTGAGATACATCGGTTTTAGACCCAACAAGTTTAAATCAATTTGAATATCATTAACTATTATAAAACCAAGAAAACTTCCCTTTTCTTTTCATAACCTGTAAAATCCAATTTATTGTCAAATCATCAAATTATAAATCAACACTTCATCATAAAATCTTAGAATCATTGTTTGATCATCAAAAACATAAAGTCATTACTTATCATAAAAACATTAAGTTTTCCACTTTAGCATAAGCAAACATAAATTGAACCCTTTCTTATCAAAACATAGACCAACTGTAATTCATGTTTCATTTATTATTATTTGGTTCATACGGGTTTCCCCGTATCTTTCCTCCCCGGAATAGAACAAATCTATCCGTGAGCGCGTGCTAGTTTCCTTCCCTTCATGGAATAGAACAAATCTATCCATAAGGGCGTGCTGAGACAACTACTTCGCGATGGGAGGTACCATCCCAGTAGTGTCTTTTGACCTACCCTCATTAGGGTGAGATCCTTTTCCGGACGTCTTTCACATTTCTTACATTTAGTTCATATTTCATTTATCATTTCATTACATGTTGGTCTCGATCATAATCATTATTCAATCATATAGAAATCATCTCAACCTTTGCATAAAACAACTTTTAAAACTTTAAACTTTAGAATCATTTGCAAACCATTTCAAAAACCATTGTTCATAAGCATTTAACATAACTTTTGAAAATCATTTATCAAACTATTAATCATAAAATATTTAACATAAAAACAAAACTTGTTGCTATGTACCCAGAAAAGTCCTCATGTACTCACCTTGGCTAGTTAGAGAAGTCTAACTAGGGTTACTCCCTTCAATTGTCCCTTCCATTCCATAAACGTTTCTCCTTAATTACCTAAGGAGTTCATTAACATTTTATTAAAACATTTAAGTCTTAACAACATGTAAAGACCACTTAATCCCCCTAAATATACTTATTTTTATGTTTTCAAACTATATTAAACATATACCAAAGGTTAAGGGGTCAAACTATTCAAATCGGGTCATAATGAGAGTGAATTGAATGAATTCGGGTCACACAGGTCGTGTAGAAATCATAACTTCCACATACAATATCGGAATTTTGCAAACTTTATACCTTTAGAAAGGTGGGAAGAAGCCTAACAACGTTCCCCTACTGACTTAAGACTGAATATAACTTGATTTTCTGCTATCAGCCCTTAAAGATGGTCACTTAGTCATATTTGTCACTTTTTAGCCATCTTTACATCTTCATAACTGCTTCGTTATAACTCCAAAAGACCCGAATCTTTTTCCTATATTCTTATTGCATAAAATACTATAAATGTCTCCTTGATGACTTTTTCCTAAATCCTTATAGATGTTTAGGTATCAATTTTTAAAGTTTAACAATTAATTTTTTCACTTTTGACCCCAAATTTCCTATTTTTGCCTTCGAGTCTTTAAATAAATTTTCCAAGTGAAATAATACTTTATTATGACTTAATAGAAGTTTATAAAACATAAATTCCCATATTTTCACATTCCTTGACCATTTTGCCCTTCCGTATACATTTAAAGTAAACTGGACATCGAACCTCTTAACATCAAGATTCTTACTATTTAATCCTTATTTCATATACTAAAATTTAGGTTGTCACAAATATCGTCTCCAATCAATATAAAAATCGTTATTTAATTCTCCTAAATTCAAATAGACTCGAGTACAAGTAACAATTGTAATTACAAATATTTGATTAAGGGTTTTACAATTTGATGTTAACCAAATTATCATTAGACCATAAAAACACTCCGTATGCTATGCGATTGGTCAAAATGTATTAATTGTAAAAATACCAAAGGACTTGTGATCTATTTTGTTGAAATATATAAATATTTCTAACATTTTTTGTTCAATCTAAACAGAAATGTCATATTATTTTTAAAAGATAACTTGGTTAGTTTTGTGTAGGAAAATAGATGGACTGTGAAGCAAGCTGATGGGCTAAAGATCTTGTGGGTTGTTGGGCTTGCTGATCTGCACATATGGGCTGCTGTTGGGTTATTCTTTAACCCGCAAGTATATAACTAGAAAAGGCTGATTTTCTTCATTTTTTCTTTTAAGAGTTTAGACACAGATCTGGTCTCTCTCTCTCTCTCTCTCTCGCTCTCTCGTCGCCTGAATCCTCTCATTCCTCTCTGAAAAAACGACTTTAGTAATTTGAGTTCTTTTCTTTTGTATTTTTCGTGTTCTTTCATAAACTTGTTAGTTTTAGATAGATTAGGTTAGATCTAGAAGAGTGCTGAGTGTTTATGTAGTGAGGTTTGAGTTGTAAGTATTTTCGGATCTGGTTCTTCATAATAAAGAGAACTGATTCAGTGTTTGTTGGTGTTGGTGAGTTTTTAGCTTGGTATCAGAGTGTGGTTGTTCCGTGTGTGACCTCCTTCTTGGTGCCTGGTGACTGACGAGTTCCTCCTTCTTGGCGCCTGGTGATTGACGAGTTCAAACCCTTGTCCTCGTTGTTATGACTACAGATCTGCAAGCCGTTTGAGTATTGGACTTCAATACTTTTTTTGGTCACGTTCTTGCTTCAGATCTAAGTAATCGTGTTGCTGTGGGTGTAGTTGAGCGTTTGATCTCTGTAGATCTTGCTCTCAGCGACTACAGTTGTTCAGATATGTTTAGATATGTTCTTCCTTGCCGATTTCAGCGTCATCGGTGGTACTCCTTCTTTTTTTGGTTGTTTCTTGTTCAGATCCGCGTTTCTTGGCCGATTGCAACGTATTTGTTGCTGATTGCTGGTGTAAAATCTCTAAAGGCGGTATTTCTTTTTGTTGATTCTTGTTTTTTGTTATTCGATCTGTGAAGCTCTGGATTTGAGTTGAGATTTTCTGTTTGCTGTTTGATATATCTGATATTTGTTATTCATTTTTTTTTTGGCTTGAATCGATCTGTGAAGCTTTATTTGATCTGAGATCATATCATTGGTGGTTTATCACCATTTACAAAGTACCTATGAAACAATGATCTGATTATCTTTTTCGAGTCCGTGGCTCAATATTTTGCATCAGGTCGTGTTGAGGTGGTTATATTGTTATTGTTTGTTCACTTTATTTCTAGATCTGGTCATTTAGCAGATCTGGTCTCTCTGTTATAGTTACGTTATGATCGTTTCCAGATCTGGTCCTTCTCCTTAGATCTGGTTTGAGTACAATTGTTGCTTAGATCTAACTCTGTTGTTATAAGTTGTTAAATTGAACTATTCCTCAGATCTAGTCATTTCCTTAGATCTGGTCCTGTTATAATAACTATTAAACGAATTGTTAATTGAACTGTTCCTCAGATCTGGTCATTTCCATAGATCTAGTCTTGTTATAATAATTGTTAAACAAATCTGTTCACAGATCTTGTCCGTCCAGATCTGGTCCTCATTCTTTGTCACAGATCTAGTATGTTTCTAGATCTGGTCCATATCTCGTTAAATTGTTTTTTTTTTGGTTTTTTTGCTAACTGTCATTTAACATTTGTGTTGTTTGTTTGGGTTACGATCTTATGTTCACTGGTTAAAAAAGGATTAATAACTGGTTGATGTGCATTTGCTGCTTACGCTCACTGTAAGTCTTCTTTAAGCCTTGTTGTAGCAAGGACTTTGTTCAGTTGTAATTACTGTAACACACCTTGGCCTATAGCAGGGTTCCTTTCTTTGTTTCTTTTTGTTATATGTTTGATTGGAAAAAATGCATGTCGTTACTGAATTTGAGACTAGTAGCTATGGTCCTACTAATTCTGTTGTTGATCTTGACGATCCTTTGTGTTTGTATGCTAATGATATTGTTTCTGTAACTATAATTAGTTTTAAGTTGCTTGGGACCAGTAACTATAAGAACTGGGCTACTGCTACTGTTCGGACTCTTACTATTAGAAATAAGCTTGGCTTTATTAACGGTAATTGCTCTCGTCCCACAGAGGATGAGGCAAAAGCTGTTAAATGGGATCGTGCAAATACTGTTATTGTTTCTTGGTTGTTAGCATCTATGACTGAAAATATATTGTCTGTTTATATCTTGTCTGAAAATGCCTGTGATTTGTAGCTTGAGTTAAAACAAACCTATGAAAATAAGTCGGTCTGTTTATATCTTTTCTGAAAATGCTTGTGATAAATGTGCATACTCAAGGTTCTGAAAGTGTTTCTGACTACTTCAACAGTCTTAATGGATTGTGGAAGGAGTTTGACTCTTTATCTAAAATAAGCGAGTGTACATGTATTGCGTCTAAAGATCGATAGTCTTTTTCTAATCAACTTAAGTTGTTTTAGTTTTTAATGGGATTAAACGAAAGTTATAGTTCAATTAGGAGTAATATCTTAATGCAAGAATAATTGCCTAGTGTGCAGACTGCTTTTGCTACTATTTCCAGAGAAGAATCACTTAAAATCACTTAAAAATAGTTCTTTGATTGGTAATTATAGCAAAAGTCAAAATTCCGTTTTTGTTTCTAAAGCGCCTGATGTTAAAAGGAAAAATGTTAAAAACTTGAATTTGGTTTGTAAACATTGTAATATGAAGGGGCACACTATTGAAAGGTGCTATAAACTCATTGGTTTTCCCAAAGATCTTAAACCAAGAAATGATGATAATTCATAGAATAAGTCTGGTATTAATGTTGTTACTTCTGATAAGTCTATTTTCTATGTTGATAATAATAAGATGGAATTACAATTCACAAATGCGCAAGTTTCCAAAATTTTAGGATTGATCAAAGAAACGTCTTCCCTTGAAGATGTATCTGCTAATATGGCAAGTATATCTAGTATGTCTAATGTGATTTGTGCTTATAATTCTATCAGTTATTGTTTGGGATATCGTGAATGGGTTGTATATTCTGGAGCAACACAACATATGACTGGAAGTTTTACAAATTTTGAAAATTATGTTGATGTTTCAGACTTAGAAATGAGTGTGGAACATCCTAATGGAACAAAAGCTATGATTTCTAAAATTGGAGACTTAAAAATTTTACCTTCACTTGTTTTGAAAGATGTTTTGTTTGTTCCAGAATTTAAGGTCCATTTGCTTTCTACCCATAAACTTGCTCGTGATAGTAGACTAGGTGTTTATTTTGATGAAAATAATTGTTACTTATGTAATACTCAAGATTTACACACCAATCCAATTGTGACGACTGTAAAGTCTCAGGAGGCTTGTATTTTCTAGATAATAAGAAGGTTAGTTGTAATAATAGTTCTTCCTTGGCTGTATGCTATGTGTCTAAGATGACTTGGCATCAGCGACTTGGTCATCCCTCTGATCAAGTCCTTGGTATTTTAAAGGATAAGTTGAGTTTAGGAAATGATAGATTATCCTTGTGTGAAGTGTGTCATAAGGCCAAACAAACTCGTGAACCATTTCCCTTAAGTAGTCACAAGTCATCTAGCTTAGGAGATCTTGTTCACCTTGATGTGTGGGGACCCTATCGTGTGTCAACTAGAGATGGGTTCAAGTATTTTTTAACTGTTGTTGATGATTATACTCGGGTTGTTTGGGTCTATCTTTTAAGATCAAAGGACGAAGAGTTTGAAAATATTGTTACCTTTTTTAACATGGTAAAATTGCAATTTTCTAAGACTGTGAAAATTTTTAGATCAGATAATGGAACTGAATTTGTAAATTCAAAGGTTAAAAAGTTTTTTTTTGAAAAATAGGGTATTTTACAACAAACGACCTGTGTCTATTGACACGCTTAGGTCGTCGTGCGGTCAAAAATAGTAAAATACCTCACTCACACTAGTACAGTGGTAGTCAGGGTCGATCCACAGGAGTTTCGTGGTCAAGATAAGACGATAGCTTGCCAACTGTAGTGTCACGCTACAGCCAAAGGGACTAACTTCTACTTTCCCAAAAACACACAAAAACCTCAATTTCAAACCAAGTCCAAAAAAAAAGAATAAACTAAACGAAACTTAAGCTAAAACCTAACCTAGATTGCTTACTGAAATCAGAAGTAAGATTCAGAATCCAGAAACAAACAAGATCAATCCAAAAGCATTCAAACATTCAAATACCAAAACACCGAAAAACACCAATAAACATGGAACCAAATGATTACTTGCATAAACTTCAAATCCAGAACATTCAAAACATAGAAATACGAAATTCAAAAACTTTAACCTAATGCTAATGGTTGTCACAATCCAAAAACACCAAGCTAAGAGCTTAAAACTACTAAACTAATACTAAAAGTAAAGTGAAAACATAAAAATACCACAATGGGCTGACGAAATCTCGAAATTTGAGTCAAAGTCGTCGTAAGTCCACCTTAGGGTCTGATCTTCGCCTCCTGAATTCGACCTAATGGCCTCTATTTATACTTGTGGAAAATTAGAACTCGCGCCGCGTACAGCTGATACCCGTGGCGCGCGTAGAGCCTTATCCCCGTTTTCTCGCGGTTTGAATTTCTTCTACTACCTCATCTTTGACGTGGCGCGTCGCACACGCATGCATCCCCGCGACGCGCGTGTCCAGTCGACTTCTTTTGACTTTATCTTCAAACTTCTTCATTTTGTACGCATTTAACCCATGTTTATAACTTTTCTTTTCAAACAAGCACTGACACAAAAAGTGAGAATACTAATGCATATATGATATAATTTCACCAAGAATAGGACTCAACAACGACTAAAATACTTGATATTACTAGGCGTTGTCATCTATACACCTCAACAAAATGGGGTTGTAGAAAGAAAGCACAGGCACTTGATGAATGTTGCAAGGTCTTTGCTTTTTCAGTCTGGGTTACCTTTGAATTTATGGGGGGAAACTGTTTTAACTGCAACTTTTTAATCAATAGAACTCCTACGTCAGTTTTAAATGGTAAGTCACCATTTGAGATGATCTATAAAGTTGAACTGAATTTTGATTTTTTAAGAGTTTTTGGGTGTTTATGTTTTGCAACAAAGTTAAACCGTTTAGATAAGTTTGCCCCTAAATCTGATAAGTGTGTTTTGATTGATTTTTCAAATGTAAAAAAGGTTATAAATTGTTAAGTCTTGATGATAAATCTATTTTCTTTTCCAGAGACATGCATTTCTACGAGTCAGTTTTTCCTCTTAAACTGAAAACTTCGAAAGGAGATCCTGATATGTCCAAATTTTGAATAAATCAGACAAATTTTTTTGATTGTTTATATCAAACTGTCCTTAGTTGTTCTAGTCCTGAGAGTCCCAATGATGTTTGTGTTCAAGGTAATACTGAGAATGTCATCTCACCTTCAGTTCAGGATGGCGAAAGAGCTCTCGCAACCGAGTCGGATGATAGGAATGAATAATATGTTGAAATTCCTAATTTTCTGAGGGAACATCAACATTTGAAAATTCTGAACCAGCTCGATTTGATGATGCTTTAGGTGCTCCACCTCTAGGGTTTAGAAGGTCTAGTAGAACTAGTAAAGTTCTTTCAAAATATGATGATTTTCTTATAGAAGGAAAGTATAGGTTCGGTATAGAAAAAACTGTTGGATACGCTCATCTTAATTATACTTCAGCTTGTTATGCTGCTTCTTTAAATAAGTCGTTTGAACCTAGTAGTTTTGATGAAGCCGCTAAGGATCCAAATTGGGATCAGTGTATGAATAACGAAATGGAAGCATTAAATAAGAATGAAACTTGGGTTGTAACAAATTTTCCAAAGGGGTGCAAACCCATTGGTTGTAGGTGGGTTTTTTAAAATTAAGTACAAATCCACAGGAAAGATTGAGCGTTTTAAGGCTAGACTTGTTGACAAAGGCTACAGTCAACGAGAAGGTCTTGATTTTGATGAAACATTTTCATTGGTTGCTAAGTTTACAACTGTTAGGTGTGTTATCACAATGACAGTTCAATTTAATTGGAATCTTTATCAAATGGATGTCAAGAATGCTTTTTTTACGGTACACTTGAGGAAGAAGTTTATATAAGTTTGCCACCTGAATATTTTTCTAAAAATGATAAACAGGTGTGTAAACTTGTTAAGTCTTTATACGGTTTAAAACAGGCTCCTAGAAAATGGAATCAAAAACTTACATCCTCGTTAATAAAATTTGGTTTTGTACAAAGTAAAAATGATTTTTCGTTGTATACCAAACAAGATGTAGGTGTGTTTCTTGTACTTTTGGTGTATGTTGATGATATTGTTCTAACTGGAAATAATGAGCATGTAATAGAGTCTGTAAAATTTTTTTTGAAGTCACAGTTTTTTATTAAAGATTTAGGTCTTTTGCGGTTTTTTTTGGAATTGAAATTGTTAGAACTAATAATGGCTTGTGTTTATCTCAAGATAAGTATTGTTTGGAGTTGTTATATGAATTTGGACTTTTAGAATCTAAGCTTATTAGAACTCCTTTAGATGTAAATGTTACAATTTCTAGTGATGGTTCTGATGGAAAAGATGATTTGCTAGAAAATGTAACCGAATATCAAAAATTAGTTGGAAAGTTAATTTATTTGACAAACATTAGACTTGATATTTCTTTTATTGTTCAAACTTTGAGTCAGTTCATGCATGCCCCAAGAAAGTCACATTTGAAAAATGCAATTCGTTGTTTTAAGATACTTAAAACTTTGTCCAAGAAAAGGTGTTTTAATATCTAAATGTGATGAGTTATTGTTAACCGCTTGGGCTGATTCTGATTGGGCAAAATGTGTAAATTCTTGGTGTTCTATAACTGGATATTTTTTGTATTTGGGAAACAGTTTGGTTTCTTTCAAAAGCAAAAAACAGTCAACTGTTTCAAGGTCTTATACTGAGTCTGAGTATAGAGCTCTTGCAATAGTGACTTGCGAAGTTTTGTGGTTATTGAAGTTAATGAAAGATCTAGGTCTTAAGTACAAAGTTCCAGTTAGTTTATATTGAGATAATCAATATGCTATTTTGTTGTCTTTGAATCGAGTGCTACATGAAAGAACAAAGCATATAGAAATTGATGTTCACTTGGTAAGAGATAAAGTTTCTGAGGGTGTAATAAAGGTTGTAAAGGTTAATTCTTTAGAACAAATTGCTGATATTTTCACCAAACCTCTTGGTGTTAGTCAGCATAATGTCTTGTCAGAAAAACTCGGTTTGTACAATGCATTTTCTGTTCAGATTGAGGGAGGGTGTTGAAATATATAAATATTTCTAACATTTTTGTTCAATCAAAACAGAAATGTCATATTATTTTAAAAGATAACTTGGTTAGTTTTGTGTAGGAAAATAGATGGGTTGTGAAGCAAGCTGATGGGCTAAAGATCTTGTGGGTTGCTGGGCTTGCTGATCTGCACATATGGGCTGCTCTTGGGTTATTCTTTAACCCATAAGTATATAACTAGAAAAGGATGATTTTCTTCATTTTTTCTTTTAAGAGTTTAGACACAGATCTGGTCTCTCTCTCTCTCTCTCTCTCTCCCTCTCTCGTCGCCTTCATCCTCTCATTCCTCTCTAAAAAAATGACTTTAGTAATTTGAGTTCTTTTCTTTTGTATTTTCCGTGTTCTTTCAGAAACTTGTTAGTTTTAGATAGATTAGGTTAGATGTAGAAGAATGCTGAGTGTTTATGTAGTGAGGTTGAGTTGTAAGTATTTTCAGATCTGGTTCTTCATAATAAAGAGAGCTGATTCAGTGTTTGTTGGTGTTGATGAGTTTTTAGTTTGGTATCAGAGCGTGGTTGTTCCGTGTGTGACCTCCTTCTCGGCGCCTATTGACTAACGAGTTCCTCTTTCTTGGCGCCTGGTGATTGATGAGTTCAAACCCTTGTCCTCGTTGTTATGACTACAGATCTGCAAGCCATTTGAGTATCAGAATTCAAAACTTTTTTGGTCACGTTCGTGCTTCAGATCTAAGTAGTCGTGTTGATGTGGGTGTAGTTGAGCGTTTGATCTCTATAGATCTTGCTCTCAGCGACTGCAGCTGTTCAGATCTGTTTAGATCTGTTCTTCCTTGCCGATTTCAGCGTCGTCGGCGAGACTCCTTCTTTTTTTTGGTTGTTTCTTGTTCAGATCCGCTCTTCTTGGCCGACTGCAACATATTTGTTGCTGATTGTTGGTGTAAAATCTCTAAAGGCGGTATTTCTTTTTGTTGATTCTTGTTTTTTTTGTTTGATCTGTGAAGCTTTGGATCCGAGTGGAGATTTTCTGTTTGCTATTTGATAAATCTGATATTTGTTATTCAATTTTTTTTGTTTTTTTGGCTTGAATCGATATGTGAAGCTTTACTTGAGGTGAGATCATATCATTGGTGTTTTATCACCATTTACAAAGTACCTATGAAACAATGATTTGATACATCTGATATTTGTTCTTCACTGACGGTTGCCCCAAATCCTGATTATGTCTCTTCTGTCCTAGCTGGGAATTGGACTCGATCTCCCTTGACGCAGCAGCAGACTCCATCTCAGCAAAGGTTTGTGGCCGGGCAGCGGTTATAAACCCTCTGATCTCCTTCCTCATCATAACCTGCATCGAGCTATCATCGCCTCCTCCTTCATGGCGACCCGCTCCTCAAGTAGTGCTAGCATCTCCGTCTTGACTGAATCAATCACCGGAGGGAGCATCTCGAACACAGCCCTAGTCACCTCTGCGACGACCAAATCTCGAACATCCTCATCACTCAACTCAGGCCCAACCTGACCTTGCGAACTCGACCCGAGTCCCAAATAACTTCCTCATGGATCAACCTTACTCATTCTGAATTCCGATAAGAAACGGGGTACAACACCTGCATAACATATCGCTCACACGATTCCCTCATCTACAGATTCCTTAGGTCTCACGGGTCTCCCTTCGTTCCAGGTACGAATCTTGTGCTTCTATTAGTACGGGACCTTGTACAACCTTCCACACCAATTTGTACTTGTTCCGAAGATCGTCACGGTTCCCTAGGTCGCCTCACTCCCTTTTAAAGGGCATTCAAATATCATTCAAACAACCCTGTACCGAAGTGCCTAACAGTCTTCCTAGTCTACCTAGGATTTCCACATCTCATCCGTACCGCAGGAACTTCTTTTCATACCACCAGGTCGTCTCACAAACACGTAATCGTATGTAATAAGAACATATGGACAGTCGAATAAATGTCCCTACCTTAAAGTCATAACCAAACAAGGAACAGCCAGTAAGGCCGGTTCAAAAATTCTAAGGCTATCATATTGTTGTGACTTCAGACTCAGGGATGGTGAGGGGCAAGAACTCCGGTGGTCTCGAGAGCCTGAGATCACAGCAAAAAGGGAAAAGACCATTTGTCACGCTCCGGGAGGAGGTTCTGGGAGCGCGCTCCGACTGTCAAGTCAGTGGTATATTGAGGGTAAAATTATAGAGAGAGTAAGTGATGATAGCGGAATGAACGTATTTGTTACCTGAAGGCTCCTTGGCCTTTTATACCTGAGGCTGAACTCGATTTTGGGGACATCGATGTCAGGCCTCCAGCGAGTTCGGAGGGTGATTGGGCGATCGCCTGGTATGCGATCGTGGTACAGAAGGGGTACGGGGAGAGCACAGGCAGTGCGCCGTGTGCACCTTTTGTCGTCTGCATGTGTTAGACTTCCCGCAGGTTGTCGCCTGTGCGGTTTTGCAGGAAGGCATCGCCGGAGCGGTTGTTCGCAAGAGCAGGTGCCAGCGCCGCAGGGCGGCCCCGGTAGTGTGCAGGTAGGTCCAGCGTCGCGGGGCAGCGCTTGTGGCCATGGGCCGATTGAGTTTTGCCGGGTCGTATCCTATGATACGTTATCATCTATCATATAACATACAATCCTAAAGCATCCCCTTAACTTCATAACACTACAAGCATAAGTCCAGAAGGCACACACCAACAGCACATAACAAGCAGCAAACTAGGCAAAAAGCATCCCTATGATCCAGGCCAATTCTATTATGCAATTTCCTGAGTGGATCCTTAGCCTATTTCTAGAATATATCATATCATCAGCACATACTATCATGGATATTGTGGGAATTAAACCATTTACTTGAGCTCTGGCCGACTGTACGCATCACATCTCATTCTTTCAAAACCCATTTATCTGTTTAAAACCATAAGCCATGCATTCATACCATGTTTCGGACTCCCAAGCAACAATCAAACAAGAACATGCAAGGGAATCTTCCATATGTTACTATACCCAACTCCTTAGAAATTTAATTAAAACGGTTTTTCCTTTGAAAATAACTTTTAGAAAATTCTCAAATCCCCTGTTTGAGTTTGGATTCACAGTCCTATTCATTCAAATCCTTCAAATCACATTCCTATTCATCCAAATCCTTCAAAACAAGGCTCTGATACCAACAGGCTGTTAGCGCTGCTATCTTCCCTAGATAGTGTCACTACTATGAATAGTCTCAAAAATACATTAAGCTCTTAATCCATTCAGCTAAAGTCTTAAACCTTCCAGGAACCTTCCAAACAGTCTCTAGCTCCATAAAAATCCTAACTTTACTACCCAAACATAACCTTGCAAGCTCATGAACAAGATCCAAGTCCAAAATGGCCCTAAACTCAACAAAACCACCAAAGAGAGTTTGGCTTACTCTCTAAACCAACTTAATGGTTCTAAATCAGGATTAAAGGAATAAAGTTCCAAACTTTATCCTTCCCAATCATAGACAACGCTAAAAAGGGACCATTACTTAATTTCAATCCATAAAATCCTATACAAAACACAAGAATAACCTTAAAATGTATAAAGGTGGGAACTTTACTCACAATGGTCCAGAAACAAGAGCTTTAGTTAATTTTCACTTGAACAAAGCCTCCTAGCAACACCATGCATCCTCTAGCATCATAATCTCTTCAATAATGCCTTCCAAAGTGACCAAATGAGCTAAAAACCAACCAAGGGGGCTAGAGAGAGAGAGAGAGGAGAAAAACAACTTTGGGAGCTGATATGATAAAAATGCCGGCAGCCCTAGGGTTCCCCACCCTTACATATGGCTTAAACTTCAAAATCTAGGGGTTTGACCCAAAATCAGCAGTTAGCGTCGCTAACCCTTTAGGTAACGTCGCTAACTGCACAACGTGCAATCTCACTAACCAAGCCAACAATAGTGTCGCTAAAGATCAATTAGCGTCGCTAATCTCAATTCCATCCCAAAATCTCCAACTTTGATTCCTTTTAAACTCGAAACTTGGACTTTCCGGGATTATGGACTTACAATAACACACATTTATCTATATTTGTTAGGTCTTTTTGATGAAAAAAAATTCTCTAGAAGTTCACAAAGAGTGTTGGATGTATTTGCTCAAGAATCATTTTAGAATGACGTTTGCCAATAACATATGATCCTATAGGGTCACACCTTAATCAAGTTGGCACATATTGAATATTTATTATTAATGCGATTATTAATAAATAATCAACTCTTGTATTTAATTAGAAGATAATTATTAAATTATGAAAATAATAAATCAAGAGAGTGAAAACTAGTTATTATATCATATAGTATGATTTAATAAGTCATGCACAAGTTTTTGGACACTTTGGTTTCCACTCAACTTTCTAGTTACATGAGTACATCTAGTTTGGAAAACTATATTATTTCTCTCTCTTGTTGGCCAATTAGTCAAATGGATGGGGAGGTTGCTTGCCAATCTCCTTCTAACACAGCCCATGCTTCTTACATGCAATCACTTGACATTTATTAGAGGTATGAGTCTTAGATATTATATGTGGGTATATAAGAAAGTATAAGACCAAAAAAACTAACTTGTTTTTTTTTCATTCCAAGACTAAAATTTGTCCTCCTCTCTCTCTCTCTCTCTCCCCCCCCTTTCTTGCATGTCTTTTGAAGCCTTTTGCAAGTGTAAGCGGTATAGAAGTGCTTCTCCTTTAGTTCTTAATTGTGTTAAGCACTTAAAGAAGTAATGTTTTATATATACAAATATAGAGAAGTAATAAGTTATATATAAGTGTTTATTTAATGTGTAATCTAAATTTTTATGTCAAACAGGAAAAGACCGGCCTTTCGCGATAAATTTCATATATATATATATATATATATATATATATATATATATATATATATATATATATATATTTGCAAGTTAAGGATAAATCCGGTTACATGAGTCGTAATATACTACAGCTACGCTAGGTACATTAGGCTAACTAACAGTTCTTCGTTCGCCAACCCTTCTCCAAGGAGACTGCACAGAGACTAGACCCACACGCGCAACCAGCAAACCTCGGTGCAAGCACACGCCCCACCCCGTAAGTGACGTCCTGCAGGCAACTGACTGGGGGGAAACCAGCCCCGGGTACACACTAAACCAGCTAGCACAGAGGCCACAAGCACTGGCGTAATATCTTTGCCAAACTTGTGCGAGAATGGTTTCGAACCCACAACCTCCCAAAAGGGAGGCATGGTGCCTAGCCATCTCATATATATATATATATATATATATATATATATATATATATATATATATATATATATATATATATATATATATATATATATATATATATATATATATATATATATATATATATATATATATATATATATATATATATATATATATATATATATATATATATATATATATATATATATATATATATATATATATATATATATATATATATATATATATATATATATATATATATATATATATATATATATATATATATATATATATATATATATATATATATATATATATATATTAGGATTAGGATCCGGTAGATACCGCGAGGACTCTTCTGCTCCAATCACTCTTATTAAGGCAAGAACGTCAAACGTTTTTTTTTTCAACGTGACGCAATAACGTGCAATGCAGGTCCACGAAACATAATATAGACTCGATGATACGATCATATGTGACGCATGTTCGTCCAACGTGATTTAAGTGGGTTTTTTATCTCTTTTTTGTCTTTTGTCTTTTTTCGTTTTTTATTTGTTTATTTGTTTATTATTTATTTATTTATTTTAAAAAAAAATTATTTTTAATTTTTATTATACTCGGTTTTAGCATTTTTATTTTTTAATTATTTTTCATTTTTATTTTGTTTTAATTTTTTTATATGCTACAGTACTCGATTTTGATTTTTTTAGTTTTTTCATTTTTTATATATATTTTTAAGTTTTTAATGTTTTTTAATCTTCGTATTTTTTAATTTAATAATTTTGGATCATGACATTTTTAATCATAATGTTTTGGATCATGTATTTTTGGATCATATATTTTTGGATCATAGTTTTTTGCATCTTATCATTTTTGATCTTATAATATTTAAAATCATATCATATTTTTTAATCATATAATGATCGTAACATTTTTTCAAAGAAGACAATCTTTCGTCTCGTAACATTTATAATTTATTATTTTTTGGATCATAATATTTTGAATTATAATATTTTGATTCATGACATTTCAACTATAAAATTCAAGACACATTTTTGGATCATTTTAAATTTTGAATCATCATAAGTTTGATTCATTATATTTTTGGATTACAATAAGTTTTGAATTATAAAAAAATTGATTCATAATAGTTTGAATCATAAAACATATTTTGCTTGTTAATATTTTTGGATCATAGACATTTTTTTGGTAATTTGGTGGGGTTTTACTTAAAAATAAAAAAAATATACACATAAAAAACTATTTTCAAGTATGTTTTTTACAAACATACTAATATAATGTCTAAAATGATCCTTAAACTTTCATAATTTTTGGAGATTTTTTTATTTATTGATTTTTTATAAAATAAAAAATAAAAAAATAATTTTTTTTTCAATTTTTCATGATGGTGCTTGTTCTGTGGATAATTAAATTTTAATAATTCTGGTTTTTTCAGATTTTTTTTTCACAAATAAAAAAAGTTATGCCCAAAATACAAATTAGGTGAAAAAAATAAAGTCTACCCAATTAGAAGCTGCCACGTGGCAAGTGAGAGTAGAAGCGCGTGTGTTTGCCAAGAAGTGTAGAGCACGTAGACTTCACAATGACATTAATGGCCTTCAAATTTTCTTTTCTCTTCCCTCTTAGTTTATGATACTTACAAGAACAGCCTGAATTTTAAGACATGATCATTATTTTCACATTAATCTTAACCATCAAATTGCACAATTAAACGGCTAAGATTGGTCATTGCGGTTCTTACCGTTTTTTGAGTTCCTACCCGATCTTAGTTATATATATATATATATATATATATATATATATATATATATATATATATATATATATATATATATATATATATATATATATATATATATATATATATATATATGTGTGTGTGTGTGTGTGTGTGCTAAATTATCTTTGTAAAATGCAGTGTGAATTACAACAAGCATATGAAGAATGTAATCAACCACCACCGAATGATGTCGAAATAGTCGCAAAGGTGTTGGGTACTTGTTGCACGCATGTTAAAGGCATTGGGCGTAAACCTTCTTCGATAGCGACGTGTTGCTTTGCAGAGGGACAATCATTACAACCACCACCTCAATCTAATCTAAACAGGTAAAAGTTTTGTATTTTGGTAAATGCTAAGTAGATTGCTATTTTGGTAAATTCTTGGTATTATGCTAAGTAAATTGATATTTTGGTAAATGTTTGGTATTTTGGTAAATGCCAAATATATTGCTATTTTGGTAAATGCTTGGGATTTTGGTAAATGGCAAGTATATTTCTATTTTGGTA
The DNA here is from genome assembly GCA_023525715.1 of Cichorium intybus. Taxonomy (NCBI): domain Eukaryota; kingdom Viridiplantae; phylum Streptophyta; class Magnoliopsida; order Asterales; family Asteraceae; genus Cichorium; species Cichorium intybus. Next base: position 80,075,076 of record CM042011.1, read on the forward strand.
AATGTCTGTTACTTATAAAAGTGCTAAGTAGATTGCTATTTTGGTAAATGTTTGATACTTATAATGTATGCTTAATTTTTAGAATAATGAATTTGAGATGATGCTTGATGATCCGGTATTTAGAGCTGGACTTGTAGACATGATGCGATCATACATTAGCCTACAAGATGATGGATGAAATGACGAGGACGAAGATACCGACATAGACTAAGTTTTTATTACTTGATATTGGGCATTTTGGATTGGCTATTTTGTTGTTTTTTAGGCGTTTGGGACTAACATTGTGTAATTGTAATATTTTGGACTAGTTTTCATGCTTTTTGATAACCATGTGTAGTGTGTCTTTTATTTTGTAGAAGAACGTATGTACACACACACACACACACATATATATATATATATATATATATATATATATATATATATATATATATATATCTATATATATATATATATATATATATATATATATATATATATATATATATATATATATATATATATATATATATATATGTATATGTATGTATGTATATATATATATATATATATATATATATATATATATATATATATATATATATATATATATATATATATATATATATATATATATATATATATATATATATATATATATATATATATATATATGTATATATAGATGTAGGTTCAAATGCGGATTGTAATTACTGTGCGATCGTACAATCCAATCACGTTCTTTCCTGGTGGAAGGTTAGTATCGGTATTTTAACGTGAATCTCCTTAATTAAATAAGATTAATAATTAATTAGATAGAACGTAACCGCTAATTAGATTGCAATCAATTCAAATTCGATAACTGAATCAATTCTAAAACTAAATTGATTCTCGAATCAATGATTCGTTGATAAATTCTCAATTCGTGGTTGTCGTATGATCAAAGCGAGGATATATTGACAGTAGCAGGTGAACATTGTGTAGAGAACCAATTGAATTCGACACAGGTTTGTTTTTTGTTTACGATGTTCGTTATTTCGATAATGATGTTTTGCGAATGATGCTAATTTATATATTTGAGTATTGCGATTGATATAATTGATTCAATTAAGTATTAATTTTGATGCGAATTACGTAAATCAGTGTATTTTTTATTTTCGATACAAGAGATATAGATAATTCTACGAGAATGACGTATATACATGATAGTTTATGTGAATTCTACGAGAATGACGTATATACATGATAGTTTATGTGAATTCTACGCGAATGATGTACTATATGCTTGTGTATGTTATTCTTTGAGAATGGTTAATTGTTTTAGTCATTTGTTGATATTATATGAGAAGTAACTAATAAGTGTATTAAATGAATGTTGGTTTTCAGGATTATATGGCTTTTTGGATAGGTGTATACGTTTTGATGATTGTAGGATTGGAAATTGCAAGGGACTTGTATTTTGATGATGATGGTTACAACAAGGAAGATTGTAGGACTCATTATAAGAGGTTTTGCAAATATTGTAATAAGATTGCTGATCATGATAGCAGGAATTGTCCTTTTAGATCCGTTTAGTTTGTTAGTTTTTGGTTAAGAATAAGATGTATTAAGAATAATAATATTTTTTAGTATTAATTTGATTTGGATTTCATTACCAGAGAGTATATGTATTTAATTTATTGTGTTTTTGTTTTTTAATGTTTTAATGATGTTATTGTTGGAAAAGTATTGTACACATGTATATTTTGTTGGATGTTTATTTGTTTGGAAGTTTATTTGAGAAACAGATGGAGCATGGTGAAACAAGTAGCAAGGAACCATATGAAATCAATGCAGAAACAGAGGAATGTGAAAATGTATCAATAGCTGCAGGGGATGTTGAAACAGGATTACATTCTACTAGAATTGGGGTGCATCACAGTTTTTCATGTAACTTTCCAGGAAATTATTCTCTAAGAATTATTGTACCATTATAAATTTTTTTATTGATCACAGATGGCAGTAAAAATATTTTGTTTGTTTATGTCATTCTCATAGAATACGCTTTTCTATTTTGGGGGTTTGCAGATGACAGTTCCAGTAAATACTCTGATCTCATGCCATTCTAAGAGAATACAGATTCAAGATGTTAAAAATAAAGCAAACGCATTTACTATTAAAATGCAGTAATCAAAATCCAGAAATTCCAACATCATACTAATTGTTTTCTAGACCCAAAATAACCATTAAAACACACAATCCAAATAACCCACAATATCCATCCAAAATCTAAACCATTGTCTTAAATACCTCCTCATCATCCTATCCAATTTTCTTTTTTCCTTTGCCTTTTTTTGCAGCTTTTGATTCTTCATCAGCCACTTTCTTTTTAGTCATTTCCCTTTTTTCATCAAGAAGTTTTGCTTTTTTGTACACATCCATTTTTCCATATTCGGCTGCAATTGTTAAAACCTCATCCTTGTACAGGTTGTGGTCACTGGTCAACAGGTTATACATATACCGGTACCTTAATCTTCCTATGCAGCTTGCGTCTTCCCTTTGTTTTCCAGTTCTGTTTTCCATTTTCCCAATTCTCTTAGAATTTCTGGAACTATTATAACAATGTACTTTACCAGAGAATTTCAAAAACTAAATTACATTATATTTTAATGAATTAGAACATATGCTCTGAGAATTATATGTATATACATATGCTATGAGAATTACATGTATATACATATGCTCTGAGAATTACATGGAAACACTCACATAGTAGTAATTCATGTTATTCTCATAGCATATGTATATCCTTATAATTCTCAGAGCATATTCTTTACATTCTCAATCAGGTTAACTGGGAATTTCAAATTGCATTTCATTTTTAATTGCATTTCACATTATCTGGGAATTAACTACTTACATTCTCAGAGAATAAATTTCATATGCCTCTCAATTTTTTGTTACATTCTCATAGAATGTAGCAAATTAACAGACTTTCATACTATTCTATGAGAATCAGGTGTTCCATATTATGCAATTTTTCAATTTTTTGTTTGTTGTACTACAATATATTGTTACCATGCTTTTATCAAACAAAATTTCACATTCTATGAGAATAACCAATGTTTTACCGACCCTCATTGTTCCAAAATTTGAAAACCCCTGTTGCCTATGATTCAAAAATCTTAGAGAATGTAAAATGCCTTTTACATTTACTCTATTCGAACTGCATAACTTTCAATTTTCGCAAAGTACTTACCACATTACCATTTTTTAGAAACCCTAGTTTTATAGTTCATCTACTTTATTGTTTTGATCAAAGAATAGCCTTACGTACACCTAAACTTTGGTGGGACTACAACTAATTTAAGAAAACATTACCTGGAAATGGTTCTACAAAGTCATCATCCAGGTCGTCATCTGTAATGGGATTTTCCATAGTGTTTTTAAACTTCAATGGTGTATTCTCCTTCAATCGGTGGCTAGTTCTTCTTTTTGACATTGTTTGCCTTCGAAATCTTCGTATGGAAGAAGCAATGCGTAAGCGGTTGTACCCTAATTGGAGAGAATGTGGTGGTTTTAGAAATGATCGCCGATTGTGGGTTTTTTAGGCTTGTGATTCTCCTCTGTAAGTTGGGATTTGATTTGATCGTGCCCGTGATACATGCAACATTACCTTTTGAGGTTGTTTTTTCTTTTGACTGTTTTGCCCTTCAACGATCTAAATTAAAACACGCGGGTTGATTTTGGACGTGTTTTTACAAAAATGCCATTGTGATCTCAGCCCTCCTTTATTTCAATCTAAAGGCCCAGGATATGTCTTACATATGTACAATAATTAGTATTTTCATTTAATACTAACTCTGTATATATATACATAAACATAAAACCCCATTTTATGCATAGAATCATAGAACCAATCTACTAACCCTTGGATCAAGCAATCAATGGCCATATATAAAATATCAATATATTATTAAAAGAAATCAATTAAATAAATTATTGGTGGTAATTTAGGTATAAACAATATTATTGTTCCTAAAAATCAGCATCTATAAAATTAAATACCCCAATTATCTCTTCAATCAACCCTAATCATTTCACGTTCTTTTTCATCACTACCAGCAGAGCATCGACTCCTCTACCTCTCACCGGATATCTCAACTACCACCATCTACCTCTCATCGGAAATCTCCACTGCATCTCATCATAAAGCAACCGCCAACAGAAGATGACAAATAAGTAAGGTCGTTGTCGGCGGTTTTGGTAGTTCAGTGCTTCTCTGGTGGCGCCGGCTGTCTATTAGGTGGCCGGAGACAGTGAATCTTGGTCGGATTCCTTGTCAAAACAACTCTCATGTGCTGATTTCTGTTTATCTTAACAGGTTTGAACAATTCTTAACAATTTATCTTGAATGTTCATTACTAAACATTTATGAACACTTCTCTATTGTTGACTTAAATCAGCTTTGTCAAACACGATTACAATCGATGTGTAGAGAACGAATACAGATCTGATTCCAATCGATGATCGACTACATCCATATTATCTTCATCATTCAGATAATCCAGGTTATGTTCTTGTTTCTCAGCCACTTAATGAATATTACAATTTCTCTATTCTGTATGAGTTTGATTTTGTGCAAATTCGAATTTTCAGTTATGAACATTCGAATGTTCATTAATGAACATTCAAGAATGTTCAATTATGAATAGTTAGTATGAGTTTGATGTTATTCAAATACGAATGTTCAGTAATGAACATTTTCCATGTTCATTAATGAACATTTTCCATGTTCATTAATGAACATTCAAGAAGATGGATCAAGGCAGAAGGTAGAACGAAGAAGAAAGGATGTGATTGCAACTATAGAGAGAACGATGGTGATGGTGATGTTTTATTGCAACAGAAGATAGGAGGAAGAAGTGATGTAATTGTAGTAGAAAGGAGAACGATGATGATAGTGGTAATCTGTTTTGATTGCAACATAAGAGAGAACGAGACAAATTTCTTAGTTTTTGTATATATGTTCGGTTATAAACATAAATAATTTCTTGTTTTTAGTATACATATTCATCAATGAACATATGTTCATTGATGAACATATGTTCAAAAGTGATCAAGTTTTTAGTTTTTGTATCAGTGTTCATCCATGTTCAGTTATGAACATTTGAGTTTTTGTATGAATGTTCATCCACGAACATATGTTCATCTATGAACATATATTCACAAATGACTACTTTTTGAGTTTTTGTATGAATGTTCATCCACGAACATATGTTATTCTATGATATTTTTGGTAAGTTTTGGATATTTTTGGATAGATATTAATTAGGTTTGATGAATGTTTATTTCTAAACATGTTTGTATGTTCATCAATGAACATATATGTATGTTCAGAAATGAACATATACGTGTAATTTACCATGATATCCTTATCATCCTAATTTGATCTAACGGCCAAGAAGATGGTTCTATGGATCTATGCCTAATTTTGGTTCTATGTTGATCCCACCCCTATATATATATATATATATATATATATATATATATATATATATATATATATATATATATATATATATATATATATATATATATATATATATATATATATATATATATATATGTCTATGTGTGTGTATATATATATATATATATATATATATATATATATATATATATATATATATATAGGGTTAGGTTCAAATGAGAACTAGTTAGTTAGTGAGAACTTAAGAACTAATTCTGACCAAAGGATGAATCTTATCAATGTCTGTGATTGGCGGATCTAATCCTCCAATAATATTCACACGATTAATAACTAAATCAAAAGATAATAAGCAGAAGGGTATTAAGGTAACTTCAATGTAACACTAAAATAGGAAACCGATCAGTAACCGGTTTTGTTTCCATATTTCAAGGATGAAAATCATCTCTAATGATTCGAAGACCTGCAAGCGCCAAAATATTCAATTCAAAATCAAAAATAAACCGAATATACTATACTAAATCTCAATTTCAAGAACTGCAATGAGTTTACCAAGACGAAGTGCAAGGAAGAACATTCATAAGTTCACAACAATGTTCTCAAACAATCCTAATGCTCCAATTATTCTTGATGACGATGACGATGACTTCGTGAATCCACCAGTACAAACACGTAAGTCTCTTTCTTTATACCAAACTTTATTCTTTTATTCGATATAACCTCGATAATATAATTCATGTTCATAGATGAAGTTTAAATACAACCCTTTTTTATTCTAACTCATATGTTAACTGAACTATTTAAAATTATCGAATCTTTTCTATATGGTTCAACCTAATAGACAAAACAAAAAATCCCTGAGTTTCTCAAAACCTTTGGAAACATGAAATACATTAACAACATATACTTTGTATATACTTTCGAGCTATATGTGTTATCTTTGGGGTACCTTTTAAATAAAGAAAATTGTTAGTATTCAATGTAGATCATGATAACACCTATATTGAATTAGATAATTAACATGTTAGCATATTGTATCAATGGTTGTATTCTAATAGGAACAAGTAACATTCATGGTGGAATCCAACAGGTACATCATTAAGAATTATTGATGGTTTACAAGACTTAACTGTAAATGATGACAAAGAACGAAAACGGAAGAAAATGGATGAAGCTGAGGGATGTAGCATAACAAACAATAACACAACTGTATTACCGGCCGAAAAAGAAAAAAAGAAAACAAAAACAACTTCAACAGTGGAAACCACATCTGAACAGTCCAAGATTAGCACAAGAATGTCACCTAACTCTTTGTTCCTCGCCATGAAGTCTTTGTCATCGGATCAAAGAGTTATGCTTTAGGATTGTGGATTTGGAAGCTTGATTGATATGCAACTCACTACACTACCTTCACATTTGGGATACTACTTAGTGAACAACCTAGAAGTAGAAAGTTTACACCTAAAATTACATAAAACTTCAATTGAAATATCAAGAAGCACAGTCTACACCATGTTAGGTCTACCTTTTGGTGGAACACAACTACATAACATCGATGATTGTGCACTAGATATCAATGACTATGTTTCATGGAAGAATCAATACACTAACGAGAAATTCAACTTGGGAACTTATCTTAAAAAGATAAGAAGGACAGACAATGCTGATAACTTCTTCAAGTTGAATTTCATTTGCCTGTTCATAAACACGTTTGCAGAACAGGATATGAGCGGTTCTTCAAACATATCATTGATTAGGAAACTAATCACTTTAAAAGACTGGAAAAAAATCGATTGGTGCGGCTTCATTGTAGATTGTCTCTAGAAAACAAGAAGAAAATGGAGGCCTAATGACAAGAACTACTATTATACGGGGCCTATAGCAATTCTTTTGGTAAGCATTCAGATATTATAACAAATATTTTTTATAACTAACCATCAAAATAATGTATTTTCAGATGGTTTATGCTGATAGATGTATTTGTGAGGACGTGAATATAAGAAGGAAGAGACCATTCATCAAAGAAGTAGATTCAAAACATCTACGTGTTCTTCAGAAGTATGAAGGAAGCAATGGAGGGTTTGGAAAGCTCAAACTAAGAGAAGAGAACCTTGACCCATATTCAGTTAGATATGACATTGGAAGTTTTGAGGTAATTTCTTAATAGATGTAAAATTATTATTAAATATAGACCTTGATTATACATTTAAATTATCTACAACTTATATCTCACAAAATATGGAAATTCTGATCAGGAATTTGATAGAGTATTACTGTATGGATTTCAAATGGTAGAAGATCAAAAGAAAATAATGAAGGATACAATCATAGAAGGATTGTTAAGGTATCCAGATAACGAAAAATTGATCAACTGGATTTCAACATTGGAAGCAATATTTACAACTACGGAGTTCACGAGAATCAAAGAAAGTTTCATGAGTAGGGTGAGAAAAGAATCAATGTCTAGTAGAAAGAATGAAGAACAAGAGGAAAACAATGAAGGTAAGGAGTATACAACACCAAGAAAATGTGAAAACAAAGAGAAAGAAAAAATTTCAAATAATATGAACTTAGATTGGTCTCCTGACTTTATATCAGAATGTGTAAATGTGGAGACAACCCTGACAAAAAAGTTGAGAATGAGTGCTGGATAAGAAGGAGGATCTAATGAAAGATTTGAAACACCAATTCCCTTAGCAATAGATTTTGGGAATGTGGAAAAAAATGTTTGTGAAAAAAATTCATACCGAAAACCAACGTGCATTGATTGTCCCTATGGAGAACAAAATCTTACCAAAACGAGCAGTTAAAATTGGTAGGCAATTTTGTTCACCTTACGTGAAAAGGACGTGTGACATTAATGAGAAAGTGTCCAATGACGACCAACTGTTGACACATACTATATTGGGAACTTCACTGAACGACAAGTAAATTACTACATTTATACCAATCTACTTATGATTTAAATGTTTTATATTACTAACTTTGATATTTTATATACATAATTTACAATTCAGTCATATGGGGGGACGAAGAAGGATATGCATTGTTGAACTTATATTGTGCAAGAACACTTGCATCAACAATTGATATTCATGAAAATGTAGTGAATACTTGGTGCGTGATCTTAAATAACGATTAAAGGAAGAAAGCAAAATCGTCTCCTGCATGAATCTTCTTCCCTCCAAACATGATGGTATTTTTTATATTCTATATTAACAGTTATCACATACTGTTTAAATATTATATATAGTTAATATTAACAACTTGAATGATATAGGAGAACCCGGAACGGGTTGAGCAGACTAATAGGACATTCAATTTGGATGACTTCTTGGAGAACACTGATTCTTATGTAGTTGGGATTACAGAAACAAAGGACTTGTATGTTTCAACCTGAAACGAGTCTCTTTTGTGATCATAGACACAAAAAAATAGAACAATTGAAGACTCGTATGGAACATTGCCATATATATTGGTAAGTGTCTATAGTTATATGTGTCATTATAATATGATTGTGTTACCAACAATAAAATGATACAAATTATCCCTTAAACATGCAACATTCATTTCTATGCAACTATATGGAGGATACCAATCATGTAAAAGCAAGTGCTTTAAGAAAGAAGAAACCAGAGAGATACTCATTGAAGTGTCAAACAGATGAGTACAGGAGACATTTAGTGTTGATAATGATGAGGATTATGGAAAGCTACATGGGAGAAACGAAAAAACAATTCAAATGCGGTTTGGAAGTAGAAGGAAGGCAACAAACAACGTACATGAATCGCCTAAGGTACAAGTATTTAACCAAAATACTTGTATTTGAAATCAATGAGTATAGAAGATTTGTTTACGAAACAATTGAAGAGTTTGTTAAACTAAGCGACGAAGAAAGAAAGAAAAGGGTTGAAGCAAAGGTAAGAGATATGACAAATAGTATGATACAGGTGGTTTGATGGAATTTTAAACAATTTAATATTTTTTTCGGGTATATTTTGACAATCAATGGCGGTGTTATGGTGTTTTAAACAATTTAAAATGTTATTTTGAACAAGTAGTATGATACAGATGGGTTTTCGATACATGGTGTTTATTTTATGTCACATGAATATGTTATGGAAGATATAACAACAATTATTCAGATTTATTCGTATTAGAAAGAAAACATCGATATCAATTATCATAATAAATCTCAAAAAACCTTAATTGTTAAAATAAATTAAATGAAACCAACTCGGATGCTATATAGAATTTTTTAAAAATATATTCTAAACATTTTGAAAAATAATATATGAAGTTATCTTTCCAACAAAAAAGCAACTGTGGGCATTCAATGCTTATTAATCAAAACTATTTGGACTATCGCGGCTATATGTACCATAAGGTTATTAATAAAAAGATTTGGGCGCCAAAAACGAACAGTCATCATTGGAACAATTAAAATCACGCGTAAAAAACTCAAAATCTCTATGAAACGACATAATGAACCCTAACGAAAACCCTATAAAACTGAAAATACAACGTACTTTCTAGAATAGAATTCAAAAAATTACTAGCTCTGAATATTAAACGCTCTGACAAATCTCGATATTATAACCATCTTGAAATAATATCAAACACAAAACCTAATGGCGTCTTCTTCTTCAAAAAGGCAACGATTATCAGAAGTAACAAAGGAGGAAGTCGAAGAACACATGTCAAAGACAAAAGAAATCAAATCTGAAATCACCAAGCAAGAACTCGAGCAAGAATTACATTACTACGAGAAAGAATACATATGGGCAAACGAGACAAGAGATCTGATTGAACAAGAAATAGATGACCAAGACGATCTTCTAAACAAGATGCCTTTAATCCCCCAAAACCCTTTTGAAGAAGAACGAAAATATGTGTTGAACAGGATTAAACGAAGAAATGTTCAAATCATGGAAGTGTTAACGGATCTAATAGAAACTTGTTTGAAGAAGATGAAGGAAACAGAAGGTCGCATCAAAGTCAAGAATTAAGAATGATCTTGTACATAAACTTTATTAACTTTCTTGTATGTATGATCATGTAATAATCTTAGATATTGAATATAACAGAAATATATTAGTGTATTCCGAAACATATTATATGAAATTCTATGTTGTGTATTGAAATTTTAAATTTTTTATTGTTTGATGCATGCTATCTTAATTAAACAATGTTTGAATGATAAATCAACTGATGAATGAGTAACATACGATTAAAAATAAAAAAGAAGATTAATAACTACATCATTAGTGTATTCATATAACGGATCTTACAAATACAACCAAACCCTAATCATATCTTGACTTAACAAAAGAAAGTCTCTCAAGGTTTGAACTTGGCTTGACATTAACATCTTTACCTGTTCAATCTTTCCATGTACATCCTTCATTGAATCGATTTCTGGTTGATATCTTCAATACGATATTTGTAGTAATCTTTAGGAAATTGTGGAGACAAAGTTTATTGGGTGTTCAACAAATAAGATTGAACAGTTTTACGACCTTCCATATGGCATCGTAATGACATCATATAGAGTTTTGCCTCATGTATCAAATCATTTCTGTTTCTCTCGTAACTTCTTGCGTAAGAACGAACTTGAGCATCTTCTTGATCCATGGAATTTCTTGAAGTTGTAAAAAAAATGTTATAGATGTAGAAGAAAAGAAACTCGAAAAGAATTTTAAAAAACGTATCTAACAAACTGCTTTGGAGACTATTAATATTACATACAAGGAATGTAAAACGCGCGGTGACATTAATTTATTAAACCACCACTATAAAGAATTTATGACATATTGTAGATGACGTATTGTTTCCACTATAAAACTACTATTTGAATTAAATGCAAACTCATTATTACGTTTGAAGTAATACGGCTAATTATTACATTAGATACATAGAGATTTTTTGGGCGCCAAATCCGAAACGAATTCCTAAAAGAAACCCATTAAGTGACCCTAAGAAAACCCTAAAAAAATAAATCGGATAATTAATTTGAGAAATAACGCGTAACCTTTGTTATTATCTATAAATATCAAACCCTTTGAGATATCTCGATATCATAACCAACTTTAAAAACTCTCTGAAAAACAATCATGTCGTCTTCATCATCAACAACACCAGAACTCAAATCAGCGGTTTCCAAGGAAGACCTAGAAGATGAATTGGAACGTTACGAAAAAGAATATGTTTGGGCAAACCAGACCAGGGATTTGATCGAACAAGAAGTTGACGATCAAGAGAAACTTCTGGACGACATGCCTTTAGTCCCCCTAACCGCTTCTGAAAAAGAGATGAAAGATCTGCTGAAGAGAATAAGACGCAAAAACATCACAATCATGGAACTCTTGAAATCGTTGATCGAAAGTTTGGTGAAGAAAATGAATGAAACTGAACGTATGATTAAAAAAGCCAAGTAAGATGCAATTTGGATAAGGTTTATATTATTTTAATTTGAACTTGTTAAATGTAATCGAATTCAGTCTTGAAAACATTCTATTATAATTTGGTATTATGGATTGTATTAATATTATAAATGTTCTATATCTTATTATATATAGTTTTCTATTGTGATTTGCATATATAATCTCAATTATGTTGAATCATTGTACTCTAAATTTTTTGTAAATTCAAAACAATACAAATAACTTGTGTTGCTAATATGGTTTAGTTGAATTTAAACGATTTAAACCAACTTAATAAGCATCATATTATTGAAAATATATAGAACTAATAAAACAAGTCTTACGTACATCATTATAATCTTTATATCAAATATAAACATAAAACTTAGAAACAACTATTCAGCCCTTGGCCTAAACAATAGGAAATCGTTCAACGTATAAACCTGGTTTGTCATCAACATCTTGATATGTTCAATCTGCAAATGCACATCCCTCATTGACTCAATCTCTTTGTTGATGTAAACTATACGGTCTTTGTAATAGTATCTTGGAAAAACGGGAGGCATGGTTTCTTCAAGATTCAACAGGAAAGATTTGACAGTCATCCTTGATTCCATATAGCATCGTAACGTTACCATATGCATTTTTGCCTCGTTGATCATATCCATCTTGCTACTCTCGTATTCCCTTCCGTATGAACGAACTCAACGAAAGATATCACTATTATCTTCAGCCATGGAATCTGAAAAAGTGAAAGATTAGAATGTTTGATATGGGGATAAACTGAGAAAAGGAATGGGATTTGGTAACCGAATCTATGAAAGGTTTTCTGCAAATCAATGAACTAAAACCTAAGTTCACATGCAACCTATGATGATCTATGTTTTATTCTAATTGAGCATATTGTTGGATTAGGTGTCTAAGCCATGACTTTATATTTTGTTTATCTTGTTAATTGAAGCAAAGTCCATTTGGGTTGCCCTCATAGCTGGAGGTTAGGATAGAGTTCAGTAGAGTAAAAGGTTGATTTATTAATTGTTTAATAAATCAATAGAATTAATTAAATGGTTTATTAATATATTTAAGTGTTAATATATTAATTAGAAACTATAATAATTAATTAAGATTTAATCTAGAATTAATTGGATTTAATTCAGTGATTAAATAAATTAATTAAAAGTGCAGGGACTGATTTGTATTTATTCAATAGTTGAATAATCTGGCCAACCAGTGGAAGGGCCTAAGTTGGCGAAATTATGAGTGTGTACACTCATATTTCGAAACCCTAATTATGGTTAAGGAAAGCCTTGTCCAAATGGTTAACAGGCTTGCCCATTTGGAGGCTCCTTATGGTTTTGATTATAACCCTTGGAGGCTATAAAAGGAGGCTACTAGCTGCCCTAATGTGACAACTAAAATTTTTGTATAAATAAGAATCAAGTGTAAGTATACTTGATGTTAAGATTGATTGATGTCACATTTATTAAATGTATAATTGAATGGCAAAATGGTCCAAGAAGGTAAAAGTATGGAAGCTTATGTCTTAAGACCTCTTATTAAGTCATAATGAAGTTGTTTCTTCATTTGAAAATGACATAAGGAAAGAATGTGAATTAAAGGGACTATAAGTGAAAAGTTTATTGTACAAACTTTGTAAATTAATATCTCGAAATGTAAAAGGAATTGAGAAAAAGTCATCAAGGTGACTTGGGTAGTATTTGAGATAACAAAAATATAGGAAAAGGAATCGGGCCATTTGGAGTTGTAACGAAGGAGTTATGGAGGTTTTAAAATGGCCCAAAAGTGATAAAAATGACCAAGGAGTCATTTTCAAGGGTTAATAACTGGAAATCCAGTAAGATCCAGACGAAACTCAGTAAGGGAAGGTTGTAGAGCTCGTTCCCACCTTTCTAAAGGTATAATGTTTGCAAGTTTTGGATTTCGTACAAAGAAGTTATGCCCCTGCAAAGTCAAAAAAAAAATAAAGAGAAAAGCTGGAAATTTAGACTAAAGAGGACTCATCTTAGTCTTATAAAATCAAGTGAAATTTAGACTAAGAAGACTCGTCTTAGTCTTAAGGCTGGAAATAAGGGCATTTTTGTCATTTCTCATTTAAATCAGCCAATGGGTTAATAATGTCTGTGGGTCTCGTCTTTTCCCTTTGGTCACGCATACGAAATCAGAAAGAGGGAGACGGGAGCTTGAGAAGGAAGAACTCGACACACACACTAGTGTGTGTAAAAGTCGAAATCGAGAGGGAGAAAGAGCGAGCCAAGTAGTGATTTCCGAGCAGGTGAGCGGCGTGAAACAGGACTTCACAGCAGCAGTGGTCGACCGCAGCACCTAGAGGCCAAGCACAGGCGCTGCCGGCGATTTTCCGGCGAGACACGACAAAAGGAGGCCGGCGGCAGCAAGGGGGAGGCTGAGGAATGCTATAAACTCGATTTCCTGCTCAAGTCTTCTACGAATTTCAGATTTTGGACAGAAATTAGCAGAGGTATAAATCTGATTTCAAACCCTAGATGTTTATTCTGAGAAATTTGTTTATGCATGTCGATAATAAGCAAGGGTTTTGATTTCTTTCGTTGGTATGAGTTCAAAAATACTCATGAGACTCGAGTATTGATATCTGGTTAGATATTCCTTCTTGCATGTTGGCTATAAGTTGAAAAGATGAAGAAATTATAGTTCTATAACATCTATGGTTGGGTTTCTATTTGATATCATCTGAGTTTGATTGGATTTTCACATGCATGTTAGCAAATGGTTGAATTGATGAAGAATCATGGAATGTTTATCAATTAAAATGGGGTTTTATGTCAATACACATGGATGTTAAACATTGGAATTGATTAATGATGGAATGGAATTGGCACGATGGAATTGCAATCTCCCAGATCGAGAGTGTGTAAAGAACACACCATGTTCAAGTTGAAAATTTTAATTACACATATGTTGAGGTCGATAAGTTTGAAACAAAGTTGTTGGTTTGACAGATTTGGTCAAACTAGACCATAAAAGGAGAAATTGTCGCTAACGAGTTAATATTAGGAAATGTTAGATTATTACTTGCCAAAAGAATGTTTAACTTATTAATTGACTAAAATTGAATATTTTTAGAATATTGCTAGTATGAACTCTTTTGATAAGGGTTGTAGATATGAGACTTAGTTAACATATGTAGTATGTTAATATTTGAATATAATACTAATCTTCTATATTATCAATATAGAAGCTAAGGAGTGCGCAGAAGCAAGTAGAGGCAAAGACTAGCGGACCGAGGTGAGTACATGTGGCATTTTCACCCTTTGGGGTACATGGCAAAATGTTTTTTTATATAGTTTATGTGAATTGCAAGTATGAAATGTTGTGCAAGTTTATTTACCTATGACCTGATTTTAAAAGCCTTATACTATGAATTGAAAGCATGTTTTGGCAATCAAGCCATAACGATTTGAAAGCTATTTGAAAAGTATGTTTGGCATTATGCCACAACGATTTGAAAGCATATTTTGGCATTAGGTCCTAACGATTTGAAAAGTGTATTTTGACACCAAGTCATAACAGTTTGAAAGCAAATTTTGGCATTTAGCCACAATGAATTGAAAGTACGTTTTGGCAATAAGCCATACTGTTATGAAAGAAAGTTTTGGGCATCTAGCCTCAATGCGTTTTAATGGACTGGTATTATGATATGAAATGCACGGTAAAATGAAGTAATGGAAATATTCTTGTACCCGGGGGATGACGTTCCCACAAGGGAATCTAGAGGAGTCTACTGAGGTGGTACCAACCCCTTCACGAAGTGGATTTCCTAAAACTATATGACGCTAGGGTGGACTGATTATGTTCTTTCCATCCTAGTCCAGACTTGGGGTTAATACCCTAAATATAAAAAGCACGCATGTTGAGATACCAGTCAAAGCATGTGATATGACGCTGAGATGGTTTGATTTTGTTCTCACCATCTCAGTCCAGACTTGGGGTATCACCAAGAGTGATTAAGGCCCTAAGTATAAAAATACTATCATGTTCAAATGCCAGTCAAACTAAAGGAAATAAATAGAAAAGCATTACATTACAAGCTTTATCATTTGATTGTTTGAAAGACTTTGAAAGCAAGTATTTTTACATGACATGACATACAAAAGGTTCTGGCAACTAGTGTCTTTATATGGAAATTGTTCACAAAGGTTTTGGAAAATTCACAAGTTATGCTTTTAAATGTTTTGAGTCTAAAACCCATGTAGCTCACGAGACATTTTTGTCTTACGTATTTTATGTTTCATGCCATGTGTGCCAGGTCCAGGTTCGCAAGAGTAGGATGACTATATGAAGTGCTAGATACATTTTGGGAAGACTAGATGGAGTGGAGCTAAGCATAGCTCTCATCTTTTGAAGTTATGGTTTAATCCTTCTCTACTTGCTATGGTTTGTTTTGATATAAATTCGTAACTCCCGTGGTTGTAAACTTGTAAACCAAATGTTTGGTTGAACTTTATTTTTGATATTCATGTCTTACAGACATGAAGTATAACAACCATGTTTAAGCGATAGCGCTATTGTGCTTTTAATGTTATTATGTTTTTTAAAAAAATGGACAAATTTTGGGGCGTTACAAGTTGGTATCAGAGCCATAGTTTAAGCGAATTAGGATTGGATCACTCTACTCCTAGGCTTAAACTCATGCAATAGAAATGTTAGATAGATAGTGACTTATTATGTGATGTCTTAAGCTATTAAGACCTTATGTGCTACTTGAATTAAATGAGTATGTGATCACAGGAAATGCCATACTAGGTTCATAGAATCTATAATAAGGCAAGCTATATTATACGATTGCTAAAGTATTAAAATTTTGTAGCACAAGATGCGTACAAGGAGTGGCTAAGGATCACGGAATGATGATCAAGGCCCGAATCGGGGGCCTCCTATCCAAATTAGGCGAGGTCAAGCCGAAGAGGAAGGCAACTCTAGGGGCGATGCAAATCCCCCACCACTAACTCTTCAGGATATTCAAAAACTATTAGACGATTCACGACTTCAAACTCAAGCTGATATGAATCGTCTTCTTGACGAACGATTGGGGGAAGGATCTAAGTCCTTGTCGGAGAAAAGTGTTAAAAGTAAGACCCCCGAGAACTTTACTCAAACTCAATCGTCCTCTCGTGAAGCACCTCCATCACTTCCCCGTAAGATAGCAAAGGAGGGTACGTTTAAAGACTTTATGTCTTGTCGACCAAAGGAGTTTAATGGAGAGATGGATCCAAAGGTGACTGTTACTTGGATTGCTGAAACTGAACAGATCCTACGAATATGTCGTTGTCCTGAAGATTTGAAAGTGGAATTCGCCTCCCAAATGTTAAAAGCCAATTCTCTTACATAGTGGAGTACTCTCGATCGAACTCTTGGGAGTGAAGTGGTTTCCTCCTTTACTTGGGAAGAATTCACCAAGCGCCTAAAGGGAAAATTCTATTCAGGCATCAGGAGAAGTTGGTAGATGAATTCTTTGCCCTTAGCAAGGAAAAATAGACGGTAGATGAATACACGAAAAAGTTTTGTGACATGCTTCCTTTCTTGGAACACACCCTCCCAACTGAAGCAGGGAGAATTAACCGTTATGCAAATGGGTTACCGAGTGATTATGCTTTGGAGGTCGGGAAGGCCACTACTCTTGACGAGGCCATTGAAGCTGCTGCTAGGGTGGAGAGTATGCTAGAGAAAAGGGCTAAGGAGCATCAGGGCTTTGGGGAAAAGAGAAAGCAATCAGGTCCTTCGGGATCGAGCAAAAAGAGTCGTTTTTCCTCAAATTCTTCAAAGAGGGAAGAAGTGAAAGAGTGCAAAAGATGTGGGAAGCACCATAGTAGGGAGTGTAAGAAGGGGACTAAGAACTGCTTTAAATGTGGTCAGTTTGGTCACAAAGCCAAAGAATGTAGGTCTAAGGATGCACGGGAGGTGGAATGTTTTTCTTGTCATGAAAAGGGGCACTATAGCTCTCAATGCCCGAAGAAAGGAAATGAGACTTTGGTCTCCACTGCCAGCAACAAAAAGACTGAACCAACGAAAGTAAAGGGGCGGGCGTTCCAGATGACCCGTGAGGAAGCTAAAGAAGCTCACGATGTGGTTGCAGGTACTTTACTTGTGAATTCATTACCTGCTTATATTCTTTTCGATTCGGGTGCAAATTTCTCTTTTGTATCACATGAATTTCGTAAACGTCTTAACGTGCCACTTAAGCCCTTAAATGATGCCTGTATCATAGAGATAGCAAATGGAAGGTAGTAACATGATGAGTCACTCTAGGACTATCATGGGGCTTAAGTATACCTATTAAAGGTTAAGATTATGCGTGTTGGTTAGAAAATGAAAGTAATATGCCTAAGCAAGTACTAGGAAAAGAACCCAATTTGATAGTGTAAGATAAAGATAAGAAAAAAGAAGATAGACAATAAGTGGGAGGTTATGACTTCCAAACCCAAACGAGTACATCGAATGAAAGAATGTAATGGATAAACGAACGATCAAGTCATAAGTATGATGACTTAACAGGAAAAGATGACAAGTGAAATGCCTAATGGAGGAAAGAGAGGAAAATGGAAGAGTATCAAAGGTACGCAGTCTCAGGTACCATACTCTTTATAGCTTCAGTGTCTATATGAATTTAAGCTATGTGCAAACGTAATGAGGACTTCGTGTTCGAATAACTAAGTATGACATGACACATGTTCAAAGCACATTGTCAAAACTTGGCAGCTTAAGTGTCGTGGTTGAGAATATAGAAGGTTTAAGCAAGACAAGGATTTTATTCATTGTTCTACATGATGCAATCATACGGGGATCACTACTGGATGGTAAGGAGACTGCTATAGTAGTGTACAAAATTGAAAGAAGATTGCCCAAGCTAACGTGCAGTGGGATTATTGGTAAGATGGGCTCGTGAGTGTCACGACACATCTATGTGGAAGTCACGGCGCCATGATTGAGCGTAAGTTGATGTTCAGGAGGATTCTTTACGGACGACATGCTAAAACGAAGAGAGGGCACGCCGCTTAGGTGGACGCGATATGACTTCAGAAGATAGTGACACTTTGACTATACTTAGTTATAGTTGTGTATGTGTGATGATTCCTGGAGCTTCTTGATAGTTCCTAAGGGACTGTTCATTGCCAGAAGCTAGATTTAAGATGAAGTCGTCACATTAACACGTCTAGACATTGAAAGTGTGCCATGTCTACCTAGTGGTTAATGACAATAGTTTGGGATCATAAGTTGTTAATTTATAACTTAAAGAAGGACACTGGAATTATCTTTGGATAAGTAAGAATTATCATGATTGTTGTGCTAGGTTTAGCACATGAAGGAAGATAATTAGGAAAGTACTTCATGGACTGTAAGGAAATTAGTGTTTCCTCATCATGAGGTGATTGTCATAAAGGTGACATTTGATTTGAAAGGTAATTGATTCAAGTGACATGGTAGTCTCATGTCATCACACATGGAGTTAGTAAAGGACTAATGGAAATTGACATATTATCTATGTCAAAAGGTTATCATGAGATTATGGAAAGTAAGAATAGACAAAGGGAAATGGATCATTAATGTGTGGAATCATGTAAAGAATTGGACCTTAAACGAAAATACCCATCATTTTCGTTTAAGGGGTAGATGAGAAGCCATTGGATGGTTGGTTTTATGAATGAACATGCTGATGGATTAGTTTAAGTGCAAGTCTAAAGACTTGATGAATGGAATGAAGCATGAGATAAGGCGACGATGAAAGTATTGGTAAGATACCTTAAAGCATATATGTCACCAATGAATGATGATGAAATGAATTGGATCCTAATATGTAAGTATATTGTTGCACGTGCCACGTGAGTATTGCACATCTAGGGTCGATCCGACCATAATCGTTGACTAAGACTTGGCAGTCAACTGTTGTTGACTTTATTTGATCGAAATGTCCAAATCAGGTTCTCGATCCTCACAGATGCATCTAGAAAATGAACGCTTACTTGAGGATACTACAAGTCAAGTGATTATAAATCCACAAATTATAAAGGGCGATTATGAATTCTAAGGTCAATGATTGATGTGTAAGTCACATGTAGTGACTGAACTATTAGTACCCATGAAATAAAAGGAAACTAATGATTCTCTAACCATCTGTAGTAGCATTATTGTGATAATACAAGAAACATGATGACCATTTGGGATGGTCAAAGAAATGTGGAGCATAGTAAAGTTTAAAGACTAAAGTCTCTCATGATGAAAGAATTCAAAATATAAGAAAGACTCATGGAGATAAGGCCTTACGATTGACGGCTAAGTAAGAATGACAAAGTAGAATGCTACTTTGAGCAAATAGTTAGGTAACTGTAATATAAATATTGGTACCCTCCATCTTGGGAGAATTACAATGTTAGAGAAGCAATTATGCTTCAGTACCAATGAATTAAGAGAAGGTAATTGGATAACATGTTGACTTTGGAAAGTCAAACGGATGAATGACATAAAAGAAGTAATAATCAAGAATCCTAGTATAAATACATTTTAGTGATGATGAGTTAAGTGAATGAAACATGAGGAGTGAAAGTGGATTATGTCAAGGGTTGACTACTATAGGTACTTCACCAAGTAATGGGAACTCCAAGTAAGAAATTCACCAAGGATCATGTGTGAAGTTTCACTTCATATGAGATTAAGTTATTGCAAATTAGTCTCATTCTTACTTTAGTGATTCCGAGGACGGAATCTGTTTAAGGGGTAGATAATTGTGACAACTAAAATTTTTGTATAAATAAGAATCAAGTGTAAGTATACTTGATGTTAAGATTGATTGATGTCACATTTATTAAATGTATAATTGAATGGCAAAATGGTCCAAGAAGGTAAAAGTATGGAAGCTTATGTCTTAAGACCTCTTATTAAGTCATAATGAAGTTGTTTCTTCATTTGAAAATGACATAAGGAAAGAATGTGAATTAAAGGGACTATAAGTGAAAAGTTTATTATACAAACTTTGGAAATTAATATCTCGAAATGTATAAGGAATTAAGAAAAAGTCATCAAGGTGACTTGGGTAGTATTTGAGATAACAAAAATATAGGAAAAAAAATCGGGCCATTTGGAGTTGTAACGAAGGAGTTATGGAGGTTTTAAAATGGCCCAAAAGTGATAAAAATGACCTAGGAGTCATTTTCAAGGGTTAATAACTGGAAATCCAGTAAGATCCAGACGAAACTCAGTAAGGGAAGGTTGTAGAGCTCGTTCCCACCTTTCTAAAGGTATAATGTTTGCAAGTTTTGGATTTCGTACGAAGAAGTTATGCCCCTGCAAAGTAAAAAAAAAATAAAGAGAAAAGCTGGAAATTTAGACTAAAGAGGACTCGTCTTAGTCTTATAAAATCAAGTGAAATTTAGACTAAGAAGACTCGTCTTAGTCTTAAGTCTGGAAATAAGGGCATTTTTGTCATTTCTCATTTAAATCAGCCAATAGGTTAATAATGTCTGTGGGTCTCGTCTTTTCCCTTTGGTCACGCATACGAAATCAGAAAGAGGGAGACGGGAGCTTGAGAAGGAAGAACTCGACACACACACTAGTGTGTAAAAATCGAAATCGAGAGGGAGAAAGAGCGAGCCAAGCAGTGATTTCTGAGCAGGTGAGCGGCGTGAAGTGGGACTTCACAGCAGCAGTGGTCGACCGCAGCACCTAGAGGCCAAGCACCGGCGCTGCCGGCGATTTTCCGGCGAGACACGACAAAAGGAGGCCGGCAGCGGCAAGGGGGAGGCTGAGGAATGCTATAAACTCGATTTCCTGCTCAAGTCTTCTACAAATTTCAGATTTTGGACAGAAATTAGAAGAGGTATAAATCTGATTTCAAACCCTAGATGTTTATTCTGAGAAATTTGTTTATGCATGTCGATAATAAGCAAGGGTTTTGATTTCTTTCGTTGGTATGAGTTCAAAAATACTCATGAGACTCGAGTATTTATATTTGGTTAGATATTCCTTCTTGCATGTTGGCTATTAGTCGAAAAGATGAAGAAATTATAGTTCTATAACATCTATGGTTGGGTTTCTATTTGATATCATCTGAGTTTGGTTGGATTTTCACATGCATGTTAGCAAATGGTTGAATTGATGAAGAATCATGGAATGTTTATCAATTAAAATGGGGTTTTATGTCAAAAAGTTTCTGTTTGAGTTAATATTCACTAAATTAGATGAAATAAAGTTTCAATACACATGGATGTTAAACATTGGAATTGATTAATGATGGAATGGAATTGGCACGATGGAATTGCAATCTCCTAGATCGAGAGTGTGTAAAGAACACACCATGTTCAAGTTGAAAATTTTAATTACACATATGTTGAGGTCGATAAGTTTGAAACAAAGTTGTTGGTTTGACAGATTTGGTCAAACTAGACCATAAAAGGAGAAATTGTCGCGAACGAGTTAATATTAGGAAATGTTAGATTATTACTTGCCAAAAGAACGTTTAACTTATTAATTGAGTAAAATTGAATATTTTTAGAATATTGCTAGTATGAACTCTTTTGATAAGGGTTGTAGATATGAGACTTAGTTAGCATATGTAGTATGTTAATATTTGAATATAATACTAATCTTCTATATTATCAATATAGAAGCTAAGGAGTGTGCAGAAGCAAGTAGAGGCAAAGACTAGCGGACCGAGGTGAGTACATGTGGCATTTTCACCCTTTGGGGTACATGGCAAAATGTTTTTTTTATATAGTTTATGTGAATTGCAAGTATGAAATGTTGTGCAAGTTTATTTACCTATGACCTGATTTTAAAAGCCTTATACTATGAATTGAAAGCATGTTTTGGCAATCAAGGGTGAAAATGCCACATGTACTCACCTCGGTCCGCTAGTCTTTGCCTCTACTTGCTTCTGCATTAGGTCCTAACGATTTGAAAAGTATGTTTGGCATTATGCCACAACGATTTGAAAGCATATTTTGGCATTAGGTCCTAACGATTTGAAAAGTGTATTTTGACACCAAGTCATAACAGTTTGAAAGCAAATTTTGGCATTTAGCCACAATGAATTGAAAGTACGTTTTGGCAATAAGCCATATTGTTATGAAAGAAAGTTTTGGGCATCTAGCCTCAATGCGTTTTAATGGACTGGTATTATGATATGAAATGCACAGTAAAATGAAGTAATGGAAATATTCTTGGACCCGGGGGATGACGTTCCCGCAAGGGAATCCAGAGGAGTCTACTGGGGTGGTACCAACCCCTTCGCGAAGTAGATTTCCTAAAACTATATGACGCTAGGGTGGACTGATTATGTTCTTTCCATCCTAGTCCAGACTTGGGGTTAATACCCTAAATATAAAAAGCACGCATGTTGAGATACCAGTCAAAGCATGTGATATGACGCTGAGATGGTTTGATTTTGTTCTCACCATCTCAGTCCAAACTTGGGGTATCACCAAGAGTGATTAAGGCCCTAAGTATAAAAATACTATCATGTTCAAATGCCAGTTAAACTAAAGGAAAGAAATAGAAAAGCATTACATTACAAGCTTTATCATTTGATTGTTTGAAAGACTTTGAAAGCAAGTATTTTTACATGACATGACATACGAAAGGTTTTGGCAACTAGTGTCTTTATATGGAAATTGTTCACAAAGGTTTTGGAAAATTCACAAGTTATGCTTTTAAATGTTTTGAGTCTAAAACCCATGTAGCTCACGAGACATTTTTGTCTTACGTATTTTATGTTTCATGCCATGTGTCCCAGGTCCAGGTTAGCAAGAGTAGGATGACTATATGAAGTGCTAGATACGTTTTGGGAAGACTAGATGGAGTGGAGCTAAGCATAGCTCTCATCTTTTGATGTTATGGCTTAATCCTTCTCTACTTGCTATGGTTTGTTTTGATATAAATTCGTAACGCCCGTGGTTGTAAACTTGTAAACCAAATGTTTGGTTGAACTTTATTTTTGATATTCATGTCTTACAGACATGAAGTATAACAACCATGTTTAAGCGATAGCGCTATTGTGCTTTTAATGTTATTATGTTTTAAAAAAATGGACAAATTTTGGGGCGTTACACCTAAAACCTGCGCCACTTTCACCAAGGTTACTCTGCTGGACTGTCTTGTCCATTGCTTTGGGTGTGACTTGCATTTGAGGCAGGACACTTGTGCTGCTAGCTTCAAGAACAAGATCCAAAGGTTGGTAATTCTTGATTTAAACTTTAGAAATTATTGTTGGCCTTTAGTTTTAGTTTATTATCTTCATAGAACAGAACATAGATCTTATTAGGGTTGCATGTGAACCATAGGAATTTTTGTGTTCATTGCTTTCATAGAAAACCCTTCAGTGGTATCAGAGCTTAGGCTTGTTTTCTTGTGAATTTGATATAAACTGTTTGTGCCTAAGGGTTTTGTGCGAAATTAAACCCTTGGAAGAGGTCATCATCGAAATCTAGGCTAGGGTTTCCTAACCCTAGCCGCCACCCTTGGTTCCCCCCTTAATTGCTTGATTTGCTGCCTTAAATAGTTGGTTGTTGTTTGGTAATTATTAGATAATTAAATAACTGGAACCCCTTATTCTTGGCATGCAATTTTCAAAATTAGGGAATAAGGATAGGGAATTAATTTGATTAATTTTGTGGTTCCCTATTCTTTATTTAATTAGTTTAATTAAATTGTTTAATTAAAAGACCAATTAAATCACTTAAAGAATTAATTAAATTTTCGAAAAATAGAAATAAATTTGCGAAAATTCTTAGAAAATTAATTCTAAAATATTTTAATCAGATTAAAATATATCTTATATATTTATGATTAAAAGTTAATTCTTATATGTAAGATTAAATGGTTAGTCTTACCGCTAGTAGGCCTCATTCACAAAACTGTCCTATAAAGAGGGTATAAGGCGACTGCCTATAAAATGGCTGTCTAATGGGTATCTACTATTACCCACCGCTCTCCTGATCAGTCGAGTGTCGTTAGCCGAACGGGTTTGATAGAACCGCTAAGCCTCTTAAAAGTATAATGCTATAATTGAAAGTACTAGAACCTTAATCAAAACTCAATCTAGTTACTTTAGGTTAAAAAAATGTGAATTGGTGCTAATCCATGGAATTGCACATTGCACTTTGTGGAACGTTGGTGGAGCGTGTGTGGTTTACCGGCACGCCAACTGGGGTCCGCAAAGACTTGCAATGGGTTTCTCGATTTTGTCATTATTAACGGAGCGTGTGTGGTTAACCGGCACGTTAATTAGAGATGGCAATCGACTTCGAGAGTACCAAGCTAATTTGCATGGTTATTCACACCCGGTTTGTGATCCTCGGCATCCCAGTCACAAACAGTGGGGCACATCCGAGACTAAACATGCCATTGAATAGTTCAATGTGTCTCAACAGATCTAGGAATTTCATATGATGAAATTGATAAGTGCATTATCTACCTTAATGACCATTGTGTTGTGATTACGACATCCCTCTTCACACCATAGTTGGCGTATTTTGGGTCCTAGCCTTAATAAATAATATATTGGGTAATTATTTAAAAGGATTAATTAAACTGATAAAATTATGTTTATTGTAGATGTCTGAATCAAGTGTCTATTCTCCTCCCTCTCCTCCTTCACCCATTTCTGAGAGCATCAGAAAGCACCTGCTAAATATGGAAAGGCTGACTGGCCTTAACTGTAAGGAATGGCTTCGCATTTGGAGACTGGCTCTCGGCATTGCTGGCAAGCTTCATCTCACCGAGTATCCGATCCCGGTTCCACCGGAACAAGTCATCATAAAGAGCCTTTATGATAAGCATGACTTATTAGTTGATGAATCAGAAAAGATTCGTGACCTCATGCTATTGACCATTGACCCCGAGTTCCGCAAGGATTTTGAATCCTTGGGGCCATATGAGTTAATGCAATCGGTTGAGGAAAAGTTCCAAAAACCAGTCGAAGAGGAACGAGCTAGGATCTTCAAAAGACTTGCAGAGTGTAAGTTAAAAGAAGGAAGTAGCATCGATTCGCATGTTCTTCAGATTGAAGCGTACATAGGCGAATTGTATAAACCTGGTTACTCCATGAGTCAGGAATCGAGTGTTAACACTCTACTCGCTTCACTGACCAGTAAGTACGATCTGTTCATTCAGACGTATAGAAAGGAAGACCAAAAAAAGACGTTAATGAAAATGCGTCTACTGCTGACTTTATACGAGTCACTCTTGGACAGGCATAGCTCCAATGGTTCAGCTACTTCTGGATTAAGTCCAGTGAAAAGACGCAGCAAGAAACGATCCAGATCGTCTGGACATGTCTTAAACTAGGAATCCACAAAATCGGATACAGTCGCGGAAAGATTGGAAGCCGCTCCAAAGTCAAAATCTTTTGAAAGCTCAGGTATATCTAAAAACCTCAAAACTCCTGTTCCATAATTCCTTGATGCATAATGTGATAGTCACATTTTGGTTTGTATGCAGGGAATCAGTAAGGTACGAGACTCTGGCGCATAGGAGCAATTTGGATTGGATTTCCAGCTCATGCAGTTTTAGAGTTTAGTTAGATATTGAAATCATGTTATTAGCTTATTAGATGTGTATGACATTGTCTATCATATAATACATTGTTCAAGGATTTTGTTTTAATAAAATTGTCAATTTTCTTTTAACACATGTTGTTTGAAATATCCTTGAAATGTTGTATGATTGTGTTGAATGCATAATTAGTAATAACTTGAATGATTCCAAAGTGTTTGGATTTTATGAATTGTGTCCCTTATGATTGTTAAGATAAATGTTATAAGAATCAATTCAACCAAAGGTCCAGTTGGACAGGACTTTGGAATCATTTGACTTAGAGTCACATGATGAATTGAGTTCTTAATGTGCAAAGGAATGAATCAACCAAAGATCCAGTTAGACAAGACTTTGGAATCATTTGACTTAAAGTCAAATGATGATTAAGTTCTTTATAAAGCACATGTGGCAAGAAATGAATCACCCAAAGATCCAAAGGATAGGATTTTGGAATCAGTTGACTTAGAGTCAACTAAAGGTTGCAAGTCTTGAAAAAAATTAACAAAGTCATAAGTTTACATAGAGATGTAAAAGAGATTTAGATTAGGAGCAACAAACACATCAGTTGCTGTGTATTGCTCGAATCTTCAAATTGAACACAATTGTTTGTACTTCACGATATTTGTCATTTGGTATGATGAATATGACTTCGCTTATCAGAATAAGCGATTAAATTGAAACCTTGAATAGTTCAAGGACTTCAAAGGAAGTACAAGACCCACAGAAACTGAGTGACAACATAAAATGGGAAAATGTTTCACAGTTTATTCCCTTCCAAGAACATTAATAGTTATAATGTATCTTAAGGAAGATGATGGAGCGTTGGTCGAAACAGTTCGATCCTCAATATATGAGATACATTGCCAATTAGTTTCCGATACATTGAATACTAAACCAGTCAGACCATATTCCAACCACATCCTTCGACTAAGTAGGTTTTGCAGACACTGTCTGAATGTAAAGCTGGGATTGTCCCGCTTGTACATTAAAGGTCCAGGGTCTTGTAGTGTTCGTCCAAACCTCATGACTAGCCCGAACCTAATCAGAAATGTCATTTCACTGGCTATCCCGCTGTACCTGGAAAAGAAAGAGCTCTTTTAAAAAGAACTCATGTTCTAAGGAAACAGTGGGAGTTGGGACAGTCCTGAATGAGTTCAGGATTAGCCAAGTGAAAGAACCTTTAGTCATCTCTAGGCTTAGAGCAGAAATCAGATTTCTGTTTTAATACTGACATAGTCTTCTCTTGACCAGTAGTATTGATCACCGTCATAAGTAGTTATGATCGGGGTGACATACCGAATAGTGGTAAATCACTATAGTTGGTACGGATTTTCAATCCGACTACTTGGAAGCATTGGTGAACCCGGTTGCTGCAAATTAAGAGAACTTTAGGACGAGATATAGTCTATGTGACAGTTTGATTGATTTTACAACTGGTCTTAAAACCAGTGGGAGTAATCATCAAAAGAAACCAACATGGACAGAAACGTACCTTCAGAACATCTGGTTGAGTGAGACGATACTCAGAGTCAAGTAATTGACTCCGAGAGAAGCACTCTCGATAGAAGATGAAATCTGAAAGGATACTGCATAATGTAAGTCATTAGTGGAGCGCGTGTGGATCACCGGCACACTAATGGGGACTCACAAAGAGTATGCCAGTATAAAGGTACGTGGGCCTGGGATTACGCCATGGGCATCTCGCAAGAAAGGATATTTAGATTCTCAAAATATGCCAAAGGATTGAATTTTGAGAAATGGCTGAAAGATTTCCCTTAAAATGTCAGAAAGGTTTGGATTCTCAAAATGTGCCAAAAGTTCTGGATTTTGTGAATAGTCCATAACCGTGTCAAAGCCAGTGGGAGTGTCGCTGTTATCTACTATCTCCATATGTGAGCTAGATAAGTTTTCTAGGAAACGTCTCTTTTCATTACAAAGTGTAATGACTTGGTGTTAAGAAACGGATCGCTATGAAAGACTTAATAAAGATACGGCATGCTCGGGTGGTTATGAACGTCTATGAGATAGATCGAAACTCTGCCAAAATGATCTTGATGAGACTCAAGATGCATTGCCCTAGGAAATAGTTTCTGTCATTGCAAAGTGTGATGATTTGGCATGAGAGATATAAAAGGTGCAACATACTCACATAATCCATTGACATATATCAGATAGATGGTGTCATCAGTATAGACCTGTCCATAGTAAGCATTATCTTGGTAAGATTCAAGATGCATGAGAAAAGTCTCCGAAAGGATATAGTTATTAAAAGTCGTGACACAAGGATTATAAGTAATCCTAAGATTTCAAAAGGGTTTGGAATAGGACTAGATCGAATCCAACAAGTTTCTTGGATCGATCAGAAGTGTCATGAACATGTCTTGACGACTTAATGCTTAGAGCATACTGAGTCAGATTCAGGATATGACCTGGCTAGGAATACTTAGTGGATTTTGTACATTCGTGAGAAATCATTGGAAAATGATTAGGGGTAAATGTTGATAACAATTGAAAAGAGTTTTAAAATAAGGACTTAATGGTTAATAAATTTCGTTGACATTCCGATGGAGCACGTGTGGCTCACCGGCACATCGTAACACCTCGAAATAGTCTTAGGGTGCAGTCATGTGGACTAAAGATCTCGAGAACCATGGAAAGTCACGGTACATAGAATGGAGTTGTTAGTGAGAATGACGGTATGACCAAAATTGAAATATCATCGGAAGGATATCCGATCGGATGAAGTGTATCAATGTATAACATTTGAATACATAGAAAGAGTAAAAGGTCAAGTAGACATAGATACATAACACGAATTAAATAGTTTAAAAGGAATCTAGAAACCGATAATAGTTTTATGTAAAATCCGACTTGGTGATTACCTCGTGGAGACTTGGTAATTAGGCAAGAGTAGCCACCAATCAGATTTTATGTTTCAATTTTGCATGTTTCACTTCCCGAATTATTTGATTATTCAAAAGTCCACAGTCGCTCATACTTTTTGGGAGTAAGTATGAACGAAGACTGTCGTGAATTGGTTTGTAGATTGTCTAAAGAGTTAGACATTGCAGTAAGACTGCTACAACATTCATGAGTGCTTAGAAATAGAGATTTGAGTATTGGATAAACCCGCGCTCAATAGATTGCTTCATGGATTACATCACGAGAAATGTTGAGACGATAATATCGTATGATCTTGAAGCAGAGACATATGAGTTGAAATTTACGAGTCAATTGTGCATTGACAATACGTAAATGCATCGGTAACTCGATGTTATAAAACGCATTGTTGTGTACGATTTTGATAAGTAAAAGACACAAACACATGAGTCAAAGCTTATTCGTTCCTTGACCCTGATGGGAAACAGATATCTGTAGGCCGCTCGATGATTTTGAAGTTTACTAAAGTGCTGGCCAGCCTGGACTAAATTGATGTGTTCAATTAGAAGTCTGAAAGTCATAAGCAGAATCGGAAATCGGGAAACAGAGTATCGGACAGATATTGATCTCAATCCATGTCTCGTGTCTGAAAATATATTGTTGGACGAAGGATCGTATGATCACTTATCTATGGATAGAACTGACTGGGTCAGACTTCGGCAGCAGTTTCTTGGAAGCTGCAGGTTGTTTATTAATTAAAAGATAAATTAAAATCATAGACTTATCCAAGTGGGAGACTGTTGGAATAGGTGTCTAAGCCATGACATTATATTTTTTTATCTTGTTAATTGAAGCAAAGTCCATTTGGGTTGCCCTCATAGCTGGAGGTTAGGATAGAGTTCAGTAGAGTAAAAGGTTGATTTATTAATTGTTTAATAAATCAATAGAATTAATTAAATGGTTTATTAATATATTTAAGTGTTAATATATTAATTAGAAACTATAATAATTAATTAAGATTTAATCTAGAATTAACTGGATTTAATTCAGTGATTAAATAAATTAATTAAAAGTGCAGGGACTGATTTGTATTTATTCAATAGTTGAATAATCTGGCCAACCAGTGGAAGGGCCTAAGTTGGCGAAATTATGAGTGTGTACACTCATATTTCGAAACCCTAATTAGGGTTAAGGAAAGCCTTGTCCAAATGGTTAACAGGCTTGCCCATTTGGAGGCTCCTTAGGGTTTTGACTGTAACCTTTGGAGGCTATAAAGGAGGCTACTGGCTGCCCTAAAACCTGTGCCACTTTCACCAAGGTTACTCTGGTGGAATGTCTTCTCCATTGCTTTGGGTGTGACTTGCATTTGAGGTAGGACACTTGTGCTGCTAGCTTCAAGAACAAGATTCAAAGGTTGGTAATTCTTGATTTAAACTTTAGAAATTATTGTTGGCCTTTAGTTTTAGTTTATTATCTTCATAGAAGAGAACATAGATCTTATTAGGGTTGCATGTGAACCATAGGAATTTTTGTGTTCATTGCTTGCATAGAAAACCCTTCACATATAATATTTCCTAAAAGGCCAATGAAAAATTTCTAAAGAATAAAACCAGAAACTAACCTTTAGATTTCTTGGAAGCAAAGCAACAAATATTTATTGCCTCAAATGAAGACACACCCAGGGAGCAGGAGGGGAGGGTCACGAAAATTCCAGAGAGAACAGAAGGGAATAGCTTTTGATTATGAGGTCCAGGGGTCCCTATTTATAGGCTACCAAATGACCCTTAGAGATAAACCTTATTTGACTTTCAAACAAAGATAAACCCAATCTCTAAGCCATTTTCCAGATTATTTATACGCGCGCCGCGGCCTATACATTGGCGCGCCGCGCGTGTTAATTCAACTATTGAATTGGAACAACTTTAGCCCCTGTCCTCCTGATTAATCTAATTAATGCCACAGAAATCAATCCAATTAATTTCTGATTAATTATTAATCAAATAATACTATTAATATATTATCTCCATAATATATTAGCAAACAATCTCTTGATTTATTAATCATATAATAAATCAACCTTTCTCTCTACTTAACCTTATACCAAACCTCCATCTATGAGGGCAACCCAAATGGACTATACTACTATTAATTAGGTAAATACTAATTATTAGTCATGGCTTAGACACCTAATCCAACACTCTCCCACTTGGATAAGTCTATGACTATAATTACCAAATTAACCTCTAATTAATTAGCAACTGTAGCTTCCTAGAAACTGCTGCCGAACTCTGACCCAGTCGGTTCTGTCTATAGATAAGTGATCAGATGATCCTCCGTCCAACAAGATATTTTTAGACTCAAGACATGGATTAAAATCAACCCAGGTCTGATTCACTGTTTCTCGATTTCCGATTTGCATATAACTCTTAGACTACTAATTGACCAAGTCAATTTAGTCCCGGTTGGCCAACCCTTTTAGTCAACTTCAAATTCATCGAGAGGCCTACAGATATCTGTTCCCCGTTAGGGTAAAGGGACGAATAAGCTTCGACTCATATACTTATGTCTTTTACCAGACAAATCACTCACAACAACACGTTTTATAACACCGAGTTACCGATGCGTTTTCGTGTTATCAATGAACAACCGCCTAGTAAATCATAACTCATATATCTTAGCTTAAAGATCAAAAGATGTTATCGTCTCAATATTGCTCGTGATATAATCCATGAAGCAATCCATTGAGCGCGGGTTTATCCAATACTCAAATCTCCATTTCCAAGTACTCATGAACGTTGCAACAATCTTATTGCAATGTCTAACTCCTTAGACAATCTACAAACCAATTCATGACAGTCTTACTTCATACTTACTCCCTAAGAGTATGAGCGACTATGGATATTTGAATAATCCAATTATTTAGGAAGTAAACATGCAAAAATGAAACACAATGATAAAGTATTGACAAAAGTAGTAAACCATTACTTATTAATAAATCTCCATTATTAAATCACAAAAGTCAAATACAATTACATTGTTACAAGTTTCAAAAAAAACCTATCTAATTACAAAAACTTATATCATCTCTTAATCCAATGCTCCTAGCATGCTGATTATGCTTAATCCTACTCAGAGCCTTTGTCAAGGGATCTCTAGGATTATCTTCCGATGATACCCTCTTTACAAGGAGGTGACCTTCTTCTACCCTATGCCTGATGTAGTGGTACTTTCTGTCGATATGCCTGGACTTTCCATGGTCTCGTGGTTCCTTTGTCAAGGCAATCGCTCCTTCGTTATCGTAGAATAGTTCCATGGGCTCCTAAATACTCGGGACTACTCCAAGGTCACCGATAAAGTTCTTCAGCCAAGCCGCTTCCTTTGATGCTTCACTTGCCGCTATGTACTCTGATTCGCAAGTAGAATCAGCCACCGTCTCTTGCTTGGAACTTTTCCAAGTTACTGCTCCCCCATTCAAAAGGAATACCCAGCCCGACTGAGACCTACCATTGTCTCTATCCGTCTGAAAGTTGGCATTTGTATATCCTTCAACTCTCAAGGTATCACTACCACCAAGGACTAACACCATGTCTTTGTCCTTCGCAGATACTTGAGTATATTTTTCACAGCTATCCAATACGCCCTTCCAGGGTTTCCCTGGTACCGACTGACCATGCTCAAAGCAAAGGCCACGTCAGGGCGAGTACACGTCATAGCATACATGATCGACCCTACAGCCGAAGCATAAAGTACCCGACTCATGTCAGCTATCTCCTTGTTAGTACCTTTTCCAAGTATGTACCCTGACTAAGTCCAATTAGTCTCTTCTTCCTATCTCTCAATATTCTTATCCCGAGAATATAGGCAGCCTCTCCTAGGTCCTTCATGGCGAAACACTTCCCAAGCCAAGACTTGACATCTTGCAAGGTTGGAATGTCGTTTCCCATGAGCAGTATGTCATCAAAATACAGCACCAGAAAGGTGACTATACTCCCACTAGCCTTGACATATACGCAGGACTCATCCTCGCTCCTAGAGAAGCCAAACTCTTTGACTTTCTCATGGAAACAAAGATTCCAGCTGCGAGAAGCTTGTTTCAATCCGTAGATCGATCTCTTAAGCTTACACACCTTATTGGGATACTTTGCATCGACAAAACCCTATGGCTGATTCATGTAAACATCCTCAGTCAACTTCCCATTAAGGAAAGCGGTTTTGACGTCCATCTGCCACATTTCATAGTCATGAAACGCAGCTATGGCCAGCATTATCCTAATAGACTTTATCTTGGCCACTGGTGAGAAGGTCTTGTCATAGTCAACCCCTGGGGTTTGAGTAAAGCCCTTCGCAACCAGTCTTGCCTTGAAAGTGTGTACCTTCCCGTCCATGTCGGTCTTCTTCTTGAAGATCCACTTGCACCCGACTGTCTTTCGACCCGGTACGTTGTCAACCAAGTTCCAAACTTGATTGTCATACATGGACTTGATCTCGCTATCCATTGCCTCTTTTCACTTGGCAGACTCAGGGCCCGCCATTGATTCCTGGTAGTTAGCTGGCTCATCCAAATTTATCAGTGTCCTATCACTGACAAACGTGTCCCTATCCATAGTTATATGGAAGCCATAAAACTCGGGTGGCATGCTAACTCTACCGGAGCGCCTAAGAGGTAAGGATACTTCAGTCGGACCAACAGGAACTTCTTCCTCAGGTTGGTTGCTAGTTTCTCCTAAGGTTGTGTCATCTAATGACTCTTGAATTTCTTCAAGATCAATGGTACTCCCACCGTCCTCTTTGAATATGAGCTCTCTCTTTCGAAAGACCGCTCGTCTAGCTACAAAGACCACGTCCTCGCTCGGTCTGTAGAATAGATATCCAAAGGACTGTGTAGGATAACCAAAGAAGAAATACCTTTCGCTTCTTTCTGTGAGTTTGTCTTGAGTCTCTCGTCTAACGAAAGCCTCACAACCCCAGACTTTGATATGTGCCAACGAGGGAACTTTCCCCGTCCACATCTCATGAGGTGTTTTTGCAACCTTTTTAGTTGGGACAAGATTGAGGATATGGGCGGTAGTCTCTAAGGCATACCCCTAGAAGTGAATGAGAAGTGAAGCTCGATCATCATGGAACGAACCATGTCTAACAGGGTTCGGTTACGCCTCTTGGCAACACCGTTCAACTGTGGTGTTCTGGGAGGTGTCAACTGCGAAACTATTCCGCATTCCTTCAGATAGTCTAGGAACTCGATACTAAGATACTCTCCACCTCTATCGGACCTGAGCATCTTTATCTTCCTTCCTAATTGATTCTCTACTTCGTTCTTAAACTCTTTGAACTTTTCAAAGGTTTCTGACTTGTGCTTGATTAAGTAGATATAACCGTATCTACTAAAATCGTCAGTAAAGGTTACGTAGAACCGCGTGCCATCCTTTGTGGTTGATTTGAATGGACCACACACACCCGTGTGAATGATGTCCAGCAGACCCTAACCTCTTTCAAAAGTGTAACACCCGGTTTCTCATACAAAGTACACCCAAAAATTTTCAAACAATTATACATTAAATGGGTATACTTGTACTCAAAACACGGATAAAGATGTTATCATCACAAGTAAATATACAAACGGTCCTTACAAATTCTAACCAGGCATTACAAATAAATCAAGACAGCTAAAGGACAGGCTCTAAACTTGTCCGTCTTTCTTTATCACATGCCTTCCCCTATCACTGCTTCAGATACCTGCAAAACAACATACAACTCAAGTGTAAGCTTATAAAAAGCTTAGTGAGTAATCATTATTAACCAAGTCTCAACGCCCGATGTCTCTTTGAACTCATTCTCAACAAACTTTCTCATTCGCTCGTTGTGACTAAATTCATTTTGGATGGACTATCTCGGTCCCTCACTGTGATTAACACACTTAGCCATTTATACCAAAACAATATTAACACCTTATGAAACTCATATAACTTTTCTCTTTCTGCAATGAACAACTCAACGACAATATAATTAAACTAAAAGAATCAACAGGTAATTACTAACCTGTAACACATCTCATCATATATACAAACTATTATCCTGCAAAACATCTCATTATATATACCAAGGGTTAAAACAACACATATAAACTCATTCCACTTCAAATTCTATTCCACCCCGAACTCTATTTCACTTCAAACTCTATTCTAGCTCATTAGCCCTCTTGGCTTTATAAATTGACTCAAAACTCTTTAATGTGATTACATTAACATCTACTCAGTTTATACAATCAATATGTATACTCAACTCGGTTGTTGTTATTCACATATAACAATTCGCTCTACAATTGGGTTATAACAATAATAACTTAACATATATATATATATATATATATTCAGTCTACCATAAGGTAGATTTCTACTCAAGTACATAAGAGTACTCACCTGGTTTAAGTTCTATATGATCCAAGCTAACACCTCAGAAGATACAACGATCCTTCAATGATTACCAGCACCTACATAACCATATTCATACCAACAAAAGGTGAATATGTTGTTTTTCAACCATTCAAGCTTGAAACTTGATCACAGCAGTTAAAACTCGGGATTAGAAGTGTTTCAACACATCCAAACAAGTGTTATCTACTCAATTTTCATCTAATCACAGGTAGTACTTCACAATCCCTCGAAATTGACCCAAAATGACCAAATCAACCATTCAAAAGGGATAGAAGTGAACACCTTACCTTCAATAAGCTAAGTATCGAAAATTACTTCAATCCAACTCGTTTTAGCCTTCCAATTTGGTCCAAGAACAAAGAGGGAACGTTTTTAGGGTTAAAGAGAGGTTTTTGCCCGAGAAAATAACCCAACAAATGCTTGAAATCGCGTTTAAAAGGGGTGGGGTCGGCACGAAACCCGACCCGTGTCCGACAGCCCGACCCGGGTTCTGCACAACTCGACCCTAGCTTGACAGCCCGATCCGGTTTGACGCTAAGGCCCAAATGGTCTTTATCGGAACCCGACCCGGTTTCTGAAACCCGGTCCGGGTTTTTAATGGCACACGCCCCGGGTTTTGTAACCCGCCCCGGGTTAACTTTGATTCCATTTTTGCTCACTTTTTACGACTATAACACGACCCGGGTTCGACCCATTTGAATTCAACTAAGGTTTTAAGTCTTCCAACTCAACCCGGGTTGAACCAAAATTGTTTCTAACACTCTTTTTTTTTTAAAGTCTATCTCCTCCTAGTTTGGATTTCTATCCATCATAACTCGTATTATAACTCATCTAATCTCGTTTTTATTATAATTAATACAACCCTACCATAAATTAAAATTACGGTATTACAAGTTCTTACCCCCTTCAAAAGATTCCGTCCTCGGAATCTCTTGAAACAAAAAGGGATATTTTGACCCTATCCCCTCCTCAACTCCTCAAGGGACATCCGTACCTCTATGATGTCTCCATTGCACTTTTATCTCTCAATCTTTTTGTTTTGCAACTTTCTGACCTTTTTATCCAGAATTTGTTCCGGCATCTCTTAGTACTTCAATTTCTCATCTAATTGAATCCTGGTTAAAGGTACTCAAATGGATTTGTAATACAAGGTTCTTCTGAAGTGTGACACAGAATACATTGTGAATACTTCTCAACTCATCAGGAAACTCAAGCTTCCTAAATTCACATTACACTTAGAAATTTGCTCAGTCAATTTCTCTTTCTGTAAAATCTTAACGCCCACCATCTTCTTCATAAGATTTTATCTGTAGCCATATTGGTTATCACTATTGCCATATGAATTCTCACTCTTTCATGCACAAACTTCGTTATAGCTTCATTGACACCAGTGTATCTCACCTTACTTCTCAAGTGATATTCCAACACTATTATCGTTTACATAAATTTATCTCTATGACTCACACCGAGCCACAGTCTCAGCATACCATCCATTTTCTTCATAATACTATTTCCAATTTAACTATCTGAGATTCAACTTCCATTTTCAATCTCCTTGAAATGGTTTACTTTAACTCAATAAGGAAAACGATCTTACCGATTTCAAGCTCATTCTCTCTTTCAATTTACTCCTCCAATAACAACACGCCAGTTATTAATTTTACCGACTTGCACATTCTCATTGTTTAGAGTAGGAAAAATACTCATACAACCTAAAAGACACAGACATTCAATTGTCTCACTCGTATTATATAACTCAACAACACTAGGATATAAATCCAACAATAATAAAATATCAGAAACTATCTCGAGTTTCACCCACGTCTCTTCTGGACTTAACATTTAACCCTCGACACTTTGGTCACACAAGACCCTTTTCAGTTATTACATCACCTCAATTGTACAATGATTCTCTAAAATATCGTCTATCTCTGCTTCTATACCTCAGCATATAT
Source organism: Cichorium intybus (assembly GCA_023525715.1). Taxonomy (NCBI): domain Eukaryota; kingdom Viridiplantae; phylum Streptophyta; class Magnoliopsida; order Asterales; family Asteraceae; genus Cichorium; species Cichorium intybus. Next base: position 80,112,793 of record CM042011.1, read on the forward strand.
ATCAGGTTTTCACCAAATGTACCATTATAATTCTCTACCAATAATAGCTCCACTTCATCTCAGTTTAACAACATAACTCATGTTGTTTCTCTCGATGTACTCGCTTATTATATCATCTCTTATGTGGACAATCCACATCACACTCTCACTCAATCGATAATCATTAGATCTCTATTTCTTCTCGTCATTTCTGTGTCATTATCATCTCAATTTCCAATTCATCTGATTGACACAACATAGGTCATATATACAGCTCACCGAAATTTCTACACACGATTTAAAGTAATAATATCAAACACCGCAATCTCTACGGCGAGATCATATCTCATTATCCAATTTACTCATTAATCTCAATAAATAGTTCAAAATTATTATAGCAAAATTTATTACTCATCGTCTCATACACATAAATAGTTTTGTCATCTTTACACTCATGTATTTATTTCATTGGCAGTAATTGGGTTGATTGCTAAGGAACGAGTCCTATCAATCACAACCACAATTACTTTCCTTTGTTTTTTTTTTTTTAAGTCATATCTTCTCATTATGTATCTATAAAACTCTATCTCGTTCAACATGTAAGGAATCTCACACATCCTCAACACAACTGCATGATAAACATACTTACTCACAACAACACTTCTCAACAGTATTATTCACTGTATCATCTCACAATACCCCCATACTGTTACTCAACCTCTGATTCATCCCCTTCTCAACCCACAAGGCTTCAAGCCACACAAGCTTACCGTTACGTTCATATCTATCCATACGCAAGGATAACACATTTCTCATTACTCTGCATCACCATAAAGTATATGCATGTCTACACACAAGCACAACACTGCAGTACCACTCTAGCTCAACTTATGGTACCCCGTACCATCCTCCTGTCTCGTTACTCACACTATCTTATAGTACCTCGTACTATCTTCAAAACTTACTACTCAATAAAATCTCACGGTACCTCATACTGTTCGTCGACCTCATTGCTCAACACTCTCTCACGGTATCTCGTACCGTTCTCTGTTCTCACCACTCAACACTGTATCACGGTATCTCATACCGTTCTCTGGTCAAATCATGGTACCTCATACTGTCCTCTGATTTCATTCCATCTCTTCTTGACTCTGGTAGGTCTTCTCTACGGTCTCGAGCCATATAGACTCACCATTACTCCTCCTTTCATTTGAGTTACAAAGGTCCTCACTACTCTAACCACAAGATTCTCTTTATGTGGTTCCACCGAAATATATGGTTTCAATCTCAACTACTCTATATGTGACCCCACAGAATATGTGGTCTCAATCACATTTTCTTGTTATTTAGCCCCACAAATATGTGGTCTCTACCACTTTACTCGATATGTGACCCCACAAATATGTGGTCTCAATCACTTTACTCGATATGTGACCCCACAAATATGTGGTCTCAATCACTTTACTCGATATGTGACCCCACAAATATGTGGTCTCAATCACTTTTACTCAAGCTATAGGCCAATAAGACCTATATGAACCACTCTAGGTTCTCTCAATTATAACCACAAGGTACTCTTTATGTAGTTACTCAAATGTCCTTTGACATCTCTGTCACAATTATCTCATTATGTGACTATTTCAAATTACAAAAACTCAATACTCAACATACCGACTTATAATCGGATATAATGTGCATTCGTCCACACACTTACCATCTTTCTCAACTCATACTCTTTTGGCTATCTCAGCCACTTATTTTGATCAATCATAAGCACTAATCATATGGCCCCACAGAATATGTGGTCTCAACCATAAAAATACTCGTGCACAAAATCTCATCACATCTGTGAAACAACAAGCAATATATATATATATACAATATCAAAAGATTTATATGTTTTTCACTGTGTATATTCTCATTATACACACTTCTCCATGGTTGTTAAATACTCGTTAATCAACCACATATATTCTTAATTATATATAATCACAAAACACTCGTTATGTGATATGTAAATCTTACCTCAAATGGACACGAGATTCGTATCTCGATGTCGGTTACTACACTTTATATTAACAGTTCTCTAACACATGTATTATCAACAATTAAACACATATACTCGTTACATCTAACATTTTAAGTAAATTACTTACATACCTCATAGAAACATAATCTTATTTTCTCATTAGCTGAAACCTACATACTTCGGATCTCAACTCTCGAGTGTAATCGGCTACACTCACACGTCTCAACTCTTAACTCATGCTCAACTTATACTCATACTCTTCCTCATCATTGGTTGGAATTTCGCCTCAATCGGGATCTCATTTCATCTTCAACTGGAATTTCACCATCAACCAGAAACTCGTTTCATCATCAGCTGTAATCTCTCCATCAGCTAGAATCTAGCCATCAGCTGGAATCGCATCTCGTCATCAGCTGGACTCTCGCCTTAATTAGTATCTCATCTCATATTCAGTTGACATCTCATTATCAACTAAAGTTCTTGTCTCCTCGTTAGCTGATATCTCATATCAACCAAAAATCTCGTCTCATCATCCTCTATAGGTTCAACCAACTGTGACCAATTTCTCAACTCATTCTTCATCTGACTCAATACCTGTATTCACACATAGAATATAACACATAATAAATATGATAGAAGAATTATACTCAACTCATACTCTAACATCTGCAGCGGTATCTTTTCCAAGCATGTGATAGGGGCTCTCTCCTCCTCGGTTCAAGTCTAGGACGCTATACTCAAAGACCTAGTTCACTTAAACCATGCTCTGATACCAACTTGTAACACCCGGTTTCTCATACAAAGTACACCCAAAAATTTTCAAACAATTATACATTAAATGGGTATACTTGTACTCAAAACACGGATAAAGATGTTATCATCACAAGTAAATATACAAACGGTCCTTACAAATTCTAACCAGGCATTACAAATAAATCAAGACAGCTAAAGGACAGGCTCTAAACTTGTCCGTCTTTCTTTATCACATGCCTTCCCCTATCACTGCTTCAGATACCTGCAAAACAACATACAACTCAAGTGTAAGCTTATAAAAAGCTTAGTGAGTAATCATTATTAACCAAGTCTCAACGCCCGATGTCTCTTTGAACTCATTCTCAACAAACTTTCTCATTCGCTCGTTGTGACTAAATTCATTTTGGATGGACTATCTCGGTCCCTCACTGTGATTAACACACTTAGCCATTTATACCAAAACAATATTAACACCTTATGAAACTCATATAACTTTTCTCTTTCTGCAATGAACAACTCAACGACAATATAATTAAACTAAAAGAATCAACAGGTAATTACTAACCTGTAACACATCTCATCATATATACAAACTATTATCCTGCAAAACATCTCATTATATATACCAAGGGTTAAAACAACACATATAAACTCATTCCACTTCAAATTCTATTCCACCCCGAACTCTATTTCACTTCAAACTCTATTCTAGCTCATTAGCCCTCTTGGCTTTATAAATTGACTCAAAACTCTTTAATGTGATTACATTAACATCTACTCAGTTTATACAATCAATATGTATACTCAACTCGGTTGTTGTTATTCACATATAACAATTCGCTCTACAATTGGGTTATAACAATAATAACTTAACATATATATATATATATATATATTCAGTCTACCATAAGGTAGATTTCTACTCAAGTACATAAGAGTACTCACCTGGTTTAAGTTCTATATGATCCAAGCTAACACCTCAGAAGATACAACGATCCTTCAATGATTACCAGCACCTACATAACCATATTCATACCAACAAAAGGTGAATATGTTGTTTTTCAACCATTCAAGCTTGAAACTTGATCACAGCAGTTAAAACTCGGGATTAGAAGTGTTTCAACACATCCAAACAAGTGTTATCTACTCAATTTTCATCTAATCACAGGTAGTACTTCACAATCCCTCGAAATTGACCCAAAATGACCAAATCAACCATTCAAAAGGGATAGAAGTGAACACCTTACCTTCAATAAGCTAAGTATCGAAAATTACTTCAATCCAACTCGTTTTAGCCTTCCAATTTGGTCCAAGAACAAAGAGGGAACGTTTTTAGGGTTAAAGAGAGGTTTTTGCCCGAGAAAATAACCCAACAAATGCTTGAAATCGCGTTTAAAAGGGGTGGGGTCGGCACGAAACCCGACCCGTGTCCGACAGCCCGACCCGGGTTCTGCACAACTCGACCCTAGCTTGACAGCCCGATCCGGTTTGACGCTAAGGCCCAAATGGTCTTTATCGGAACCCGACCCGGTTTCTGAAACCCGGTCCGGGTTTTTAATGGCACACGCCCCGGGTTTTGTAACCCGCCCCGGGTTAACTTTGATTCCATTTTTGCTCACTTTTTACGACTATAACACGACCCGGGTTCGACCCATTTGAATTCAACTAAGGTTTTAAGTCTTCCAACTCAACCCGGGTTGAACCAAAATTGTTTCTAACACTCTTTTTTTTTTAAAGTCTATCTCCTCCTAGTTTGGATTTCTATCCATCATAACTCGTATTATAACTCATCTAATCTCGTTTTTATTATAATTAATACAACCCTACCATAAATTAAAATTACGGTATTACAAAAAGACCCTTTGAAAGGTGATTTATTCATCTTTCCTAACAGACAAGATTTGTATACATCATCCGACTTGAGGTCGAATGATTCCAACACTCCATCCTTTTGGAGTTGGGCGATGCGTTTCTTGTTGATGTGCCCAAGCCGACTATGGCACAGGCATGCCTTTTCTACATCACAAGTAGAATCAATATAATTTACACAATGTCCTAAATTGTCAACACATTCAATAGTTTCATATACACCATCACAAGGATAAGTAGTAAAAATCAAAATACCATTTTTGAAAACAGAAATTGAACCAATTTTATTATCAAACGAAAACTGAAATCCTTGTCTGAATAATACGTGAAATGAAATAATGTTTCTTGCCATTTCTGGTGAATAGCAATAATTAAACAACTCTAAGCTAACATCACTACTAAGCACTAAACTATATGCCCCGATCTTGGTAACAGGGGACGATCTTCTATTACCCATGATCAGGTTCAGTCTACCGTGCTCCACCTCTCTGCTTTCCTTTAGGCCCTGCAAATCAGAACAAATGTGAAAACCACATCTTGTATCAAGGACCCAAGAACTAGAAGATGGTGAGTTTTTAGAGATAGTGTATATACCTGCTGTCGATGGCTTTACTTTCCCATCCTTGACGTCCTACAAGTATTTGGGGCAGCTTCTCTTTCAATGGCCCTTTTCTTTGCAATAAAAGTAGTCGGCTTCATTGGGGTTGGCCACACAAGGAATGTGGGAATACTTGGTTCTCGAGCCATTGCTGGACGACCCGACCTGAACCTTCTCCCTCTAATTTTGTTTAGGAGGGCCCTTCCGTTTCTTTCCTTTGCCACTTCCAATGGCTAAGACAAGCTGATTAACCGAGGGTACACTTTTACCCTTCATCCCGTCTTCAGCAGTCCTAAGCATACGATGCAATTCAGCCAGGGTAGACTGATTGTTGTTCAAATGATAAGCCAGCCTGAACAGGTCATAAGAACTCGGTAAGGAGTTAAGCACTATGTCAATGGCCAACTCCTCGTGTACAGGCATCACAAGCTTCCTAAGCCGCTCCACGTAACCTTGCATCCCTTTGCACGTGAGTGCAGATGGACTCTCCATCTCTAGGCTTGCCGTTCGTGAAGTCCTTGACCACTTCGCACCTCTCGATGCGCTATTTCTTACGGAACTTTTCCACAAGCTCCTTATGCATCTCGTAGGGCCAATAGTCTTCATATATCCTTTGGAATTCGGGGTTCATTGTGGCGATCATGATGCATGCCACTTTGGTCGCATCATCAGAATGTTTTTGGTACGAGGCAAGTTCCTCGGGAGTAGCAGTTTCAGGGTCAATATCGACAAGCTCAGTCTCGAGTACATACTCTTTGTTCTCGAACCTTAGAGCCATCTTGATATTTCTAATCCAGTCATTGTAGTTTGTCCCGTTCAATTGAACCTTGGAACATAACGAGAGGATTGAGGTAACATTGGAGTTTGAGTGGGGAGCGGATTGATCAGCAGAAGACATCTATAAAAGAATGTAAGTTTAATTAGATACTTGTCGGTCCTTATAATTAACCCAATATAAAATAAGGCTAGGATCCAACTACAACAATTTACAACATAGAAGAGGGATGCCGTAATCTATTTGCAAATTTTATAAAGGTAGGCGAATGACGATTCAGCCAATTCCACCGCGGAAAATAATCTTATTATAATGGAATTCCTAGTTTCTTTTGAGATTTATTGAACTGTTCAATAGCATGTTTAATATCAGATATGCCCCACCGTTTGTGACTGGGATGCCGAGGATCACAAACCGGGTGTGAATAACCATGCAAATTAGCTTGGTACTATCGGGGTCCATCATCATCTCAAATTGATGTGCCGGTAAACCACACACGCTCCATCAACAATGATAACACCCGAGAAACCCATTGCCACTCTTTATGAACCCCCATTGGTGTGCCGGTAACCCACACACGCTCCACCAACGTTTCACAAAGTGCAATGTGCAATTTCATGGGTTAGCATCAAATTCATATTTTTCCTAAAGTAACTAGATTGGGATTTTTTTGTAAAGGTTCTAGTACTTTGATCATTATACTTTTAATGATTAAGCGGTCCTATCAAACCCGTTTGGCTAACGACCCTCCACTAATCAGGCGAGCGGTGGGTGAGAGTGTTCACCTTCGTGAATGAGGCCTACTATTGATTTGACTAACCAATTTGATCTTATACATATAGTATTAACTGTTAATAACATATATAAGATATATTTTAAAACCCTTTAAAATATTCAAGGTTTATCTTTTAATTTTTCCAAATTTAACTATTAAATTTAAAATTAAATTAAACCTTTAAATAATCGATTTAATCATCTTTTAATTAACAATTAATTAAATTAATTAAATCTTGATATTTTAAACTTTTTAAAATATTTTTCGGATTTTATCTTTTAATTTTCGAAAATCTTAAAATTAAATTAAATCCTTTGAATTATCATTTAATTAACAATTAATTAAATTAATTCAAATGTAGATAGGTTTTACCAAATTAATCAAATTAATTTTAAACCTATCTTAAACCCTAATTTTTGAATCCAAACAATGGGTTTAAGGTTATCCATTTAATTAACCAATTAAAGTTACCAAAAATAGAAAACCTCCTAAAACCCTAATAGGCATTATCGAAAATTACTAAAGGGGGGGGGGGATTAGGGTTTCCAAACCCCTAATCCAAAAAGTCGATCCACATGAAATTAGGGTTTATAAGCTTTAAACCCTAATTTTTAGGAAAAACAGTTATAACTATTCAACAAGAAAACAAGAACAGGCTCTGATACCACTGAAAGGTTTTCTGCAAATCAATGAACTAAAATCTAAGTTCACATCCAACCTATGAGGATCTATGTTTTCTTCTAATTGAGCATATAATATTTCCTAAAAGGCCAATGAAAAATTTCTAAAGAATAAAACCAGAAACTAACCTTTAGATTTCTTGGAAGCAAAGCAACAAATATTTCTTACCTCAAATAAAGTCACACCCAGGGAGCAGGAGGGGAGGGTCACGAAAATTCCAGAGAGAACAGAAGGGAATAGCTCTTGATTATGGGGTCCAAGGGTCCCTATTTATAGGCTACCAAATGACCCTTAGAGATAATCCTCGTTTGACTTTCAAACAGAGATAAACCCAATCTCTAAGCCATTTTCCAGATTATTTATACGCGCGTCGCGGCCTATACATTGGCGCGCCGTGCATGTTAATTCAACTATTGAATTGGAACAACTTTAGCCCCTGTCCTCCTGATTAATCTAATTAATGCCACAGAAATCAATCTAATTAATTTCTGATTAATTATTAATCAAATAATACTATTAATATATTATCTTCATAATATATTAGCAAACAATCTCTTGATTTATTAATCATATAATAAATCAACCTTTCTCTCTACTTAACTTTCTACCAAACCTCCATATATGAGGGCAACCCAAATGGACTATGCTACTATTAATTAGGTAAATACTAATTATTAGTCATGGCTTAGACATCTAATCCAACAATCTACTCCACTTATATAGATAACAATTAGGAAGGTAAAAAGCCGTATACATTTAAAAAGTAACCAACCCTAAATATCAATATCGGTTAACATATAAAATATCATTTGGACCAATGATACAAAAACAAAAATCTTACAAAAAAAACATTAATCGTATAAGTAATTAATAAATGGCTCGTGGATTTTACTTATATATACACGAATTTTATGCATATTATTTTAAAAATAAAAAAATCTAAGATGAATTTCGTTTCAACCTAAAATAAACCATTCCATAAATAAACATCCATTTATCATAACTAAACAAAATATTGAAAATCCATACGTATTCAAACTTGTTTTAGATAAAAACAAAAAATATAATAATCAATCATTAATCCAAATAATTAGAAACATAAGATAACTACAATGAAAAAATATGATCTAGAATTGATTTGTTTAAATACAACATAACAACCTAAATAATGCTATAGACTTCTCGAACTCAATTCTTCTTATTCTTCAATGGACAATTTCTAGCATCATGATGTACATATTCCCCACAACATGCACATTTTCTCTTGTCTCTTGTATTTTTCTTAATGACAACCTCTTTAAAGCTTTTCAATCTTTTCCGATTACCACATCCTTTGTTCCTGATATCTTTTGGATTTTCAACATCAACATCATTTGAAGAATCTACACCAAGTAATATATCAAATTGATCACTCTTGTTGGGCTCTTCAATTACACCTAAACCACCAATAAATCTTGCATTCAATTCCTTCATAGCTTTAAGATATTCCTCCAATTTGGGTTTGTCAACACTAAGTGTATTTATAGTATTCTCAACCGATGAGAAAACATCAATAGCAATAGAATCAATCACATCATCCATTTCAGCAAACCAAAAAGTCTTCCTCAACATTCCAATAGGAATTATACCACGTTTCCATCTTCTAAGTATATACTTATTAGGTATCTCATTAAGCTTGAAGAATCTAAAGACACAAAAGATATGTTTACACAAAATTCCATGCTGCTGAAATAGGATGCACTTACAATTGAATTCTTCACCACATGGATTATACATAACCTGAAAAATTATAAACCACAATATATGAGAATACATAATACAACAACTAGATACTATATCATGAAAACAAATATGTATAATCTAAACTTGCATACCTTGAATTCATTATCAGATAACGATACATTTTAATCTTCAATGCTTTCTTCATTATCAACATTTATTCGTTTCTCCTCAAGAGGAAATGGGTCCTTAGCCTCCATTATAATGAAAATGTCAATTCCATTCACATTGGATTTGCTCGTTTGAAAACAAGCAACAATAGATTCCTTGATTTCATGTTGAACTTCAACAAAAATTCTTCTTGTGTATACCTTAGATGCATGAACCTCAATATTCAACGTAGAAGGTGTTCTAGGATATGTATCATCATCCTTGAAATTCAAAACACTTTGTGTATGCCTTTGTTTCTCCATAGCAGACTCAAATGCGATCATAAAATTAACCAATGTAGTATTAGAATTCGTATTGGTTTGGAATGAAGCATTTGAGCTTTCAGAACGTGATGTTGTATACATCAATCCTGACATACTAATATGCTTAAAATAAGCAGGAATCCATTGCTCTCTTAAAGTAAACATATCAATAAACCATCTTGTTTCATTGAGATTATAATCTTGGACAAAAGAATTGCAACCTTTTTCAAATTGAATCACATCCATCCTAGAATTCCATACTAGTGAATTAAACCTCCATTTAAATGCAGAATTGTTATACAACTCGGTACACACCTTATGCTGAAGCTTAGATGTGATATGCCACATACATAAACAATGACTTGACTTATCAAATACTTGCTCAACAGCCCTTTTCATTGATGGATCCTGATCAGATAGTACTAATTGGGGTTGCTTCTTGAAAGCTTTCATAAAAGACTCCAACAACCATACATATGATTCTATTGTTTCATAACTAATCATACCAACACCAAATGTAACACATTTCTTATGATTATCAATACCGGTAAAGGGAACAAACACCATATGATACCTAAGAAAAATAAAATGTATTATGAAACAAATAATAAATAACTCTTTATAAAATTCTAATAAAAAAATACACTTAATTGTTAGTTCTAAAGGTAGCATCAAAAGACATAACATCACCAAATTCTTTATATTGAAGCTTGGCAGTTTCATCCGCCCAAAACATACAGTGAATCCTCTTGTCTACAGTCTTGTACTCAAAAGAGAAATTAGGAACATGTTTAATACGATCAATCATCTTGTTAACAAGAAACTGAGCATCTGATTCTCCTAAATGACAATTCAAATCACGTGAGAAATTCTTAAAATCCTCAACATTACCACCAAGATATGTATATCCACCAAATAATGCTGCATGAAGCCTATGTGATATTGTTGGTCCAACACCTTGGCTTCTCATCTTAAATATAAATAACTTTTGATATATATCCAATTTCCTTTTGGTTTTGGAAAGATGCATGTTCTCTTTTGTATACAAATAATGATTGTGTTTTTATTCAACCTCATAAACAATAAATTCATTTGAGCCAGGAATAATCGCACACTTAATACGTGCTTCACAATTTTATCTAATAAGATTGCAATTCTTTTTTGACCGACCTTTTGCATCCAAAGTATCGACTTCAGAAGTGTTAGGTACCCCTTCACGATTGCACAAAAAATATCTGCGAACAACATTACCATTCACCTTCTTAACTGTGGATTTCCTCACATCAAACCCACTCTCTACAGCATAGAAGTAATACATAGCTTTCACATCATCATAAGAAAGGAATACAGAACCAGCAATAGGACGAATGTGATCAGGAACATCAGGAACAGTAAAAACAGAACCACCATTATACATAAATTCATTATCCAATGTTGATTCATTCTGTGTAGAATCAACTAAAAAAATAATTAGACTAATTAAAATATAGTACGACTATTTCAAATCATGTAACAAAAAAATTATATATTTACATCATATATATTACCATTATGTTGAGATGTAGAGGTGAAATCATCAAAATTATTTGAATCACGCTCAAAATCATCATTCATGTTTTCTACATTATTTTGACGATCTTGAGTACCTTAGATTAACAGAAATTATAATGGTTAATACGACAACAATAATCAAAACACAATACAATAAACATAAATTACCAGATTCAACTTGAACATCATTTGTAGTAGCATTATTAAAAGAATGTTGTAATTGAACCATCGGTTGTGTTGCCACATGGTTTTCACTTGAGAACATTTAGGATAAATAATAATAATATCAGAACAATCAAAAATCAACATAATTATAAAAATATATAATATTTTAAAATGAACTTTATTACTTGAAAATATTAAGGATTACATCGAAAATGATACTAAGAAGAAACTCTGAAAAACAATAAACCCTATAATATTTTGCCAAAATCTACTTCTCAACACTACGAAAACAACTAAAATTACGTTGATCCTCACACTCGTTCTTCTTATGTGGACAGTTGCGTGCATCATGATATCCTAACCTGCCACAATAACCACACTTTCGAGGAGGACGACGATTCACAGTGGGTGGGTTTACATCTCTTTGAAGAACATCATTTGCAGCATTATCATTCGAAAGTGACATCTTGAATATAAATAAAATAACTGATAAACACAAATAGATGGAATAAATTCTTGTGATTGGAAATTGAAGATAGCTTCTTAATTATATGAATCGATTTGACTAGGTAAACGGAAACGTATGAAACGATTCCTTAAAAAAGGAAAATCATATTTTATACATAATTAGTTTTAATGTGAATTACCTTATTACCCTTTACCCTAGAAATCAATCTTCAAAACCGTCAAAGATATATATATATATATATATATATATATATATATATATATATATATATATATATATATATATATATATATATATATATATATATATATATATATATATATATATATATATATATATATATATATATATATATATATATATATATATATATTTATATCATACGATTATAGATAGTTCTCATGTTCTCACAAATAAACAGGTTCTCACGTGATCCTAATTCTATATATATATATATATATATATATATATATATATATATATATATATATATATATATATATATATATATATATATATATATATATATATATATATATATATATATATATATATATATATATATATATATCATACGGTTATAGATAGTTCTCATGTTCTCATAAATAAACAGGTTCTCACGTGATCCTAATTCTATATATATATATATATATATATATATATATATATATATATATATATATATATATATATATATATATATATATATATATATATATATATATATATATATATATATATATATATATATATATATATATATATATATAGACACACACACACACATATATTAGCGGCGACACACATTAGCAACGACGACTATTAGCGACCACATTTGACTAGACGATGACAACCTTTCCAGGCGAGGCAAAAATTACAGTGACAACTAAAATAGAGACGAAACTTTAGCGGCGACTTATTAATGGCGTTGTGTTGCTGATAATACATTTATCATCGCTGCTAGTACACTTGTTTCTGTAGTGAGAACAGTTGGTACAAACAGTGGCGGAGCCAGAAATTTTGATACGGGGGTGCATACGATCGGAATCTAAAGTAATAGTTGTATAAAGTTGCTTAATATGAAAGTAGCAAATTGCAAATAATACAATATAAACAAAATGTACTATTGGACCCGTCGAGTTCACATGTCTTAAAACCGATCATTGATATCGTCATAAGGTTCTTGTAGATGTACATATTTTTCAATAATCTAATCTAGCCAAATATCCAATTTGTTACACATGACATATCAAACCCAAAAATTATAAGTTCGTAATTGGAGTTAAATTTAAACAATATATTAATTTTATACTTCTAAATTCTAAAAAACTAAAAACCTAATACAAACGCTTATTCGAGGTCTAAAACATAATAAAAAAACCTACTCGTCAAGCGTTAAAGTTCCGACGGTGGAGAAAATTGATGCATCAATTACTTCCATCAACTAGCTAGTTGTAATTAAAACTTACAATTGATCCGGTTCTTTTTTTAATTTTGGCTTGTGAACATTCTCTTTAGAGGTTATAAAAAAAATTACTAAATCCTATTAACTAGCCCATCATGTTTGATTGGGCCTTAACACTTTTTTGATATTTGTGTAGCAAGCAAAACAAAAATCAATCAAAATACCACTTTTCTTGATGGGGGGTACAATACCTTTTATACATGTTAATTTATTAAATATAACATAGCATATATATGTATAAGGAATTTTATTGGGGATGCAGTTGTACCCCCACAGGCCCACATGCATCCTCCATTGGGTTCAAACATCCATAGGTGACCACTACTAAAAAAAGGCTTTTCATGACAGACATTGTTTGTCATAAATGGCCATAGATGACAGACAAATATTTGTCATTGGAAGCCCGTCATAAATTAAAGATGACAGACATTTGTCTGTCATAAATTTACGACAGACATTTATGACATGCATTTACGACAGTTTATTTGTACGTCGTAAATGTTGATATTTTAAAAAAAAATTGATAGCTATTTTACTGCATAAAATGACAACAAACATTTTATATATATATATATATATATATATATATATATATATATATATATATTATAAAATGTACTAATATTTAAACTAAATCACATTTAACATCTCATGATAAAAAAAATATCATATATACAGAGAAACTTCACTACAAAAAAAGTTTTGGTTGTCAAAATACAAAGTAGAATTTTATTACAAATAAATAAACAAGAGTGCATTGCTAATTTTTGATGTCTTGGGTACAACTGCACCACTTTTTTCAAATCTTAACCCTTATATGACTATTCGCAACCGCACCACTTTTTCCTGATTGAGCCTATTTCCTTCCTTTGGACTGATTTGATCTTTAGGAAATGTCACATGAGGTTTTCTTGTCTCGAGACCTGCTCACAATTTACCACAAAGACTAAATTCCAATAAGATTATTTTGACCAAGTAAACGAGCATGACTCAATAGTCAATACTATGAAAATCAATTAATAGAAATTTGTTAACCATATATGAAGCCATTAACTTACAATTGACCGTATCTGCCCTTGTTCAAATCACCATGACACATTCATAATTAAAGGGGACGGATTTGAGATAAAAATCATGGTTTTCTTCACCGAATTTTTATAAGAAAATAAAAGGTAGCATAACTATTCACACACCCATTGGACTTGCTACTCAATAATTTATTGGAATAACTTCAAATTCTTTACAATTAATTTTGGAAAATATTTGTAGTATATAATCTCATATGAATTGATACATTTTGTTCAAGAACCATCATGTCTTTTTCTAAGCTTTGTGATATCATGTTTTTGTGGAGAATAATGTCTTCCAGCTCTGAAATTCTCTGTTTTTGAAAAGAGAAAAAAACATTTGATACATAAATTGTATGAAAGTAAAAAAAAAAAAAAACTTGGCAAGAAAACCATGGTAAAAAGATCTTGCAAAACATATATTTGAACCAAGAGATTCAGTTGTGTTGATAAAAGCCGATAACTCATTTATGTCATCTTTGTCCTCATATTTCTCTTTGGGGTTACCCAAATCTTGTTCAATTGATGAAGTATTCTACAATATAAGTTTTGATTAAAATATGAGTAGTGTTCACGTCCAGTGAAATATAATAAGGAAAATTGAACACAAGATTAAGGCATAAACATGTAGAATAAGGGGCATCTTTATTTTATTTATACTTGTAAACACTGTTTAAATGTTACACAAAAACAACCATACAAAAAACTTCAAAACAACCATATGAAAAACATCCAGTGAACAATCTAAAAACCAAAACAATCATACACTGATACATAGTCAATTAAGTGTTATACCTGTCAATCGGAATAGAGCAATCTGAAAACCGAAAGTCTGCATAGGACAGTGAAATTGGAAAACTGCAATCGAAACACTGGAACAAATGTGTGCAACCGAACACTGCAATCAGATATATATGATAATGCATTCGTATTTCATCACAGTAGAATCTACATATAAATCAAATTAGGGCTAAATCATACACAGGGATTATGTACTTAGAAAGTTGCAATTGGCGGAGGTGGAGCCACGGGGGGAGAGCTCCCGCTAGAAAATGTAGAAGAAGCGATTCTCAAGAACACATATGAAGCATATTCAAAGTTAAACTCAAATACTTACCAACACGATAGACATTTTTTATAAAATGTCCTCTGTGTTTTTTTTTCTCTTTATTACGACATTAAATTACGACTGACATTTATGTCTGTCGTAAATCTTTAATTTTTACAATAAACGACATATTTTGATGACAAACATTTTTGTCTGTCATAAAAATAGTGTCTGTTATTGTTCGTCTGTTATTGAAAGTCATTTTTCTAATAGTAGACGTTTAACTTTGCGTAACTTTTTTCTCATATAAGGACGATTTCATGAAACAAAGTCATTTTAAAATGAGGAAAAACTATCATGGTATGCATGCATTTTCTATGTAACGATTACATCATAATCGTCATTTAATTTGAATCTGAACTTCCCATTTTGAAACCAAATGTCAAAGTTATCTGCAGATTTGTGACCCCACACAATCCACTACTAGCCATTTCAAAATTTGGTCACTGATGTTCTTTTTTATAATAATCTTTTGATTTTCCACAAAAGTTGCACCACCATAATTTTGATAAATCTTCAATGAATCAAGTTGATTACTTAATAAATTAGCATTAATATTGGTTTCTGTGAACATAATTAATTGATTTTATCAACAACAGTGGATATTTTAATATTTCTTGTAAGAATGTTGAGGTTTGATCCTACCTGGATGTTTGAACTTTAAGAAAAAGATGAAAATGGGAAAATAAAGAGAAGCATCGGTAGCTAGCAAGCAACATTTTCCAAGATAAAGCACGCTTTGGTTTCCAAAGTCAAAATAAATAGGACATAAAGATGTTTAGAGGGTACAAGGATACAAGTTGTCTCTCTTCTTTCCCGAAACAAAGAAGAAAAGAGCCAACGAAAGTGAAAGTTAACCAAAAAGGAGCATAAGAATTTCAGCAACTAAGTGACCGATAAGCTCCTGGACAACCCTTTTCATTTCACTTCATGACGATCTTGATCTTCCTTCAGGATGTAAAGGGAAGAGCTCCAGCGTTTTATTATCTTCCTCATCTTTTTCCAAGCACTCAAATGACCAACTTCTGCACTTCTTGTATGGACTCTCCACTACTTCTCCCTTCAAAAATATTAAAAAGTTGGTTTATATTACATGCAAGCACTAAACTTTTACAATACCCACAAGAAAAAGATGACATATAAGTAAAGAAAGTAGGGTATGGAAGCATACTCTAGGGTTTAACGAGATGGAGTTGATCATGGTGGAGGCTGGGGTCGATCTTGGTGAATGGTTAAGACCGAGGTTGTTACGTTTCTGCTTCTGTCTTTCACGTGCTTTGTGATTCTGGAACCAATAGAACACGTTCTTGCCTTCTATCTTGCCATACTTGCATAGTTGTGAGGTGATTTGTTCGATCTGTTGCGCGTTTGGAGTCCGCATTCCCCCTCTATATAACATCTCTAAGATCCCAATTTGCTCTTGTGTTGGATTCCACCTTGTTCCCCCTGGATGTGTCTCCACCTGCACAAAATTCACCATTCTCATCAAGTTATTTTAGATCCCAAATGAGAAATGAGTTATCTACTTATTTTTTTTGTGAGGATAATATCTTCTAAAGAGAAAAAAATATTCCATATCATGTCATATACATGTTTAAACAGTGAAGATCCTTGGCAACTGTAAGCACATGTACAAGTGAAATTCAATTACTTTTAACGAATATGCACAGTGTAGAGCTCAGCATAATGCGCAGCTTGTCTTGTAGTGTACATGTCATAATCTGCATGAGTTTATACATGAACGCAATTAAACATTAAGAGCTAATGATCACCTGAGGAGAATCTTTCTTGTGGTCGGGAGAAACAAGTTGAATGGGACAACTTTCGGGTCTAATGAAGCTCTTGAGGTCAAAAGCGGCTGTGGCATGGCTATTACTACTACTGCTATTGCTAACGCTAATATTGTTCATGGTGAAACAAGTGTCGGTACTACCACTACTTGTAAGGTTAGGTGTGAGAGGGTGCAAACGTTTGCAGACGCCAAGGGTGAGGCCAGATGATGAGGATTCATCGTCCCCCCAGAACCCACCACCACGTGCAAATTGATGCACCTTCATGCTGCTAAGTCCCATGGATGGGTAAAAACATGGTTGATGGAGAGTGTCAATTATATAGACATATAGAGAAAGATAGAAACAAAGGGGTTGTCATCATATCATGGTGAATTATGCAAATGAAGGGGAAAAAGGAGGGAAAGAAAAGCAAGAAAAAGAAAGTGGGTGCCCCATGAAGAACCAAGACCAAATGATGAGGTGAGGTTGACTTGAGCGATGAAACTTTTTAAAAAGGAAGAACTCTTAATCTAGAAAGAGAGAGAGCGAGAAATAATGTATGGACGTGTGGTCTAGATCGGGTGAAATTCTTTCTGTCAAATATTGATTATTAAATAATATTCCATTTTAATAGAAAATACAAGATTTCCACACCAACCATATGACTTTTCCCTTTTAATAAAATCCAACATTTTGAAGATATTTATTCCGGATTGAGGCCCATATTTTTAATATCCATAGATATATTCTGTTCCAAACTGAAATGCACTCCAATAATGGAAGAGAACCTACAAATATGTTTAGTGGTCTATTAGCACAATTAGAAAATGACTTACCTAAAGAGTTAAAGAGTAAATTGAATATTATTGATTGTTCTTTTATAACATTAACCGACAAATATTTGTTAAGAAAACCCCATTCGAATTACTATAAAAACGATCAAATATTTCTCTAGCAACATAGAAAATTAAAGATTTTTGTTGAAGATCTTAACGTTTAAAAGAAAAATCAATTCAAATGATGCAATAAATTTGAAGAGATTGTAAATGCGTGTGCGTTGGGTAGTCTAATCAGGGGGTTTGGGTATTAGCTTTTCTTGCTTTAATGATAAGGTGTCTATGCTTTTCGGTGGCCTCTTTGGCTGTGTTTGTGACTTTATTTGCTATAAAGTGAGATGAGAGGGAATGAGAAAAGATTCCTCCAATCCCAAAACTTGAAAATGGGAACTTTTTTTTATTTCATTTTCAAGATACGGATATGGGAATAACCCATGTTTTCTTTTCTCTCTCAATCTGTGTTGTTTTGGGTGGGAACTGGGAAGTGAAGGCAGCCTTTAAGTGGTAGAGAATGTTGAAAAAGAAAGCAAAATTTTTTAAGTATAACAACAAAAAGGAAACCCCAAATCTATGTGATATCTCTTGCTATATATATAAAATTCTCCTATTTTTCTTTGGAAACTGTAGCCATTTTTCTAAAATAAAGCGTATTTTAGAACCCCACTAACTTTGTGTAGAGGTAAGACCCATGTTAATTTATGGTATTATGGGTTTACTGTTAAGTTTCTTTTTATAGATATCTGAATTAATTTGTCATTCCAAGAAGAGAAATATGATGATTATATCTGTTAATAACCGAGCGTTCACATGATGATACCAAATAGAACTGTATGACGATTAGTAAATGGATGTTTGACAGTGCGACTTTACTTTTCATTCTGTAGAAAGAAAAAACATGTACTGGCTTTTTCTTTCTCAAAATTTTTGTTGTGACATCCGGCATGCACTATGCTAACAAAAAAAGACCTGGGTTTGTACAGATAGTGAGAACCTTTTAACCACTAGTATTTTGCAAAAGAAAAAAAAAAAAAAAAAAGACGGAATGTATTTAATCGTTTTGGATGGATACATTAGACATTAAGCATTAATTGGGTTAAATGGCAACATTAAAATTTTATTTTGTCTTAGTTAATGTAAGAAGTATGTTTTACCTTTTCACATAGAAAAACTTCCTAATGCTGCCGACCTGCCGTGACGTATATTATTGCCACGTCACTGGCAAGATCATGTTTCATGTATACAAACTAAAATAAAATTTCTTATAACCTAAATAATTTACTTTAATAAAGTTTATTTTTCTTTATTCTTTGTTAATGATATATACACAGGTTTTTGTTTGTCATTAGTCTTTAGGTTGTAAAACCATAGGAACAACAAAGAATTCATCCCTACTGCTTATCACAGACGCCGTCGATACCTACGCACAAACCAATTCATATATATTTCTTGCCTCATTCATCGTAAGTGTTGAACACCTCTCTCTTGCTCCACCTTCACCGGTTGACATCACTACACACACCAAACTAGGGGTGAGCATAATAACCGAAAAACCGAACCATAACCAATATAACCGATATAACCGAACCATTAAAACCGAACCACTACTAAAAAAGGTGGTGCGGTTTATGATTTTTATTAACCGAATCATAATGGTTCGGTTTTGGTTTTTCAGTAAAACCGAACCGTATATAACCGAATCGAACCAATTAATAAATATATATTTGAAAAGTATTTTATATATATATATATATATATATATATATATATATATATATATATGTATATATATATATATATTAATTATAATATCTTAATCTAATCCTTAAATTTTTTTAAATCAATGTTCAGTACAAACTAATTAGGAAACTAATAAGTCTATAAAAACTAAAAGTAACTAATTTGAGTATAATATTAAAGGTAAAATTTCAGTCTTGAAAAATAAAAATAAAAACACTAGAAATTTTTAAGTAACATTCCAGTAGCATTTAAACGATTCACTAATGTTATTGTGGAAAGGATGATAATAAAAAGGGAATATGGTTCCTTTTTATAATAAAAAAAATAATATCATATGATAAATGTAATAAAATTTTAAAATTAAATCAAATCTTTTTTTAAAGTTTGCATGGATTTTAGTGTATACTTATAAAATAATAAAAAGTTGATATTTTTTTAAAAGTTAATATCATTATTTTGACTTTTGAGACAATTTAACTTCTAAATTCATACAAAGCATACAAAGTTATAGATAAACGAACTTTAAAATTTTATATAATTATGGTTAACCATTATTAACCATTAACCAAAATCATTAACCGATTAAAACCGTTAACCATAACCAATATTAACCATAACCAATGGCTACTAAAATGCATTAACCGATTGTAATGGTTATGGTTCAGTTTTGGCCACTAACCGAACCAAACCGCCCCATTCTCATCCCTACACCAAACCATCTCATTTCCATAGCCTTTTCTTTTTCTACAAACACTTTTTTGATGATTATTTGTTTTTCCAGTTTTCAAATTCCTACGAGATTTTAATTACGAACTGGTGTTGGATGCGTCTGTTTTCTTTGCGTTTGAGTTCAGATTTACCTATAATGATTTCATATTGGTAGTCCAATTTCATTTGATAGGATTTGTAGATGATTTAACTTGTAATATTTAATCATGTATCATCTGCCAGACTTATAAGTTTGAGCAATCTATCTCGATAGCAGAATCTATAGATATGCAATTAAATATTGGTCAGATTTTGTTGAGAGAAAAAGAAATAGGAAACGGAATAATATGTTCGTTAGATTGTATACTCATGAAGAAACACATTTGGTGTGTCGGGATTGTGTTGATCACTCCTTGTTAGTCAAGATGCGATCGGATTGTGCTTGTGCAAAAGAGATCTTTAGTTGGGACTGCTCAACATCATCTAATCAAAACACATGTCTTCAACTTCATCATCCTTGTGACAAAAAAAGAATCATTCTAAAAGATCCTCTAAGGTGTACCCCTAAATCAAACAGATCAAATAATTTCAGATGCAGTAAAACGTAATAGAATTGATTCTACCACGTGTGCAACTGACCCTGATAGAGACCGATTCGAGGTGGTCAACCTCCTAAGAAATAGAGACGAGACGAACAATAGTTTTACTGATTTTTCTTCCTCCCCTTTAATACAATTACATAGTATTTAAATAGTAAAAATGCTGAAAATAAGGACCTACTAGAGATAATAGTTAACCACGATCTAAACTAAAGTAAACATGCATGCTACGTGATAAACTGATGATTGGAAGTTAAACCATATAGGGCATTGACGACAAATAAGGAAAGCATTGAAAAGTGTTGCAAAAGTCATGCCCATTTAATACATTATATCTTCAATGGATCCGGCCATGGAGGGGGTCTTACATACGACCCGAGACACGTATCAATTCCTCCACCCTTAAAATGGACCTTGTCCTCAAGGTATTGTAAGTTAGTGTGAAGACTAATGAGAGCGTGAAAATGTTGGTCAAGCGGCTGAAAAGTAAGCGAAAGAGGTAGGACTTGCACGAAGGTATTTTTCTGTGGCGGCGGTTGCGACGATGGAAGTGCTTGTTGTGTTGACAAGGGCGTTGACGACTGTTGTGGTGGCGACGGTGGCGGTGGCGATGTTGTTGGCGAGAGCAATGGGGTTAGGTGTTGGGATTCATTTTTGGCTAATATGTTTACAATGTGCGTTGTTGTTTCGATATTGGTTGTGATGTTGGTGATCATTTGCGTTATTAGGGCATCAACACGGTTGGCATTAGCGGTGAGAATAGTGATGAGGGCGGAGAGTTTCTCTTGGATATGTGGCGATGTGTCATCGGTTGACGGATCTCGACGGGGAGGAATGACGAACGTGAATGAAAGCACCATTGATAGAGACCGATTCGAGGTGGTCAACCTCCTAAGAAATAGAGACGAGACGAACAATAGTTTTACTGATTTTTCTTCATCCCCTTTAATACAATTACATAGTATTTAAATAGTAAAAATGCTGAAAATAAGGACCTACTGGAGATAATAGTTAACCACGATCTAAACTAAAGTAAACATGCATGCTATGTGATAAACTGATGATTGGAAGTTAAACCATGTAGGGCATTGACGACAAATAAGGAAAGCATTGAAAAGTGTTGCAAAAGTCATGCCCATTTAATACATTATATCTTCAATGGATCCGGCCATGGAGGGGGTCTTACATACGACCCGAGACACGTATCAATTCCTCCACCCTTAAAATGGACCTTGTCCTCAAGGTCTTGTAAGTTAGTGCGAAGACTAACGAGAGCGGGAAAATGTTGGTCAAGCTGCTGAAAAGTAAGCGAAAGAGGTAGGACTTGCACGAAGGTATTTTTCTGTGGCGGTGGTTGCGACGATGGAAGTGCTTGTTGTGTTGACAAAGGCGTTGACGACTGTTGTGGTGGCGGCGGTGGCGGTGGCGATGTTGTTGGCGAGAGCAATGGGGTTAGGTGTTGGGATTCATTTTTGGCTAATATGTTTACAATGTGCGTTGTTGTTTCGATATTGGTTGTGACGTTGGTGATCATTTGTGTTATTAGGGCATCAATACGGTTGGCATTAGCGGTGAGAATAGTGATGAGGGCGGAGAGTTTCTCTTGGATATGTGGCGATGTGTCATCGGTTGACGGATCTCGACGGGGAGGCATGACGAACGGGAATGAAAGCACCATTGATAGAGACCGATTCGAGGTGGTCAACCTCCTAAGAAATAAAGACGAGACGAACAATAGTTTTACTAATTTTTCTTCCTCCCCTTTAATACAATTACATAGTATTTAAATAGTAAAAATGCTGAAAATAAGGACCTACTGGAGATAATAGTTAACCACGATCTAAACTAAAGTAAACATGCATGCTATGTGATAAACTGATGATTGGAAGTTAAACGATGTAGGGCATTGACGACAAATAAGGAAAGCATTGAAAAGTGTTGCAAAAGTCATGCCCATTTAATACATTATATCTTCAATGGATCCGGCCATGGAGGGGGTCTTACATATGACCCGAGACACGTATCAGACCCTCTTCTCTATTCATAGTTCATCCTTTAGAGTTGAATGGGTACGAGATTTTCCATGAACATTAATTTTTGAGTGTTTTCATTATTAGCGAGTGTTTTGCACTTGAGATATTTTATAGGGTTTTAAAGTGTGTTCTTCATTCCCTCCAACTTAATCTGCATTATAACTGTATTCTTTGTGTTCAAAATTAATTATAAATTTTTTCTCCAAACTCTTGTCTAGGTTGATTTATAATATTTTAATCCGGCTTAGTTGTATTCACCCCCTCTACAACATTATTCAATCTCTCTAGATCCAACAACCGGTATCTCTATCTATTTGAGTATATATTTTCAAAGATCTTATTCACTTTACTCTAACTTTTATCTAATATATTTTCAACTATTCATTGTATTTCCTTTTGATGGCTAATCCAGCTAATAGTTGTTCAAGTAAGGTTCCACTCTTTAATAAAACAAAGTCTTTGTTGTGGAAAAGTAGCCAAAACCATCATCTCCAAACCCTTGACCATCAAATCCTTATAACAATCGTTGAAGGACCTATCACGCCATTGCCATTGTTCCTTCATCATCTATAGTTGATAGGCTACTCACTCAACTATAACACCCGGTTTCTCATACAAAGTACACCCAAAAATTTTCAACAATTTACACAACAAAATGGGTATACTTGTAATCAAAGCACGGATCAAGATGTTATCATCACAATAATTACATAAAAGGGTCCTTACAATCTTAACCAGGCATTACAAATAAATCTACTTCAACTAAAGGACGGGCTCTAAACTGTCCATCTCTCTTTATCACATGCCTTCCCCTATCACAGCTACAGATACCTGCAAAACAACACAACATTCAAGTGTAAGCTTATAAAGCTTAGTGAGAAATCTCAATCATACTCCACAATCTCTTTCAGTAAACTCTCTTTTCATTCTTCTTTTGCTAGTCTCATTAGCAATATTCACTCTCTCTAAACTCTGAAACCTGCAAACATATTAGCTTTACAAACACCAGCTAATTAGTAGTAATATCAACTCAATAAATAAGTATCTCAACTGATACTACTCATAAACTCAATCCCACATACTCGTATAAACTCATTTCACTATTAATTATGCTCAATTATAACAGTTATCATGGTTGTAGCAATCAAACTCAAAGACTCTTTAACTCACTCACTCTAGCATATACTCTGATCTTATGGTCAAGTATAGACTATAACTCGTCTCTTGTTATCCACAATTAACAGAATCACTTTAACTCTAAGCTACCACAATATCAATACAACACACATATATGTACAACATATATATTAAATCAATCTCTATGATTATCTCAGTCATTTAGTATATTCATTCAAACCAAGTACTCATATATAACAGTGAATTCTAAACCTTGTTTAACTCATACAATTATACATTAAATGGGTTAAAACAACACATATAAACTCATTCCACTTCAAACTCTATTCCACCCCGAACTCTATTCCACTTCAAACTCTATTCTAGCTCATAAGCCCTCATGGCTATATAAATTGACTTAAAACTCTTTAATGTGACTACATTAACATCTACTCAGTTTATACAATCAATATATATACTCAACTCGGTTGTTGTTATTCACATATACCAATTCGCTCTACAATTGGGTTATAACAATAATAACTTAACATATATATATATATATATATATATATATATATATATATATATATATATATATATATATATATATATATATATATATATATATATATATATATATATATATATTATGTATTCAGTCTACCATAAGGTAGATTTCTACTCAAGTACATAAGAGTACTCGCCTGATATTGGTTTAGTAAGTGGAACTCCCAAAACGCGCATACCGGACTCCTGATCGCTAGACTTGGTCGTATCACCATAGTCTAAATCAATTTCTCAATTATCCACAATTATCTCAATATCATTTATCTCACATATGTATATCTCAAAATAGGAAAAAGGAGTATAAACGGTAATTATCAACTCCATATTTACCGAAACCCCCAAATCTGCGGTTCTACTCATTCAACCGTAGGAACTCGACAATAATCTCACCAATAACTCTAAAGGCATCCACTAATAACCTACTAACAACGTATATCTCAATTTATAACTAAAACATGAAGATTGAAAGCTAGGGTTTGAAACCCCAAAAACCAAGAAATACTCACCTCGAGAAATTAGGAATCGAGCACGCGTTTACGGGGTTTGATTCGAGTCTCTCCACGCTTCCTAACGATTCTCCAGGCTTAATTTCATCAAAAATCGCATCTGGAGCTCTAAAAATCGAAATGGGTTTTGTTTCCTTCGAAATGAGGTTTTCTCACTTAAATAGCATCTGCACCGTAACCCGACCCGGGTTACAGAACCCGACCCGGGTCCACTTACGAAATTTCACGTTTTTCAGTCCAAGGCGCAGCACGGTCCAGCTTCTCCAACCCGACCCGGGTTTTCTCGAACACGACCCGGGTTCCTTAACACGACCCGGGTTACTCTTTTTTTCCATTTTTATTTCAACCCAACTCAACCCGTGTTTTAAAGCTCGACCCGGTTTGACCTTTCAAGAACCCAAGTTGTTTCTTTTACTCTTTTTAACCTCCAACTTCTCATAGATGGGTTTCTAAACATCTTAACTCGTGTTTTAACTCATCTAATCTCGTTTATATCAAAAATTAAAATAACTCTACCATAAATTAAAATTACGGTATTACATCAACCTAATAATGATCTCAACGATTAATGGTCAAGTTGTTTCATATTTGGAAAAATAAGCACAAGCGACTTAAAATTATGGATATCAGTGTCGGATCTGTAATAAGCAATGTCTTACCATATGATGTTTACCACCATTGTAAAGAGTTGTGTCATACCTTAGGATATGCTTGACACCCTATATATTGCATATAAAGGTATCAATGAGGTCAAGGAAAATAAACACTCGAGTTAATTTGAGAAGTTTTGTATGGGCAACTCACATTATGCAGTTGTACATAAGTATATGGATTTTCTTACCAAATAATGAAAATACATTTCACATCATCAACAATAATAATTGCATTCAATGATTGATCTCACAAAGTTTATGTAGTTACCTTTTTAATGTAAAAAAATACAAAGCTCACGATATAGTTTAATTGAAAGAAATGAAAGTCATGTATTCATGTGTCTTTGGGCTCTTGTCTCAAGAAAATCACAATATCACAAGTACCCTATCATGGATCTGAAAAGATATAGCAAACAGACTTGCTTGAATAATGATGATGAAATGAAGAAAGTGAATAGAGAAACTACCATATACCCACTAGGTGAATCCAATATTTGAAAACTAAAGGCATGCACTTGAGAAGTTTGTATGTCTCCAACTATTTTTCTTCTTTTAACTCTAGAAGGTCCAACCAAAGTTTGACCCAACCAATGGTAAGTGATATTGTACTAGAGACATTGGGATTATTACATTGGAGTTTAAATCAGTCATAAACTTTTAAGCAAAGTATCGTAAATTTCTTGTTATAGTTAAGAAGGAAAGTGGAAAATTGTTGCTTGCTGAGCATAAACAATGGGTACTAGAACCTACGTTATCTAGTAATGTAAAGAAAAATGAAATGATGTGGGTATTAATGAAGAAATGATTGATGATAATCAGAAGATGAAGACTAAAATAGAAAATGACTTGATTAAAAGTGGTATAATGTTGTAGATAAAGGGAGCTCTTTTAAGAAATATCCAAAGGAAGCTAAAAAACTAAACATTGCATCCAAGTGGAACGCTAGTGGCGCTGGACAGAAAGATCCTCTATCAGCTTCGTTTTTTGCATTCTCTTCAAGCATCTCCTACACTAGTCCCATCTTTACCATTAATACGACAATTGTTGCTATGTCCACAACCGGTAAGCACCACCACCTTTTAATCCCCTTTTTGATATTTCAAGGTGTGAAGGGGTTTTTATAGCTGAACGCCACCACTGCTACACTTCCCCTTCTATCGGAAAAGTCAGGTTAAACCTCTGCCACCCTCCCCTTTTATTGGACGAAATCACCACAACTCACCACTGTCGGTAATTACATCTCAAAAAAATTTTAAAAATTGATTTGTAGCGTGTTTGATATGTTTGAAGCTTTTGGGTTAATGTGTTTGATGCTCTCGAATTGTGCTATGATCTATATGATATTTATGGCTGTAGCTTGCCTGATATGTTCGAATTTTATCATTGGATTGTTAATGATTTGATTGTGTTGTTGATGTTTACTGTAGAATATTTTATGTTTGAAATATATTATGAATTGTGTGATGTTTATGTTTTTTTAGATAATATAAGGATGTTTATTTCAATTTCTACAATCTCTGTCATGTCTCCATTGATTAAGGACTTAATATATTAAGAACTTAATGCAATTAAAAGAACGTATTAGGGCGACACTATTAATGAACGGTTTTGATAAAAATAACAAAATCATATTGCAGCAGAAGACTTTTCAAGATCAAAAGACGAGTTTATACAAACACTTACAAGGATCTTATCGTTTATATCAATTGTAGCAACTAAAAGATGAACTCAGAAAAATTACCTCCCTGTTTTCTACAAATCTCCTAGCTTGAGATCGTATTCTTGCCACCTTGAATTGAATGCAGAGGATCCAAATCAGAATCCCTCTTTTGGTTCTCACCTAAGAACACCAGAAGAACAAACCGGCAGAACTTCCAAGGAAGGAGGCAAGAGGAACACAAACCCTAATTAGGGTTTGGAAAAATTGCCAAAGGGAGGTAGAGGGGACGGTTGGCGGCACCTTTAGGTGGAGAAAGGATGCTAGGGTTTCATCCCTAATTCTCTATTTATATGAAGTGTTTAGCTTAGCCACGAATTAAACCTACCTCCCTTTTTATCACTTAGCCCCTGGATTGTTTCCATTAATTAAACATGCTTAATTAATTAACATCCAATCCCTCTAATTAATTACATCAAATTAATTCCAAATAAATTCCTTAATTAAGTTAAGATTAGTTTCCAATTAATTTATCATAACATGAAAAATTAATAAACTAATTACTCCTAATTTATTTCTGTCACCCTTTTTCTTTTTTTGGGTTTTGAGGGCAACCCACAGGACGTGTTATTATTAGAAATATCACCAATAGTTGGACACTATTCCAACAGTCTCCCAATTTGATAAGTCATCAACTCTATATGCTCTAATACTTTCAAATAATCAATAGAGAGTATGTCATCCGATGCAACTGCCGAACTCTGATCAAAATCAAGAGATGACCCTTAGATAAGTGATCGATTATTCCTATGTTCTACATGATATCTTTATGAACTTGAGACATGGATAAGGTCAATCTCAAGGTTCAAAATACTGTTTCCCGATAGTGATTTATGATGACTACATCAGATTACTCAATTGAACACATCAAGTTAGTCAGGGCTCGGCCAAGCATTGAGTCACTCCTGTACCTCACTGCAAGTCGTCTGGATATCATGTTTTCCATTTGATTGTGTGCTCAATACCAAGCCGATCCGAAGATATCATCTAACTTCCATCAAACAAATATTTAGATATCTCAAGGGCACAAAATCTTTAGGGCTTTAGTATCCCATTAGCAATGACTTCAGTCTTCAAGCATTTACAGATGCAGATCATGTGGGTTGCCGCCTCGACGGCAAAAGCACATCAGGAGGATGTCAATTTCTTGGTGTAAAGTTGGTGTGTTAGCTCACAGGTTCTTTGGATGAAATCTCAACTTTTGGATTATGGGTATCACTTTCTTAAAATTACAATGTATTACGATTCTCAAAGTGCAATTACAATATCTCACAATCCCATTCACCACTTTATGACTAAATATATTGATATCAGATATCATTTCATGAAGGATCACATTTTGAAAGAAAATATTGAAATTATTTTTGTTCCCTCTGATGTTGAAATAGCTAATCTTTTCACTAACGCTATGGATCCCACAAAGTTCAATGACTTTCTTAATAAATTAGGAATGTTGAATCCTGATCCCCAATTCTTACAAAGTTAAAAATGTTTCGTCCGAAGCAAATCTCCTCGGACGAAGGTGTCCCTTTACTTTGTTGTTTAGATAACCTTTCATGTGTTTATGTATGAGCTCCTGGTGCAATCGCAGTTGATCACATTTCCATCCAAAACTATTAACTTCAGAAGAAGATAAGTTGTTCTAAGCAATAAATAAGTTCTTATGATTAGCATTTAATATATCATCCTTATTCTCACAATATTCTTATTCCAAATCGTATTTATTATGATATATTTAATGATATTTATTCACCTTAAAAGATTTTTTTAATCCAAAGTTGCTTTCAAATACTCAAACTGTCAAATAGAATGCTTGATTGGACATATGCCTCCCTGCATCTTACTGTGTCAGACGTAAAAAGTACCTTTTACGATATCATCATGAAAATTATTAAAATGCAAGACGATGCTTCCTTTTTTAATATTTAAAAAAAAACCGTCTGGACACAGTATTCTCTTTTCAAAACCTTAAAATTAAACGTTCCCTCCAATCTCTCCGCCTTCACACTTTCTCAACTTTCAAACCCTAGAACTTTGCGAATTGTTCATCTTCTTCATTCTTCATTCTTCAATCTTATTTCCTTTTTCTACAACAAAGGTGAACACCATTTCAGTTTCCGATCTCAAACCCACCTCATGTAATCTTCAAGAAGTTCTTGATCCCTCTGTGTATCATCCTTCTATCGACATAATTATCGAAATCTTGAATTCTACACCTCTTCGTGGTCCCTTAACCAAATCAACTGCTGCTATTCCTTTAAAATATATTCAAAAGGCTTATTCAACCACCGTGGTTGATAAA
Organism: Cichorium intybus; assembly: GCA_023525715.1. Lineage (NCBI taxonomy): Eukaryota > Viridiplantae > Streptophyta > Magnoliopsida > Asterales > Asteraceae > Cichorium > Cichorium intybus. The sequence goes on from CM042011.1 coordinate 80,142,818, forward strand.
GAGGATGATGTCATCTAGCTTCGTCTCATCACCGATAAGATCATCAAGTTGAAGAAGTCTGTTTTTCTAAAGGCGATCGATTTCACACCGGCTGATACCGATTCTTCCTTTCATCATCATTCCTTTAACCAAATCAAAAAATTTCTTAACTCTATCGGCTACAGAGAAATATTGGAACACATGAAAGACTTCAAGAAAGCACACTTGCCCCCAATATGGCAACTCTTGGCACATATCATCATCCGATGTTTATCTGGAAAGTCTTGGCACATATCATCATCCGATGTTTGTTTGGAAAAACTGGAGGAACCAACTTGCTAAATCTTTCCTGGTTAGAGATTATGTGGGGTCTATATAAAGGGAAGGACAACGACTATGGCACAATTCTTTGGAAGGATTTCAAGAAATTTGGTGCAGGAAACAAATACTTAATTCCTTGCTCAAGATATTGGGCGTTATCCATCGAACGTCTTCATACGTCGCTGAAGATTCCGGTTAAAAGGAGATCTCGAACGCTTTGAGGCATGAAAGATTAGACTATATGCTGCTCCGAGTTATCAATCTGCGTATGGAAAACCGTTACGACTTCCATCTATGATGATTGGAATGGTCTCTCTTAACTCTAAATTTCTTTCTATACACATTGCAGAAACGGTTCAATCAGATTTGACTAAACCTACCCATTCTGTGTCCGCATCCATGCGAACATCTCCATCCTAGCACGTGATGGCAAAAACAAAGGCGAATAAGTCAACCATTCCACCATTGAAGATTGTTGCGGATGCTGCCAAAGGCCTGGAGAATCTGAAAGAAAAGTTTAAGCGTTTAAGGAAACAACACGTAAGTCGCTAGGTTTACTTATTATGTCTTTTACCCCTCATTTTAACAACAGACTCTATTGCACCCCATATACTCCCAACAGTCTAGCGATGATAAAAGATCTACTGTCGGGTCAATACTAACCTAATCCTGTCATTTGTTCTTTTAATGAGAGAACCTAGTTCTAGTGTAACTTGAACAGAGTTCATTGGAATTGTTGGTTATGAGTATAAATGAGTGTTGTTGAGTGTCTAATATGTTTTGTTCTCTTGCAGAATCTGATTCATCCGATAATCAAATAGCAGATGAATATTATATTAGTGTTCTAAAATCCAAGAAGGTGACCACACCGAAGAAGAAGAAAGCAAAATTAACTTTTGTTGATCCTACAGATGATGAACCAACCGAATCCGAGCTTTTTCACTTCAAGCCCATGAGACAAGCTAGAAGAGAACAACTTTCTCCTGAAGAATTAGCCAAAAGAAAAAAGGCCTTGGATCCACAAATTGAGAAAGAAAGAGCTAATGTTGTAGCTCTTGAACATGCTAAATTGAAAGAAGAGGAGGATCGCCTTCTTGCTAAGGGAACCAAGGCTCAGAAGAAGAAACTCCATGAAGCTTAAAAGAAGGCTGCTCTTGATGCACAACTTGCTAAAGAAGCTGAGGAGAAGTTAAGGGAATCTGAAGCCAAGTTAAAGGAAGATGGGGAGAAGAAGAAACCTGCATCTCCTCATACCAGTCCACCAAAGGATGACATTCCTTTGATAACTCATGAAGAAGGATCTGGAGAAAATATGGTGGGTCGCCTATCCATCTCTCCGTATGAAAATTCACTTAGAAGTGATCCCTCTCCTTCTGCATAAATCAAATCCTCTCACATCATCAAGCTGCCTATTCCTCATACTTCACCCGTTTAGAGAATTCTCATGTGAAACGCTCACCATCTATAACACCCAGCCAAACATACATTGTACATCACATAAATTTTTAAACAAACATAGAGTTTATAACCAAACGATGTACAAGTATGTATAAAGCCACACGTCATATCATCATGAAGTACAGATACAAAATATACAAACAAAGAGTAACATGATCCAACTGGTTTAGTAACTAAATATAGGTCCCAAAAGTGACAAAAGATGGTAGCTGACCGGGGATCTCTCACTTCTCCATGACGTCCTTACCCTTAGATCCACCAGATCCTGAAACACCAAAAAACAACAACTAGGTAAGCATAAGCTTAGTGAGAAAACTTGAGAAACCACCAATTTGTAAAAGAATATAATAAGGATTTATTCACCAATTTATTTCATATAAGAAGAGAAAGATCGTCTTATTGCCCTTCAGCTCTAGACTATAAAAGACCAAAGGAAATCACCTCCTAAATCTCATAACAAAGATCCTGAAATAACTGTTGCATACACTCCTGATAGACCATGGGTGGATTTGATTCGCCCGTTGACGGATAGGGAGTATCGTCCGGCATCTACGTATGAACCCCCTTTGTTTTCTGGTCAAGACTGGGATTATCCAAATACTCCAAATGGAGTATATGTCAGGATTTTTGATCCTTTGGAAGGAGGCGTACCAGACCGATGTTTTGTTAAAAGACAAAGGCAAGAGAATTTCATCAAATCTCATCAGCATTCCACTTTCATCACCAGGGACAGAGCTACAGTCACCAATGTCAAATCCGTTAAAGAAAGAAAGTTCATGAAGTCTTCTTATTTTGAATACAAGATTTTGCGATCCGGTGATGTATCCATAGTCATCTCTCCAACAGACTTTCCAATTGCTAACCTTAATGATATACATGTAATTGGAAAAGTTCTCTTTAACAAGCTGAAGTCGAAACCCTCTACTGCTGCTCCTTTTGATTATGTGAAGAGGTATATGTCAAGACTTATAACATATTTTGTTGAAATGACCATGAACTTGATCAAATCTTTCCAGCTCCCACAGGCATAATTCTGGACAATCCGGTTAAAGGTCTACAAGAAAAAAATATTGATGTAACGGACGTCCCAGAAATTGGTGTCATCTACTGCACTGAAAAACGCCCAGAAGAGAAGTGTTTCTTTGCTCTATGTCAGAAGAGTCGTTACCTTAACTCCTTTTCTAAAAGAAATGGAGTTATTCACTATCTCTACTCCGGATGTCCTGCCACAAGATAAAAAGTCTATCATTTAGCAAATTGCATGGACAATCCAGGTCAGTAAATTTTTCAGAAAAGTTTTCTACTTCATGGAGGAAGTTACGAAGTAAATTCTGTGCATGGTCACTTAGTGGGAGATTGTCGAACCTTGAAAGTGATCATGTAACTTGTAATGAGACTTTAGTCTATGAGATCCGGAGTATGGAAACTGAACCGAAGGAAGAGTGAAATGCTGAGAGAACTAAACCGAAGCGAAAGCTTGGATCCGAGGAGATATCTGATGTGAAGCATATGTTAACCAAGATATAAAGATCTTTTAGTATCTTTACTGAACAGTCCTTTTGTACATTATGTCAGTACTTTTGTCTTATGTCAGATAGAGATGGTTCTATATTAGGAGACATGTCCACCCATAGCTTTCAGTACTTTTAATGTTATTTTATTAAGGTATGTGTCTCGAGATCTGCTTATAAATAGCCATCTCATATCAGTTGTAAGATTATCCCTTCTATTATTTATAATTTCACATTTCCTTGTCATTAACCTTAATCAGGTTTCATCAAACCCATATCAACTTAATAACAAATCCTTGTATCTTCAAAACCAATTTAATCAGTCACAAGACCACCTCGTCATGATAACTTTGACGATTAGCTAAGTAACCCACTCAATATATGTATACCATTAACATCACCTCAAGTTACTACAACTACTGAGGATTTCGTTGATCCAAATATGCATAGACAAAACATTTTTGAAGTCCATCAGTGGAAGTTCAATTGGATTTCTTTGGGTTTGCTGAAAAAACTATTTTGTTTGGCATTTTTTGCAAAACAGGATCTCGGTGGCAACGAATTATGTGTTAAGGGATGTTAACTTAGTTTCATCGGAGTGTTCATTTTGCTTGCCTCGTATGGAAGGTGTCAACCATATTTTTTCGATTGTCAGTTCTCTATGTATATCTGGAAATGGTTTTCTGATTGGTCGACCTTACTCCCTTCGACAATAACAAGTTTGCAGGATTCGAAATTGAAATTTGTCTGCAGGTTTGAGTAAAATTCCAGAAAATTAAAGTTGGATCTTATTTATGTTATGACTTGGGTGATCTGGAAGATAAGGAACTACCTAGTTTTCAAGAAAGTTAAAGATTTTGTGAAGAGGGCAGCGGATGAAATTCAATTATTTTCTTTCAATTGGCTTACATACAGAGCGAAGTTTAGCACTATTAACCGGAACTCGTGGTGTTGTTCACCTATGGATGGTTGTTTTGATGTTTTATAATTATATCTAGCGTCTCGCTAGTTGTTTTTATTTTTGATATATTTTCGTCGTTTAAGAAAGTTAGAGGTAAAAATAAAACATTACATGTATAACGATTAATGATTTAACACCGTATTATGACGTGGTTATTACACACAAATCAATTTTAGGGTCAGACTTACTTTACTCTTCAATCAATCATTATCACAGATTTTCACTAAATCAATAATACTACAGATTCTGCGGAAACATCACAAATATCACTATGTTTAACATTTTAGGAAACTGTCTTATAAGGGTAATAAACTTTATCGTAAGTACACATTTAGTCACTTATCCTTTTTTGTACACATATGACCATTAAAACCTTTTTTTGTATACACATTTAATAATTTATGTTATTTTTTGTACGCATATGAACACGCAACTTTTTTTTTCAATACACATATGACCATTAAACTTTTATTTTTGTACGTATATGACCACTAATGTGTACAGAAAAAGTTCTATATGTACAAAACAAACATAACTGACAAAATGTGTACAAAACAAAAGGTTTGATAGTCATATATGTAAAAAAAATAAGTAATTAAATGTGTACTTATTATTATTTTTTTGGAAACGGCAAATAGATCAACTGGTCGCCCCTCCGCATATTTCAGCAGAGACCCGGGTTCGAGCTCTTTTACAGGGCAAACCCTCCCTCTTTTTTTGGGATTTCCAAGGCAAAACTCCACCATGCAGGTTCAGGGATTTGAACTCCTGACCTCTCCCACATGTGTACTTATGATAAAGTTTATTACTATTATAAAAAAAACCATTTTTCTTATAGTCAATGCTCAATTTCTTGCAAAAACGATAACTAAAATTAAATTAGAAATCACCAAGAATAATTATGTTGTATGATCAAATTTAGTTGTCCTTAGAAACATTGAATGTTTTACATTTAATTTGTCTTATAAAATTGTATTTACATAACTGCGAGATCCTTGTGACATCAATTACGACATGTAAGTTTTTTTTTATTAATTTGATTTTATAAGAAGCATTTTAAAAATATTATATCAATATGAAAGGATCTAATAAAACCAAATTTTAATAAACAAATATTTATAAGGATTATGTATCACAATGATCACATACCTATGTCTATGAAGCATTGAAGCCGGGTAAAACTCGATTGCAAATGAAACGTTAATTACTTTATTTACTCTACTTTTTGCCTACAATAATGTCTCCTCTTTTTTTTTCCTTTATGTGCGAAAGTTCGTGCGATGTGACGATTAAAATCAAGTATTTTTTAGTATTGTAGAAATCGGTCTTAACGGCCGATTATTCGGTTATTAGTCACTTGACGGTCTTCAACCGATTACGATTAGGCCTAATCGGTCAGGTTAACAGTTTGCTGCAAAAATCGGTCAAATATCGACCTTGACGGCAAATTAATCGGTATTGGCGGTCATTATTTATTATTTATTTTTTATTTTTTTATTTTTAAATGACATCACAAACACTCTTTAATAACTCAAGAAAACTTAAAAAAATCAAAATTAAAGAATAAAAATAAACAAATGTATAATCTTTGATGTGTATCTCGAAATAAAATGAATCAGCCGTTGTTATTTTGTTATATTTATATATTTTTAAATGAATTCCTTTATATTTTAGGGTATCCGATTAATGCCCGAGTAATCTCTGATTAATCTGATTAATCCTTTAACCCCACTCGACCACCAAGCTATCGTCAAACGATTTTTACAACCTTGGTGTTTTCTATAAATATATATTATTGAAAATTATTATTCACATTAACAAAAAAATTATCATAATAAATGAATATATATATATATATATATATATATATATATATATATATATATATATATATATATATATATATATATATATATATATATATATATATATATATATATATATATATATATATATATATATATATATATATATATATATATATATGTTCAAATACATTTTCTAAGTATTGTGAGATTGTAGGACTAATTCTGAACCAATCATTTGATAGGGACAAATTAGTAACTTTACCAACCCTATTTATGCAACATATCCTCCCGTATCTCTAACGTCTTCAATCGACAGCCGTCGTTTTCCCCTGCCTCATCCACCATCGCCGCCGGCTTCTTCCCCTGCCTGAACCACCATCGCCGCCGGCTTCCTCCCCTGCTTCATCCACCACCGCCGGCGGCGGCAACCGATTGCATCGATTTCAGTTCAGCAACCGATTGCATCGACTAAAGGTTTCTAATCGAAGTCAGCTTGAAGGTTTCCGATTGCAATCACGATTACATTGACTAAAGGAATTGATTTCAGAATTTTGAATTACGATCGAAGTCAGACGAAAGGAATTGATCGACGAACACCAGATTGCGATTAAATCAGGTTCTATTCGAACAGATTACGTTGGGTTCAGATTGCGATTGAATCAGGTTCTATTTGAACATGCATTTAACATGTTCGACGAAATGCTTCACCGAAGATGGGACGACAGGGGAAGACAATGTGTGAGCAGTTCAATTTTTTTTAGTTTACATTCTCCAAGAATGCATTCTCAGAGAATGGGGCATTCTTAGAGAATGAGGCATTCTCAGAGAATATGAGGCATTTCTTTCCCGTATTCTCTTTTCTCCTTTTTCCCGTTTTTATGTTTAGTTCCTGTATCTTAGTGTTTGCATTCTTGGAGAATGAACATGTAAAATTCATTCTTGAATAATGGTTTTCTGGGTTAAGAGTTTTGCCACATGTAAAATTCATTCTTGAAGAATGACATTCTACTTTTTTAATGGATATTCTGTACGTTATGGTTTTCTGCACTATTTTGGTTTTGATCATTCTCAGAGAATGGTTTTGACAATCCTACTACCCATTCTCTTAGAATTGAATTTGAAAACTATTTCGTAACTATATTTTTTTTTTTCCGATAACGCATCTGTACTATCCTCCGATGTTGATTGTGTATATTTTGATTATTGATAGTGTTAATTGAAACCGATCATATCGTGTCCGTGATTTTCGCATGCGCATATTGCATTCCGTTGTTATGAGTTTGTGGGTTTTGACTGTTTTACCGTTAACCAGGTTTTTTAAATTAAAAACACGTGAATTCATTGATTTTATTTATAAGAATGCCATTTGATTTAATCCATTGATTTTGTTGATCTAATGGTCCACGTTGAGTCCTACAATCACACTATATTTAAAAATTTCATTTAATAATATATATATATATATATATATATATATATATATATATATATATATATATATATATATATATATATATATATATATATATATATATATATATATATATATATATTGTGTAAACTAAATATTTGTGTGAACTTATGAGCTAAATCTGATCTTTGATCAAGATTAATCTATTATTAGGTTTAGGATAAGATTTTATTTTATTTATTATTAAATTATTTCCATTTAATTAGTAAAAGGGTAAATTGATAAAAAAATCATAACGATATTTTAGGAATACACGGTTGTTACGTTCTCTCTCGTCCATTTAACCCTCATTTTCAAAACCGTATTCTATCTTTTTCCGATCACTCTTCACCCTTTCCGGTCTCGATATCTCGCCTACACTCTCACCCTCGAAACAGTCAATGCTTCCATTTATTACCAGATCGATGTCTGGTGCGGTAACCATTATTTCTCCGATCGCATACCATAGTCGTCCGTCTTCAAGATCAGTCGGTGCTTCAAAACAGCCGGTGCTTCCATTTATCGATTGTATTCGGTGCTTCTGCAATCGCATCATCCAGCAACCAAGAATCAAGATTCAGTTTTTGGATCCTGGTTTGATAAACCGATAACGATGCATTTTCAATTTGTTTTGGCGTATATACAGAAACAAAATCAAGAAATTGAACGTTTCATTGGTTTACAGGTAACCCATCTCAAATTTACATTTTTTCATTTAGGTTGTAATTCTTTTAATTGTTCGAATTTTCTTGATGTTGATTGGATTTCTTCATCTGGAAGTCGAATTGAGAGGATTGTAATTTACATCTGATTGACTGCAGCCTTCTATCGAGTGGAATGGAATTTCGTCAATTTTGTTTGAAACGGTAATATTCAGGCGCCCTCTATCCCTCGATTGCGCATGTTTGTATCAGATGTGTTTTGGTTGTAACGCGAGGAATCCAACTTGGGCATCCATAACTTACGGGATATTACTCTGTATTGATTGCTACACTGGATTTTACCATATTCTTAAGTTATCACTGGGAGCTTCGACTAGGTTTTACGAATTTGAAATTCAAGGTACTTCTAGACAAAGCATCTTTGAGTCTCTTGCATCGGTAACTTATGCTGGTCATCTTACATATATTCTTCTTGCAATTTATTTATCTCCATGGAATCAAACTAATAATCTTCCCTCTGTCTCCAATTGGCCTTTAAAATCATCCATTGGACGTTCGCAAGACGAAATAGCTGCACTCAAGATCAAATTACTTTTGTTCATCTTCTAATTTTGTTCTGTTATACAACATTTTACAGTCATAAGTCAGTAGAAAAGTAGCGCTATCCAAATTCCAGGCCTTCATCTGCTTCAACGTCAAATCAGTCATCACTAACAACCTCACGTGCATTCAGTTCAAAGACAATACAAGGTAGCTCACATTTATTCCATTTTGTTGAACTTGTATATGAGAATTCCATGGCATGGGGCCTAAATGTTATTGCAGATAAGCTGGTAAGCTCTCTTACTATATAACAAAGATCAAGATTCTCATGTATATGCTAAAGAGAGAAATGAGACATTACACTTTGGAAAAGTTACTCAGTTATAACATTATACTTTCAACTATTTTATGTCTTCTTATATGGTGGGTGGGGGTGGGGAACTGGCTTACTCAATTGATAATGGATTCAGTATGAACTAAACAGGATTCTAACTCGCATCAAAATGTTAACTTAATTTTAAATTGAGGAATTACTTGTGCTTTTAGGTAAGTAACTTGTGATCATAGGTAATTGGGTTAAGATATGATTTAACCTTATTTTGGTATAACTTATTCACATAAAATGCTATCTAGTTTTGTATTATTAGTTGTTTCTTAATTTTTTGAATGATGTTTGTGTTTTGTTGCAAGATTAGAAGCATATGAAGCTAAAAAGGCCGGTGTAGAATTGAAGATGTATGATAGTAGCATGGTGAAACATCTTTCATTAAGAACATCAAAAAAATAGATTTGTTGAATGTTCTATTCTTTTTAGAATAGATTATGTTCATATTAGAATATAGAATAGATGATGTTCATATTAGAATGACTTGTTTATTGTTAAAAAAATATTAAATTCATTTTAGAATATAACGTGTTCATCAAAGAATACATATTGTTCGTATTGTAACACAATATCTTTTTTTTAAAAGTAGTCACATCAGAATATATGTTGTTCCAATTATTTTATTCATTTTGTGTAAATGTATATATTTTGTTAGAATATATATTTATACGAAACTGATCAATGATAATGACAAAATATGACTATTTTAAAAATAAAAAAATAGTTCACATCAGAATATATATTGTTCCAATTATTTTGTTCATTTTAGAGTAAACCTACATATGTTTTTAGAATAGAAAATTATCAGGAATAGTGAAAAAGATGAAATAATGAATTTTATAAAAATATTATTATAATAACTGTAATTCGTATTAGTAAAAAAATGATTCAAAATTCAGATTAGTAAAAAAACTGATTTAAATTAATTCGAATTTTGAAATCCATAAAATTAGGAAGTTAGTTATTACCATAATTATAGAGATTCTATTTTAATTACGAAATTAATTATTATGTTAAAATTTTGGAAATACCCTTTTGATTTTTTATTAGAATTTTATGGTGAGCACAATATTAATCTTGATAATTGTAATCTAACGGTTATATATAGTTCACAAGTTCACACAAATTATTTAGTTCTTATTTGAACCTAATCATATATATATATATATATATATATATATATATATATATATATATATATATATATATATATATATATATATATATATATATATATATATATATATATATATATATATATATATATATATATATATATATATATATATATATATATATATATATATATATATATATATATATATATATATATATATAGACTTAGGATCTTTTGAGAACCAACTTCACCCCGAGAACCCGAGAACTCCCAACTCCTTTTGGATCAATCCTATATCTCCCAAACCGATATTTTTTTCAAAAAACCGACCTCATAGGCCTCTTAGACGCTCAAAATGAGGCCGGGTCGCTGAAAAAAATTTCCGAAAAAACGACTTTTTTAAAAAAAAAAAAGTTTGTACATGTGCAAAAAAAAAACTTTGCACATGTGCAAACTTTTTTATACGTACATTTTTTTTAAAGTTTTTGTTTATGGATGTCTTTCTAACATATATTTAAGGCGTTCTGTAAAAAAAGATTTCAAAAAAAGTGTACGTATAGAAAAGTTTGCACATGTGCAAAGTTTTTTTTTTTTTGCACATGTGCAAAATTTTTTTCAAAAAAAAAAAAAAAAAGTCGTTTTTTTCGGAAATGTTTTTCAGCGACCCGACACCTATTTGAGCGTTTTAGAGGCCTATGTGGTCGGTTTTTTGAAAAAAATATCGGTTTGGGAGTTCTCGGGTTCTCGGGGGACTTGTGGTTCTCAAAAGATCCTAACTCTATATATATATATATATATATATATATATATATATATATATATATATATATATATATATATATATATATATATATATATATATATATATATATATATATTAGGTTAGAACCCGTGTTCTACACGGGATGAAGTTTATATAAATAATCATGAGAATTTATTTTAAATAAAATGAGTTGAGAAATAAGGATACATATTAGCCATAGAAAAAACTGAATCCAAATAGATTGCTTATAACTTTCTATTTAGATAGCAATTGTCCACAATCTCCAACAATCCCTTATAAACAAAAAATAACAAAATCTAAACTATCAATCTTTATGCAACCAATTATAATAGTTTATCATTTGACAATTTTCTACCAAGGGGACAAAGGTTAAAATAAGAAAATTTAACTCTTCTGACATGTATTATTATTATTATTATTATTATTTAGTTTGGTTACCAATTAAATGAACCCAAACAGATGGTTAATCCAACATAATTTACTTCCATCCACTCTTAATCCAAATAAATAACAAAAGCCTCTAAAAATAATTGTATGTACATTAAACAATTATTGACGCATGATTACACATTCACACAAAAACAGAATCAACAATCAAAGTCCCTAAATTTTACTAACCTATGTAAAACCTCAATATGTAAAACACTTGTCAAGTTCAAACAAAAAAAGAAAATTGACATCTTTTCACACTAAAAGACTTAATTCATAAAGGATAAAATAAACAATCATATACCTTAGTGATAAGTGATAACTTATGTATGGACCTTAAAAGCCTTATAATCATGTATATGAGAAAAATTTTATTCTCCACACTTTTCGAACATACTAAACAGTTAAATTATAATATGTCTTGATGGTATATTTATTTCAAAATAAACAAAATTGACATGTCCTTACTGCGATGATGATCATGTAAGTTTATGGGTTATGTAATATTTTAAATACATAATAACATGCAACATGTTTGCTATTATAAGTAAATACAATCATTTAACATACAAGCCTAACCAATTACTGTTTCCAGAGCCAGTGTGTATTCTTTCCTTACACCATCTATTTTGCCATATCCAAAGAACTATGTTAAAGAAAATTAACATTAATGCACAAAATCAAGGTCTATTTGGTGGAACCGTTACCAATGTCTCCATTGCTTAGATTATGCATCCGCCACAAGTCACCTCATTTACTCTAACTCCCTGGGTGATCTCAAATTTGATCTCACCTGGAAACATCAGAATCAATGTTGGCCATAAGATATTTAACTCTATATGGATTGATTTATTAAATATATTCTAACCTGACTTATAAATATAATAAGAGTATCTGAACGACATAATTAATAATGAATCATGCGAAGTGCTTGTGTCATTAAATGGGATTGCGTCTCAATAATATTGTCACTTATTACACCGGTAATTTAACGTTGTGGGATAATTGTAATAACCTGCAAAAGTCAATCGCATCAAAAAAGTAGTAAATTAGAAAACAAATAAAATGAGTGGACAACCTTTCTAAGGCCATTAATGTCTTTTGAAAAGACTTCCTTACACTGTTGATGACAATCACATCATCTGCTCCACTTTGTGTGAGAGTATCAACAATACTTAGCAAATTTTCAGCAGAATGAAGAGCTGTATGCTTTTCTGCAGGATTTTCTTGCAAGATGAGGAGATTTTTGGTATTTACGCCAACCATTTCAAGCAACATTGGGTCTAGTACATTCTCCACATCCAACTAAGCACAATAATCTACCAAAATTTTTTATTTTTTTCTTAACAAACTGGTACAATAAAATGTGACAAAATTTTATAAGTGAAGACACCTCCAAGCTTTTGGGCTTCCTCGATTACATCCAATGCAAATGTTGTCTTGCCCGATCCCTCATGCCCATGAACCTCATCAATTCTTCCCTGAAATGTACACTTTAAGTGTTATCTAGGTTTATGATTATCTATTATGTATTTTAATTAAAACAAACCAGAATTGTATGTGTCTAATATGAGAATATAAAGATGCCAAACAGCATTTGTAAATACCAATAAGAAGTTACTAATTACCTTAATTTGGTAAACCTCCAATTCCAAGAGCAAGATCAAGCTTCAAGGAGCCTGTGGATACAACATGTTTCACTCTTGCACCAAAAAATCGCTGCAAGAACATCATAGATTCCCCGTCAAAATCACCGGCAAGTTCTGATAGGGCTAAATGAAGAGCTGTATGCTTTTCTCCAGCTTTGATCATCATGAATATTATCATGTTCTAGGTTTGAGGCTTCAACTGCAAAAGCCACATGACTAAATTTATCAACATAAAAGGTATAGATTTTAAGAAATTCGACAAGGGTCTCTCACTCTACACTAAGGCACCGGTATATTCTAACATAATAAAATTAAGAAAAAATTATGAAATTCGATTATATAACCTAAAAGTTTAGGAATAGTAAATTACCCCCATTTTCTGAAGCGAAAATTACTATGGAATTTTTCGAATTAAATAAGGACTTCAAGAGGAATGTTTTCCTGGAATATGATATAGATGGATTTGTGTTTCAGGTCATATGAGAAGAATAGTTAATAACGATAAAAGTATAAACGAAAACATGTTGTTACTTACCGAAGAAGATCCAAATATGAAATTAAAACACGATTCACATATTTCCTCTGGTAGATATCAAAAAATACATAAGTCAATTTAAGTGAAAGAATCTATATACCAAACCCGGATATCGAGTACCAATTGCTTGGAGGCTTCCGATCGATATTTGATTCAGTGGTTACCATCGATGGCGTTTGTGACCAAAGTTAGGGATCTAGAGAGAAGGAGAGAAAGCCTTAATTTTTCAATCTCGTTTGAGTCCTAATTCTCAAACATAGCTGGACCACAGAGTGGATAGTGCGTCTGCGGTGGAGAACGACGAATAGAGTTGAGATGTTGAGAGTTGAGATGTTGAAGAAGAAGAACCCAAATATGGGGAGAGAAGTGAGATTGTAAGGAGAAGATCGGCGAAAAAGGAGGGATTGAGCGGAGATTCGGGGATTTAGGTGTTTTAAAATTTGAATCAATAATCGGGGAGATACAGTTACGATACAGATGGAGTTTGGTATGAATCAGAGATCGTAGTCAATCGATTCATTGCTAATTTATTGCCATTTATTCCTGATTTTTTGGGATTATATTGCCATTTATTCCTAATTTTTTTGACATTATAAATCCAATTTATCTAACCACTTATTTCAAATTTAATCATTACATATGGCAAACAAATTATTGTCCAAATTTACAAAAACGTACAAACAAAAATTGTTGGTTAAAAAATTACATCGATCACATGGGTATAGTACAAATGAAAAAAGAAAAGAAATAAGCAACTTGTTTAAATTATCAACTATACAAGGTAATAAATACAAACTGTGATGTTTTAAAACTCAAAGAGCTTACAACTAAGTGCGTCTAGCTATTATAGATAAAGAATCCATCGATCAAGATTAAGTTGTCAATTAGTAATGAGATGTTACAACTTACTTTTCTGCTCATGCATCTAAATGACAGGAGAAAAAGAGATAACTGCGTATGATCCATCGTCATCGTCATATGCATCTAGAATCATCGTCATATGCATCTAGAATCAGCGTATTCGTAGTTTATATTTTAATTGAAACCCATTAGTGTTATAGCTTTCAAATATTTCAAAATCCAATGTATTAAAAGGTATATGATAAAAACGAATTTATTTAAATAACAAAGCTTACCTGGTTGTATCCAAATACCATTAAACTCCAAAGAATCCACATTATTTTGTTCTTCCTCTGCTTAATGGCCAGTGGCTCCGATTAATAAATATGGTCAAGAGGAACGTCTAATATATGAAAAGGTTCAAATGCAAAAGGAACCAAATAATGTAAGGAGAGTATTCAATATAGCTTTATATATGTTCAAAATCTCTCTTTTTATTTCATTACACAAATAAACCCCTTGAAAATCAAAACATATCTACAATCGAGAAGAAAACAGAAGCAAAGCTTGCCCTTTCAAAAATTAAAAAGCATGAACCATAAATTAAACTCACATGGGAGAAGAGTGTCATTGGGGTTCATTATACCTAATATTAACAACAAAAGAAAATTAGAGAAAGAAATATCAAAACCCATACTTAAAAGCAGAAAACAAACATACCAAACCTTGAAATCAATTGAGAGAGTTCATATTTATGGGGTTAGTTATTCCTGATATTCACAACTAGCACACCAATATTTTCATCAAAATACATAGAATGCAGAAACCTAACGTGAAAAATTAAAATTTGAAAAAAATCACTGATATTGTCATCAAAATACAGAGAAATAGGGAGATACCTTTGTGGTGATGAAGCTTGCATTTAAGGTTTCGAGAACATGAATCCCCAAGCTATTAACAGTGGTGATTCGTGGTTCAGATGTGTCGTTTGCGTTCACGTCTGTGAAGATCTAGAGACTTGTGCGTATGGTTGTGTACATAGATAAATGGTAACTTACGGTGGTAGTGGTGTCTCTTGTCACACTAGAGAAAGAAAGAAGGTGGTTTGTGGTGACATTCCTTATGGTCAATGACAATGGCGGTACACCTGTGTGCGATTCTGACATTGAGAGTTAATAATTTCTAATTTACATCCTTGGGTTCACTTGCAGATCTTCGATCTAGATTCGAAAATAGATAGCAGATCTTCATCGGATTCAGTCTAGATCTGGATCCACCAGCAGAAATCAATTTGTGTGTTTGTATCAGTGAACAAATTCGATACCTGTGTGTACCTGTAAACAAAAAAACCACAAATCAAATTGATGGGGGTCACAGCGGTGGTGCCTGGTGATAGCTGTTGGCGGTGGTGCTCGATAAGCCGATGGAGAAAAAAACCCTCATCCCTTCAAACTCTCGAGAACTTTTACTGTCATGGTGACCCTCAAATCCACCTTACCGCCCCTAGGGTTTGGCTCGTCTTCTTCCGTTTCTACATCATCTTCGGTGAAGATTTTAAATTTCAAAATGGATAGTAAAGATTGAGCCGTGATTTAGGGAATCAGGCAAAATCTGATAGCATAATTTTAGGAACCGTTTTGAAGACTCATCGTACGTGAGAAAGTTTTAAACAAAAATATAATAGGCGTAAAAACATGACACTTGGCAAAAAGGCTTTAAAAAGAAGCCATGTGGGATTAAGAGGCTTGCTTTATTAGAATATATATATATATATATATATATATATATATATATATATATATATATATATATATATATATATATATATATATATATATATATATATATATATATATAAATTAGTGTCACATCACTCAATGGCCTCTACTCATGATTTAGTAGTTAATAAAACAAACATAATTCTTGAATTAGTGTTATGTTAATTAATTTAAAATTTACTTATTTAACAATTTTTTCTAAATTTCGATCACGATGATTATCTAAAATATCAACCATTATTTGTAATGTGACGTTGTGTAATTTTTTATTTATTTACTATTAGTTATTATTAATAATTAATCTTAAGATCACTAAATATAGTCATTATAAAACTACTTATTATATTAAGTATGGTTAGCTAATTTTAGAAGCTAAAATTCTATTTATAGGTAAAAAGTTTAATTTTTTTGCATTTTTTTAACATTAATTAACAAATTTATAGTCATTATTAGAAATAACTGAAAAGTCACGAGAGTTTTAAATTAATATGGTGTAAACATTTTTTTTCTGTTATAATAAATAGATGTAACGTTGTATAATACACACACACACACACACATACACACACACACATATATATATATATATATATATATATATATATATATATATATATATATATATATATATATATATATATATATATATATATATATATATATATATATATATATATATATATATAAGCGATCGGGTGAAATCTATTCTTAAAGTAAGGACTCGTGAGGACACCTTAAAAAAAGTGAAAAAAAATAAACAAAAAATATAAATAATAAAATGGATCATAGTACTATATTGGAGAAAAAAAATTCGAAAAAAAACTTTTGGATCATTATTTTTTTTATAATGAAACAATGATCCACAAAATAAAAATTTTTGTGGATCATTGCTGTTTTTCAATGATCCAATTTTTTTGATAATGATATAGTACTATTCTCGATTTTATGATTTGTATTTTTTTTATATTTTTTTTTTCAATTATTTTAAGGTGTCCTTACGAGTCCTTACGTAAAAAAGAGTCCTCACCGGAACGGGACCCTATATATATATATATATATATATATATATATATATATATATATATATATATATATATATATATATATATATATATATATATATATATATATATATATATATATATATGGAGAGGTTATATAGAGACCAATAAAAGGTGGAGATCTGGAGGCCAAACGTGGACCAATCATTTTATAAGGACATGTTAGTAATTGTGTATTTTAGTTAAATTATAATATAATAAATTAATTGATAGTTTCCTAAAATCTAGGGATTTGATTAATAGTTACCTAAAAAGCAATTATTTTTTAATTATTTTTCCATTTTTTAATTACCAAAAATTAAAAAAATTATCATTTAATGTTTTTCTTTTTTCAAAAAAACGTTTTTTTTTTCTTTTTTATAAATCAACGTATCAATGATATTGAAAATCTATTATTTTATCAAAATATTAGTAATCATGTATGAATAGACGCATTTTGTATTCATATATCAATATGGTTGTAATCGTAAATGAATAAAGCACAAATTGAAGTTACTTTCTATACAATCTTGTGAAGCTTGTAATCACAAATGAATAAAGCAAATATAAAAAATTCAATATATTCGTAATCATAAATACATAAGAAAACTATGGAAATAAAAAATATTGTAATCACAAATGAATAAACCTCTAATCATAACTGAATACACCCTAATCATGGAAATAAATGAATACGCCCCTAATCATAAATGAATACGCTCGTAATCATAACTTAATCCCCCCTAATCATCAATGAATATAGCAACATTTCCTCTAATCAGCAGCTTCAGACCTGATTTGCTTACGTTTTTTGCAGGAATCTTCTGAAATTGAGCAAGAATATGTGGTTTGAGCAGGTAACATCTGTAAAAATTTATACAAAAAGTTAACAAAATGTTGTTATAATCGAATGTGATTGATGATTAGTAAAGAACATTCAACATCAGTGATGATTATAGTAAAAGAATCATCAATATTCAGTAAACCAAGTTCAATCATTAATGAATATTGCTAATCATCAATATTCAGTAAACCGTTCAATCATGAATGAATGCTTCACTAAAACAACTTGAATCATGAATAAATGCTTCATACAGATAAATAAATCATACTAAAATTTATTAAAACACCTTGAATCATACTAAAATTCACTAAAACACCTTGAATCATACTAAAGTTCACTAAAACACCTTGAATCATGAATGAATGCACCTTGAATCATACTAAAACACCTTGAATCATATTAAAACACCTTGAATCATACTAAAATTCTCTAAAACACCTTGAATCATGAATGAATGAATATAATCATAAATGAATATCTATGTCTAATCATAAATGAATATACGTACAAAGAGTATATATTATACCTTTTTAATCCATGGATATTATCAAATAAACATTTGACAAAATTATATAATTCCATGAAATTGTAATCCCATAAATCCAATATATAAATCCAATATATCGTTAGTCTCACGTATTAGAACACAAACTTGGTAATTTAAGTTTGGTCGGTCCAGATTTGGCCTAAAACCAAAACTAATCCATACTCTGTTATTTCGGGGTTTTTAGACACCCTAATGAACCAACTGAGTCCCATTAAGAAAATGCAAAAACAAATGAAAACAAAAGCAGCAAGAAGAAAAAAACAACGCCATGAAATGGATAGGAAAAAAAATACGTAATTTGTCTAAATTCGAGAGATGTAGCGACCTTGTGCACCCTCTTCCTGGTCATCATCGGAATCAGCATCTACGTCATCGTGGTCATCTTCCTCGTTAACGTCCTCGATCACTGGGTGTTCATTGTGCTATAAAATTAGTTAAGGCTGAGTTACAGATCTGAAAAAAATGTATAAACAACCAAACGAATAACAAATGATATGTGAAAAAGTACCTGGACCTCCCTCTCGGACTGGAAATCTTCGACGATAGGGCCTGGCATGCTTAATCAGTGACTGCGGCTGTTGTAGTGGCGCTACTGTCTTCATGGGTTCATTTCCAGATTCGTCCATTACGTTGGAGAATTGTTCTTCGAATGGAGGGTTATATGTTGTTTGTAAACCTAGGGTTGCCGAATTTGTATACCAATCGCTTGATATTAGGAGCGAATACGAGAATTGATAAAAATAACAAAAGAATTAAGACGATAATACCCTTCCAGCCTATTTAAAAGTTACAATTTTAGTATATTAGTTTTAGAATTTACATAAATGGCACAGCTATACTAGCCTTAGATCTTAATATTTGGAAGGCCCAGATATGGCCTCCAGTTCTCTACCTTTTGAGAGGCCTCCAATGAACCTACCTCTCTCTCTCTCTCTCTATATATATATATATATATGGATGGGTTCAATGCAGAACCAAATTATATTGTCTAACTGTAGAACCATATTTACAACCATTAGATGATTAAATCAATGGACTAGATTTAAAGGGGTAGTAACAATAAAATAATACGGGATTGAAACAAGTAAGGGCATAATGGGTATATTTTTTCGATTTCTCTCCAGATATCATTGCCTTCTTCTCCAACCTTAAAATCCCAAATAAAACCCTAATCCAGTTAATGTATATCTCCATATTTCCTTCTCGACAACATCTGATACAGAACCCTTGTCTCGGAGAGATGTTTCGATCGAAAAGCTTTTGCAAGAGTGTCGATCCGACTTTTTCACCTTTAGAATTGTAAACGTTGAAGGTTAACGCATGCCGCCATCGAATCTGTTTTTTTGTACCATCTAAAACATGAAAACAATACATACTGATTTCGCCATCTGTGTTTTTGTTCTATAATTTGAGGATTCAAGTGAAGGATTTCAACAAGATAAATCAAGTGAAGGAGTTCAATTTCTCCAAAGTAGCCATGTATCATTGAAAAAGTACGATAGGAAACTGATTTTTAAACGCAATGTTCATCTATGAACATATGTTCATCTATGAACATATGTTCATAGATGACATATGTTCATAGATGAACATAGTAGAGGGAAAGTGGTTCTATTCGATGATGAGAGTAGAGAAGCCGATGTATTTCTTGAAGTGTTGGCTCGTACTATATGAACGTGATGAATTTCGAATACGAATGTGTTTTACGTCTAGTCTCTACCAGATGAAAGAGTGGAGAAACATATGTTCATTTATGAACATAGGTTAATATGTAATGTATTTAGATTTTTTGTACCCTTGGTTCTATGGTTAGGTGGTATTATTTGGTTCGGTATTGAACCCATCCATCCATATATATATATATATATATATATATATATATATAT
Organism: Cichorium intybus; assembly: GCA_023525715.1. Lineage (NCBI taxonomy): Eukaryota > Viridiplantae > Streptophyta > Magnoliopsida > Asterales > Asteraceae > Cichorium > Cichorium intybus. The sequence goes on from CM042011.1 coordinate 80,163,345, forward strand.
ATATATATATATATATATATATATATATATATATATATATATATATATATATATATATATATATATATATATAACTATTAGTTATTATTAATAATTATTTTTATGATCACTTATTATTATCAAAATGCTATAAAAGACTATCCAAGTAGAAAGTTTTAATACCACATAATATGTTTATTATAATACCACTTATTATATTAAGTATTATTGTTTTAACTAATCTTAAAAGTTATAATTTTATCTAAAGGTTGAATTTTTTTGCACTTATTTAAAATTAATTAACCAATTTATAATCATTATTAGAAATAAATTGAAAAGTCATAGGAGTTTTAAATTAATATAATGCAAGTATTTTGCTTCTTTTATAAGATACTAGGCGAATTCTCATGCGTTGTGCAATATACAATTATTTAGTTAAAATATTTATAAATATATGTTATTAAAGGTAAGTATTTTGTTGTTATTCACATTTAAATAACAAATTTTATTATAAGTCGATATAAAATGTTGTAACTATTTTGAATTATTTGATAATATAGACATCTATTAAAAGCATTTAATCTCAAATGTTTGTACCCATATGTTAGTGTGAAAAAATGAATATTACGTTTAATTTAGTGTTATTTTTAACTACATCTATGATTAATTAATTAACGTAAACATATAATAGAATGACATCATTCAAATGATATTTACCCGTCGGTTTCACGTGAATCAATTTAAATATAATATTTACTTAGTATTATTTTAAACTATTATTATGGTCAATTAATTTAAAAATGACTTATTTGTCTAACTTTTGATTTTCACCATTATGATTATTTCAAATATCAAAAAAAAAAAAATTGTTTGTTTGTAAGGTAACAATGAAATTTTAATTTAATGTTCCTTTGAACTATTATTATTGTTAGTTATATTTAAAGCTTACATTTAAAAAGTTTGCATGCTTATAATAAATAGATTTTGGAAAATGTTTTAATTAGTTTGACATTGCAATTTAGGTTTTACATTTAGAAGATTTTAACTATTTAAAAATTAGTCTTTGGATTTCTTTTTATGTGTAACGCCCCAATTTCAAAATTTCTAAAATTCATTTATTATCAAAGTTTCAATAAAACATTTATTCCAAAAGTAAATCCGTTTAACCTATTTATTAAACCAACAGCGGAAACAATTGAAAATCATAACATAATTCATTAACATAAATTTTCTTGTATGCGATGCGCCGCCGTCACGCCTTACCCTTCCCTTTGTCAATCGATTTACCTGAAATATTATAAAAACAACGGGTAAGCTTAAAGCTTAGTGAGTCCACAAATTACCATACATGCCCACACATTAAACAACCCGTCCTCGAGAACGACCCGACCCTACCCGCCATACAACAGCTACGGGCGTCCATCATACAACAGCTATGGACACGGGAAGGTTCTACCCATCATACAACAGCTATGGGTTCCCGGTTATGGCCCAGCCCATCATACAACAGCTATGGGACAAGGCAATAGTCCAACTCGCCATACAACAGCTACGAGGGGACACGCATCAGTACTGAGCCCAACAACAAATAACCACAGATATAGAGCAAATCATATAACTGTAAATAACACACAAGATGCCTAACATGCAACATCATATAGTAAGGTGAGGATACTCACCTGATTCGAAACCGCACAGATATTCTCTAATATCCCCACTTAGCTCGTCCACACACCTAAATCCCACACATATACAACATATCAATTACTGACTAGGCTCTTACAGACCTGTCTAAAGGTTAGGCTCACTATTTGCCACCAAACCGTGGTCAAAACTAAGTTCCTGGTCAAACAGTCGCTCGCCGCGGCGTGGCTTTTAGACCTACGCGCCACGGCTACCATTGCACAATTACGGGGTTTCAGCCGAGTCCGCGCCGCTGACATAGCCAGTCCGCGTCGCGGCTCGTAACATTCCAAAATGTTTTTCAGCGATTAACAGTACATCAATCGGCTAGGGTTCCTTTCTACACCCTTCCTGGGATCAGAAACTACCCTAAGGTCACTTCCTTATGGACATGCAAGTCCATGCATGTCCTTTGTTCAAACCCTAAGTGCTACAATTCGTCTAAAGCTACAAACCAACTGGTAACACCATATGACGGGATAAAAAGGAAAGTCAGAAGAGTAAATCTTCTTACCTTACTTCTGAAGGACGGAGTGATGCCCACGATCAGTCCTAAACCTTCACCCGCGTTGGAACTCTTTCTTCTAATCTCCCAAAACCTCCAAAGCCTCGAGACCAAAGAGTCTTTGCTGAAACTAGACGCCTCTGCTCCAGAGAACTCTCAAAAACACGAACCCTAGGGCTGGGTTCCTTTATATAGGCGTTTAAATCCGAATTAGGGTTTTTCACTTTAGAGGCGCACCGCGTCGCAGGATCCTTAGATCCGCGCCGCGCGTACAAATCCTTCGCGATTCTAGATTCTTCTTAAAAGCCGCGCCGCGGATTCCTTCGGGCCACGACTCGGCGGACCGGGTCTTACAATTCTCCCCCACTTAACTGGATTTCGTCCCCGAAATCCGTGCCGGTAAATAATTCTGGATAATGCCTCCGCATTTCCTCCTCCGGTTCCCAAGTCCATTCGGACCCTTTTCGATGCTGCCACTGAACCTTAACCAATCCTATTGTTTTATTTCGTAAAGCCTTTATCTTCCTTTCAATGATGGCAGTTGGTCGCTCCACATAATTTAGGCGTTCATCTAATTGAATATCCTCCAAAGGTACTATTGTGGATTCCTCAGTCACGCACTTTCTGAGGTGCGAAATGTGAAACGTGTCGTGAATCTGACTAAGCTGTTCGGGTAGCTCCAACCGGTAAGCTACCTCACCTACACGGGCGACAATTCGATATGGTCCAATGTACCTAGGGCCAAGCTTTCCTCGCTTCCTAAAACGAATAACTCCCTTCCAAGGTGACACCTTTAGAAGAACATAATCCCCGACTTGAAACTCGAGATCGGACCGTCGCCTATCCGCATAACTTTTCTGTCGGCTTTGAGCGGTTAACAATCTCTCCCGAACCTTCTGAATTAACTCAGTTGTCTTGAGCACCACCTCTGTACTTCCCAATACCTGCTGGCCAACCTCACCCCAGCAAATAGGTGTCCGACATTTTCTTACATACAACATTTCAAAGGGAGCTCTGCCAATGCTCGCGTGATAACTGTTATTGTAAGAAAACTCAGCTAAAGGGAGATGGGAATCCCAACTCCCGCCAAAATCGATAACGCATGCCCTAAGCATATCCTCCAGCGTTTGAATCGTCCTTTCACTCTGCCCATCCGTCTGAGGATGATATGCTGTGCTGAAATGAAGGCGAGTGCCTAATTCCTCATGAAACTTCTTCCAAAACCTAGAAGTAAATCGGACATCCCGATCGGATATCACCGAGACCGGTATACCATGCCGAGAGATAATCTCATCTGTGAAGACCTTAGCCAATTCCTTTGCAGAGTAAGTCTCTTGGATGGGGAGGAAATGAGCACTTTTAGTCAACCTATCCACAATAACCCAAATTGTGTCCATATGACGAGGGGTTCTTGGCAACTTCGTGATGAAATCCATTGTGATATGCTCCCATTTCCATTCTGGGATCTCAAGAGGCTGCAACTTACCATGAGGCCGTTGGTGCTCGGCCTTGACCTTACGACAGGTCATGCATCTTTCGACAAACCAAGCTACTTCCCTTTTCATGCCTGGCCACCAATAATATTCGCGCAGATCCCTATACATTTTAGTTGCTCCAGGGTGGATAGAGAACCTGGATTTATGTGCCTCCTCCAATAGGGTTTGACGAACCCCGCCCAGCTTCGGTACCCAAATTCTCTCATGGCAAGTTAACAATTCCCTACTATCTTTGACCATAGCTTCCAACTGACCCACAATCCTCTCACTTTTCTGATTCTCGCTCTTGCTTGCTTCCACCTGGGCTTTCCTAATCAGCTCAAGCAGCGGTGTCACAATTGTCATCCTTAGACAAATGCCCCGAAGGGGTGCACTCGAAGCCTTACGACTTAACGCATCAGCTACCACATTGGCCTTTCCAGGGTGATAGTGTATCTCACAATCATAGTCTTTCAATACATCCAACCATCTTCTCTGTCTCATATTAAGATTTGCCTGGTCCATCAGGTACTTTAAACTTTTGTGGTCCGTGAAGATGGTGCACTTCACTCCATATAAATAGTGTCTCCAGATCTTGAGAGCGAAGACCACCGCTCCCAATTCCAAATCATGAGTGGGGTAGTTAGCTTCATGGGGCTTCAACTGTCGTGAGGCGTAAGCAATCACCTTGCCTCGTTGCATCAAGACTGCCCCAATCCCGTGATAGATGCATCGCAATAAACTACCATGTCCTCCATGCCTTCAGGCAACGTCAAAACCGGAGCTTCACACAATTTCCGCCGCAAAGTCTCAAAAGCCTGCTGCTGCTCCTCACCCCACCGAAAAGCAGCGTTTTTCTTAGTTAGCCTAGTCAAAGGTACCGCAACCTTTGAGAAGTCTTGGATGAAACGACAATAATAACCAGCCAGACCCAAGAAACTTCTAATTTCAGAGGGAGTCCTCGGAACCTCCCACCGCATCACGGCCTCCACCTTAGCCGGGTCTACCATGATTCCTTGCTCATTCACAATGTGACCCAAAAACTGGACCTCCCGTAGCCAAAAGTCACACTTGGATAATTTTGCATAAAGCTTCTCCTTCCTTAAGGTCTCTAATACTTCCTTTAAGTGTTGTTCATGTTGTTCCCTGCTCCGAGAGTAGACTAAGATGTCGTCAATGAAAACTATAACCGACCGATCCAACATCGGTCGACACACCCGATTCATTAAATCCATAAAAGCTGCAGGGGCATTGGTCAGTCCAAACGGCATCACTACAAACTCGAAGTGGCCGTACCTCGTCCTAAAAGCCGTTTTCGGGATGTCTTCCTCCCGTACTCGCATTTGATGGTAACCTGACCGCAAATCAATTTTTGAAAACCACGAAGCGCCCTACAGTTGGTCGAATAAGTCGTCGATGCGAGGCAACGGATATCGATTCTTCACCGTAAGCTTATTCAACTCACGATAATCTATGCACATCCTATTGGAACCATCCTTCTTCTTAACAAACAGAATAGGCGCTCCCCACGGCGAGCAACTGGGTCGAATAAATCCCTTATCTAATAATTCTCGAAGTTGAATAGACAACTCCAGCATCTCCGGAGGCGCAAGACGATACGATGCTTTAGCTATCGGAGCTGCACCGGGAGTTAAGTCGATCTTAAATTCCACCTGTCTCTCTGGCGGCACGCCAGGAAGGTCCTCGGGAAAAACATCAGGAAAATCCCGAACCACTGGTATATCACCTACTTTCTGCTGTGGCTTCCCATCTCGTGTGTCTACAACATAAGCCACAAATCCCGATCCTCCATGCTGAAAATGTCTGCGTGCCCTAGCAGCTGAACAGAAAACTGCACCTCGATTCTTTCTCTCGCCCTGCACAACCAGCTCTCCCCCACTTGGGGTTTGAATCCACACTCGCTTGTTCTTACAATCGATCCATGATTCATGCTGACCCATCCAATCCATACCGATGATGACTCGGGAGTCACTCAACGGTATAGGGATGAGATCGATCGGAAACTTTATTCCTTGAATCACGACTTCGCATCCCCGATAAACACTAGTCGCTTGCACGGTTTTATCATCCGCGATTTCTACTTCTAACGACTGATGAAGAGAACCTAAAGCAATACCGAAATTCTTTCCCAATGCGGCAGACACAAAAGAATGACTAGCACCCGAATCAAATAGTGCAAAGGTAGGCGTAGAGTTGACTAAGAATGTTCCTAATCAAAGCATAATAGACATATTAATTACACACACCACAAACACGAGGCAAGTAAAGAAAGAGTACCCGTGACGACGTCAGGCGCATCCTGTGCCTCCTCGGCGGTCATGACGAATGCTCGACCCTTGGTCTTAGGGGCTTCCCCTTTCCCCTGCCTACCATCGGTAATCCGGAGTGTAGTGGGTGCCGGATTCTGAACCACTCCTTGAGTCAGACGGGGACATTGGGCCTTGAAGTGGCCTACCTGATTACAATTAAAACAAATCTTGACCTCTTGCCGACAATCTTTAGCATAGTGGCCCTCCTTTCCACACTTATGGCATATTAGCACCCAGCAACGCCCCTCATGATTCCTTCCACATTTACCACACTTACCCTGGCTCTTTTGCCCTTGCTTTCCCTGATCTGCCCCTCAAAATTTCTTCGACACCTGTTGAGTCTGAGTAGGCGCCGGACGCTTCTGCTTTTGTTGGGTTTCCAGTTCCAACTCTCGGGCCCGCGCGGCCGCTATCATATCAGTAAGAGTTTGGTGCCTAGCAGCAGACACAAATTCCCGAATGTCTGTGCGAAGCATCGCCAAGTATCGTGTCATCCTCATGCGCTCGGTTGCCGCAAACTCTGGACAGAAGAGTGCCCATTCATTAAACTTCTTGGTGATCTCTGTCACCGTCTCAGTAGTCTGGGTCAGATTTAGGTATTCCTGCGCCAAGCGTTCCATTTCCACCTGTGGAACATACTCCAGTTTGAACTGTTCCTTAAACTGCGGCCATGTAATGGCATCCAACTGAGCAGGAGTGAGATCTTTCGTTCGTATCTCCCACCAATCCTTCGCACCCTCTCTTAAAAGATTCGCCGCAAACGTTACCTTGGAATTCTCATGACAGGAACATGTGCGGAAAGCACCTTCCACTGTGGAAATCCACCGCATGCTAACAATCGGATCCCTGCCCCCATCGAACATCGGAGGCGAACAAGCCGAAAAGTCCTTATAACTTGCATCCCTAGCACGTGAGGTACCCTGAGTAGCCAGTCGTTCCTCGAGCATTGCCCATAACTCAGCCTTAATCGTACCAAAGAACTGAGGTATCGCAGCCAACACTTCCCGCGAAACCTCCTCCGCTATCAGGTTACGGAGATTCTCATCAGTCGGTCCTCCCCCACTCGAGGCACCCGCATCTGGTCCACCGTTACTTCGAGTGACTGCCATTCTGAAATGCGCAACAGTTTCTAATATCAATACTCGGGTCACTCCTATCTATCTAACTACTTGACTTTTTAGGACTTTGTTTGACTACTCTTGACTCAAGCGTGAATCCTGTGCTTTCGGTAATACTGGCCTGGTACTACCTTCCACACCTATTCGCCCTTGTTCCAAGTTCGTCAACCACTCCTAAAACGTCACACACATTAAACCATTTCCTTTGACTCATGAGGTCATGCACCGTGGTGCCTAATCTTTTGATCTAACTCTCCATCTCACACGTGCCTAAGAGAACTATTGCTAATGTCGTCGAGTCACCTCACGGACGCACAGCCGTACACAATCAGAAATAAGATAGACGTTTGAATAACTGATCTACCCTAAAGTCACAACCAAACAAGGAACAGCCAGTAAGGCCAGACCAAGAATTCTTAGGCTATCTTACCCTAATTGTATATAACCTACCAGCATTCACTAAGCAACCTAACGACAGTAGCATAAAATTCCAAAGCAGCACATATGGTACAAAAACAGTCTACAGAGTATATTATCCAGGCAGCTTTACATCCTAGCACAATACATTTTATCACATAACACAAACTTGGCATGGGTAATTGGGAATCACAAAACTTACTTGAGCTCGGCTGACGGTTCGCATCGCATCTTCTTTTACTTTAATTTAACCTTCCAAAAGTATTTTCTTAATAAAATCGCTCAGTCCTAAGTTTGAGTTTGGATTCCCCATACAGTTCATCCAAATCCCTCAAACCAAGGCTCTGATACCAATTTGTAACGCCCCAATTTCAAAATTTCTAAAATTCATTTATTATCAAAGTTTCAATAAAACATTTATTCCAAAAGTAAATCCGTTTAACCTATTTATTAAACCAACAGCGGAAACAATTGAAAATCATAACATAATTCATTAACATAAATTTTCTTGTATGCGATGCGCCGCCGTCACGCCTTGCCCTTCCCTTTGTCAATCGATTTACCTGAAATATTATAAAAACAACGGGTAAGCTTAAAGCTTAGTGAGTCCACAAATTACCATACATGCCCACACATTAAATAACCCGTCCTCGAGAACGACCCGACCCTACCCGCCATACAACAGCTACGGGCGTCCATCATACAACAGCTATGGACACAGGAAGGTTCTACCCATCATACAACAGCTATGGGTTCCCGGTTATGGCCCAGCCCATCATACAACAGCTATGGGACAAGGAAATAGTCCAACTCGCCATACAACAGCTACGAGGGGACACGCATCAGTACTGAGCCCAACAACAAATAACCACAGATATAGAGCAAATCATATAACTGTAAATAACACACAAGATGCCTAACATGCAACATCATATAGTAAGGTGAGGATACTCACCTGATTCGAAACCGCACAGATATTCTCTAATATCCCCACTTAGCTCGTCCACACACCTAAATCCCACACATATACAACATATCAATTACTGACTAGGCTCTTACAGACCTGTCTAAAGGTTAGGCTCACTATTTGCCACCAAACCGTGGTCAAAACTAAGTTCCTGGTCAAACAGTCGCTCGCCACGGCGTGGCTTTTAGACCTATGCGCCGCGGCTACCATTGCACAATTACGGGGTTTCAGCCGAGTCCGCGCCGCTGACATAGCGAGTCCGCGTCGCGGCTCGTAACATTCCAAAATGTTTTTCAGCGATTAACAGTACATCAATCGGCTAGGGTTCCTTTCTACACCCTTCCTGGGATCAGAAACTACCCTAAGGTCACTTCCTTATGGACATGCAAGTCCATGCATGTCCTTTGTTCAAACCCTAAGTGCTACAATTCGTCTAAAGCTACAAACCAACTGGTAACACCATATGACGGGATAAAAAGGAAAGTCAGAAGAGTAAATCTTCTTACCTTACTTCTGAAGGACGGAGTGATGCCCACGATCAGTCCTAAACCTTCACCCGCGTTGGAACTCTTTCTTCTAATCTCCCAAAACCTCCAAAGCCTCGAGACCAAAGAGTCTTTGCTGAAACTAGACGCCTCTGCTCCAGAGAACTCTCAAAAACACGAACCCTAGGGCTGGGTTCCTTTATATAGGCGTTTAAATCCGAATTAGGGTTTTTCACTTTAGAGGCGCACCGCGTCGCGGGATCCTTAGATCCGCGCCGCGCGTACAAATCCTTCGCGATTCTAGATTCTTCTTAAAAGCCGCGCCGCGGATTCCTACGGGCCGCGAATCGGCGGACCGGGTCTTACATTATGTTTAACTGAAAATTTGATATAAGTTTTCTCTTTAACGTTATATTTAAATTAACAAATAAAATATAATATATGAATTATTAAAAGTTGTGAAATTAAAATGATTATGTTTTACATACAACAATATAAAACTAATAAAGAATTATATTATGTTAAAAACTAAAGAGTTGACATTAAGTGGAATAATAAGGAAGTTAAATATATGAAAATCAAATTAATATAGTATAATATAACTTATTTTTTATCTTTGTAACAAAATATAAAATAAATTTAACTTGTGTTCGTATTTGTCAAGAAAAATACATATAAGAAATAAAAAAATGATCAAGCTCATAATTACTTACATTTAACATCTTCATATTTTATATATATGACTTTATTCACAAATACATTTATTGAACTCAAAATCTCCATCATAGCTCTTAAGAACACCAAACAGAAATTAATAAAAATTATTAACAAATAGGTTGACTTATACAAAATGACAAATTCCTAAGTTGTGTACTTCTTTCTTGTTCGATACAAATACACACACCCCCAACGTAGCGTTTTATCTGTTCGCAAGTCGTAATTCTTTCCATGCTATTCTCTGAACTCTAACAAGATGATCAAGTTATGTGAACTATTTATATCACTACTAAACAATAGGTGTCATAAGTACCAATTAAATATCATAAGTTATAAAACTCTTGAGTTGTACTGAATAATTAGATGAAAATTGAAAAGTTTCGGTATTAACATATATTTTTCATGTAATTACATTTGTTTTTTCAAATTAATGTGGATTTAAAATATAAGTTAGAGAAACTCTTGAGTGGTAGATGTTAATTAGTTGAAACTTGAAGAGTATAAGTTACATATAAGAGGTACACAAGAGTATCATGGGATTACAAAAGCCTAACAGAACTCCCCCAAACCAGGTTGCTATGGCCCTCTTCTATGTGACCCAAAACTCATAACCATGAGCTAGATCCTTCCCTTTACTAGGGTCACACTCACCTGCAAGGTCATTACACACATACACACACACACACTATAAGCTACAAAAGCTCAATGTGTAATCACATACATATATCAATACATAAATAAGATAAACAATTTATGACGCACTTATCATATAACAACACTGCTCCGCATCCCTTCACAATCTCTACTATTTAATCCCTTCCCTTCCTCAACCCCAACGGTCTCGAGTCACTAAGACTTACCACCACAACCCTTTTTGTGTGAGAACAACCAACCATAAAGGCCCTCACGAGTGACGGAACCAGAAATGTAGAGTAAGAACGGCACTAAAAACATTTTTATGCAATATAATAAGATTTAAAAACAATTAAAAAGCACGATTGCATTAAGTATAATAAACTAGTGTAGATGTTACATTTTAAAGTTGGCATCTCCTTGTACACATTTTTTGAAAGCGATCCATTACATCTTCAATCTTAACTTTCATAAGGGCTTCCTTTTCAACATTACAAATCAATGCATCGTTCATATAGTTATCGCGCATTTTGTTACGCAAGTCGGTCTTCAAGAGCTTCGTTGCGGCAAAAACATCTTTCTATTATTGTAGTTGTGACGAGTGAAACCAAATTCAACTTTAATAACCAAAGGATAAGAACGGTGTTTCCCGTTGCCACCATCAAACGGGAAAGGTCGACAATTTCCTTCAAACTAACAAATCGATCATCATTATGCAAAGAGTGATAATATATCTCAAGTTCACACTCAAGTCACATTCTTTCAAAAATCATCAAAATCATTTTGTATAACTCACTCAACTTCAACAACTTTGTTTTGTCAAAGTTAGCAAATGAATCAAAAGGACTCAAAGCCCCCATGTATTCTAGTAATTGGGTTCTTATCTCACTAAATCAGTCCCCGAATTGTATAATCTGCATGTCCAAACCGTGTTGAAAATTTCAAATTCAAAATGATATTGATTACTAACTTTGTTCCTATGGTTTCTCGAAGTGACATAATTTTCATTCATATCCACAATATTAATATAATGTTTATGACAAAATGAAAATACCTTTGCCAATGTTTTTTCAATCCCCGTAGCTCTCAAAGTTTTAAGTGCATTCATTGTCCCTCTAACCATAGAAGCTGATTCTACAATATCTTGATCCTTTTTTTGAAGATGTTTTGACAATATACCTGTGAGGTTTAAAACTTCATGTATCAAATGTAAATAAAACAAGAACTCAAGTGTCTTGAAGTATGATAAAATACCATGTGCTTGATTTTGGTTACTTAAAGTCCATCCTTCCTCTTCAACATAAGCAAGAACTCTAATAACCTCCGGAAATAAGGTCATCAAGCTTGTGATCATCTTGTAATGTGAACCCCATCTTCTATCTCCTACTCTAATAAGAGAAGTCTCTTGATTTTACCCGCTTCCGGTTTCAAGTTCACTGTACCAATTGCCTTTTGCACTCTTTCTCTGTAATTCTCTGGTACCATGTCTTTTTTTACATGAAGCACATACCACATTAACCACCAACGCAATTTGATCAAAAAGTCATTCACACCTTCGTGTTTGTTTGCTATGGCCACAATCAGTAACTGAAGTTGGTGTGTAAAACAATGTACATAATGCACTGGATCATTTTCTTGTAATATCAAAGCTTTCAGACCGTTGAATGCACCTCGCATATTACTTACCCCATTGTAATCTTGTCCTCTTACCTATAAAAAACAAGACATTAGATATAAAACGAATAATATTCAATTAAAATACATAATAATTTATAAACAAAAAAGCTCTAATTACCTGAGTCATACTCAACTTATTACCAGTAAATACTTCATCTATCGCTTCTTTAAGAGTCAAAGAGGAAGTATCCTTCACGTGCACAACTCCAATGAATCTTTCATTCACAATTCCAATGTTATCGACACATCTCAACACTATAGCCATTTGTTACCATTTTGATACATCACTAGATTCATCAACCAATAAACCAAAAACATCCTTACCAATTTCTTTGCAAATACTCAAAATCATCTATTTTGAAAAACATTCAATAATTTGTTTTTGCATTTTCGGGGATGTCACTTGATTATTTTGAGGAGCCTTTTCTAAAGTAACATTGTAACTTGCTTCATTATGCTCTCGAATGAAAGATAGTGTATCAATGAAAAGCCGTCTAGAAAGAGAGCCACTCGACTCATCATGACCACGAAACGACAAACCATTTTTTTATAAAAATCTACAACCATCAATTGAAGCATAGAACCGAAGTTTATAGTTACTCTCCTCAACTTCGGTTTTCTTCTTAAATGCAACACTAATAGATTGTTTTTCTTTCATTAGAAATTCACACTTTTTTCGTGCTTTGTTGTGTAAACTATCAATATTACCCACATGAACTCTCAATGCATCTTTTTTATTCCAACTATTAAAACATTTTGTAACAAATGCATCTCTCCCACCTTGTTGTCCGACCATGTTGCCAAACAAGTAGCAAAATAAGAAATCGGCTTTATTCCCTTTTTTGCCATACTCTAACCAATCAAATTCATCAAACCATTCAACAACAAAACGTCTCTTTTTCTTACCCATTGTCTTTGATGGAAATGTATGACCCATTGTTTGACAAGATCCTTGAAGCAAATACGTCCTTCTTATTTCATCTCTTTGATTTGAATTATAAGTTGTTATCCTAGGTCTATCCGTCGGTCCCTTGGAAGATCTTTCAAATCAAAAGTTGCAATTGGAGTAGTTGTTGTTATAGGTAGTGGACCTTGTGATCTTTGTGGAATTATATTTACATTAGAAACCGAAGGGATTGATTCATTGGAACATGGTCTTTTGGAAGATCGTTCAATACTTTCATTAAAACATCGTGATCTCTTTAAAAAAGACCCAATGCTACTCTACAATGGAAACAACAAAGTAATTTCAATTCAATTAATCCATGCAAACACAATCAATGGAATAACCAATGGAAACAAGTCAATAAGTAAAAAAACCTAATTTTCAAGAAAAACAACTACTAATTTCGCCAACACAATAACTAATTTCAAGAAATAAACAACTAATTTCATAAACATAAAAAAACACATACTTGTTTCATTCTAGGGCTTGAAGAGAGCTCAAGATTGGTTTTTTCAGTAATTTCGAGTAGCAACTAGCAAGCCAGCGACTTTTTTTAGCGATTACAAAGAGGTTTACAACTTACAAGGGATTGATTCTTGGGGTTTTTAGCGAGCACAGAAGTAGGCGGCAACAGGAGGTTTTCTCCTTTTTTGCGTATTCACGAACTCAGAAGGAAGGGAAGCACAACGATAGCGAGCCAGGAAGCCAGCGACATTCATTCTCGTCTCCCAAATTGGGCTTCTAATTTCTTTTCTTTCTTCTGGGCTTCTACTTCTGGGCTGAATACTACATATGGGCTACTTCTAAGCCAAATCAGAGTAGTGGCCCGTGCCACTGTAGGCATAAGCCCAATTTCGCCCCTGGCCCTCACATGTAATTTGGGTAATTAAATCCAATTTCTCGGCCACAAAGGCCTACATAAACCATATAGGTAACTATAAATATTGGTTGATTAAACCGAATCTCTCGACCATAAAGGCTTACATGAACTCTAAGCCGCAAGGCTCAATAAACACATATCACTAAAGATAAAGTACATATTAGTCACATGGATTTACACAGTTCCACAGTTCTAGATGGTATAATCGGTAGGTCCAAGTGTCTTCTCGGCACTTTCAAACACCTACACCATACCACACACACACACCACACACATGTAAATATCCCGTATTTACTTTACAATAGTTATATTCACTTGACTATAACTTCGAACACACTTAGAGTTTGAATCAAAAACCCTTTTACACACCCAATTCTCTAATTACTTCCTCTAATATCATTAGTTACATGTGGGTTACCAACACCACCCTGTAACCTAGCATCTTTCAGCTAATCCACCTCATAATTAGGAACAAGAGCTTGAAATCTTACCTCCTAGATGCAAGGTATATTCCTCTTCTTCAAATTCTTGAGTTCCTGGTCTTCAAATCGATATCCAGAAGTTCCACAACTTTTCAAGGGTTCTTAGGCGAAGTTCTCACGGGTTATTTCCCCTAAATAAGCTCGAAAATCGACTTTATAACTTTTAAGTTGACGATAATATTGTCGCTATCTCTCAGATAGCGTTGCTATCTACTCAGCTTCAGAAATCCTTTGGTCAGCTTAACATTTTCCCACTCGGCTCGAAACACAATAGCAACCTACTACTTCTTAATGCCACATTGGTCTTCAACATCATCCATGAAGAACATTTTCGAATGGCATGAAACTCAAAAAACATCATGTAAAAAATGAAAATATCAATTCTCAATCAAACGAGATCAAGAAAAATTAAACTCAAGTCAATAACGTCCATGTTCATCACAAGAATAATATCTAAAAAGCTCATTGAGGCCTAATAAAATACCTAACTTGAACAAATCTTTCGCAAGCTTCACCAATAATAAGGATTTTGAAAAATTACAATCTTCTTTTGAATGACCATACCAAATTCTCGCCCATTTTATGATCGATATAAGATCACAAAACCTTCAAATGGGCATGAGAATGTGCGCAAACGGATAAATAATTACTATACTTTCCATTGACAAGTGGAATAAACATTAAGCTCCAAACCCGAAAAAAATAAAAAATAGAACCATGTTGGGTTTTTGACTTTTCAAAATGCCTTTGACTTGAAAAATGAATTGCTATTTATACTGTACATTTCCTAGTTGTTATGCTACTGTTGATCTTGAATATGTTCGTAAAGTGGTGCCCAAAAGATTCTTCAAAAAAAATTACGGAAACATTAGGGGTTCTTCGGAAAATGTTATAGCACAAAAAAATTTCGAACATCTGACTAAAAATCCGAAGCACATGGATGAAATCCAAACCACATAAAGTGAATTTGAATCAATTAAGTAAGTGAATATGAATTAGTAATATATGCTTGAATCTGAATTAAGTATTAAACGTGTTAATCAATCCGAATTATACCATTGTGAATCTCAAGCATATAAATGAGATCCCAATCAGGCCCACTTCAATAGTCCAGTTCAAAAGGTTTTGGCCCAATTTGGAATGGCCAACAACTGAATCCGAATTGGATGTGAAGAATCTGAAGCTTAGAAAGATGTGCATCCGAAGTGTATGGGATCCGAACTTCGGTAGTAATTCAGCCCAAATTCAGAAAATATGTGGCGTAGTTCGGAAACCCAAATGAATCTGAATTAAAATAAGAGGATCGGAGTTTGTGTATGAATCTGAATCAAAAGATGAATGCAATTTTTAAAATATGAATCTGAAATATTGTAGATGTGAGATGCTCATGGTTACCAATCGGTGAGAAGGATAGTTAAAGCCTTTACACATCAAATTCTGAAAACATGAATCTCATCTTCGAATTCAACCCGTTACCCGTCTTACTCCTTGTACACCAACAAAATTTAGCTTTTAATTCCCCTAGAATTTTGAATTTCTTCATTTAACATTTGAGTCCAAAAGCAAACCACATTATTTAATATGGCTTAGAAATTACGGGTGAGCGTGGTGTGGTTAGGCGCGGTTATTGACCAAAACCGTACCACTAACCGCAAATACGGTTATAAAATTTTCAATAACCAAATGATGCGGTTAATAGTGCGGTACGGTTATGCGGTTATTAACCGCATATATTTGGTACGATTATTTTATGCGGTTATTATGTGCGGTTTCTTTAACCATATGAATTTTGTATTTGTTTTGCGATTTAACCAACTAAAGACTAAAATAAAGCAACCACATATTAAAGATTTATCTCAAACTTATAAGTTACAACCACATATTAATTAATATAAAAACGTTATAATTATTTAATTATGAGGTTAGCGGTGTGGTTATGTTTGCAGTTATTGAATGCGGTGCGGTTGCGGTTATTTCGATACGGTATATGTCATATAACCGCACGGCACCACAATATTGCGGTTAATTCAAAATTGAAAACCTCACCATCAGTTACTGTTTCGGTTGCGGTTAACCGGTTTCGGATTTTGCGGTATTTGCGTTTTTTAACCATGCGGTTCGGTTTTTGCTCACCCCTATTAGAAATTATTAGAGATAATGAGAATAATAATGTGTATGTTCCATTTAGATGAGATACACCGATATATACAAAACCATACAAGGTCGTGGGCATACACAAAAATACATGGGCTAAGCTAGGAACGAATATATATAAATACATATATACAAACATCCCTCCATAGTTTGAACATGAGTAACTGTACGAACATTCAAATTGGATCGAAAATCATGAATAGAGAAGTAGGAAGGCCATTTATGAAGATGTCTGCATACTGAGCGGAAGATGGCACATGAAGAACACGTATATGACCAAGAGCGACTTTGTCTCGAACAAAACAAATGTCAATTTCACTGTGTTTGGTGCGTTGGTCTTGAACTAGGTTGAATGACATATACACAGCGCTAATGTTATCAGAATATACCATTGTAGCTTTTTTACATTGGGCAACGCTCACGTAGAAGATTGTGGAGCCAACAAGTCTCGTCAACAAAATTGGCAACTCCACGATATTCAGCTTCGACATGGGACCTAAATATTACACCATGATGTTTGGATAACCACAAGATGAGGTTGTCACCTATGAAAACATAGTAACTATATGTGGAGCGTCGAGTGGTCTGACACCCACCCTAATCGGCATTAGAATAAGTGGTGAGGCCAGATGTGGGGGAGGCATGGAGCTATAAACCGTGGTCAATGGTGCCTCAGAGGTATCGTAGAATCTGTTTGAGAGCATGAAGATGCTGCTCTCGAGGATCATGCATATAAAGACAGATCTGCTATACTGCAAAAGATATATCCAGTCTGGTGAAAGTGAGATACTCAAAAGCCCCAACAAGGCTGCAGAAAAAGGTGGGGTCGGCTACAGGTGGGCCTGTAGAGTCTAGTTTGTGAACTGGTTCTATTAGAGTACGACATGGATTGCAGTTTGACAAGTTGGCCTGCTGGAGAATGTTAGTGGCATATTTCTGTTAAGACATGAATATGCCTGTGTTGGAACGAATGGCAGTAATGCTCAGAAAGTAATTCAGGGGACCCAAGTCTGTCATGGCAAAGTCTTGGCTAAGCTGGGTGATAACGTGTTGAAGTAGTGTGGTGGATGAAGCTGTGAGGATGATGTCATCGACATACAAGAGAAGGTATGTGAATGCTTTATGAGTCTGGATAATGAATAGAGATGGGTCTGTATGACTCTGCTAGAATCCAATGCAAGAGCTATGCATAGTGAATCAATGGTACCAGGCTCGTGTGCCTATTTAAGCTCATAAAAGGGGGTCTTTGAAAGAGGCAGTCATGATCCAGGAATTGTGTATCACGATATCCTGGAGGCTGATGCTTGTAAACTGTTTCCTGAAGGTTTCCATGGCAAAGCCGTTCTTCACATTGAGTTGGTGTATAGACCAATGGCGAGATACAACTATACCGAGAATCGTGCAGATAGTTGCTGGTTTAACAACCAGACTGAAGGTCTCATCACAGTCTACTCCATGTTGCTGACTGCGGACATTGGCAACAATACGCTCTTTATAGCATGAAAGAGAGCCATCAACATGTAACTTGTGACGAAAATGCCATATATATATGAAAATATTGACCCTAGAAGGTCGTGGTACCAATGTCCTATTGGATTAAGTGTCTAAGCCTATAACTATAATTGGTATATACTTGAATTGATAGCAGCACAGTCCTCTTGGGTTATCCTCAGTAGTCCAAATGATATTAAGGTTAATAGAGAGAGCGAGAAATAAATAGTTTATTATTTTATTATATGATGATAAATTAATTAGGAACTAGTTTGGAATTAATTTGAATTAATTTTGGGATTAATTAAAATTGCAGGGGCTGAATTGTAATTGCCCAATAATTGAGCAATGGATAATTGTGGGGAATATTAGTTGGACGATTTTAAGGATTTATCCTTATAGAAGTCGCCAACTATATATGGCAGCTAAAGGGTTTGAATTTAAAGAAAAAAGGTTTATCCGGTTTAAATTCAAATAAGGCTTATCTCTAAGGTTTATCCTTAATCACCGTTGAGGCTATAAAAACTCCTCCCTAGCATCATTATTTCTACGCCAACTTCAGTAGACAATACTCTGGAGTTTTTCTCTTCTCTCTCAAGCATAATCTATAATCCTTCTCTAAGGTTTTATAACGAACTTTTCTATTAACCTATTTGTTTTGACTTTTGGGTGTGAACCATTAGAGGCACGACATTTGTGGTGCTTGCTTCCAAGAGATCTACAAGCAAAGAAATTTTGTTATTTACTACAATAACAATAATGTATGTAATCCTAAACCGTCTTTAAGAATTTCGATTATTTGCTAGGGTTTCTAGGGTTTCCTTTTGATGTTCTTAGTTATAGTTCCATAGTGAAAACATAGATCCTTTAGGTTGCATGTGAACTTAAGAGTTTTAAGTTTATTTGTTTACCTAAATCCTATCAATGGTATTAGAGATTTAGTTTGTTTTCTATTGAATAACTATAATTGTTGAATTTGATCATTTGGGGTTTATAGAAATTAAACCCTAAAGTCAAGATTTCGACTTGGGCTAGGGTTTTTGAAACCCTAGCCTCCTCCCCTTCTTTTTGATTTTTTCTATAGGGTAGGGTTTCCTAATTTTAGTAATTATTATTTTACTTGCCTAAAAAGAAATAATTAAATTTGGATAACTCATATATCCTAATTTTTGAAAATTAGAGGGTTAGGATTAGTCTTCAATTATTTGATTAATTTAATTAGTTAATCCTTATTTGATTTAATTTATTTAATTAATTGTTAATTAATAGATTAATATTAAATCATTTTTTTGGTTTAATTTTTAATTTAAAGTAAATTGTTTAATTCTCAAAAATTTAAAATAAATAAACCTAGTATTTTAAAAGGTTTAAAATACAACTTATATATATATATATATATATATATATATATATATATATATATATATATATATATATATATATATATATATATATATATATATATATATATATACATTAATTGTTAATATTTATATGTATAAGAATTAGTCAGTCAAATTGCTAGTATGTCTCATTCACGAAGCTGATCTCTAAGGGGGTATAAGGAAACTGCCTATAAAATGGCAGTTGAATGGGTGTCCACTCTCACCCACCGCTTCCTTGATTAGTGGAGGGTCGTTAGCAGAACGGATTTGATAGGACACTAAATCTCATTAAAAGTATAATGTTATTAAAAGTACTAGAACCATTTTTTAAATTCCCAAATCTAGTTACTATAGGAAAAATGTGAACAAGTATGCTAACCCATGAAATTGCACATTACACTTTATAAGTCGTTAGTGGAGCATGTCTGGTTAACCAGCACACTAATAGGGACTAATAAAGAGTTGTAATGGGTATCTCATAAATTATCATTGTTGATGGAACATGTGTGGTTTACCAGCACATCAATCGAGATGATAAATGACATTGAGATTACCAAGCACATTTTCATGGTTATTCAGATATTGTTTGTGATCCTCGGTATCCCAGTCACAAATAGAAGAGCATAAAATGAGATTAAACATGGCATTTAATAGTTTCAAAGTATCTCAAAAGACCTAGGATTTTCACTTAATTTCATTTCCTTTCTGGTGGAATTGGTAAATCATCATTTACCTACCTTTATAAAATTTACAATTAGATTACGACATCCCTCTTCTAAGTTGTGGATTATATAGTTGGATCCTAGCCTTAATATTTTATTTTCGGTTACTATATTAAGGATCATTCTTATCTAACTAAAACTACCTTCCTTCTATATATGTCTACTTCTACTGATGCTTCTGCTCCCTCATCCTCCTCCCACCATAACTTCTCTTTTCTTTCGGTCTGCTCAAAGTTGACATTGGATGGCACCAATTATAATGATTGGATGCGAAAAGATTTGAGGGAAAGGGGTATGTCCTTGAGAAAGAACTCATTGAAATCGATGAAGAAAAAGCTACTCCTGAAGAATACGCCTCCTACAAGAAACATTACGGCGATGAAACCAAACTGGCTTGCATCATGGTCGTGACTATGAGCCCTGAGTTGCAAAGATTCTATGAGGACTATTGGCCGTATGAGATGAACAAGGACTTTGTGGAAAAGTTCCACAAGCGAGCTTGTCAAGAACAGTACGAGGTAGTCAAAGCCCTCATGACATGCAACATGAAAGAGGGAGAATCTGTATGTGGCCAAGTGCATTTTGATGAGGAGTTGGCTATTTATATAGTCTTAAACTCCTTACCAAGTTGTTATGATCAGTTCATTCTGGCTTATCATTTGAACAACACTGAGACCACCTTGGCTCAATTGCACAACCTACTACAGACTGTTGAAGCAGGAATGAAGGGGAAGGGTTCAGCCTCCAATCCTGCCAGTGCTCTCGTTCCGACCATTAGATAAGGAAAGAGGAAGAATAGGAAAGTCCTCCAAAACTTAAATGGAAGGGCAAGACCCATGTCGAGTCATCTAGCAATGGCCCAAAGGCCAAGCCCATTTTTAACACTCCTCACACCTCTAATCCCAAAGAGGCCAGTTGCTTTTACTGCAATGAGAAAGGGCATTGGAAACGAAGCTGCCCAAAGTATCTGCAAGATATCAAGGATGTCAAGGTGAAGCCATCGTCTGCAGGTATATACACTATTTCATCTAATAACTCATCATCTTCTCATTCTTGGGTCCTTGAACAGATGTGGCTTTCACATTTGTTCTGATTTGCAGGGATTAAAAGAAAGTGAGGAGGTGGAGCATGGAAGAATAAACCTGATCATGGGGAATAGGCGATCTTCTCCTATTACAAACATTGGAGTTTATAGTCTAGTGCTTAGTAATGGTGTAAGTTTAGATTTAATAAATTGTTGCTACTCGTCATAAATGACACAAAATATTATTCATTTCACGCATTGTTCATACAAGGTTTTAGATATTCATTTAATGATATGAATGGTTCTATTTTGGCTTATAAGAATGGTGTTTTTATATTTGAAGCTTTTGCCTTGTAATAGTGTGTATGAAGCTGTGACGTGTGTTGATAATTTAGGTAATAGTGTATTTCATATTGATTCATCTAATGGTGTAGACAAAGCATGCTTGTGCATTGTCGTCTTGGACACATTAACAAGAAACGCATCACCCAACTCCAAAAGGATGGAGTGTCGGAGTCATTTGACCTAAGGTCATATGATGCATGTGAATCTTGTCTTTTGGGAAAGATGACAAAATCACCTTTCACGGGATCTTGTGAAAGATGTGAATGTTTGTTGGATCTCATACACACGGATGTGTGTGGACCCTTCAAATCATCCACAGGGGATGTTAATCGATTCTATGTGACTTTTATAGATGATTACAATAGATATAGTTATATCTACTTAATCAAGTATAAGTCAGAAACCTTTGAAAAGTTCAAAGAGTTCAAACATGAAGTCGAGAATCAGTTTGGTAGGAAGATAAAGATGCTTAGATCCGATAGAGGCGGAGAGTATCTTAGTGTGGAGTTCCACGACTATCTAAAGGAATGTGGAATAGTTTCACAATTGACTCCTCTTAGGACACCACAGTTGAACGGTGTGTCTGAGAGGCGTTATCGGACCTTGCTAGACATGGTTCGTTCCATGATAAGTTGACCTTCTCTTCCTATTCACTTCTGGGGGTATGCCTCACGAGATGTAGACGGGGAAAGTTCCCTCATTAACACATATCAAAGTCTGGGGTTGTGAAGCTTTCATAAGACGAGAGACTCATGACAAGCTTGTTGGATTAGGTGTCTAAGCCATGACTAATAATTTGTATTTATCTAAATAGTTTATTAATATATTAAAGTGATAATATATTAATTAGAAACTATATTAATTAATTAGAAATTAATTTGGAGATTAATTTAATTAATTAAATGTGTAGGGGTTGAATTGTAATTATTCAATAGTTGAGTAAGTGACAATTATAGCAGTAGTAGTAACTGGCTAAAATTAGGAATGGATATTCCTTATTTTGGAAAATAATAAGTGAGGATAAATATGTTTGAATTGACAAGATAAATGTTTATCTTATTTGAATTCAAAAAGGTTTATCTCTAAAGGCTTATTTGGTTATCTGTTGGACACTATAAATAAGGACCCTAGGGGACCTTATTTTTTTTTGCCAATTTCAACCCTAACTCTCTCTGGATTTCGTTACCTTCATAGATTGGGTGTGACTTCATTTGAGGCAAGGAATTTTGGTTGCTTAGCGTGCAAGAAACAACTAAAGGTTAGTTTTTCTGATTTATTTCTTTTAGCAATTTTTTCTGTTGGCCTTTAGGAATTATTATATGTTCAAAGTTAGAAAACATAGATCCAATCTAGGTTTCATGTTAACTTAGGGTTTTAGTTCATAGATTTGCAGAAAACCTTTCAAAGCTAGCAGCTAGAAGTGAGAAGTGTATTTCCATTGGTTACCCAAAGCAGTCCTTTAGATATTTGTTCTACAGACCTAGTGAGAACGTGGTCTTTGTAGCATGAAGACGAGTCTTTCAAGAGAGAGAGCTCATATTCAAAGAGGACAGTGGGGGTACCATTGACCTTGAAGAAATTAAAGATTCAGCCAGTGAAGGAACCTTAGATGATACTAGCAGTCAACCAGAAGAAGAAGTTCATATTGCACCGATAAACAAGTCATTGCCTCTTAGGCGTTCCAGTAGAGTTAGCATGCCACCTGAGTTCTATGGTTTCCATATTACTACAGATGGTGACACGTTTGTCAGTGATATGACACTAAAAATTTGGATGAGCCAGCTAGCTACAAGGAAGCAATGGCAGGCCTTGAGACCGCTAAATGGAAAGATGCAATGGATAGCGAGATCAAGTCCATGTATGATAACCAAGTTTGGAATTTGGTTGATAATGTACTAGGTCGGAAGACAGTTGGGTGCAAATGGATCTTCAAGAAGAAGACCGACATGGATGGAAAGGTACACACTTTCAAGGCTCGACTCGTTACGAAGGGATTCACTCAAACCCCAGGGGTTGACTATGATGAGACCTTCTCACCAGTAGCCAAGATAAAATCTATTAGGATAATGCTCGTCATAGCTGCCTTTCATGATTATGAAATTTGGCAGATGGATGTCAAAACCACTTTCCTTAACGGAAAGTTGGCTGAGGATGTTTACATAAGTCAGCCAGGGAGTTTTGTAGATACAAAGTTTCCCAATAGAGTGTGCAAGCTTGAGAAATCCATCTATGGATTGAAACAAGTATCTTGTAGCTGTAATCTTTGCTTCCATGATAAAGTCAAAGAGTTTGGTTTCTCTAGGAGTGAAGATGAGTCATGTGTGTATATCAAGGCTAGTGGGAGTATAGTATCTTTTCTGGTATTATATGTCGATGACATACTACTCATGGGAAACAACATTCCAACTTTGCAAGAAGTTAAGTCTTGGCTTGGAAAGTGTTTTGCCATGAAAGACCTTGGAGAAGCAGCCTATATTCTCGGGATAAGAATTTTGAGAGATAGAAAGAAGAGACCAATTGGACTTACTTAAAGTACATACTTGGATAAGGTACTAAAGAGGTTTAATATGGAAAATTCCAAGAAAGGAGAGCTACCAATCCTGAGCAATACCAAATTAAGTAAGACTTAAAGTCCTAGTACAGATGAAGAGATAGCTGATATGAGTCGGGTACCTTACGCTTCGGCTGTAGGGTCGATCATGTACGCTATGGCATGTACTCTCCCTGATGTGTCTTTTGCTTTGAGCATGGTCAGTCGCTATCAGGGAAATCCAGGCAAAAAGCTCATCGGACAGCGGTTAAGAACATTCTCAAGTATTTGGGGAGGACGAAGGATATGCTTCTAGTCCTTGGTGGTAGTGATACGTTAAGAGTGAGGGGTTACAGTGATGCCAGCTTTCAAATAGATAGAGACAACTTTCGTTCTCAGTCGGGTTGGTGTTTCTTCTAAACGGTGGAGCGGTAACTTGGAAGAGTTCCAAACAGGAAACGGTGGCTGATTCAACTTGTGAATCAGAGTAAATAGCTACAAGTGAAACATCAAAGGAAGCAACTTTGCTGAAGAACTTCATCTGTGACCTCGGAGTAGTCCCGACCATTCAGGAGCCAATGGAACTTTTCTATGATCATGAAGGAGCGGTTGCCTTAACTAAGGAACTAAGAGATCCTGGAAAGTCTAGACATATCGACAGAAAGTACCATTACATCAGACATAGAGTTGAAGAAGGTTACCTCATCGTGAAAAGGGTATCATCTGAAGAGAACCCTGCAGATCCTTTGACGAAGGCTTTGAGTAGGGTCAAGCACACTCAGCATGCTAGGAGCATTGGTTTGAGAGATGATATTAGTTTTAGTAGTTAGATAGTTAGTCTGAAACTTGTAACAAAGTAAATGTAATTGAGTTTTGGTGATTATGTTGGAGATAAATTTTGTGCTGAAGTGTTATTCCCATACGAAGGTCCTTACTATGCGAAGCTTAGATTCTAGTATGAAGGTCCGAAGGTCATACACTAGAGGATCCGAAGACTCAAGTAACAAACCCCTTTTTCACAGCACGCGTATGGAGCAGGCTACGCGTTGCACGTTGCTGTGCTCCCATTGGCTAGTACACTGTTAGGATATTCCTTTTTGTACTATTGATATATTTTGTACTATCCATATCCTGATTGGTATAAATATCAGGATATTGGTTCTGGGCCATGTGTGCTTAACAATCACCCCAATTGTAAAACTCTAAAAGTAATATCAAGCATTCGGCACCTTGTTTAATCATCTGGATTATTCACCGCTCTTATTGTTTATTTCTGTGTGTGTTGATTATTCACTTTTCTTGAATAATTCATCTTTGTATTCGAAAACTTACTGAACAGATTAAATAATGGAGAATTATTTATGAGTTTGTTTATTGCCTTCTGTCAATTGTTTATTCTTGTGTTTGATTTTGCATGTTTTACTTCTCGAATAATATGATTATTCAAATTCCACAGCTGTTCATACTTTTGGAAGTAAGTAGTGAATTAAGTCTGTCATGAATTGAATTGTAGATTGTCTAAGGATGTTAGACATATCAATCGTATTGCTACAATGTTCATGAGTACTTACAAAATGGGGATTTAAGTATTGGATAAACTCACGGTCAAAGAATTACTTCATGGATTCTATCACGAGCAATTCTGAGACGATAATATCCTATGATCTTAAAACGGAGATATATGAGTTGTAATTTATAAGTCGGTTGTACATTGGTAATGCGTAAACACATCAGTAACTTGATGTTATAAAACGTATTGTCATGCATGATTTGATAAGTAAAGGATACAAGCATATGAGTCAAAGTTTATTCGTTCCTTTTGCCCTAACGGGAAAAGCGATATCTTTGGGGCCCTCAGTGATTTGGTGTTAACTTATAGTGCTGGGCCCAGCCAGGACTAAATTGATGTGTTCAATTAGAATTCCTATATCATCACAAATCAGAAATTGGGAAACAAAGTCTTGGACAATGAGATTGATTCCATTCCATGTCTCATGTCTGAATGATATCTTGAAGAATGGAGGATTATATGATCACTTATCTTAGGACGCGTAACTGATTGGGTTAGAGTTCGGCAGCGGCTTTTGGAAGCTATAATTTGCTGCTCGATTCAGAAGTTATACTGGCAGTTATAGTTATTAACTTATTCAAGTGGGAGACTGTTGGATTAAGTGTCTAAGCCCATAACTATAATTGGTATATACTTGAATTGATAGTAGCATAGTCCTTTTGGGTTGCCCTCAGTAGTGCAAATGGTATTAAGGTTAATAGAGAGAGAGAGAGAGAAATAAATAGTTTATTAGTTTATTATGTGATGATAAATTAACTACAAACTAGTTTGGAATTAATTAGAATTAATTGGAATTAATTTAAATTAATTTGGGATTAATTAAAAGTGCAGGGACGGAATTGTAATTGTTCAATAGTTGAGCAATGGATAATTGTGGGGAATATTATTTGGACGATATTAAGGATTTATCCTTATAGAAATCACCAACTATATATGCCAGCTAAAGGGTTTCAATTTAAAGATAAAAGGTTTATCCGATTTACATTCAAATAAGACTTATCTCTAAGGTTTATCTTTAATCACCCTTGAGGCTATAAAAACCCCTCCCTGGCATCATTATTCCTGTGCCAACTTCAGTACAAAATACTCTGGAGTTTTTCTCTTCTCTGTCAAGCAGAATCTATATGTTGGAATAATGTCCAAGGTCACCAACTTGTGGTAATATTTATAATAATGGCAGAGTCCTTCTGGGTTGCCCTCATGACCTAGAAAAACAAACAGAGTCAGAAATAAATAAAAGGAATGATTAGTTTATTAATTATTTGAGAAATAAATTAATTAGAAACTAGATCAATAAATTAATTGATAAATTAATCTAGAATTAATTTAGAATCAATTAAAGGGACTGGATTGTAATTGATTAAAGGTTTAATCAATGGAAACAAAGTCTAGGGGGTGCGGCCACCAAAAGGCTCTTAAGATTGAAACCCAAGGAGTCTTGCACTACAAGTAGAGGCCTTGTGGTTGAACCCTAAATCAACCCTCACCTCCAAAGGAGCCGCCAATTCCATTCTCCCTCCTCCCTTTTGCGAAATCAATCCCTCTCTAGGGTTTTGATCTTCTACCTTCTTTTTCCAAGTGGAAATTTTGATCTGTCTGGTTTTCTGGTGTTCCTGGGTATGAGTCCTTAGAGGGATTCACACTTTGGATCCT
This sequence comes from Cichorium intybus, assembly GCA_023525715.1. Classification (NCBI taxonomy): domain Eukaryota; kingdom Viridiplantae; phylum Streptophyta; class Magnoliopsida; order Asterales; family Asteraceae; genus Cichorium; species Cichorium intybus. The sequence goes on from CM042011.1 coordinate 80,190,513, forward strand.
GTTCATCCTTTGCAAGATGTTGTTCATTAGATTCATTGAAGGAGATAGTCTTGAGGTACATTCTTTTTATGTTTTGTTGCAATAATTGTTATAAACTGCATGATCCTGAACTCTGTTCATGGAGAATTCTGTGATTTGATCTTGTTAGTCTTTCGCTGCATATGATTATGTGTTTATGTGATCGAATCCCAATAGTGGTATCATAGCCTCTGTTCATATGTTATTTGCACTTATATTTGATATGATTAATTTGTTTAGGATTTATGCTAGAAACCTGTATGAACTTGCATGCTGTTTTTCAAAAAATCCATATGTTATGCTAGACTGATTCCAGAAATTGCATGTTATGAATTTTGACTGGTTTAGGAGCTCTAGAACATGATTTTCGATATTTGTAAGGTTTGGGAAGGGTTTCCTTGCCCTTGGAGGCTAGGGTTTCCTATCCCTTACTTTCCTTGCAAGTTTCCATAATTCGCTTGTTTCCTTGTTTGCTTATTTGCCTAAACTGCATGCTGTCATTTTCGATTTTTGTCTGGTTTCTTTGTGCCTCCATAGGGATGTCGAAATTTTTAGGGTTTTAGGAGGGTTTCCTTGGCCTTTCCATGCTACCTGGCGTCTAGGGTTACTGCCCTAGCTTGCCTTGCAAGTTTCCTAACTTGGTTAGCTGCCTTATATGCCTATTGCCTTAATTTGATTAATTCAATTAGGATATAATTGTTAATTTTAATTAATTAAACGGTATTAGTTGAATTAAATTAAATGAAATATTTTAAATTGTTTAAAATACATTTATATATATATATTAGAATAATATTATATATATATATATATATATATATATATATATATATATATATATATATATATATATATATATATATATATATATATATATATATATATATATAAATTAAAGCAAAAACATTGGTCAAACCATGACTAGGCTCACCCATAAAATTGTGAATGGGGTTTAAAGAGGGTTCTTATGAACCCAAATGAAGTTGGTTATTAAGTGGAATGTATTGCCTATCACCTTCACCGCCCAGCACCTTTTACCATGTGGAGTTACCGAAAGGGTTTGATAGGGCAATGTTTCTCTCTCTAAGTTAAAAGTATTAACTTAAAGTATTAAAAAAACTCATTTTAATTAAAATAAAATGTGAGATTTTGTGTTACCCATGAGAAACGCATCCCTGTTTGATTCATGATCCATGGCATCCCTGTCATGAATTTGAGATGAGCACAAACGAGATTAACATGCCATTGAATGTAATCATTGAATCTCACAAATCTAGGAGTTTCATAGTGAATGAAACTGACAAAGAGTTTTTGTCTACCTTGATGACCATTGTGGTGTGATTACGTCATCCCTCTTCACATCACAACTGGGAAATCTTGGATCCTAGCCTTAGTAAGTAAATTGGTTAATTATTTAAAGGATTAAAAATCAAACTAAAACTAAACCTTTGTCTTAAAAATGTCAAATCTGAACACAAACCTTTTCCCTCCTAAACCTCCTCCTCCTCCTCCACTGCAATCCTGATCTAGCAAGATCAATAGCCTGACGTTTGCTGACATGTCCTCCGGACTCGAGAATTGTTTCAAGAGTGTCGGGGTACAAGCAAAACGGGAACGATTCGATATCGTTAAATTCCTTAGGGCATATAAACTAGAAGAAGGAATGTCTGTGTGTACGCATGTTCATAAGATGAAATCATTCATAAACAGATTTGATAATCTTGGTATCTACTTTCCAAAGGAATTAGCCACGGATGTGGTGCTTAACTTGCTTCCTGGTTCATATCATGAGTTCATTATGAACTGTGACAAGAACCATATGGACATGACCTTGATAGAGCTCCACGGTTTGCTGAAAACTGCTGAGACTGGTTTAAAGCAACACCGTAGCTCAAATTCCACCGCTCCTGTCTTGGCTCATAGTGATGCTAAGAAGAAGAAAGTTTTTCATCCCAATGGATGGGAAGGGCTAAGGTTGGACAGTCTGACCAAGACTTTAAGAGAAAAGCTGATTCCGACATAGCACCCACCAGTGACCCGAATGAGACCATATGATTTATTGCGAATAAAGGGACATTTGAAACGTTGTTGTCCAATATACCTGAAGGATCTAAAGAATATCTGGGTCAAGGAGTTGACACCTTAGGTATATTTGCTAAAACATTGTTTTATTATTATCTTTACATATTCGATTTCTTGTATGTTGAAATATGTATTTCACATGAAAATTACGTCTACACTGCAACGCTCTAGGATGCAAACCCTAGTTATATATAAAAAGCAAAAATATAGATTATATGATATAAAATGTTGTTATTATTATTAACACGTAATAAATATCATTAATAATAGTATAAAAACACATAAAATGATATAAATACAAAATATAATAATTTATTGTGTTAAAGGACCCTAGATATCTGTAAAAACTTAATGACCAAAATAAAACAAAAAATTGTTGCGACGGTTATTTTATTTTGGATGACTGATATAATAGGATAACCGACTATCTAAAATGTTTAAAAAATACCATTAAACTAACAAAACGATGCGAAAACGTAACAAATATTAACTTTTGTTTTTCAAATACCCATATGACCAGTAATGACCCTTTCACCTTGCCATAAGGGTTTTTTAAAAACAAAATTTAAAGTATGTTACCTTTTAATGGTTTTTTCACTTCATTGGTGTATTTAAAACAATTTAGATAGTTTGTTGTTTTTTCATAGCTTTTCTTAGTTCACAATTTAATAAATCATTTTTTTCATTTTTACAAAGGATTCATGAATTTGTGTAAAAATTTGCCTTCCACCCAAGTCGAAAACCGTATTTTGTATTTTACACAAGGTTTATGAAGTCGTGTAAAGTTTTTCTCCTCTCTAAACACTTATTTTTTGGCCATATGTTGGTAATAAAGGAACACTTTTAGGGATTTTTTATAGATTTATTGTTAAGTGGTGTTTAGACTGTCCGCGCAATGCTGCGGAAGCCCGGTATATTGAAAAATGCAGCTCGACAAAAAAACAAATTACGTGAGGGACGGAAAATGTAAGTTTAAAACATAATAGGACCGGAATCGCTACTTAAAAAATACCAATAATATAACTTTAAAATAAATAAGGATGAAAACAATTAATTCGAAATTAGTTGAGAGGAAAAAACGTAAATATAAAATTTTGTTATAAGAAGAATCAAAATTGCTATTGTCAAATAAAAGCTTATTTGGATCTTGTATCATATGTTTTAACAATTATACTATGATCTAAATTTAGTAATTATAATTCTGAAAAAATCAAAACCAAATGATAACGAAACTTGCAAATTAATATATATATATATATATATATATATATATATATATATATATATATATATATATATATATATATATATATATATATATATATATATATATATATATATATATATAATTTGTCAATAAAGAATGAACAATGTCAATCTGATAGATTGTATGAATTAAATTAACATTCAATAACGTTATGATGATGGATTTAGATTGCATTGCCAACCATAAGTAAACAACGTAGAATATTTGGATACAGGATTTAGATACAGGATTTACCGATAGTAGTGGCACCAGAATTTGTTTTTTTTCTGAGTTAATACAATAAGATAATTTTTTAACGGGATTGCATCCTATTAGAAAAATAAATAAATAAATAAAAGTTACAATATATGTCCGAAAGTTAGCAGGAGCAAGGGCGCCCTAATGCCCTATATGAAATCCGCCATTGTATATGTGGTATAATTTAAACCACCAAATAAATATAGCGAATTGCGTATGTCAAGAAAGTGTGTTACTTCAATAAATGTTTTTCTTGTCTCATAAGAATTAAGTGCTTATCAAAGTGTTTAAAAACATTGTTTGAAATGTACACATAAGAAATTTGAATAGCAAAAGATATGGCATGCGACGATGTAGAAGATGGGTAAGCACCATTCCAAGAAAATTGTTAGGAGCATATACAATTGTTGTTGAAAGTGACTGAACGGTTGAATGCTACAAGGGACAAATACATCCAAAGAGTACGAGGAAGAAACTTTGGAAACGAAAAATATGTGAATGACAACAATAATATCTTATCTGTATAGATATGTTGGGACTTTCACATAGCCATTCACTTATGAATGACCAAGTAGTTGTTGTAAAATTGGAGTAAGTTAGGCATTGACTTTAAATGACCCGTTAGATGTATGTGTGGATCTGAAAATTGGGTATAATAGACATTCACATGATATTTTTCAACTAGTTATTGAGAATAAAATTGAAAATAAATTAATATTGACCTTTATTTGTTGAGAATAAAAAACTATGAATTTTGGTATATTTTGTGCATGTAATATTGGATGAAGAAGAAACGAGTGGCAAAAAGAAAGTGAGGCCGGTGATTATTTGGATTCATGTGATCACGTAATTGAACAATTTCATGTTATTTTGCATATATAAACTAGAATGGATGGACTGAAGAAGCCAACGACCAGAGCTTGGAAATGACAAGATTACGACGTACTTTGTTACAAACATCCCAGACGGAGCTAGCAACCCAAGAGATCAAACGAATATGCAAATTCGACAAATAGTATATGTCATAGCTATAACAACAATGACATGTATTTCAGTATTTAATGGTAGCATGTACTCACCTTAGTGATATCATAGCTATCCCGAGCTCAGTTCTGTCAATCTGCTTCTCTTATTGTCATGGAAGCTGTCAATATCACAACCAATCTACATCTACATGTCCCAACCAATCATTTGACATGCTCACGCAATACATCTTGTCCAAATAGGTAACCGCATTATAGCGTCGCGACTTTCATCCGTTGCGTTGCTATCTATGATCTTTCAACCAGAGCGTCGCTATACATGAGCTTAGCGCTACTACTATGAGCTTTCGACCATAACATTGCTATATGTGAACTTAGTGCCGCTATTTTATCAACTACACTCTAATCTGGTCCATTTCAAACTGATCCTAACCCCATTATGACGACTATGGTCAGGGTTTCAACCCTTAGGCCATATAAATGGGTTTTACTCAACCACAACAAGAGTTTACCCTGAATTTATCAAGATGGAATTACGGTTTTACCTCCAATCCGATCAACTAGTGATAGATCCTCAGAATCCCGTTGATTCCTTTCGATTCAACCCTTAGGCCATATAATCGGGTTTTACTCAACCACAACAAGAGTTTACCCTGAATATATCAAGATGGAATTACGGTTTTACCTCCAATCTGATCAACTAGTGATAGATCCTCAGAATCCCGTTGATTCCTTTCGATTCTAGCTCCACAACATAGGGGGTCGTCCCTTTTTGTTGTTCTTCTCCATATTTGGGCAGAATGCCCCTAAATGGCCTGTCTACGGCTTAAGTCGCGACCGGTCTATGCGATCTATGTATCACGACATATCATTGGTCGTGTCGCTATCAAGACATGATAGCGTTGCGATCTTCAGCAAGCACTTAGTCAATTACCGGTGTTCGCACATATTCCGCCCATTGTTGCTTCCTACAATGACCATAATTCCCTTTTTGGTAACGTGGACTGTTAGCCTCTAATATATGTTCTCAATAACCGGTTATTAACAAAACAGGTGTCACAATTCTCCCCTCCTACAAGAGATTCCATCCTCGGAATCATTCAATTATGCATGGGTTTTCGACTCACATTTTCTTTTGAGTTCTTAACCTATACTCAATCTTTGGCGAAGTCACCACCGGACCTTGACAACGCCTATCAATATCAAGTATTTTAGTCGTTGTTAGGCCCTATTCTTGGTGAATTTATATCAAAGTTGTAGTGGTATTTCTCACTTTTTGTGCTAGTGCTTGTGTGCAAGAAAATGTTAAAAACAGGGACTAAAAGCGGAAAAAATGAAAGAAGTTTGGATCAAGGCCATATCAGTCAAGTTAACATGCGCGCCGTGGGAATAGAGGCACGCGCGTTGCGCCACGTCAAGGATCAGGCAATTCAAAAAGCGAAAAAACGGGGATAAGGCAACACGCGCGTCGCGGACTTAGGATTTGCGCGCCACGGATCGACAGATTTTTCAAGTATAAGTAGAGGTCATTAGGTCGAAAATTGGAGGCGAAGAACGAACCCTAAGGTGGACTTAAGGCTTCTTTGACTCAAGTTTCGGGATTTCAGCAACCATTCTTGGTATTTCTTATGTTTTCACTTTTAGTTTAATGTTCTTTAGTTTAAATTCGCTTCTAGCCTAGTGTTTCTGGATTGTTCAGATCAGTAGCAGTAGTCTAGGGTTTTTTATTTTCGGGTTTTAGTACATTGGATCTTCTGTTTTGAGTTTTAATTGAAGTAATCATTTGGTTTATGGTTTTATTGCACTTTTTAGCTTTAAATGTGTTAGGATGCTTGTTTGGTTTGATTGGATTGTTTGTTTGCTTCTGGATTCTGAACTTAGCTTCTGATTTCAGTGAGTAACCTTAGTCTAGGATTTGATTTGATTTAGTTTAGTTTATGTTTGAATTGGGTTTTGGAATTTTGTTTTTGTTTGATTTTTGGAAAAGTAGAACTAGTCCCTCTGGCTGTAGCGTGACACTACAGTTGGTAAGCTATCGTCCTATCTTGACCACCAAACTCTCGTGGATCGACCCTTGCTACCGCTATACTAGTGAGTCTGTGAGGTATTTTTCTTATTTTTGACCGCATAACGACCCATGCGTGTCAAATTTTGGCGCCGTTGTCGGGGAGTTGTGAGCTTAGGATAAGACGATCTGTAGGGAGTTGTTTTCTGATTTTTGGATTTACTTTTGGTAATTGAGTTTAGTTAGTAATTTCATTTTAGTCTTGGCGGTCGTTTTGCACTAGTGCATGCGTACCCGTCGGGGTGGGCATACATCACCCTTGTTATTTGACTCTGAAATTGAGCGAACCGCACGCAATAACCGTGTGCGTAGGCGTTTTATTAATATGAGTCCCAGTAGTGTAGTCATAGAGGATGTTACCAATGAGCCCTTAGGCGAGGTAACGAGGGGAGCACCAATTATACCCCCAGTTTTTGAATTTCATGTAGGAAGCACAAGTGCTAGTGGTGGTGTGGTTTCAGCCCCTACCAGTACCATCATACACTCAGCCTTTAGTCCAACCTTTAGGTCAACCTATTACCAACCCGTTTGGAAATCCCGTGTTTGCTACGATGGCTTGGGGAGTGCCGACCCAAGTTGGCAACCCACTGCCGCGACAGCAGGTACCGTTTTCCCAACCACAAATTTCACAACCATTACCATCACAATACCAACAACCTATCATTTTCAAACCACAACCAGTTATTCAACCTATACCATCAAAAACCCAAACCCAAACCCAACCTCAAATACAACCTCAGCAACCACAGTACCAGTACTAGGAGGCAGACCCAGTTTATGATGAGGAAGACGAAGGATGGATGCCATATCATCCAGTCCAGCAACAACAGCAATGGAACTGAGGTCGGGGACCTCCATGGAGATTTCAACAACCACAGCAACAACAGCGACAACAATTCTATAACAATGAGCATCATAACGGTAATTTTGTTCCACCTCTGTATTTTGGTCAACCGAGGGGGCAATCGGTTGCATCACACTTCCAACCCAGGGAGTATGATGATGCTTCGCCCGTATACTTTCCTGAATATGTTGAAAATCAAGTAGAAATTAGGCACAACTTCTAGGCATATTACCTGAATTTAGAGGCTATAAACAAGATGATCCTTACAATCATCTTTACGAATTTCTCGCCATAGCCAATGCGAACACTCCTAGGAATACAAATAGGAATACTTTTAGGTTAAGATTATTTCCCTTTACTTTAAATGGCAAGGCCAAATATTGGTTTACTTCATTAAAACCTAATAGTATTACTACCAGGGAGCAATTGAAAGCCAAGTTTCTACAAGATTTCTATCCAGCTAGCAAAACCACGGAGATCAGGCAAGCCATTCAGGACTTCCAACAGAAGCCAGGGGAGGCATTCCATGATGCGTTTGACAGATTAAAGGAGCTTTTGAGATCTTGCCCACATCATGATGTGCCACGATGGCAGCTGGTGAAGATATTTTTCGTCTGGGTGGACCTGACAAACCAGGCCATGATTAATGCATTATCCAGCAGGATTATAATGATGCAGGAGTCGGATGACGCCTAGCGATTCTTGGAACAATTGAGCAATGGATCGAAAGCAAACTTTTCTGCTAGGAAACCTGTGAGTATAGTCGTAACAATAGGTGCAGATGCTGATTGGAAGAAGGAAGTGAAGAAGGAGATTGGAGAGCTAAATAGGAAATTTGATAGGTTGATGTCCACTCTGCTAAATGGACCACAGAATTAGCAGCAGGGCAATCAACAAGGACAAAGGACTCAGTAAGTTAATCAAGTCCACGGTCAAGGTCAAGGACAGTATAATAATAATAATGGACGACCTTACATGCCTTATAACCAAGGAACTCAAAATTTCAACAATCAGTCCTACAACAACAGGCAGAACAACTACCAAGGACAGCCCTCCAGTCAACCTAGACAATTTTAGCTTGGGAGTAACAGTGGTCCCAGTAGGAGTAACAACATCAATTGGGGTCGACCAACGCTAGCAACAATGCCCTGGAGAGCCAGGAGAACATGATAGCCTAGATGTATGAGCTTGTGAACGCTAGTCAGCAGCAGACCCAAGTGAATGCCAAAGCTATTGCCAATATGGAAAGGAAAATAGCCCAGATGGCTGGGGATCAATGGAAAAGGGATAGTGGCAAACTCCCAAGCAGCACAGAGATAAACCCAAATCATATGCAAATGGTAGGAAAAGAGCATGTTAATGTTGTTGAGACTGAATGGAGAAAGGTCACGGAGTAGGATTTGGTAGAAAAAGAAGGTGAAAGTAAAACTAAAGATAGTAAAGATTGAGAAAGGTGACCAAATTAAGGAGGACAAGGAAGTCCAGAAGGATGAGCAACCAGTTGTAGCTGGTATTAAGCAGAAGAAGAAGGATAAGAAGGTGAAAAAGAAGCAGGAAGCGCCTAGCATGCCAAATGGGCCATCGATCAACCAGCCTCTATGGGACGAATTGAAGAATGCGCCAGAGGATACGAAGATTCTTTAGGAAATGTGCAAGAAGAATAAACAGTTCAAAGTTCCAACACCATAAATGGTGAGATTGACTGTCAAGGCAAGCGAGGCTCTGTTGGGAATATTGCCTAAGAAAGAAAGGGATCCAGGTTCACCGTTGATCACTGTCACGGTGGGTGATGTTATCATTAGGAATACCGTGTTGGATCTAGGAGAAAGTGTCAATGTTTTGCCAGGATACCTTTATGATAAGTATAAAAATGAGGAACTGGAACCCGCGAAAACGGTGTTACAGTTGGCAGATCAGTCGACAAAGGTTTCTCGGGGTAAGTTGACAAACGTGATCGTCAAGGTCGGTGACTTCTTTTATCCTGTAGATTTTTTGGTGATGGAGTATGAACGTTTGGAGGACGTTCCTGCATTAATCTTGGGACGTCCATTTTTAACCACAGTCGGGGCTGTAATAGACTGTAAGACTGGAGATATGGACATCTCCTTTGGAACAAGAAAACGTAGACTTAACATGTTTGGGTGTCCGATATCTTTACCGCCAGGGTATGATGACAAATATCTGAACACCGGTTATGGCACTGAGGGCAAATGATAAAGGTAAGAATCAGGTACAAGGAAATGGAAGCAATGAAGAAGAAATTTTGTGGGAAGCGAAAAGACATCCATTGGCAACAGTGGACAAAATGCAACTGTTAGATATGCTTGAAATGATGGAGTTGAAGCACCAGCAATATGAGAAGGACACACAGTGCAGGGAGGCAAAGGTCTTCCAGATTCTGGATGCTCAACAACAATGGATCAGTCAAGTGAGCGATCGTATGACACAGCTCATGACATTGCTAGCAACATTGGTCCATGACTTTGCACCTGAGATGAGAAGGATGATGCCACCAGAAGAAAGGGAAGAATAATGAGCAGCACGTCTGGCGGAAGATATTAAACTTAGCGCTTGTTGGGAGGCAACCCATCCATAATAGGTTAGGTATAGTGTTTTTAGAAGTAATTAGGAAATATCATCATCGTCATTGAAGGAATTCGTGGTACGAGGCAAGTGTGGGGTCAAATGAAGAACTTTGGAGGACTTAGAAGGCACGGCGCGGCAAGGAGTAACGCGCAACGCGAGTTCGCACGTTAACCCGATGTGCAGGGGTTGAATTGGACACGCGCGACGTGGTGTACTCCTATGCGCGTCGCGAAATTTGATCGGACAGAAACCGCCTTATAAGGTAAGAACCCATTCATCGCACACACACACACAACTCACGTCGCGCAACAGAGCATCGATCGACCCATGAAATTTCCATGTATTTTTCTCTTGTTTCTAGTGCTACTATCGAGGTATGTCGTTTAAACTCATTTGTGCTAGTTATTACATCCATTTAGCATGCGAAATTGAGTGATTTCTTCAAAATTAGAAAACTTAGAAAATCGGCAATGCCGACTCGTAGGGTGTTGCATTTGCAAAATCCACACCCTATGGAGGCTAGTCGGTAGTTAGGGTACCTTGTAGTGGCTTTGGATCGAGTTTAACAGGTGAATACGTCGATTTTTGGAAAACATTTCGCACCAGACGTACGGCGCGACGCGCCGTGTTCTTGAGTCGCGTCGTGCGTGTCTGTGCGAGGTTTAGGGACTGATTTTGCAAAATATTTTGTTGTGATTCTTTTGTGCAGATGGAGTTCAGATGAGATCATCCATTCCTTCGATTTCCAGAGATGTTAGATGACACTCCATAGTACGAGGCTCGACTCGATGAGCTTCGTTCCCGACCGGTCCTTGCTGCCATTCATTTGGACCGAGCGATTCTGGTCCAGGCGTGACTTTGGGTTGAGATTTTTCCATTCCTCCACCGCACGAGGACTGATGGGACACACACCTTCACTTGCCTGGGCTGGGACAAGCTCATGGCGACGGCGGACGACGTGGTATACAAGGAGCTTGTGCTCGAGTTCCTTTCTACTTGTTGATACACGCCAGCATCACAGGAGGCGCGATCCCAGCTGATCCGATTCAGGCTAGGAGGTGAGAGTCGGGAGTGCAACCTCCGGGAGTTCGCTAGATGCACCGAGATATACACCGGGGAGGAGACGAGGAGCATGCATTTGGTGCCTTTCTTGCGTGCTTGCTTCAGGGGACAGCCTTAGCGGGAGGCTAACGCGGTCATTTGGGCATCTATGTCCAATTATTTGTTTGAGGCCGGGTCGGCCAAGGAGAGCCAGCTCCGCGACCCATTACATCGTTTGATGCACCGTATCGTATCCATCTCCATTATGCAGCGGAGGGGACGTGTGAAGGTGTCAGGGGAGGATATGACCTACATGTGGGTGCTCTCCGATCCCAGCAGCTTTCTCAACCTTCCGTAGCACTGGCAGTTTCCTTGACGACCCGGGCAGCGGGTGTATCTGACAGAAGTCCCATGGCCGGCGGGCACTTCATTACCCGCCTGGCCTAATCTTATGGTATTCTGACGTCGGAGGTCATGGCGAGCATGACAATGACACCACCCTCCAGGACATCAATCTGTTACCTGGAGAACATGAGGATTATCCACCAGCCGTGTGCGGGCATTATTCAGAGGATGCCGATAGTGGGTCCCCAGCAGGAGCCAGTGAGACGACAGAGACGGAGAGTTGACCCACCTGTTCAGCCCCAGCCACCACCACAGCTCGCAGACGTGCAGGCTGCTGTGAGGGCTCTGGACAGGAGGATGACACGCGTCGATGCTCACCACCGTTGGATGGCTGAGACGCAGAGGCTGATCATGCTCTAGTTGCGTATTGAGGACTTTCCAAACTACCCTCCGAGTGACCCCGATGATGAGGATGGTCCATCCGGGACCCACCATGATGACTGATGTATTTTTCTATCTATCTTTTGAGACATTGTACAGAACTTATTACTATCTTTTGTTTCTTATGCTTTATCGTTTATAGTTTGTTTCTTTTTGCATTTAATTTGTTTGTGAGTGTTTGCATGTAAATACCAATGAGAGTCTACTGAGGAGTTGTTTCAAGCAAGTGTGGGGTCATTGTACCCCTACACTTGCCATTTCACCGGCGTGTTCATTTTTGCGCCACAACTCCTAGAAATCTGAATCGTGAGGATTTTATGTTTTTCTATCTTGTGACAATCAAGTTCCAACAAGCAGTCTACCGTTTAAAGGGGTAACTCTTTCTCCCTTATTCTAGAATATTTTTTATGTACAACGGGGACGTTGTACGGTTTTAAGTGTGGGGTGTGGACGGTCGAAAGAGTTGATTTTTGAAATTTTTGCGAGAAATGAGTAATTTTTAAAATTTTTAGCAATTTTTCAAAATTTTTAATAGATTATAATTTTGAAACAAATATTTTTTGAGTGTTAGCAGTGGCATTTTTCAAGAAATATTGTTTAGTTGTTATCATGCTATCTGTTTAGTCAAATAAGTTGAGTTTTAGGAGTTAGAAAAATTTAAGATTTGGAGTATTTTAGGATTGGGATTTAGGAAGGACCTGTCAATCAGTGGCCTTTGTTGTTCGAGCCGGTAGGTCTGAAACGGGTGGCCTCGAAAAAGGCACTTATGCACCTTAGCACCTAAGATCGTCTGGTTTGGGATGATATTTCTGAAAGCTCGTTACACGGACAACATCGAAAGTCATGGACAATTCTTTAATGGCCTTTAGAATCTGAATGAGTACGTGCACTTTCTTGTGGATAGAAAATTTGTAATCAATGGTTCTTTAGAAAGTCATGAATTCCAAAGGATATTCTGGTCAGTTTTATCAAAATCATTTTCAATCTAATTCTGGGAACAAGAAACTTTGAAATTGAACACCTTCAAATTGTTTGAGTCTTAGCTAAAATCTGTTAAAAACTCTTGCTTGGGGACAAGCAAGGCACAAGTGTGGGGTGTTTGACAACGCCTATCAATATCAAGTATTTTAGTCATTGTTAGACGCTATTTTTGGTGAATTTATATCATAGTTGTAGTGGTATTTCTCTATTTTTTGTGCTAGTGCTTGTGTGCAAGAAATTGTTAAAAACAGGGACTAAAAGCGGACAAAATGAAAGAAGTTTGGATCAAGGCCATATCAGTCGAATTAACACGCGCACCACGTCAAGGATCAGGCGATTCAGAAAGCGAAAAAACGGGGATAAGGAAACACGCGCGTCGCGGACTTAGGCTTTCCGCGCCGCGGATCGACAAAATTTTCAAGTATAAATAGAGGTCCTTAGGTCGAAAATTGGAGGCGAAGAACGAACCCTAAGGTGGACTTAAGGCTTCTTTGACTTAAGTTTCGGGATTTCAGCAACCATTCTTGGTATTTCTTATGTTTTCACTTTTATTTTAATGTTCTTTAGTTTAAATTAGCTTTTAGCCTAGTGTTTCTGGATTGTTCAGATCAGTAGCAGTAGTCTAGGGTTGTCTATTTTCGGATTTCAGTACATTGGATCTTCTGTTTTGAGTTTTAATTGAAGTAATCATTTGGTTTATGGTTTTATTGCACTTTTTAGCTTTAATTGTGTTTGGATGATTGTTTGGTTTGATTGGATTGTTTGTTTGCTTATGGATTCTGAACTTAGCTTCTGATTTCAGTTAGTAACCTTAGTCTAGCATTTGATTTGATTCAGTTTAGTTTATGTTTGAATTGGGTTTTGGAATTGTGTTTTTGTTTGATTTTTGGAAAAGTAGAACTAGTTCCTCTGGCTGTTGCGTGACACTACAGTTGGTAAGCTATCGTCCTATCTTGACCACCAAACTCCCGTGGATCAACCCTTGCTACCGCTATACAAGTGAGTCTGTGAGGTATTTTTCTTATTTTTGACCGCATAACAACCTCTGCGTGTCAGACCTTCACAAGTTTAACCTTCTCCTCCCGAACTGTCCTTACATAGGTAGGAATTTGTGCTCATATGCACTCTAGTTCCCATTTGCCTCTATAAGCTAAGTCAACAATTGGGACATGATACAGTTGTCCCTATCGGTCGCACAGGAAGTTGACACCCCCTATTGTCCAATAACTTCTTTGATTTACCATAAATTACTCATCCGACTGTCAAGTTCTCATGATTCGTACACCACACAAGTTCGGTCATTCGATTGACCGTAGTCTAGGTCGAATCATGACCATACAGAGTTTAGGGTGATTTCGTCATCAAAATCCATGATAACTTCGTCTCACTTCCCCAAGAGGGTTGGAATGATCGAGTTCTTACACAAGGCTCTAAGTGATTCACCTTTCCGCAATCGTGTCATAAACATTATCTATTTAATTCGCCCACTCCTCTTCCTTCTTGGTCATTGGTATAAAGACTTTACTGTCTGACACAACTTGTACTTTCTGGTTGTACCATATCTCATTCATAGTAGGTGTTATCTAGCCATTTCCTCAAGCCTTTCTGAGTCTAGAGACATACAATTGGCCCGCATCCAATTTTAGTTCCTATCTTGGATCTCTCGACCAAGTTCGGGCAGTTGATTTTCCGCTTCGTTCGTGGACCGGCATCTTCCGAAAGTTTTCTCCCTACTTCTGACAAGTTGGAGACACACCCAATCCTACCAGTGAGGCTCTGTTTTAGCCATCAATATCTTTTTCCATGTTGTGACCCATTCGGCACATAGGTTTCGACTTCTAGTTGCATCAACATTGACACCTCTTTTATCAGCACATGTTTGAGACATCGAACCTTTCTCAGTCAGAATCCATACCTAGATATTCTCACTTACACACATATGCTGTTGTGGGAGTTTCCGCCTCTGTTGTAAGCAACTCGATGTTTCCTCAACTTCTCAACATATCATAATGCCATTGAGAACTCAATGACAAGTTGTCCCCAAGGTGTTCATCACCCCAGTCCATTAGATGTAGGCGCTCGTTAATTACTAAGATATCATAATAATTGCAATAGCCGTGAAAGTACCAGTGCATAGTCACTGACATGTCGGACCTTTGTATCACCTTCTTTCCTCCTGTCTATTACTTCTGTCAGCACATTCCTGCCAAGCGAGAATTTTATCTTGAGCTGCTTGAAACCACGATAAGTTTCTCCCGTACCTAATCTGTCGTTGTTCAGATCGCACGGCCTTACACTTACCACTATCATTTCTTTAGTTTCATTCAGAAGCTAAAACATTCTTTTCCGCTTTTCTTAGCGGTCACCATTACTTGTCAAGAAGAGATGGTTCTTAGCGTCGAAGAAATTCCGCATTTGGGTCTTTTAACCCTACTAGTATCTTTTACGTGCTGAAACTTAGCATTAGCCCTTTCTACAATAACACAAACGTCTATGTTGCCCGTTTGGGTCGGGCATGTCCCTTCCCACAACGTCCTATTCGAATGGGGCATTTCCCCATTCATCGAAGAAATTGCTCGTCACAATCATAAGTCCACCAAGGCAAGCGTCGCAATAGATATACAGGCGTTTAAGCCTCATTTCTTTGAAATATGTATGTCTACGCATACATTTCACACGGGCTATGCTAACTCATATCCCTATCAATTAGGAATCTGAGTTCCCAAACTAAGGCAACACTATTTCATCGTGTCTAGTTCCAAAACAAGCTACTAGTATTTCTACTCTTGTATCTGATATTTGTGGCATTCGCCACTTCACAATCTTATATTATATTGGTGCACATGGTTGCATCCATTCTATCCTTTGTCCTATATGCCTTAACCTGTTGTTCGGTCGCTCCATCCATGCAACTGAAAAGTAATCGTCCATGCATTGCACCTGTGGTTTCATAACCACCATTCCTTCCCAATCTCATCTACTTGTCAAAAGAGAGTAGGAATCAACCATGACTTGATCGTCACCTGACTTGTAGTTCCCAAGGGAATGAAATTTCCTAGTTCCCCTCCAAATCGGGGGCAACTACATGTTCTTCGCTTTTCCGGTCGTTAGAGGCTCCTTGAGAATTATTAATTACATCCACTACTACAAAAAATGGTTTTCATGGCTGACGAATTATAGCGTACAAAAACGCACATCATAAAATTCTGTCATCCTTTATAATTACGACAGTCAAAACTGTCTTTCATAAAAGCTTTTCATGTTTTATAAAATTAACGACATACAAAACGTACGACATCCGTTAATGTCTAAAATTAAAAAACCTCTTAATTTCCCCAATTTTGAACAGTTAAAATTTTGTATCATTCTTTTTATTTTTCCTTCAATACCCTAGATTGTCTTCTTTCTCCTCATAAAAACATCGATACTCTATCCAGAATCGAACATCACGTCTCTGCCTATTGTTGCGGGGCCATCATTTTAAGGCTAAGAACAATGGGTGTCTCTGGTTTTACAATCTAAATTTGGATCTGTATGTACCGGAGGACGGAGATGTAAAGTGTGAAGTGAACGTGGCAAACCAAAATAACAAAAAGTATGAGGAATGAACGATTGGGGATATGCTATCGACACTAAACAGAAGAGGAGGATATGAGTTCGAACATGTAATTTCTAGTGTCAAAGAATCATAGTTGCGGTTGTTTGAGTTCGAACATGTAATTTCTCATTTGCCACGTCTCCTTATGTTTTCATTGTGATATGCCCTGTTGGGACATAATTTGTGGTTTATGCTTTACATTTCAAAGGGCTTAATTCACTTTTAGAGACAAAATGGTGTTTTCGGTTGGAGACCGAAAACCTCATGTTCTCGGTTATGTTTGGACCGAAATCACCTATGATTTCAGTAGAGCTTGGGCTGGGATTTTGGTTGGGCTTGGGCTAGGATTTCGGTTGGGCTAAGTGTCTCGATGGGCTTCTACATTAGGTTAGTATATATTGTATTTTGCTAGTCATTTGTAGAGGTTGGTCGATTGAGAACATAGACGTCAATAGCGAGATAGAGAGTGATCGATCATCAAGAACCTTATGTACATGTCGATTGATTTATACAATTGAGTGCATTGAAGGTTAAGTTGTTCTTATAATTAACTGTTTCGAATTCATACTTGATTAGGATTCTGCACCATTCGAGTTATTTGATTGATACCTGTTAGATCTAGGAATCTGAGACTTACAAGTGGTATCAGAGCCTTAAAAATCGTTTTTTGGCTGTTTGGTATCAATTATTTTCGAAACAATTAATTGATTCTTGAAGTTTTTGGTGTCTTTGGAGTATTTTGGATGAAAATCATGTCATTGGGGAGGCACTTGAGGTTCAACTGCAGCATTTCATCACACTCAACACAGAAATGAGTGCTGCTGAAATCGTGCTCTCTCGTTCGGAAATAAACAAAAAGCCGATGAACTCTCTTCCGAGGAACTGGGAAATGAATGTCTCCATAATTAAAAAGACCAAAGACCTGAACAAGCTCTCTCTTGCTGAAGTTATGGCTGTCATCAAGGCTTGTGACATGGATGACAAGCAACGTGAAATCAACCATGTCAACTCATACTCGTCCGCCAAATTAGGAGCATTGACAAACAGTTCATTCTCTACTCTTCCAATACATCATGTTCCTCCATCATCTGGTCTACCGATGGCTTCTCCAAGCTCTTCTGTTCCCAACCCCGCTACAAAATCAACATCACAGACTCCAGCTGCTACCAAGGCAGCTGAAGAAAACATGGCTTTAATGGCCGGCTTCATGAATTGCTATAATGCTTTCGTTGCTGGCGAATTAGTTCCTCCAGTTATGATTGGGGAACTCGATCAAAGTCATCCTGAGGATGTTGAAGAGATGGACATCTCATGGCAGATCGTTATGGCGGTGTTCCGGGAAAAGAAGTTCACTCAACGAACTGGGAATAACAACTGGGGAGTGAACGTGGACAAGAAGGTGGGTTTAAACAAGAGCAAGCTGAGGTGTTACAACTGTCACGAGTCAGGGCACTTTGCTCGTGAGTGCACCAAGCCGAAGGTGGAAAAAACAATGCTGAGAGAACCTTGGTGCCAACTGGAAACAAACAACACACATACATCCCATCAACCAACCTTACCCCACCCCATCCCACCCCACTCCACCCTACCCTACCTCACCCCCATCCACCTTCCCACCCAACCCATTCGACCCCTTACACATTCGCCTACACGGGTGAATAGGGGTGGGGTGGGGTGGGGGTAGGGTTGGCCTTAGGGCGGGGAAGGGTGGGCCAGGGTCGGGGTGGGGGTGGAGTGGTGGGTAGAGGGTATGGTGGGAGTAGGTGTAATTGTAGGGGTGTAGGTGAAAATGTTTGTGTTTGTTTTTTTATATTTTAGAAAAATTTAGGAATTAGAAAAATACACAAAATAGTAATTATTGGTTTTCTAAAATTTTCCAACTTCTTTGTAATTTTGGAAAAATGGAAAATTTTGGAAAAATTATCGAACTAAACGCGTTTTCAGAATCCTCATTTTTCTTGGAAATTTTTTTCGAAAAACGAACCATTTTTTTGTAACTAAACGTACCCCTAGCATCCGAGGGTTTACAAATGTTTAGCCTTACATATGTCTAGTATCTAGTATCTTTTATTTGAGAGTGAGGGCATTGAAGTGTGGTACATTAATATATTTATGAAGGGTTAAGATTACAACAGGATATAATTTGAGATAAATGGAGGGTCAAGATTGCATAAACTTGTTTTAAGATATGTCTTAATGCATTACATAGTTGTAAATTATGTATGCGTGATAGATAGTAAAATACAACAGAGTATGCTACTACTACGGGAAGCTCATGCCCTACGTTAGCCACATATCTACACTATTATACAACACAATATGCTACTACAAGTGTACCTTCAAGTACAATGTCACTTGAAGGTCTTCTGGTCCAATCCTTTAATCCCCTACACTTAGTCTATCTTACTGAGCAAACATGCCATAAACCACACACACAAAAGAAAGGTCAAACATAAGTATGGTGAGTACATAATACAACATAGTATGCTACTACTACAGGAAGCTCATGCCCAACATTAGCCACATATCATCACTATCATATTCATGGGAAACATTTTCCCATATCTTACCGTATGTTCATATTTACAGGTATGAGGAGCACGATCCTCAATACGGTTTCCATAGTAGTAATTTACAAGGGCGGAGTACATGCTTTCCAATCATTTTATTCCTTAGATTATGTACTAAGCATCATACATGGGCATTCATTTCACCTAATCGTGGTCCACAATGTTTGCTATTGATCCTCCAAGGCAATTCCTCGTCAAAATTCTAGATCTCTATCCGTCGAGACTGGATCTCGATAGGATTCCATATCTATACCCTACGAGGCCGTTCTTACTTAGGTTTCCACATATCTATCCTTCGAGACCAGATATCGAGAGGATTCGACATCTATACCCTCTGAGGCCATTCCTCGTCATGTTTCCAGATATATGTCCCCATAGATCAGATCTCGACAGGAGTACACATATATACCCTACGAGGTCGTTCCTCTTCAGGTTTCCACATCTCTATCCTCCGAGACAGAATCTTGAGAGGTAACTACATTTATACCCTCTAAGACCGTTCCTTGTTAGGTTTCCACATCTCTATCCTATGAGATCGGATATCGAGAGGATTCCGTTTCACTATTCCACGAGACAGTTCCTCGTTACCCACCTATATCTTTGTCTATTGAGGTAGTTCCTCACTATACATTTATGTCTCTCTTTATTAAGGAAGTTCCTTAGTACTCATCAATATCTCTATCTATAGAGGCAGTTCTTTGGTACTCGTTTATATCTTTATCTATTCAGGCAGTTCCTCAGTACTTATCTATGTCTCTATCTATTGAGGCAGTTCCTCGGTACTCATAATATCTCTATCTATTGAGGCAGTTCCATAGTACTCATCTATGTCTCTAGCTGTTGAGAAGTTCCACAATACTCATCTATGTATTTATCTATTGAGATAGTTCTTCACCATGAAGTATAGGCACGTCGCCTAATCCCCACAAGGGAGATTTACCCAATCATATTCTCAGGCTTGACCTATGTACATGCGGATCTTACTAGTTATCACTTTAGAAGTTAGGTTCTAGATTTAGGTCAAGGACACATGGCATTCTCTCTACTTCCTGACATACTAATGCTACCAGATAGCGGCACCTATTGTTTTCTGACAAGGACAGCCCATGGATCCAAGGACAATTCGTGCCTTTTTCGCATAAGTGATGTTGGTATGTACCTACTTCCTACCAATTTAATGATACCAAATTCTTATCAGCTGTTAACCTAGCAGTTCTAGGTTCTAGTTGTGAGACATTATCATTTAACGACGTACAATTCACTACGTGACATGTTATCTTGCCATTCACATGTACTTCGATAGATAGTATATATTGTTGGGATTTGATCACATAAACACATGCAGTAGAAGACAGATAAGATCAAATCATAGAAATTCCATGAACATTGTTCAGGATCATGCAGTTCATAACAATTATTGCAGCTCAAAACTTAAATAGAATATACCTCAGCAAGTCTCGTTCTTTGTGCTCTGGTCAAGGCCACGATTTCAAGGATGAACATGATCCAAAGTAGAAGCCCTCTACTGATTCATACCTAGTGATCTCCAGAAAACCAGACAGATCAGAAGCAAAGAACTCTAACCCTAGAGAGGGTATAGATTTCAAAGAAGGGAAAGGGAGGGATGAGGTTGGCGGTTCAATAGAGGCTTGGGATGTTGTACCCCAAGGCCTTTATTTATAGTTCATGGGCTCCTAGGGTTTCAAACGAAGGAGCCTTTTGGCGGTCGAACCCCCTGGACTTGTTATCTTTGATTAAACCTTCAATCAATTACAATCCGGTCCCTTTAATTGATTCTAAATTAATTCTACATTAATTTATCAATTAATTTATTGATCTAGTTTCTAATTAATTTATTTCTCAATAAATTAATAAACTAATTTTCCTTTCTTAATTTTTTTACTCTGTCTTTTTTTTCTGAGTCCTAAGGGCAACCAAAAAGACTTCTGCCATTATTAGAAATATTACCACAAGTTGATGACCTTGGACATTATTCCAACATATATCATAGTTATAAGAACAATGACATGTATTTCAGTATTTAGTGGTAGCATGTACTCACCTTAGTGATGCGTAACTGTCCAACGCTTAGTTTTGTCAGTCTACTTCTCCTCTTGTTATAGAAGCTAGCAATATTACATATCATTTCCGAGTACCACAAATTAAGTACCATAGACTCAAGCAGTTTTTCAAAACTCGGCCAACTCAACCGAGTACTCGGCCTTGGACTCGGACTCGTTCCTTCTCCATAGGCAATGTGGGATACAAACTAATAAAAATTATTAGTAATAATAATAATTATCACTAAAGATGACAACAACAACAACAACAACAACAACAACAACAACAACAACAACAACAACAACAACAACAACAACAACAATAATAATAATAATAATAATAATAATAATAATAATAATAATAATAATAATAATAATAATAGATAGATAGATAGATAGATAGATAGATAGACAGAGAGAGAGAAAGTCTGATAGATAGAGAGGGGGGCATGCAAAGGGGAAATGCTCAACCCATCACTTGGTTTATATGTACAAGTCTTCCTTCCTTTTGTTGTGTTCACTCAATCTTCTATACGAGAGAGAAAGAATATAGAGTGAGGCCGAAAAGATAAAAAAAGGGAAAGAAATGGGAGGGCTGCCAAAATCTCGTCGGAGCAACGACCAGATGAGGAAGAAAGAAGAGGAAAGAGGTGGTGATCTTGCTTAGTGTTCTTGTGTGGGTAAGGAAAATTATTTTTGATTATTTTCTTCTTCTTTTCTTGACAAAACACCACCATGCAACCACTTTGTGAGAACCATATCACCATCACTTCATGGTGGCTGATATGTGCTCATGGTCCAACTAAAAATGGTATTTCTAGGAGTCCTAATGACTTAGTTAAGAGCTTAATTCAAAAACTTAAGTTATGATTTTATGTGAAATCGTAACTTTGTTATCTTCTTTCCATAGAAGCTCTTAATCACTAAAAAAGATCTTAAATGCATGCAAGTATTTTCTCATCCAAAACTAATGTCTTAATGGTTTAATGGACAACACCATTTTTGGATTACATACTTAACGAAGGAATGTAAAGTGGACACAAACGTAAACCAAATTAGGATGTTGTATATCCAGATACCTTAAACTGTTTACATTGCTAAGTAACCAAGACTTGATATTCACTCCTTCTAGAGTGAAAGTTGTCATTTTTACAAAGCAAACCTGAAAGTTGACTAATTTTTAGAGTTAACTTAAAAAAATGTGTAGTAAATCAATAACAAATCGTGGGAGGGTGTTCTTTATATTCCTGAAAAGCAGTGTATTTTGAGAATATGAAATAATTTTACTAAAATAATGTAACACTCGGTTTTTTGTACAAGGTACACCCCAAATTTCCAAACTTTAATACAACAAAAGAGGGTGTACTAGTATTCAAAACACAATATACAGAATGTTATCAAAATAAAATACATATAAGACTCCTCATGGACTAAGCCGGGCATTACAATTATGAAAATGCAATGCCTGCTACTAAAGCACATGCTCTAAGTCATCTATCTCTCAATCACATGCCTTCCCCTATCAGTCGTATCAGTCACGAGTGATGGTAGCTGCATATTTAGACGTAATGAGCGTTGTTACATTGCTTGGTGGAGGCCATTACGTGGTCATCCCAGACGGAGCAGTCAATATTTAGGAGGCCGTACAGGAGGATGACTATATGGAAGCAGCCGTAGAGGGGCATAGGCAGATCCGATATGGAAGAAGGCCCGTTGACGTAGGAGGGTCAAGCCGAGGGTACAACAGCAGGAACCCGAGTCACTTGATGTCTAGACCACTTTACGCCAGCTTGGAGCAACGCAAGCCATGATGGAGTAGCAGCAGTGGTGGATGGCGGAGCATCTGCACGAGCTCATGCTCTATAGTGGGATGTAGGCACCTTCTCCATTCCCGGGTGCAGGCACGGATGATGCTGGTCTGTTGGGGACCTAGGACGACCGTGATGAGCAGTGATATGCTTTGTACTTTTTAGTTCTTGTGCTTTTACTTATTTCATCTTTTCGGTAATTAACTTATTATTTTTGTAATTATTATGATGTTTGGTATGTATTGATACTATCACATGTGAATGTAGCAAGATTACTGATGTAAATTTTGATCATTTCTTGTAACGTGTGAGGAAAGATCACCTGGTTATTAGAGAGTAGAGACTAGCATCAAAATAAGTGTGGGGTCGGTGTACCCCTACACTCTGTTTTATGATTGACGCACCTACAATTGCGTCTTCCTAATCTTTGGTTTTAGGGAGCTTACTGGAATCATTATCCGTATGGCTTTTGTCACAAGAAAGAGCGTAAGGATCAATCATGCCAATCATACAAGTCTGCATCTCAAACAGTTCCATCGTTCTATCCTAGGGGAGTTGACTCTTTTTCACCCTTTGTTTATATTTCTTTTATGTACAAATGGGACATTGTATGACTTAAGTGTGGGTTGGGGACGGTCGAAAAATTGCTAGTGTAATTAGCCAAAAATTTCAAAATTTAAATCTTTTAACATTTTCAGAAATTCGCTAATCGAATATATTGGAGATATGAGACTAATTATTAATATAGCTTTGCATTGTTGAAAAATGAAAATTTTGAAATCTTTTAGCTCTTGGTATTTTTCAAGGAATATCATTTTAGTTGTTAACATGGCTAAAGTCTTAGTTAAAATAGGTTGAGTTGGAGCTCAAAATTACAAATGTACGGGGTTTTATGTTGTGATTGTCAAATAAATAATTGAGTATCATATGTATGATAAGATTGGGATTCAAGAGGGAAGCACAATCAGTGGCCTACGGTATTCGAGTCGGTAGACTCGAAAAAGGTGGCCATCGGGCACTAATGCACCTCATTACTTAAGATCAACTGGTTAGGGATAATATTATTGAAAGCTCGTTACAGGGATACCACAGAAAGCTATGGATCTTCCTTAACGGCCTATGTAATTTGAATGAGTAGGGTATGTACGATCTTGAGCCAAAATTTTGTTATCAAGAGTTCCGTAGAAAGTTGTGTGTTTCAAAGGTACATGGGACAAAAAGGTAAACATCAGTGCAACATAAAGTAACTTATACAAAAAGTTTATGACATAAATAATTTTATTAGGAAAATTGTGTGTGCATTGGTAATTCTGGAAAATAACATTAAACCTTGAAACTATGAATTTTCAAATTAGTACACTTTTAAGGAATGCAAAAGTTAGTCATTCACACACTAAGGATTTGTTTTGTCTCGAATATTGTCAAATGATAATGAATATATTAAAAGAATCATTTTAAAGGCTAAAACTTTGGTTCGCTTGGGGACAAACGCTTTTGTTTCGGATTAATTACGTGTTATTTAGTGTATTTAAGACTAAGAATTGTCGTAAATCAACCGAATACACTCACTTTTCTTGGAAGTTGTTTTGTGGTATAAAATGTATTAATTCGTGGGAAAATGGAGCAAATTTGGAAAAATGGGATAAGGCGAATCGAAGAAAATGAGAACAAGGGAGTTAGTGGCGCTAACTGTGGATTACACCGAAGTTTAAAGTTGACTAGTCAAGCGAGATATCAGGGAGTTTGTTGGTTAGCGGCACTAATTACCCCTATTAGCGACGCTATCTAACCTGATTCCACCACCACTATAAATAGAGGATTCTGGTTGAGATTTAGACATTCGGGAAGCATCCATTGAGCATTCCTCTGGATCTTAGAGCTACTTTTTGTCTATATTTTGTCTCCTTTCAGTATTTTCAAATTTATGTTCGTAGTTTGGGTTTTTATCCTTTTTATTTAGTGTTAGTTTCAATCCGGTGTTGGAGGATTCCTAATCATTAGAATTCCTCTGATCACTCGGGCATCTGGTTTTGATCTCAGGAGAATCATTCGACTCATATAGTTCTTGGTTTCATAGATCTCGTTAGTTTGGTGGTTGGCTAGTAGTTATGAGAATTCGTTGTACAAGTTGTTGTGTTTTTCAGTTTTAATCATAGTTCAGTTTCAGTTAAGTTCATGCTTGTGTTTACATTATAACGTAAGTATTTTGTTTAGTTCTTTTTATTGTATGTGTTTGCGATTCTCGAGCTTTAAATTGACACTATAGCTGAATTGTTTTCACACAATAATTCAACCACATATTCCTTGGATCCGACCGTTACTTACCGTTTCTATTGAAGGTAATAATGTATTTATTTTTTACTGCATCAACTAATGCGCACGTCAGATAGATAAGGGGAAAGCACTGGTATAGTTGCATGAGACGTTCACATTCCTCCATATGACCTAGTTTTATATAACTGTTTCGAAACAACTATGTTTATGTAATATAGGTTATTAGGTTATGACCACCAAAATTTCTGTTATAAAAGCTTTGATGTTATATTTTGCAAGTTTTATGAAACCTTGACGTTTATGTTTTAATCATATATATATATATATATATATATATATATATATATATATATATATATATATATATATATATATATATATATATATATATATATATATATATATATATATATATATATATATATATATATATATATATATATATATATATATATATATATATATATATATATATATATATATATATATATATATATATATAATATTTTTGGGTTATTTCATTGGAACAAGATTAGAAAACTGTACCGGTAAAGATAATTACACGTTCTCAAAAACTATAAAATAAAGAAAATTGAGGAGTCGAACACGACACCTTAAGGAACCATGACTATTGTTAAAAACTTGGCAAAACAATAGTTATGCAACCTACACGCTAGCCAACTACAAGTTGGGGCTAGCCCACTTGGCTAACAAGAAGTGTTACTAACATGGAGGTCCAGGGTTCAAACACTGGCACTAACATAACCAGGAGTAATTTAGGAGTAGGATAGATTTGCCGTTCTAAAAAAAATGCTAGCCAACTGCACTTACAAATGTGATATATATATATATATATATATATATATATATATATATATATATATATATATATATATATATATATATATATATATATATATATATATATATATATATATATATATGGTGTGATCATCCTTTATCTTTTTTTTTGAATTTAATAAGTTTTTACTATTTCTATTTCACTTCCAGAAAAGGTTTGCAAATAAGCTCTTGCAAACCCATTATGCTATAGGGTGTGATCATCCTTTATCTTTTTTTTTCTGTCACATCAACATCCAGTCAACATCATTCACTCTTAAAAATGTCAAAAATCCTAGTGGGGCCCCGTTCCCGTGGGATCCTGAACCCGTACAATATGTAATTTTATGAAACAAATCGGGGCGGGGTGGAAGGAAGGGGCAAGATTAACCTCCTTTTTGATTTCGGGGGCGGGGACGCGGGCGGGGGTGGGCAACCCCGTCCGAAACCCTGCGGAGTCCCTGTTAATATATATATATATATATATATATATATATATATATATATATATATATATATATATATATATATATATATATATATATATATATATATATATATATATATATATATATATATATATATGGTCCCGTTCCGGTGAGGACTTTTTTTTCGGTGAGAACTCGTAAGGACATTTTAAAAAAACTGTAAAAAAATATAAAAAAATACAAATCATAAAATCAAGAATAGTACTATATCATTATAAAAAAAATTTGGATTATTGAAAAACAGTAATGATCCAAATTTTTTTTTTTGTGGATCATTGTTTCATTATAAAAAAAAATTAATGATCCAAAAGTTTTTTTCGAATTTTTTTTCTTCAATCTAGTACTATGATCCATTTTATTATTTATATTTTTTGTTTATTTTTTTTCAAATTTTTAAAGTGTCCTCACTTTAAGAAGAGTAATCACCCGATCGTATATATATATATATATATATATATATATATATATATATATATATATATATATATATATATATATATATATATATATATATATATATATATATATATATATATATATATCCTAACCTAATAAATAAGTAACTAATGGACACTTGTCATCTCCACATTGAATTGGACACATGTCATTTCTTGGTATTTTTGATTTTCTTTAAAAAAAACTTGATCAGTTACACATTAACTCCTTGATTCTCTCCTCGGTTCCCCTCTTTACTCCGACCGTTTGCAATCTCCCACATTCTCCGCGATAACATCAACTCCATTATTTTTTTCTTAAATTTTCTCTTTTGCAGTTCGATTCTCAATTCATTTTGTACGAATTGATTCGTTCTTTAATGATTCTCAATTCTCATCTTATCCCGGTAAACGCTTCGTGTATGTTTTCTCTCTCTCTCTCTCTCTCTCTCTCTCTCTCTCACGACAATTTCCGTATCTATATATTTGGCTTATTCTTACGCTCTTTGATTTTGTCGTTGTTAAATACCTAGATTTGTAGTTCATTTCCCCTGCTTCGGGTCTATCGGGCGTAGATCGTCTCAGGTTTGTTTGTAACTCCTTTGTTTGCGTAATGTTTCTGTAGTTCGATTCCTTCGATTATATCATTCTCTCTCTACATAAGAAAACCCCTAACTTTCCCAAATCGATGAATCTATAATCAAAATTGGATCTCAAGATTATGATATAATTAACATAGAAGATGAACGAGTGGCGCCTAAATTTTCACGTTCACATTTAATTGTGAGCTCCTGAGCAGTACACATTGATATTACCGGAGGAGGTTCAAAAGCAGATTGACTGAAAAGAGCAAAGAGTTGTGGATGTGGCATTGATTTTCCAATGGAACAAAGTTCTAAAAGAGGATGGAGAGTTGGGGGCAAGACGAATCTGTGGAACTTCACGGTCACACAGATTGCAACAAATTTTTTCTCCTGTAGTGATTACAACAAACTTCCTTCCCTTGTAGCATCAGAAGGTAGTATGTCGCTATTTAAACTTCATATGGTAATATTTTCGTAATATACATTGACTTTACAGATTGATTTACGATTTGCAATCTATTTTACATTAAGATTAAGCGAATGAGGTATCAGGAACCCTTTATGGTGTGTAAACATTAATTTATTTGGGATCTCGATTATTTTTTTTCAAAAACCATTGTAAAAGTTATTAATATCTTATTGTTCAAGGGAGCTTTTAATTGATTATTGATATATTTTCTGTTTTTGTGTTTGTAAACATGTTAGAGTTGTGAGGCGGAGAGTCCATCCTTTGAGTGTTATTGGTGAGCATTATTAATTAATGGATTTAATCATAATCATGTTTTAATTTTACGGATTTCATGTTCTTTTGTTGTGAGTTTATGTTTAGAACATAAATTGATAATTGGTGCTCTTTTGTTATTGCTTCCATGTATGTGCATCCTTTCTTGGAA
The DNA here is from genome assembly GCA_023525715.1 of Cichorium intybus. NCBI lineage: Eukaryota > Viridiplantae > Streptophyta > Magnoliopsida > Asterales > Asteraceae > Cichorium > Cichorium intybus. Next base: position 80,218,952 of record CM042011.1, read on the forward strand.
GTGGGTTGCTATAATACTATAATAAACAAATAAGTGAAAATAGGTTGCTATACTACACATATAATTGATAGTACATTGCTATTTATTGCTTTTATTCCTAAACAAAAAGAGCGTTTAGCTTCAAAAGTTTAAAACACAGGTGGGGATTGCTCAATCACACGCGGTCCTGATTTCAATATCAAAATAGTTCTACCAACTCGCTCATGAAAATTTGACCCGATTTTCCCTTTTCGCCTTCCATTGCGACTTTATGCTAAAAAATGAAAATTTTTATATGATTTGACACACATTTTAAGAAATTTTATATAGTTATAATGATGTGGCTACCTATATTTTTTATACCAAAAAAATCAAAGAAACATTGATTCCTAACCCAATGGATTTTTCAGGCTTATAAGTTGATCTCCAGACAACTGTTTCTTCCAACATCATTTTTGCTTAGTGTATATTCCAATTCGTATCTTCTAAATATCCTCTCAAGTTACAAGGGAAGTAGTTGTACTTTATGCAATCTTGATTTAATTGTGAATTGGAAGGCAGAAAAGAAGAAAATTGCTTATGTGGATTGTACCATGTGCTTGTGTTTCATTAGTTAGAACTGGAAGTCGGGAAATAAGTATTGAGAATTTATAAGAGAGTGTTGAATAAGGATGATTTTAAAGGATGTGATTTCTATAATTTGGGTGATGGAATTAAGTGTTGCAATATATTGTGGGATTATAGGTCTCTTTATATGAGGATTTGTAATTTCCATTTCAAAATTTACATTAAAAAAAAAAGAATTGATGGGTTTATATAACGTGGAAAAAAAAACAACTAAATGACTATTGAAAATGGAAACAGGTTGATAAGTTAACAAGAAATGATGCATATTCATATTTAATGAGATTAAAGTACATATATATGGGTGCTATTAGCTAAAAAGTACCCTTATGGGAAAATAAAAATACTAAAAAGTACAAGAAACGATGCACATTAGAAACTCTTAATCTTACTAAATGGTTTTGAGTTATAATCTACTTGCAACCTTTTTGCTATATTTTTTATTTGACATTTGTGAATTCTGACCCCTTACAGGTTAACCAATATCTGATAGACAAAAACGACAAGGGAGCTTCCTGTACAAACAAATGGAAGTACGTTACTTTTATGCGTAAAAATAAAGTTCAGTGTCTATATTTGTTAAAAAAACCTAAAATACGATGTTATTTCATGCAATTTGTCTTAATTTAATTTTATTTCCTATAGTTTACCGTATTTTCTTGCAATTTGCTATATGATTTTCCATGTCGGTATTGCTTCAGTTTTACAATTGTTAACCGACCAATTGATTTTATGAAACCATATTTAGAGAATCTGTTAGAAACTATTGTAAAGAAGCTTTTTACATCTTTACTTGAGAGACCGAGAGAAAAGTTTCTGTCTAAGCGAATGGGGAATATGGGAAGGAGGTTGTGGCTGGAACGAGGCTTGATCAGGTAAACGAGAACCTTCCTTTTCTGATGCGTAGAACTTGGAATCGGCATCCACAAATCAAACATCTATATAGGTGTCTCTTTCCCCTTATCCTTCATACTGAGTTATTTACTTTTTGTAATAGGTGTCTCTTCTCGACCCCTCCCATTCGAACACTGGAAGTTGCATTGGAGTCGTTAACCAACCCCAAATAGCAAAAACAGGTCATTTCATTTATCTCCTTTTTGGTTTTTCAGTGGGTTTAATTTGGTGAAAAGGCGTGAGGGAAGAAGCGAATTTGACAATTCTGATTTGTTTGACGGATTCAGTAGCCTAAAAATGGGCTTTTCTTCAGTAGTATATTGATAATCATATGCATTTACATTATATATTTTTCATAAAATACATTCATTTTATTTTATATATTTGATTAAATAGGTTAACTGAAAAAATAACAAAGTAGTTGGAATGACCTATTGAAAAAGCTCATCACTCTAATGGTAAAAGGCTTTTCAAAGGGATTTTCAAATAGTAGAAAGCTTTTTAAAAAACAACGATGGAGATGCTCAAATGGGTAAGCCTCATTAATCTTTCTCTCAGTTATCTCATTCTCTAGATTATAACTTTGTACTTTCAATAATTTATCTTATTAATGCATTGTACTTTGGGAAATCTTCAAATTATAGCATTGTACTATTCAATTTTTTTTCCTTATTAGGACATTGTTCGTCAAAGATTCTCCAAAATTATAATAGTGAAAATTGCTTTGTATTTGGATGGCGTTATAATTGGGTATCTCTTTCAAAGTACAATTTTGTATTAACAAAAAGCGAAAGTAGGATGCTATAATACACAAACAAATGTAAGTACATTGCTATTTTTTGCACTTAACTCTTTTTATATTTAGACTTCATTCACCATAATTCTTGGAGAATCTTGAAAAGAAAAAATGGTTTTGATACATGGCGAAGGATTCGAAGCATGGTGCTGGCACAAAGCTATCGCTCTTCTAGAAGAATCCGGAATGCTTCCTACCGCATTAGATCTCACTGGATCTGGTATTGATTTGAAGGACACAAACAATTTCATTGCACTCGAGGACTATTCAAAACCGCTAATTGACTGTTTTCGCATTTTTTTTCAAGTTTTGATTAATAACACCAATGTAGACCAAATTCAAAATAGAAACCTTTTTTAGGATCAAAATTGCAATAACCAGGAACCAAAAATTACATTTACTCGGATTTCATGAATTTAACAATTGTAATATATATAAAAAACAACTATAGTAATACTTACAATTTATTTTTGCTATTTTATTTGTTCTATATTCGCCAAAATCACCAACGAATGGTACGTAACTCGGAATGAATTTACTAAAATTATTTTTACAACCCATGTCTTTGATGAAATTTGTTTTTTTTTTAAATTAGTGTTTAGATTTTGTTATTTAACCTTTTATTTATATTATCCCGTGTAATACACGGGTCTTACAACTAGTATATATATATATATATATATATATATATATATATATATATATATATATATATATATATATATATATATATATATATATATATATATATATATATATATATATATATATATATATATATATAACCCAAGAAAATAATTTTTTAGTCCAAAGTTGATTCTTTTAGCAACAAGAAAGATCATTGTTAGTCAAAAAATCAGGGTCGGGGCGGGAGAAGCTATCATTGTCCCATTTGACCCCGTTAATATCCCTACTCACTCTTTCCCTCACCATTGAAAATGGTCACACCTCACTACCTATTACTCTCCTCACTTTTTTAATTAAAAAATAACTTAAATAAAATGAACAAATTTAATTCAAAATTAAAATATTCTATTAAAATAGATACATTAAAACCTAATAATTTTAAAATTGCATTGACTTAATCCAAATAAATTAAAAATTACATAATAATAATAAACTAGTAGCATCACTCCCATTTTTCTTCGACGTCGTTGGGCACTTCTGTTAGTTGCAAGTTAGCCCTGCAAATTTGTTCCACCAAATCTGCACCAAGGTTATTATGCGTTTCCTTGTTTTGTACTTCTTTTCTATTTGTTAGATATTGTGGCAAACCAATTCATACTACCTCATAGGATGGTATAATTTGGTTTGGATAATTCGTACTTATAGCTTTTCCTTCATCCTCCAAAATCATATTATGTAACATGATGCATGCATATATTATGTCTCTAATTTTACTGGGATCCCAAGCCCGTTTTAGGTATTTGATAATGTGAAACAGTTACCTAACAACACCAAACGTTCGTTCCACATCCTTCTAACTGCTTCTTGTGCAACGTTAAACCTTGCTCGTTTTGGATCCATTGGTGATGTGAATGATTTGATAAATACTGAATAATCATGATATATTCCATCAACTAGAAAATACCCGTGTTTGTATTACACTTCGCTCACCTAAAATGGACACGAATGTGTAACGCCTCTATAAGTGTCATTAAATGTAGACGAGTGGTTAAGAATGTTGAGGTCGTTGTTTGCACTCACAACACCAAAAATGCATGCAATATCCATAAATCCTGGGATGCCACTGTTTCAAGGATTATGGAATGGTGTCGATAATCGTCTCGTGTAAATTGGTCATGACATGCATTAGGATAAGCAACCCACTTCCAATGCATACATTTAATACTTCCAAGCATTCAAGGAAACCTATGTTTGTTTTCATGGCATACAATGTTTAAATATCATTAAATATAGGTTTACCCAAATATTGTTTGACGTAAACCTGGATGATAGCACTTGCAAACTCGTAAACATCCATACACCCACACCGATAAAACTTATTGTTACCGCTTTTATTAAATTCAATTACTTTTCGAATATGTTATATATTTATGATACATGTTGTTAATCATTATGGCAGGTCTTGAGACTTTTAGAAATCTTAAGTAGAAACTTATACAAAAAGTTATAAAATGATATAAACAAAATTAACGAGTCTCATGAATAATCAAATTGAGAAGACTATTCATGTTGTAAAGATGTATTAAGCTTTTTTATTTTATATTTTTTCATGAACGAGCTCCAAAAAAGCAATTTAATTGTGGATGCGGTTATACTTTCATCCAAAATCAACAGTTTTAAATTAACTAATCTGAAAAGTACAAATTCATTTTTCTGGAAAAATACAATTAAATTTTTGTTTGTTTGCTAAATAAGACTCGTTATGGATCATGATAAAGTGATCACAATTGGCAAGTGTTATTCGGAAGTATTCTACATGTTTGATTTTTTGTTTAATATATTTTGATTACTTTGGAAAAAAAAAAATTTCTATAAATTTAGCTCCGTGATGAATGATTGGATGAACATGCTTATTTAATAATGTTTATGTCTTTATGACCATACAAAAAGTTAATTATGCCTCATGACAACCGTCTTTCCTTTTCTTGTTTATATATTAATATTCATAAATTTGATTGTTAAAATATTGGTTTTATATTAAAAGGCTGAAAAAGACACTTGCGTAGATACCATGAGTACCATCAAAACGAAACTGATTAAGTGATTATTATCCAATCGCCAAAACTAATCATTTTAAAAAAATATACACACACACCCACATATATATATATATATATATATATATATATATATATATATATATATATATATATATATATATATATATATATATATATATATATATATATATATATATATATATATATATATATATATATAGGGTTAGGATCCGATAGAAACCCAAAATCTGGTAGTAACTGCGAAAACTCTTCTTGTCCAATCACTCTCCTAAGTGCAATAATGTCAAACGTCTTCCTTCGACGTGACACAATCACATGCGACGCACGATCACGGAACAAAATACGGACTCGATGATACGATCATATGTTATTCATGTCCGTACAACATAATTTAACCGGGTTTTTTTATTTTTTCGTTATTATTATTATTTAATATTATTCTAGTTTTTTCAGTTTTTTTATTTTTTCAGTTTTTTGTTTTCATTTTAGGTTTTTTTTCTAGGTTTTTTTGTTATTTTTTTCAGCTTTATTCTCTTTTTTCGTTATTTTTCCAGTATTTTTTTGTACTTTTGTCGTTGTATGTTTTTTAACTCGTTTTGGATCATAAGGAGTTTTGGATCTTGGATCTTAACGAATTTTGAATCTTGGATCATAAGTTTTGAATTATTTTATCGTTGTATGTTTTTTAACTCGTTTTGGATCATAACGAGTTTTGGATCTTGGATCATAATGAAATTTGAATATTGGATCATAAGTTTTGAATCATAAAACATATTTTGGTTTAAATATTTTTGGATCATGTATATTTTTTGCTATTTTGATAATTTTGATTCATAAAATAATTAGTTTGTAACAGTTTGAATCATAAAACATATTTTGGTTCTTAACATTTTTGGATAATGTATATTTTTTTTTTGCTATTTTGATGAGTTTTTTACTTAAAAATATAAAAATGATCTCTTAAAAAACCTTTTTTTCAAAAAATTCTTTTTGCAAACTTACTAATAAAATATCTACAATGACCCCTTAAATTTTCATTATTTTTGGAATTTTTTTTAATTTTTGATTTTTATAAAAATAAAAAATAAAAAATATTTTTTTTTCAAATTTTCATGATGGTACTTATTTCGTAGAGAATTAAATTTTAAGAACTTTGGTTTTTTCAAAAAAAAATTTACGAATAAAAAAAATAGTTATGGCCCAAAAACAAAGTTGGTGGAATAAAAAAAACTCAGCAAACGAGATTGTGACAAGTGTCGCAATAGGGTGAGGTACTCTATCAGATTACTATATCACCCTTCTTAATTTGTTTTATCCACCCATTAGTTTTAATTTTTTGACAACTAGCCCCTCAAACTTTTAAGATGTGTCATTTTTCACATTGAATCTAATCCACCAAATTTTCAAGATTAAAGGTTCAGATATGTCCTAGCGGTTCTTACCGGATTTTGGGTTCCTACACGATCCTCATATATATATATATATATATATATATATATATATATATATATATATATATATATATATATATATATATATATATATATATATATATATATATATATATATATATATATATATATATATATATATAACGGTTCATATGATAACGCTGATTTTTTTTATGAATTCTTTTATAAAATCTTAGACCAAAAGGAGTGGTTACCACTCACACCAAGGTGTTTTACCGCCACATAAGTGCCATATAGAAAACCTTCCACTAACCCTTACCCTTTAAATATTGGAAATGGTCACCACTCAACATACCTCACTTAATTTGTGCGAAAACTTTAAATAAATACACGAAAGTTAATTATTTTTAACTATTTTTGATGTTGTAAAAACTAGTAGACATGTTGGTATAAAAACTAATTTTTTTGTGCATGCATCAATTCTTGTATATGAGTGCATTCATATGTATGCATGTATATCAACTTTATTTTATTAAAAAATTGATGTTCTATAAACTGATAGAGATGTTTTACATGTGCATTAGTTAATGCATATCGATGCATCAATGTATCCATATGCATGCATGCATATCGTCTTTAATTTATTTAAAAATGACGCTCTGATATGAAATCTAAATTTTTTATGCATGCATCCATGCATATATACAAGCATAAGTGCATACATATCGACTAAGTTTATTCAAAAAAATGATGCCCAGACGATAGGTTTTTATCATCATCATTAGAAGATTCGAATTGATTAGTATAAATTTTTTAATCAATTATCTAAAGCAAGTGTTTTGAGGCCCTGAATGATCCCGTGTGCATATTTTTGTCCAATTCTGAGCTGTTAGATCACTTCGACATATTTGTCACTAATGTCATCACATTTTTATTCTTGCTAGTATTGACGTCATCAAGTCATGTATATGAATGCATCAATATGCATATTGACATTTGTACTATTTTATGTTTTTTTAAATAATAAACATGTTGGTAAAACTATTTTTTTATGAATGCACCAATGCATTCATATGCATTGATGCATATCGAATTTATTCTATCCAGAAAAGGTAAAAAATATAAAAAAATTTATATTTTTAAGTTTATTAAACGATAAACATATTGAAATAAAAACACTAAATTCAGTTTATGAATGCATCAATGCATATACATGTTAAATATAATTATGAAAATACCACTGTGTATTAATGAATCAGTGCATATACACGTTGATATAATTATTAAAATGCAACTTCGTCTTTTTAATCTTAGTATAATTAGAAAAATATCTCAGCCGCTTTTTGATGCCTTTTATAAAATGTGTGATTGATATTTGTCCTCACCGTTCTCATGAAAAATATAGTTTTGAAATGAACTCGCCCATATATATATATATATATATATATATATATATATATATATATATATATATATATATATATATATATATATATATATATATATATATATATATATATATATATATATATATATATATATATATATATATATATATATATATATATATATATATATATATATATATATATACTAGTAGTAAAACCCGTGTATTACAAGGGACGATACAAAAAAATTATTAATTAAGAATATCTAAAAATTAATAATTTTACATAAGAAATTTATTTGTGTATCGTGACATCTTGCTTTTGATTTTTACTATTACGACTTTGTATTTTGATAAATATAATTGATTATGAGAATCTCACCGGTAATAAAATCAAATTCACTATTATGATTGGAATCGTTCTTTTAAATATTATGACGTCAATTGTTTCTCTATTGTTTCCCAAATCATTCTATATATATATATATATATATATATATATATATATATATATATATATATATATATATATATATATATATATATATATATATATATATATATATATATATATATATATATATATATATATATATATATATATATATATATATATATATATATATATATATATATATATATATATATATATATATATATATATATATATATATATAGGGTTAGGATCTGGTAGGAACCCGAAATCCGGTAGGAACCGCGAGTACTCTTCTCGTCCAATCATTCTCATAAGGGCAATAACGTCAAAACGTCTTCCTTCGACGTGACGCAATCACGTGCGACGCACATCTACGAAACGAAATACGAACTCGAGTATTTAAGTGGGTTTTTTTTCAAAGTGATTTAAGTGGGTTTTTTTTCTCGTTTTTTTTTCCTTTTTCGTTTTTTTTTCATTTTATTATTTTATTATTTTATTATTTATTATTTATTTATTTTTTTTTAAAATTATTTTTTTACAATTTTTTTATTTTCCATTATACTCGGTTTTAAGATTTTTATTTATTTTTTATTTTTTTATTTTTTTTGAATGCTACAGTACTCGATTTTTAATTTGTTTTTTGTCTTTTTTTCATTTTTTATGTATATTATTTAATTTTTAATATTTTTTAATCTTAATTTTAACGTTTTTTTTCATATCTTTAATATAATCATTCTGGATCATGATATTTTTAATCATAACGTTTTGGATCATGTATTTTTCGATCATAACATTTTGGATCATTGTTTTTTTGTATCTTGGATCATAAGTTTTGAATTATTTTGTCGTTATATGTTTTTTTTAACTCGTTTTGGATCATAACAACTTTTGGATCTTGAATCATAATGAATATTGCATCTTTGATCATAAATTTTGAATCATAAAACATATTTTGGTTTTAATATTTTTGGATCATATGTATTTTTTTGCTATTTTGATGTGTTTTTTACTTAAAATATAAAAATGAACACGAAAAAAAACATTTTTTCAATTTTTTTTTGCAAACTTACTAATATAATATCTACAATTATCCATTAAATTTTTATAATTTTTGGAATTTTTTTTAATTTTTGATTTTTTATAATAATAAAAAATAAAAAAAAAATATTTTTTTTTCAAATTTTCATGATTGTGCTTGTTTTGTAGGGAATTAAATTTTAAGAACTTTGGTTTTTTTAGAATTTTTTTTTACAAAGAAAAAAAAATTATGGTCCAAAAACTAAACGGGGGAATAAAAAAACCCAGCAAACCATGTAGCGACAAGTGTCGCAATCTGGTGGGGGTCTCGTTGCAATTACCATATTACCCTTATTAATTTGTATTATCCACCCAATAGTTTTGATTTTTATACAAGTAGCCCCCCAAAGTTTTTAAGATGTGACATTTTATTCACATTGAATCTTATCCACCCAATTTTCATGATTAAAGGTCCAGATTTGTCCTTACGGTTCTTACCGGATTTTGGGTTCCTATACGATCGTTTTTCTATATATATATATATATATATATATATATATATATATATATACATACATACATACATACATATATATATATATATATATATATATATATATATATATATATATATATATATATATATATATATATATATATACATATACATATACATATACATATACATATACATATACATATATATATATATATATATATATATATATATATATATATATATATATATATACATATATATATATATATATATATATATATATATATATACATATATATATATATATATATATATATATATATATATACATATATATATATATATATATATACATATATATATATATATATACATATATATATATATATATATATATATATATATATATATATATATATATATATATATATATATATATATGTATATATATATATATATATATATATATATATATATATATATATATATATATATATATATATATATATATATATATATATATATATATATATATATATATATATATATATATATATATATATAGAATGGTTTTCAAGCAAACATTGACCAAATAATCTCTTATGGTTCACATGCAACCCTAGAAAGATCTATGTTTTCTTCTATGAAGATAATAAACTAAAATCTAAATGCCAACAATAATTTCTAAAGATCAAAACAAGAATTACCAACCTTTGAATCTTGTTCTTGAAGCTAGCAGCACAAGTGTCCTGCCTCAAATGCAAGTCACACCCAAAGCAATGGAGAAGACAGTCCTGCAGAGTAGTCTTAGTCAAAAGTGGCGCAGAAAATGGAGTGCCATGAGTCTCCTTTTATAACCTCTAGGGTTACACCTGAAACCCTAAGGAGCCTCCTTAGTGGGCAAGCCTGTTGACCACTTGGACCAGACTTTCTAAAGCCTAATTAGGGTTTTTCGCCACCCTTGGAAGAGGCCTCCAAGGTGGCGCCAAATCTAGCCCCTGGCTTCTAGTTTGTCAGTAATTCAACTATTGAATAAATACAAACCAGTCCCTACACTTTTAATTAATTAATTTAATCACTGAATTAAATCTAATTAATTCTAGATTAAATCTTAATTAATTATTATAGTTTCTAATTAATATATTAACACTTAAATATATTAATAAACCATTTAATTAATTCTATTGATTTATTAAACATTTAATAAATCAACCTTTTACTCTACTGAACTCTATCCTAACCTCCAGCTATAAGGGCAACCCAAATGGACTTTGCTTCAATTAACAAGATAAATATAAATATAAAGTCATGGCTTAGACACCTAATCCAACAGTCTCCCACTTGGATAAGTCTATGACTTTAATTTATCTTCTGATTAATAAACAACCTGCAGCTTCCAAGAAACTGCTGCCGAACTCTGACCCAGTCAGTTCTGTCCATAGATAAGTGATCATATGATCCTTCGTCCAACAAGATATTTTCAGACACGAGACATGGATTGAGATCAATCTCTGTCCGATACTTTGTTTCCCGATTTCCGATTCTGCTTATGACTTTCGGAATTCTAATTGAACACATCAATTTAGTCCAGGCTGGCCAGTACTTTAGTCAACTTCAAAATCATCGAGCAGCCTACAGATATCTGTTTCCCATCAGGGTCAAGGAACGAATAAGCTTCGACTCATATGATTGTGTCTTTTACTTATCAAATCGTACACAACAATGCGTTTTGTAAAATCGAGTTACCGATGCGTTTTCGCAATGTCAATGTACAACTGACTCGCAAATTTCTACTCATATGTCTCCGCTTCAAGATCATACGATATTATCGTCTCAACATTGCTCGTGAGGTAATCCATGAAGCAATCTATTGAGCGCGGGTTTATCCAATACTCAAATCTCTATTTCTAAGTACACATGAACGTTGTAGCAGTCTTACTGCAATGTCTAACTCCTTAGACAATCTACAAACCAATTCACGACAGTCTTCGTTCATACTTACTCCCGAAAAGTATGAGCGACTGTGGACTTTTGAATAATCAAATTATTCGGGAAGTGAAACATGCAAAATTGAAACATAAAATCTGACTGGTGGCTACTCTTGCCTAATTACCAAGTCTCCACGAGGTAATCACCAAGTCGGATTTTACATAAAACTATTATCGGTTTCTAGATTCCTTTTAAACTATTTAATTTGTGTTATGTATTTATGTCTACTTGGCCTTTCACTCTTTCTGTGTATCCAAATGTTATACATTGATACACTTTATCCAATCGGACATTCTTCCGATGGTATCTCAATTTTGGTCATACTGTCATTCTCACTAACAACTCCATTCTATGTATTGTGACTTTCCATGGTTCTCGGGATATTTAGTCCACATGACTGCACCCTAAGACTATTTCGAGGTGTTACGATGTGCCGGTGAGCCACACGCGCTCCATCGGAATGCCAACGAAATTCTTTAACCATTAAGTCCTTATTTTAATTTTTTTTTTCAAATTGTTATCAACATTCACCCCTAATCATTTTCCAATGATTTCTCACGTATGTACAAAATCCATTAAGTATTCCCAGCCAGGTCATATCCTGAATCTGACTCACTATGCTCTTGTTAGATTCGATCTAGTCTTATTCCAAACTCTTTTGGAATCCTAGGATTAGTTGCAATCCTTGTGTCACGACTTTCAATAACTATTTCCTTTCGGAGACTCTTTTCCATGCATCTTGAATCTTATCAAGATCATGCTTACTATGGCCAGGTCTATACTGATGACCACATCTATCTGATAGATGTCTATGGATTATGCGAGTATGCTGCACCTTCTTTATATGCCAAATCATTACACTTTGCAATGACAGGAAATTCCTAAGCTATGCATCTTGAGTCTCATCAAGATCATTTTGGCAGAGTTTCGATCTACCTCATAGATGTTTACAACCACCTGAGTATGCTGTATCTCTATTAAGTCTTTCATAGCGATCCGTCTCTTAACACCAAGTCATTACATTTTGTAATGAAAAGAGATGTTTCCTAGAAACATTATGTAACACACATATGGGGATAGAGATAACAGCGACACTCCGACTGGCTTTGACATGGTTATGGACTATTCACAAAATCCAGAGCTTATGTCACATTTTGAGAATCCAAACCTTTCTGACATCTTAATGGATATCTTTCAGCCCTTTCTCAAAATCCAATCCTTTGGCATATTTTGAGAATCTGAATATCCTTTCTAGCGAGATGCCCGCGGGGAAATCCCGGGCCTATGTACCTTTATACTGGCATATTCTTTGTGAGTCCCTATTAGTGTGCCGGTGAACCAAACGTGCTCCACTAACGACTTACAATGTGCAGTATCCTTTCGGATTTCATCTTCTATTGAGAGTGCTTCTCTCGGAGTCAATTACTTGACTCTGAGTATCGTCTCACTCAACCAGATGTTCTGCAGGTACGTTTCTGTCTATGTTGGTTTCTTTTGATGATTCAATTACTCCCACTGGTTTTAAGACCAGTTGTAAGATCAATCATACTGTCACATAGACTGTATCTCGTCCTAAAGTTCTCTTAATTGGCAGCAACCGGGCTCACCAATGCTTCCAAGTAGTCGGATTGAAAATCCGTACCAACTATAGTGTTTTACCACTAATCGGTATGTCACCCTGATCATAACTACTTATGATGGTGATCAGTACTACTGGTCAAGAGAAGATAATGTAAGAATTTTAAGAACAAAAATCTGATTTCTGCTCTAAGCCTAGTGATGACTAAAGGTTATTTCACTTGGCTAATCCTGAACTCATTCAGGACTGTCCCAACTCCCACTGTTTCCTTGGAACGTGAGTTCTTTCTAAAAGAGCTCTTTCTCTTCCAAGTACAGCGGGATAGCCAGTGAAACGACATTTCTGATTAGGTTCAGGCTAGTCATGAGGTTCGGACGAACACTACAAGACCCTGGACCTTTAATGTACAAGTGGGACAATCCCAGCTTTACATTTTAGATAGTGTCTGCAAGACCTACTTAGTCGAAGGACGTGGTTGGAATATGGTCTGACTGGTTTAGTATTCAATGCATCGGAAACTAATTTGCAATGTATCTCATACATTGAGGATCAAACTGTTTCGACCAACGCTCCATCATCTTCCCTAAGAGACATTATAACTATAAATGTTTTTGGAAGGAAATAAACTATGAAACGTTTTCCCAGTTTATGTTGTCACTCAGGTTCTGTGGGTCTTGTACTTCCTTTGAAGTCCTTGAACTGTTCAAGGATTCAATCCAATCGCTTATTCTGATAAGCGAAGTCTTATTCGTCATACCGAATGACAAATATCGTGAAGTACAAACAATTGTGTTCAATTTGAAGATTCGAGCAATACACAGCAACTGATGTGTTTGTTGCTCCTAATCTAAATCTCTTTTACATCTCTATGTAAACTTATGACTTTGTTAATTTTGTTCAAGACTTGCAATCTTCACTTGACTCTAAGTCAACTGATTCCAAAATCCTTTGGATCTTTGGGTGATTCATTTCTTCCCACATGTGCTTTATAAAAAGCTTAATCATCATCTGACTTTAAGTCAAATGATTCCAAAGTCCTGTCCAACTGGATCTTTGGTTGATTCATTTCTTTACACATTAAGAACTCAATTCATCATGAGACTCTAAGTCAAACGATTCCAAAGTCCTGTCCAACTGGACCTTTGGTTGAATTAATTCTTATAACATTAACAATCATAAGGGACACAATTCCTAAAATCCAAACACTTTGGATGCATTCAACATTCAAGTTATTACTAATTATGCATTCAACACAATCATACAACATTTCAAGGATATTTCAAACAACACGTGTTAAAAGAAAATTGACAATTTTATTAAAACAAAAATTATTGCACAATGTACTATATGATGGACAATGTCATACGCATCTAAAAGCTAATAACAATATTTCAATATCTAACTAAACTTCAAAACTGCATGAGCCGGAAATCCAATCCATATGTGCTCCTATGCGCCAATGTCCCGTACCCTACTGATTCCCTGCATACAAACCAAAATGTGACTATCACATTATGCATCAAGGAATTATGGAATAGGAGTTTTGAGGTTTTTTTAGATATACCTGAGCTTTCAAAAGATTTTGACTTTGGAGCGTCTTTCAATCTTTCCGCGACTGTATCCGATTCTGTGGATTCCCAGCTTAAGACATATCCAGACGATCTGGATCGTTTTTTGCTGTGTCTTTCCGCTGGACTTAATCTAGAAGTAGCTGAACCATTGGAGCTTTGCCTGTCCAAGAGTGACTTGTATAAAGTCAACAGTGGACGCATTTCCATTAAGGTCTTTTTCTGGTCTTTCTTTCTATACGTCTGAATGAACAGATCGTACTTACTAGTCAGTGAAGCGAGTAGAGTGTTAACACTCGACTCCTGACTCATTGAATAACCAAGTTTGTACAATTCGCCTATGTACGCTTCAATCTGAAGAACATGCGAATTGATGCTACTTCCTTCTTTTAAATTACACTCTGCAAGTCTTTTGAAGATCCTAGCTCGTTCCTCTTCAACCGGTTTTCGGAACCTTTCCTCAACCGATTGCATTAACTCATATGGCCCCAAGGATTCAAAATCCTTGTGGAACTCAGGGTCAATGGTCAACAGCGTGAGGTCACGAATCTTTTCGGATTCATCAACTAATAAGTCATGCTTATCATAAAGGCTCTTTATGATGACTTGTTCCAGTAGAACCGGGATCGGATACTCGGTGAGATGAAGCTTGCCCGCAATGCTGAGAGCCAGTCTCCAATTACGAAGCCATTCCTTACAGTTAAGGCCAGTCAGCCTTTCCATATTTAGCAGGTGCTTTCTGATGCTCTCAGAAATGGGTGAAGGAGGAGAGGGAGGAGAATAGACACTTGGTTTAGACATCTACAACAAACATAATTTTATTAGTTTAATTAATCCGTTTTAAATAATTACCCAATATGTTATTTATTAAGGCTAGGACCCAAAATACCCCAACTATGGTGTGAAGAGGGATGCCGTAATCACAACATAATGGTCATTAAGGTAGATAATGCACTTATCAATTTCATCTTATGAAATTCCTAGATCTGTTGAGACACATTAAACTGTTCAATGGCATGTTTAGTCTCGGATGTGCCCCACTGTTTGTGACTGGGATGCCGAGGATCACAAACCGGATGTGAATAACCATGCAAATTAGCTTGGTACTCTCGAAGTCGATTGCCATCTCTAATTAACGTGCCGGTTAACCACACACGCTCCGTTAATAATGACAAAATCGAGAAACCCATTGCAAGTCTTTGCGGACCCCAGTTGGCGTGCCGGTAAACCACACATGCTCCACCAACGTTCCACAAAGTGCAATGTGCAATTCCATGGATTAGCACCAATTCACATTTTTTTTAACTTAAAGTAACTAAATTGGGTTTTGTTCAAGGTTCTAGTACTTTCAATTATAGCATTATACTTTTAAGAGGCTTAGCGGTTCTATCAAACCCGTTTGGCTAACGACACTCGACTGACCAGGAGAGCGGTGGGTAAGAGTGGATACCCATTAGACAACCATTTTATAGGCAGTCGCCTTATACCCTCTTTATAGGACAGTTTTGTGAATGAGGCCTACTAGCGGTAAGACTAACCAATTTTCTTATATATAAATATTAACTTTTAATCATAAATATATAAGATATATTTTAATCTTATTAAAATATTTTAGAATTAATTTAATTAAAATTTTCGCAAATTTTAATCTATTTATCGAAAATTTAAATCAATTCCTTAAGCTGATTTAATTTATCTTTTAATTAACAATTAATTAAATTATTTAAATCTAAGATAGATATTATAAATTAATCAAATTAATTTTATCTATCTAAGGCCCCACAAATTTCGAAAAATACAAGCCAAACAAAGAAGTTCCAGTTATTCATTTAATCTAATTACCAAAAATAACAACACACTTTATAAGGCAAGAAAATCAAACAAATAAGGGGGGGACCAAGGGGGTGGCGGCTAGGGTTAGGAAACCCTAGCCAAAATCTCGAAATTAACATGCAAGAAATAAAGGTTCAAGTTATTCAGAAGATCTAGTTACCAAAAATAACAACCAAGTATTCTAGGCAGCATGCAATTCGCAGATAAGGCAAGGGAGGCTAGGGTTTTGAAACCCTAGCCACCATGGACGAAAATAAGGCCTCCCAAGGGATTATTTTTGAAAACCCTTTGATCAAACAAGCAGTTTATATCAATTCACAAGAAAACAAGCCAAGCTCTGATACCACTGAAGGGTTTTCTAGCAAACCATGAACAAATAATCTCTTATGGTTCACATGCAACCCTAGAAAGATCTATGTTTTCTTCTATGAAGATAATAAACTAAAACCTAAAGGCCAACAATAATTTCTAAAGATCAAAACAAGAATTACCAACCTTTGAATCTTGTTCTTGAAGCTAGCAGCACAAGTGTCCTGCCTCAAATGCAAGTCACACCCAAAGCAATGGAGAAGACAATCCAGCAGAGTAGTCTTAGTGAAAAGTGGTGCAGAAAATGGAGTGCCAGGAGTCTCCTTTTATAGCCTCTAGGGTTACACCTGAAACCCTAAGGAGCCTCCTTAGTGGGCAAGCCTGTTGACCACTTGGACCAGACTTTCTAAACCCTAATTAGGGTTTTTCGCCACCCTTGGAAGAGGCCTCCAAGGTGGCGCCAAATCTAGCCCCAGGCTTCTGGTTTGTCAGTAATTCAACTATTAAATAAATACAAACCAGTCCCTGTACTTTTCATTAATTAATTTAATCACTGAATTAAATCCAATTAATTCTAGATTAAATCTTAATTAATTATTATAGTTTCTAATTAATATATCAACACTTAAATATATTAATAAACCTTTTAATTAATTCTATTGATTTATTAAACATTTAATAAATCAACCTTTTACTCTACTGAACTCTATCCTAACCTCCAGCTATGAGGGCAACCCAAATGGACTTTGCTTCAATTAACAAGATAAATATAAATATAAAGTCATGGCTTAGACACCTAATCCAACGTATATATATATATATATATATATATATATATATATATATATATATATATATATATATATATATATATATATATATATATATATGTATGTATATATATATATGTATGTATATATATATATATATATATATATATATATATATATATATATATATATATATATATATATGTATATATATATATATATGTATATATATATATATATATATATATATATATATATATATATATATATATATATATAAATATATCGTCAATTATAATTTTGGTCCTTGTGGTTGGTATGTTTTTGCAGTTTAAGTCCTAGTTTTTAACTTTTTCACTAGTGGTCCCTATTAGATGTTTGTATTACACATTTAGTCCTACAGTCTAGTCTAGTGAACTATCCCCCATCCATTATGCTCATGTTCCCCTCACATGAGGGGCCGTTTTGTCATTTAATTCTACGTTATAGTAACCAAGGGATTATCCCTTCGTGATATCTTCGTCTAAGTCTTCTACACTCAAGATCCTCTACTATGTTCTTCTAAAAGAATTTATTATTGTTGTCTCCTCTGTCCACAAAATCCGTGTAATGGTGATATGTTCATGTGGAAGCAGCTCATTTATAACAACTTGGACAAATCTAAACCCAAGACGACGTTATTAGTGTTATACAAGAGCTAGAAGCAGTTATGGGTTCATCAGGCGGTTCGACCCACCAATGTGTAGGAGGGTGACTTAAATAAAAAAACCGTAATATGAAATAATCAAAATAAGATAAAAAGTTGCAATAAATTTTTGATTATATAACATATCATTAAACTTACGTTTAATGTTGTTTGGAAGTTTGATTGAATACATTTCCATAATTAACTTTGCATTGAAAAAGGATTACATGAAAACTGCAATCATTTCAAAATAAATGTGTTTGCAATTGTTTAGACACTTAGAACTTAATAAATGTGGATATTTACTAACCAACGTGTTTGTTTAGACAATTGTTGATTAATACTGACATACCGTAAAGCAGTCAGCGTAACAGTTTCTAAGTCCATTTACCAGTACAATAAGTTATACCATTGTTCCAATTTAATATGTTGAAAATAACATACAGTAAAAAAGAAACCATCCTTACCAATACCAACTCACGCACTACTGGCCAAATCACATACCAGACCTACTACCCCTTAGACCTGATCCTCTAGCTCTATCATTCGGCCCTCATTACCTTTTACTATTTGGAATTGTAACCACTATTTTTGCACTTACTGCATGTAACACTTATATATTTTCTTGTAAGCTTACGCCCTTAGCTTGTTGGCACTTCCTCATCTACTCTGTCATTTTCTTCTTTTTTGACCTCCTAACCTTGCATATATGGAAAATATCTCGTTAATAAAATATGTGTCTATTAAATGAAATTACTCACTAAATTACATTTTTATACATGTGTGTGGTGTTGAGGAGCACATATAGTTGTTAGATAGTTTGATTTAAGCCATATATCCTTGCCATTAGTTGGACCATTTATGAAACAATACATATTCTTCCATGTTTCTTTTTTGTAACACATATCAACCAAATTCTCCGGCTGACCAACTACTTCATAATGTTTAGACATATCCTACAAAGCATATACTCATGCTTGCATGGAATTCTTGTGAGGTCCCGTTTTCTACAGGTGTAAGTCATATCGTTCACGTTCACCACAAATTATTCATGGTATATACCACTCACTTGGTATTTTCCATTACCATTGTCGATACTAGTGTAGTCCTAAGCATCAACTTTGATTCTTTTCTATCAAATTACGGGTTGCTATGATAAGAATACCCTTACTATTTTGAAGCAACCTTTGAACTGTGAATATTTTTTCATTAGGTATACCCTAATGTATTCCAATGCTAAAATTATTAGGCTGTCTCTGTCATCTATTATTCTAGAACTGAAAACCTCATATAAAATTGTTTAACAAAATATCATATTTTTCTCTAACTAGTAAACGAACTTGAGTTATTAATAACATCATTCTATGTATAAAAAAATTAACCTTAACATGAAATAGATAAAATAGTCCTAATCCTCCAGCTCTATTATTTAGCCCTCATTACCTTTTACGAGTCCTAGAATTGTAACCATTATTTTTGCACTTGCTGCAAGTGACACTTATATATTTTCTTGAATGATTACTCCCTTAGCTTGTTGGCACATCCTCATCTCTCCCCTTCATTCTCTTCTTTTTTGGCCTCCCAACCTTACATATATGGAAAATATCTCGTTAATAAAATAAGTGTCTATTAAATGAAATTACTCACTTAATTACGTTTTTCTACATGTGTGTGGTGTTGAGGACTACATATAGTATTTAGACAGTTTCATTTAGGCCATATATCCTTGCCATTAGTTGGACTATTTAAGAAACTATACGTATCGTCCATGTTTCTTTCCTGTAACACATGTCAACCAAATTCTCCGGCTGACCAACTACTTCAAAATGTTTAGACATGTCCTACAAAGCATATCGTTCATGTTCACCACTCACATGGTATTTTCTATTACCATATGTCGATACTAGTGTAGGCATGAACATCAACTTTGATTATTTTCCAACAAATTTTGGGTTGTTAAGGTAAGAATACCCTTAATGTGTTGAATCAACCTTTGAACTGTGAATATTGTTTTCATTAGGTATGCCTGAATGTATTCCAATGCTGAAGTTATTGGCCTGTCTCTGTCATCTATTATTCTAGAAATGAAAACCTCATACAAATTGTTCAACAAAATATCATATATTTTTTTCTACATGGTAAATGTACTCGAGTTAATAATAACATCATTCTATGCATAAAAAATTTAACTTAAATAGTATAAAATATATAAATTCCTAAAAATGGCTTTTAGCCCAATGTTTGGCAGGTATTTGATTCAACCATTTATAATCCTGATTGTTCAACCTTTTCAAGTCCTCAATAGCTCTCTTAAAAATGGTAGTGTTATGGCACTGTGGCAGTAATATATCTCCACTATACATCTTTGAAATGTTTTTCCTTCCACCTTAGTTTCATATTTTCGTGAACACGTCTTGTACATAATCTATAAGTTGCAATGGGATAAACTTTGTCAAGAGATGGAATTAAACGTTAAAATCAAATAACACCAATTAATACAAAACTAGATGCAAAAATACATAACTTGTTATGTAGTTGAGGAAGAACATAGTTTCTGCCTATCAGTAATGAAGGTGAAGTTGCAGTTATTAGAAACTTCTAAGTCTTCCCCTAAGCACACTGAGAACCAACTACAAAAGTTACAAGTTTTTGCTTCAATAATGGCATATGCCACTGGGTAGAATTGTTACCATCAAGCCCAATAACTGTCAATATTTAGCTAGAGTCTAGCTCCTTGAAGAATGCCCCATCTAATCCCATTAAATCCCTTCTACCTACTATGAAACCTTGTTGCAGTACCCCCAAAAAATGTAAATCCTTTAGAGTTTCCTTGTATTTTCTTTATTTGGGCTCACTTTCAACTTATTTATAGTTGTGCGTGGATTTGTTCTTTGAAGTTCTAGAACATAATCTATTAAAAAACTATACTTTTTTCATAGTCTCCATGAAGTCTTTGTTGTGCTAAAACCTTAGCTCTAAAAACCTTCATTTGGGAAATTCGAATCTTGAACTTCTTTTGTAGTTCCTCCCTCAAAGCAAGAATATAGACCTTTGGATTTCCTATCATCTATTTCAATATTTTGTCAACAATAAAACTTTACATACACTTTACATACAACTTCTAACAGATCTGGTTCGGAGGTATTAATGGTTATTTACGAAGGTTTTAACCATCCACTAATCATTTGTCTTGGATTTGGAAAGATGTAGGACCCAATGGCAAGTGTTGTCGCTTGAATTTGCCATAATATCCTTACCCTTCACTTTTATGTTTGATGGCTTACCAAGATTACCACCTAGAACCAAACCCTGCACACAGCCCTAATCATTACATTATTTTTTGTTAATGGGTAAGTCTACTCTACTCTTTATTTCATGATTGATAACTATGTTCTTAACATAATTTTTGTTGAAAAATGTTTAACTAATTGTAAACTTTACCTCATGTACCTCTCCCGATGAACACACCACATGCTTTGTTAGAATGGAAAATAAATGTTTCATTCTATCCACCTCTACACCATGAAACATAAACTTGTGTGTCTATCACCTCAACCTCCTCAGATTCCAAATTTTCATCCATCATATTGTCTTCTTATATGAGAAATGTTAGATTAGGTGTCTAAGCCATAACATAATTGGTTTATACTTTAATTAGAATTAATTTTGGGATTAATTGGATTAATTAAAAGTGTAGGGCCTAAATTGTAATTGTTCAATAGTTGAGTAATGGACAATTATGGAAGGATAATATTGGATGAAAATATAAGTATTTATCCTTATAATTTTCGCCAACTTTATATAGTAGGTGAGGGTCTTTTGAATTTAAGATAAAAGGCTTATCTTGTTTAAATTCAAATAAGGCTTATCTCCTATCACCCTTGAGGCTATAAATATGCATCCCTGGCTCCTCATTCTTTGTGCCATTTTATTAAGAACCCTCTCCTCTATCTCTTGTCTTCCTGCTTGCTAGCTTGGGTGTGAACCATTTGAGGCACAACACTTGTGGTCCTTGCTTCCAAAAGATTAACAAATGTATGTAATCCTGATACCTTCTTTAGTAATTTTCGATTATACCTTAGGGTTTCTTTTGATGTTCTTACTTATAGATTCAATTAGAGAAAACATAGATCCTTTAGGTTGCATGTGAACTTAAGAGTTTAAGTTTATTTATTTGCCTATTAATTATTAGTGGTATCAAAGTTTTTGTTTGTTTTCTATTAAATAGTTATAATTGTAGAATTGATCAATTAGGGTTTATAGAAATTAAACCCTAACCACCATAAATGTCGACTTGGGCTAGGGTTTTGAAACCCTATCCTCTTCCCTTATTTTTAATTATCATTAGGGTTTTTTTAGGGTTTTTCTATTTTTGGTAAGTATGCTTAATTAATAATTGGATAACCCCTAACCCTAATTTTCGAAAATTAGAGGGTTAGCATTAGGATTAAATTATTTGATTAATTTAATTAGACAATCCTTATTTGATTTAATTTATTTAATTAATTGTTAATTAAAAGATTAATATTAAATCATTTTTTGGTTTAATTTTAAATTTAAATTAATTTAATTAATTCTCGAAAATTTAAAATAAATAAACCAAATATTTTAAAAGGTTTAAAATACATCTTATATATATATATATATATATATATATATATATATATATATATATATATATATATATATATATATATATATATATATATATATATATATATATATATATATATATATAATTACATGTTAATATTTATATGTCCAAAAAACAATCAGTCAAATCGCTAGTATGCCTAATTCATGAAGCTGATCTATAAGGGGGTTAAGGAAATTGTCTATAAAATGGCGGTTGAATGGGTGTCCACTCTCATCCACCGCTTCTTTGATTAGTGGAGGGTTGTTAGCAGAACGGATTTGATAGGAAACTAAATCACATTAAAATTATAATGTTATTAAAAGAAAGTACTAGAACCTTTTAATATAAAATCCCAAATCTAGTTACTTTAGGAAAAATGTGAATTAGTATGCTAACCCATGAAATTGCACATTACATTTTATTAGTCGTTAGTGGAGTGTGTGTGGTTTACCAGCACACTAATAGGGACTAATAAAGAGTAGTAGTGGGTATCTCATAATTATCATTGTTGATTGAGCATGTGTGGTTTACCAACAGATTAATCAAGATGATAAATGACATTGAGGTTACCAAGCACATTTGCATGGTTATTTACATCTTGTTTGTGATCCTCGGTATCCCTATCACAAATAGAAGAGCATAATCCGAGATTAAACATGCCATTGAATAGTTTCAATGAATCCAAAAGACCTAGGAATTTCACTTAATTTCATTTCATTCCGTGGTGGAATTGGTAAATCGTCATTTACCTACCTTTATAAAATTTACAATTAGATTACGGAATCCCTCTTCTAGGTTTTGAATTATATAGTTGGGTCCTAGCCTAATTTTTTTCAGTTAATATATTAAGGATTATTCTTATCTAATTAAAACTACATTTCTTTTATAGATTTCTACTTCTGCTGATGCTTCTGCTCCCTCGTCTGCCTCCCACCATAACCATAACTTCTCTTCTATCCTTTCGCTCTGCTCAAAGGTGACATTGGATGGCACCAACTATAATGATTGGATGCAAAACATCAAAATGGCTCTTAGATTCGAGAACAAGGAATATGTCCTCGAGAAAGAGCTCATAGAAATTGATGAAGAAAAAGCAACTCCTGAAGCACTAGCCTCCTCTAAGAAATATTACGACGATGCAACCAAAGTGGCTTGCATCATATTCGCCACTATGGTCCCTGAGTTGCAGAGATTTTATGAGGATTATTGGTCGTATTAGATGAACAAGGACGTTGTGGAAAAGTTCTACAAGGGAGCTCGTCAAGAAAAATACGAGGTAGTCAAAGCCCTCATGGCATGCTATTTAAAAGAGGGAGAGTTTGTCTGGGGCCACGTGCAGAGAATGCAACGATACGTGGAACGCCTGATTAAGCTAAATGTGTATTTTGATGAGGAGCTGGCTATTGATATAGTCCTGAAGTCCTTACCAAGTTGTTATGATCAGTTCATTCTGGCCTATCATTTGAAGAACAATGACACCACCTTGGCTCAGTTGCACAACCTACTATAGACTACTGAAGCAAGAATGAAGGGAAAGGGTTTAGCCTCCACTCCTGCCAGTACCCCCGTTCTCGTATTAGAAAGGAAAAAGGAAGAAGAGGAAAGGTCCTCTAAGACAAAACTGGAAGGGCAAGGCCCATGTCGGGTCATCTAGAAATGGCCCAAAGGCCAGGCCCAGTTCTGAGATTCCTCCCATCTCTAATCCCAAAGAGTCTGATTGTTTTTACGGCAATGAGAAAGAGTATCGGAAATGTAGCTGCCCAAAGTATCTACAAGACATCAAGGATGGTAAGGTGAAGCCATCGTCTGCAGGTATATACACTATTTCTAATAACTCATCATTTTCTCGTTCTTGGGTTCTTGATACAGGATGTGGCTTTCACATTTTTTCTGATTTGTTGGGGCTAAAAGAAAGTGAGGATGTGGAGCACGAAGGAATGAACCTGATCATGGGGAATAGGTGATCTTCTCCTGTTACCAAGATTGGAGTTTATAGTCTAGTGCTTAGTAATGATGATACTTTAGACTTATTAAATTGTTGCTACTCGTCAGAAATGACATGAAATATTATTTCTTTTCATACATTGTTCAGACAATGTTTTAGATATTCGTTTAATAATATGAATGGTTCTATTTCAGTTTATAAAAATGGTGTTTTTATATTTGAAGCTTAACCTTGTAATTGTGTGTATGAAACTGTGAGGTGTGTAGATAATTTAGGTGATAGTGTATTTCATATTGATTCGTCTAATGGTGTAGACAAAGCATGCTTGTGGCATTGTCGTATTGAACACATTAACAAGAAACGCATCACCAACTCCAAAAGGATGGAGTGTTAGAATCATTTGACTTAAGGTCAGATGATGCATGCGAATTTTATCTTTTAGGAAAGATGACAAAATCACCTTTCACGGGATCTTGTGAGAGAGGTGAAGGTTTGTTGGATCTCATAAATATAGATGTCTGTAGACCCTTCAGATCATCCACAAGGGATGCTAATCGATTCTATGTGACTTTTACAGATGATTACAGCAGATATGACTATATATACTTAATCAAGCATAAGTCAGAAACCTTTGAAAAGTTCAAAGAGTTCAAGCATGATGTCGAGAATCAATTATGCAATAAGATAAAGATGCTTAGATCTGATAGAGGCAGAGAGTATCTTAGTATCCACGACTATCTAAAGGAATGTGGAATAGTTTCACAATTGACTCCTCCTAGGACACCATAGTTGAACGGTGTGGCTGAGACACGGAATCGGACCTTGTTAGACATGGTTCGTTCCATGATGAGTTGAGCCTCTCTTCCTATTCACTTCTGGGTGTATGCTTTAGAGACAGCCACCCACATCCTCAATCTTGTCCCTACAAAGAAGGTTGCCAAAACACCTCACGAGATGTGGATAGGGAAACTTCCCTTGTTAGCACGTATCAAAGTCTGGGGTTGTGAAGCTTTCGTAAGACGAGAGACTCATGACAAGCTAGCAGCTATAAGTGAGAAGTGTATTTTCATTAGTTACCCAAAGCAGTCCTTTGGATATTTGTTCTACAGACCTAGTGAGAACGTGATCTTTGTAGCACGAAGAGGATTCTTTCGAGGGAGAGGTCATATTCAAAGAGGACAGTGGGAGCACCATTGACCTTGAAGAAATTCAAGAGTCAACCAGTGAAGGAACCTTAAATGATACTAGCACTGAACAAGAGGAAAAAGTTCATGTTGAATCGATAAACAATTCATTACCTCTTAGACGTTCAAGTAGAGTTAGCATGCCACCTGAGTTCCATGGTTTCCATATTACTACAGATGGTGATACGTTTGTCAGTGATATGACACTAACAAATTTGGATAAGCCAGCTAACTACAAGGAAGCAGTGGCAAGCCCTAAGGCCGCTAAATGGAAAGACGCAATGGACTGCGAGATCAAGTCCATGTATGAAAACAAAGTTTGGAATTTGGTTGATAATATATCAGCTTGAAAGACAGTTGGGTGCAAATGGATCTTCAAGAAGAAGACCGACATGGATGGAAAGGTACAGACTTTCAAGGCTCGACTGGTTGCGAATAGATTCACTGAAACCCTGGTGATTGACTATGATGAGACCTTCTCACTAGTAGCCAAGATAAAATCTATTAGGATAATGCTCGCCATAGCTGCCTTTCATGATTATGGAATTTGGCACATGGATGTCAAAACCACTTTCCTTAACGGTTAGTTGGCTGACGATGTTTGCATGAGTCAGCCAGAGGGTTTTGTAGATGCCAAGTTTCCCAATAGTGTGCAAGCCTGAGAAATCCATTTATGGTTTGAAACAAGCATCCCGTAGCTGGAATCTTTTCTTCCATGATAAAGTCAAAGCATTTGGTTTCTCTAGGAGTGAAGATGAGTCATGTGTGTATATCATGGCTAGTGGGAGTATAGTAACTTTTCTAGTATTGTATGTCGACCACATATTACTCATGGGAAATGACATTCCAGCCTTACAAGAAGTTAAGTCTTGGCTTGGAAAGTGTTTTGCCATGAAAGACCTTGGAGAAGCAGCCTATATTCTCCCGATAGAAAGAAGAGACTAATTGGACTTAGTCAAAGTACATACTTGGATAAGGCACTAAAGAGTTTTAGTATGGAAAATTCCAAGAAAAGAGAGCTACCTATCCAGAGCAATGCCAAATTGAGTAAGACTCAAAGTCTTAGTACAAATGAAGAGATAACTGATATGTTTCGGGTACCTTATGCTTCGGCTGTAGGGCCGATCATGTACGCTATGACATGTACTCGCCTTGATATTTCCTTTGCTTTGAGCATGGTCAGTCGCTATCAGGGAAATCCAGGCAAAGCTCATTGGACAGCGGTTAAGACCATTCTCAAGTATTTGCGGAGGACAAAGAACATGCTCCTTGTCCTTGGTGGTAGTTATATGTTGAGAGTGAGTGGGTACAGTGACACCAACTTCCAGACAGATAGAGACAACTTTCGTTCTCAGTCGGGCTGGGTGTTTCTTCTAAATAGTGGAGCGATAACTTGGAAGAGTTCCAAACAGGAAACAGTGGCTGATTCAACTTGTGAATCAGAGTACATAGCTGCAAGTGAAGCATCAAAGGACAATTATGGATTAGCAATGGTAATATTTAATTAATAATTATGTACATAAATCAAGAGAAACAGTTTATTAATATATTATGAGAATAATATATTAATTATAAATAGTAATATTTAATCAATAATTAATCATAAATTAATTAAAATTAATTTTGGGATTAATTGGATTAACTAGAAGTGCAGGGGCTAAATTGTAATTGTTTAATAGTTGAGCAATGGACAATTATGGAAGGATAATGTTGGACGAAAATATAAGGATTTATCCTTATAATTTTCGCCAACTTTATATAGTAGGTGATGGGGTTTTGAATTTAAGATAAAAAGTTTATCTGGTTTAAATTCAAATAAGGCTTATCTCCTCTCACCCTTGAGGCTATAAATATGCATCCGTGGCTCCTCATTCTTTGCGCCATTTTATTAAGAACCCTCTTCTCTCTCTGTTGTCTTCCTACTTGCTAGCTTGGGTGTGAACCATTTGAGGCACAACACTTGTGGTTCTTGCTTCCAAAAGATTTAACAAAGGTATGTAATCCTAAAACCCTCTTTAGTAATTTTTGATTATACCTTAGGGTTTCTTTTTATGTTCTTATTTATAGATTTAATTAGAGAAAACATAGATCCTTTAGGTTGCATGTAACTTAAGAGTTTAAGTTTATTTGTTTGCTTATTAACTATAAGGAAATCCCTCTACTACTAGATCCAGTACATAAAGGAAGGAATCTATGTTCACCTCCACATTTTGAACAAAGTCAAACTCCTCCATTTCAAACTCTCTTACTGAACTACTGTCATTGCAAATTTCCTCTTCTAACATAGATCCACCTAAGTTCTCCACAATAAAGGTCTCATATTTAGCTCTAATGTTTAGTTGGTAGTCCTCCTAAATTTCCCTCATAAGGTAACCTATTATATCCCAAATCAAATAAAGGATCAAAGAATTCTACTTTTTTAGGATCAAACATTAGAACAAGATTATTATTTACACATATATACTCTTCCATAACTGGGGTATCTTGTGATTCAGGTGCCACTACGTTCTCACAATTTACTCTTTCTTCCACAATAGGATTACCTTCATGATTTTGAGGAAAACTTGTATCAAAAACTACTATCCAAAATTGGGTGATGAACGTGTGTTGGGGACTTCCTATAATATAGTACTACTGTGTATGAATTGTTAACACGTTTATCAACATCAATCATTTAAAGAGTTTTAAGTGATAAGTTAATATCAAAGTTTATTTTTTAACTACTTCCTCCAGTTCTTAGCTTTACTCCATTCTTGATGTATTCGGGGGAATGGTTATCCTTAATTTCATAAAGTACTACTTTTAGAGGGGCCTTAAAGTATGTTTCTAGGTTAGTTCTCCCATGTTTAATATAAATGTTAACTTCTTTGAAATTTTTAATACACATTAACATCTTGATCTCGTCATGGTTGTTGACAAGTGGTAACAGAACATAGTCCAAAGACACCTTAGGGATGAGAACATAGTAGTACATAGGTTCATGCTTAACAAACCCCATCTCATGCATCATCGCATTAAGGTCATAAATTGAAAAATCCTCACTGTCAACATTGATCATCACGTCATGGTTGCTGACAAGTGGTAATGAAACATAGTCCAAAGAGACCTTAGGGATGAGAACATAGTAGTACATATGTTCATTCTTAACATACCTTATCTCTTATATCATCGCATTGAGCTCATAGATTGAAAACTCCTCAATGTCAACATTGTCAACATACATCACTTTACCTCCATGGTATTTTCTATAAGGAGACTAGAAAAATTCCCATCGTGATTGATTTGTATTGTGAAATAAGTTCTCGAAATCCTCTAAAAATCTAAAGATATAGTACTAACATCTCATACCATGAATAATAGATCAGAGCAGTTGCAACTTTTACTATAAACATCCTTCATGTCAAACACTGATTGAGAAACGTAAGTTCAACATTGTAGGTTGCTTCATTTTAGCTATTTCTATAAACCCTTTTCTTCACAAGTATTAATCAATGGCTTCAAACGAAGGAGATGAAGGTTGGAGGGTTTTCTTGGAGACGATGTGCACGGTGTCGTAGGGACTCATTATGTAATCCGTAGGTATAATGACTATCCTTATGCTGGTAAGTCGTCGGTCTAAAAAAAGGGGAAAGTGAAATGAAAAAATTACCCTCATGTGAGGGACATGTGACCATCATTAATAGGGCATACTTCGCGGTAATAGACCGAGGGACCAAATGTGTAAGCTAAACCATCAATAAGGAGCTTTAGTGAAAAAAAAAACGATAACTAGGACTAAAACTGCAAAAACGTACCAACCAAACACACACACACACACACATATATATATATATATATATATATATATATATATATATATATATATATATATATATATATATATATATATATATATATATATATATATATATATATATATATATATATATATATAGGAATAGGTTCAAATGAGAACCTCTAAAATGTTAAGAACCGTGAGAACCGATATTCACACATTAAGGCCGAAGGGTACGTCGGACGCGCCCCCCTGCGTCCTCCACATCAGCAGCAAGGACGCGGCAAACACCCCCCCCCCCCCCCCCCCCCCCGCGTCCTCGACATCTCGCGTCCCCTCGTCGTCGTCCTGTGAACGTTTGAAGACGGGAGATTTTGAAAAAAGAGCCGTTGACGACCGTTGAAAATTAAAAAAGAAAAAAATTTTAATTTTTTTTACATATTATAAATACATACCACATACATCTTATATTTTACACACATACAAACACACATTTTTCTCTCAATTTTACTAACATTTCAAGATGGAGAACGATCCTAACACCCCCCGTCAAATCGGAACACGCCCCGCGGCGAATTCAACTACAACTTTTCCACGAATTGCACATTTACGAGTATGCTTACGGGTTCGTCGCAACAACCGCAATACCCGTATCCATATCCACCACCGAACTAATATCAATACCCGCCACAACCTTACCCGTACGCACCCTTCCAACAACCGTTTCTATCACAATCGCCACCGCTTCCATCACCACCACCACAAGCATCACCCGAAGAGGTCGTGATGGAAACACAAGCCCCCGCGTCTTCCTCCAAAAAGAAAAAGAAAAATAATAGACAAAAGAACAAAACGCGAAACGCGTAAGAGGCGAAGGTTCCGTGGACGACCGAAGAGGTTCAAGTGGTTCGATCGTGGCTCGCTATTTCCATGGATTCGCAAAAAGGAAATAGCCAAAGTTCCACATCGTTGTGGGAACGCATTTTAGACCACTACCACGCGGCGATGGGTCGTGGGGTGTACCGAAACAACGACGGTATTAACGGGAAGTGGCAGAAACTTCGTATCGAGTGCACCAAGTTCAACGGCATTTACAACAACTTGGTGAACATGCGACGAAGTGGCAAAAACGAATTCGGGATTTTCACAACGGCTATGGAACAATATGGGCGAGTTGTCGGGAAACCGTTTAAGCATATGCGAAGTTGGGAGTTGATGCGTACCGGTCCTAAATAGCTACTAACTCCCGATTCGCCTCACTCGTGCACGGGTTCCAAACGTGGGAGGACCCCGGATGACGATATTTCGGATACTCGAGACCCGATCGACCTCGACGACGACACCGAACCACAAACCGAGATGCCTCCGCCTCGACGCCCCATCGGCCGCGACCGAGCGAAAAGTGCAAGCCGAGATGCCTCCGGCTCGTCTTCGAAAGACGATGTCGAGGAAAAGGTCGACCGACTCGTTGAACAATTCCACCGCCACAACGATCTTGCGGAATCGCGGTTGGATTATGTTTTGTTTAGCCGTTCCGGGACCGAAGAGGATCTCGAGGCGATCTGATTGATGACGGAACAACGACGCAAGAAATATTTTAATAAGTAGTTTTTTTTTAAATTTAGGAGTTGTCGTTTTTATTTTTTTTATTTCGTGCAATGTCGTTTTTTTATTTGTATTGTTATGTAATGTCTTTTATATAATTTTAAGTATTTGGTTTTAATTAATTTATAATGTTTGGTTTAAATTAAAAAACGTAAAATAAAAATGTGACGTAGAAATTAAAATGGTAGTCATGAGAGTCTTGCACACCCCTAGTGGGTGTCTTAGAAGTCTTTGTGACGTGGCGATGACATGGCGGTAGTCTTGGGTTGTCATGGGTGTCTTGCACACCCTTCAGCCTAAAAATTATGTTTTTTTTCATTTTTTTGTTTTTTCACACTTGTTTATTATGTGAAAATACATCAAAGTTAATAAATTTCCTTAATTTTTAATACGTTTTACAATATTTACAATATAATAAAATTTGTAGTTATTAAACTGTGAATTAGTGGTTCTCACGGTTCTCAACCTTTTAGTGGTTCTCATTTGAACCCTTATATATATATATATATATATATATATATATATATATATATATATATATATATATATATATATATATATATATATATATATATATATATATATATATATATATATATATATATATATATATATATATATATATATATATAGAGTTAGGTTCAATGGAGAACCAAAATTAAACAAGTAACCAAGGAACCAATCCTACGGCCAGAATCCAAAATATCGACGGCTAGCGACAAGGATGTAAAATTCTTAATTAGACGCGCATGTAGCGGATCATAGCAAAAAAACTCACTTCGTTTCTTATGTTTTTTTAATTTTTAAGCTTATTCTTTTTTCGAAAAAAAAAACTAATTATACCAAAATTCATAATTTTTCATCCTCTATAAATGGAGACCCGTATTGATATATAAAATTTTTTGTTTTTTTTTACTTCAAGTTCGTCCAGATTCACCTTGGGAACCTGAACTAAACTGCATTGTTTTAAATATATTTATTCACATCTAAATAACAAATCTATCCAATTTTTTTCAATAATTTTTTACCAATCACATGTGAATTTTAAGTAATCATTTATGAATCTCAGTTATTTCAATTGTATAGGATATTAAAACATTGAAATAGTAAAAACATAAGTGATTTTTCTTGAAATCACATCTGAATTTAAAACTATTTTTAAATTTACATAAGTTGTTATCAAATGATTAACAATTATTGAAAAACTGAATTCATTGATCATTTACATATGAAATATCTTCCATACAAATTTAACACAGTTTATATTCACATTGCGAATTTTAACTGTTTCTTGTTTTATACATGTTAATTCACATATAAATGATAATTATATCTGACTTTTTCAACATTTTTATATCATCCACATGTGAATTTTAAGCAAACTAATTTGTGAGTCTAAATAAATTCATTTGTGTATGATCAAAAGGTTAAAAATAGTGTGCAACTAGTTTTAAATATATTAATTCACATATAAATGAAAATTATACCCTTTTTTCAGCAGTTTTGTGTTCATTCATGTATAAGTTTAACTAAATTAATTTGTGAATCTTAGTTAATTCAATTGTATATTACAAAATATTGAAATTGTAAAGAATATAAACGAATTTACTTAAACTCAATATGAAAATTTAGTGAGATTGACGTCTGAATCTAAAAGTTTATTTAAATTCACATAAGTTGTTATTGAATGATCAATGATTGTTGAAAACAATAATTTCAATGATCATTCACATGTGAATAATCTTCTATAAAACTTGTTATAGTTCAGATTCACATTGATTAAGTAAATCATTTATGAATATCAGTTAATTCAATTGTATATGATATTAAAACATTGAAATAGTAAAACATAAGTGATTTTTCTTGAAATCACATCTGAATTTTAAAATATTTTTAAGTTTACATAAGTTGTTATTAAATGATTAACAATTATTGAAAAAATGAATTCATTGATCATTTAGAAATACAGTTTATATTCACATTGCGAATTTAAAAATATTTTTTAGTTTACATAAGTTGTTATTAAATGATTAACAATTATTGAAAAAATGAATTCATTGATCATTTACATATGAAATATCTTCCATACAAATTTAATACAGTTTATATTCACATTGCGAATTTTAACTGCTTCTTGTTTTATATATGTTAATTCACATATAAATGGTAATTGTACCTGACTTTTTCAAAAAAACTTTATCCTCCATATGTGAATTTTAAGCAAATTAATTTATGAATCTAAATTAATTCATTTGTGTATGATCAAAATGTTAAAAATAGTATGCATCTAGTTTTAGATATATTAATTCACATATAAATGATAATTGTACCCCATTTTTTAGCAATTTTGTGTTCATTAGTGTATAAGTTTAAGTAAGTTAATTTGTGAATCTTAGTTAATTCAATTGTATATTACAAAATGTTGAAATTGTAAAGAATATAAACGAATTTACTTAGATTCAATATGAAAATTTAGTGAGATTCACGTCTGAACCTAAAAGTTTATTTAAATTTACATAAGTTTTTATTGAATGATCAATGATTATTAAAAAAAATAATTCTAATGATCATTCAAATGTGAATAATCTTCTGTAAACTTGTTATAGTTCAGATTCACATTGATTAACTGTTCTGAATCTGAACATTATTTTTGAATTTTTTTTTCGTTTTTACTATATTGATATGGATGTCTATTGAAAGAGAATAAAAAGTTGTGAATTTTGATATATTCGATTTTTTATTTCGATAAAAAATAAGCTCTAAAAAGAAAAAATAAATAAAAAACGAAGTGAGTTTTTTGAAATTATCCGCTACATGCGATTTCAATTAAGAAATTTACAACCTTATCTTCGACCGTCGATCATTTGAATTCCGAGCTCACGATTGGTTCTTTGCTTCATTATTTTATTTTGATTCTCTATTGAACTTATATATATATATATATATATATATATATATATATATATATATATATATATATATATATATATATATATATATATATATATATATAATTTTCTTATATTTTTGGAAACAATAAAACCCTAAAAATAATGGTGAATAAGCATATAACAAACGTACGACATGTTAAAAAGAGGTTTTCACCCAAATCTTTTTCTAAAAATATGTATAGACTGCATTAGTATCGAAAATCTAGACCATCGAAATTTCCACTATCTGTTTATTTAGATACCAAGATAAATAAGATAGTGGCGCGAAATAAATCAGATATACGCCATGAAGAAACTATAATCATATCCTTAGTTGTATTAAGTTTGCATCTATTAATTAATATATTAATTAAGAAACTCACAAAAATCATAATCAATAACCTTGGGAAGATGAACATGCCTAACTGCCTTCGGATTATGTATCCCCCCTCTACAATAACTATAATCCTTCTTTAACAATCAAGATAAAAACGGACGATTTCCATCGTTATGAACAAATAATATTGATTTTTCTCACTCTTAATTTTCGTCTGAGGATTCTGGACTTGGGTACTCGTTTAGGTCTGGGTTCAAACAAACACGACCGGAGTTTGATTCGGTGGGCGGTGAGTGCCGGTGATGATGGTGCTCTTCGCGATTTTGGTGCTGAAGGGCATCGACTTTAGCTCCTACTTCGGTAGCTTTTTTTCGTATTGAGTCAGCGGATAGGTCGTGGAGGTATCCGTCGTCTCCTATGGAGTCGGGAAAGTTAAGACTAGCGGAGGGGCCGCGGAGGTAAAAGACAGCGGTGTCGTAGGCACGGGCAGCGGCGATAGGGGAGGAGTATGAGCCAAGCCAGATACGAGAACGTTTGTTGGGTTCACGAATCTCAGCCACCCACTTGCCCCACTTCCTCATCCTTATCCCTCTGTAAGGTTTGTCGACGTCCCTCTTCTTTCGCTTTTCACCGCTGGACGTGGGTGAACATCCGCCGTCTCCTTCCATGTGGCGATGGTGAAGGGCTGCGTTGACTGAAAGAAACAAGGAACGGAGGGATTTTATTATGAATCTGTAGGAAAGAGTTTTTATACGAGAAAACCTTGGATATAATGATATAATCCGTGATTGTGTGTTTATATATATATACAAAAAAAAAAAAAAATCAATAACGGAATAATATAAACCGAAGTACCAAGAGACTATTCAATTTACAATGCACGTCATGTTTTATCGGATTGTAAAAATGCACTTTGTTTTTTTTTTCATTTTTTATAATTTTTAGTGTTTATTTATTAACTTAAAAAATCTGAATATATAGAAATTTATAACTTTTTGTCCTTTACAAATACACATCCATATTGATATACAATTTTTTTTTCCGAAATTCTAAATAGTTGAAATTAGATGTGAATGTCAACTGTATTTTATTTACTGTTGACATTCACAAAACCATATGATATTGACATGTGAATCTGAATAAATTTTTGTATTAATGTGAGTAGAATTAACTTGTAAATTATAGTAAATCAATTATAAATTATTAAAATGTTGAAATAGTAAAAGAATCTAAATAAATGACTCAAATTTATATTTAAGTGTAAATTCACAATACCATATGATATTGACATGTCCATGTGACTAAATTCTCGTGTGAATGTGAGTAAAAATTTAAAAAGTAAATTACTCATATTCATATTTCTACAATTCAAATTCATATTGTAAATCTAGACGAGCTGTACTCTTGAAAACAAGTTTTTTTTTTATATATCGATATGGATATCTATTTGTAGATGACAAAAGTGATGAATTTTGGTATATTCAGATTTTTTTTTGAAAAAGAAAAATGTCAAAAAATTAAAAAATAAAATAAAATAAAGTGAGTTTTTTTTTTTTGTTATAATCTTCTACATGAGCGTCGAAGTAACAAATTTACAACATACTTTTTGGCCGTTGATAAATTTGATTCCAACGATCGAGCTTAGTCTGACAACTAAAAATTTAACCTTTGATGATAAATAAATATAAGTATATTTGACGTGATGGTTACATATATTGAATGTATAATACAAATGGCAAAAAGGTAAAAAAAAAAAAAAAAAGATAAAATATGAGAATTTATATTTTAAGAGCTTTTATTAAGTCATAATTAAGTATTACTTCATTTGAAAATTTGATTTAAAGAACTCGAGGGCAAAAATGGAAATTTGGGAATAGAAGTGAAAAAATATTTGTAAATCTTTAAAAATTAGTATCTCAAAATCTAAAAGGATTTGGAAAAAAATTATCAACGAGACTTTGTAATATTTGGTGTAACAAGAATATATGAAAAAGATTCGGGTCATTTAGAGTTTTAATGAAAAAGTTATGAACGTTTGAAATTGGCAAAAAGTGACAAAAATGGCCAAAGGGCCATGTTTAAAGGTCGATAGCAGAAAATCTGAATGAATTCAGAATTAAGTTAGTGAGGGAAAGTTCTTAAGCTCATTTTCACATTTCTAAAGATATAAAGTTTGTAAAAATCGATTTTGATATGTAGAAGTTATGCTAATGTAAAGTTAACGAAGAAATGCAGAAAATTATTAAGGCATTTAGCAGCAGGGGCACTTTTGATATTTTGCTAAAATGATGACTTGTCAAAATTAGAAAAAGCTAGGTTGTGTATTTGTTTTCCTGTGGGCTACCTAATCACGTAAAAGAGGAAAATTAGAAAACGGGAAAATATTCTTTTGGGCATGCGATTTCAGATGAGAGATCGAGAGATTGCAAGGGTGAGAAATTGAATCCGAGAGGAAGAATAATTGAGATGGAAAGCAATAGAAATATTCAGAGGGACAGAGGTGCAAGAGTATAAGAAATAGAACAAGAGAAGAAGCAGCAATCAACCTTGGTCAGTGTTGGAGGGTCGTTGGAAGCGGCATCACCGACGACGACGACCTGAGATGGTTCAATGGTGACTGAAACTTATGTAATCGACCTTGAACCTTCTGATTCTTCTCTTTTGACAACAATGCAAAGAGGTTGAAGGATATTTGGAAGCAAGTAGAGTCAAGAGCTAGTGGATTATTGTCGCTAGACATACCTAGTTACCGAGATGAGTACATGAGGATTTTTACCGGGTACATACCAACAAGTTTTTAATGTTAAATGTTTTATGTTAAAGGTTTTATGTTAAATGGATTTACAAATGATTTCTAAAGCATGAACAAATGGTAATGATTTATGTTGAATGATTGAATTTGTTTTACATGTCAAATGATGTATGAAAGAAGGACGAAATTTCAAACATATGAAGTACGGAAAATGAAATTAATAATAAAAAATGAAAGTGATGATGACGATGTTGTCTGGACTATGAACCTTATCCGCTAGGAGGGTGGTTAAACAGACACTACTGGGATGATACCTCCTATAGCGAAGTAGTTATCTTTATGCACAAGCTTATGGATAGATGTGTTCTATTCCATGAATGGGATGAAAATTTACACTATGCACAACCTTACGAATGAATATGTTCCATTTCGGGAAGGGGATGACCTAGGCGGGTGCCCGTAGTAAAATGATACAAATGATAAGAAATATGAAAGCAATTGGTCTAAGTTTTTATGATAAAGTAATGACTTATGTTTTGAGGATAGAGCAATGATCTTATGTTTGATAATAAAGTGAAGAATTTATGTAAGACCCTATTCCCGGAATGATCAAAGTACGGTTTAAAGGAGTTGGTTTTATGAAAATGGGAGATAGCATCGCTATCTTTGGGAGATAGTGACACTATCTTGGGAATCGTGGGTTCTCACGATCTTGGAAATAGCGACGCTATCTTAAGAGATACCACCGCTATCTGCCGTTGTTTTCACAAAACCCTAGATCTTGAGTTTTGGGTCGTATTTAAGGGCTCCAAACCCTAGGAGCCGTCATTTTCCTTCCCTGGAACCCCTGAAACTGTTTCACTTCAAAGCATAGCTTTCTTTGGTGATTCTAAGCTCTAAAACCCTCATTGGTTGATTTCTTGAAGAAGAAGGAAGGTGTGTGGTGGTGCTAGAAGGTGTTCTCTAAGGAGCAATCATCAAGATCTGCATTTTCTGGACCTTTGTGTGCAGAAGTTCCTGACTTTTTGTATTTATAAGCTTGTTCTTGTACTCTTGGGTGTATCGCATGGATATTTGGTCCGTTTTGGTTTGGTCTTTGGAAATTGTTAAGAAAGTTTAGACCTTTATGCTTTTGTAAGAACTTCTGGAGCCATTCAGTCAGATTAGAGAGTGAGCCAAGCTCTCTTTGGTTGTTTGCATGGTTGCTTTGGCTAAGTTGAAGCTTTTAGACTTAGGTTTTGAGGTTTGGACATGTATTGGACATGCATGACCATAAAGGTGGCGACTTTATAGATTCTTGATCGTCTTGGATGAGTTCAGAAAGATCTGGACCTTTGACTTAGCGTATTAAGAACTGGCCAAAGTGTTGGACTGCATTCCAGATATATCGTCGTTATCTATGGAGATTACGACGTTATCTTTGAAAAGGGAATATGCGACCATTCGCACATAGCGACACTATCCTTAGGAGATAGCAGTGTTATGTATAGGTTGACTTTGACCATTGACTTTTGGTCAAACTTGAGAGTTTTAGGGTGCCCGTCTTAAGAGTTTGTCCTGTTTGGGGTTTATGATTTGATAGGTTGCGTTTATCCTTATTAGGAGGTTCGTGTTTTCAGAATCCAAGGACACGCACATGGAGTGTTGTTTAGCTTGGTGGATCAGGTGTGTCTCCTCAATATACTATGGGTGATACTACATGTAAGTAGCTTTACTTTCATGATGTGCAATGTTGTATGCTTAGGGTGAATGTGCCCTATCAATGTGATTGTATGATCGAGTTTAGGGACCCGCTGGGTCAATATGAATGCTTAGTCTTCTGTGATTGGTATGTGTGCTTGGTATCTATACTAATAAAGGTGGTTGACATGCGATGGCGGATCGGGGTGAGCCCGAGAGTACATGTATTGTGCCCAGAACGGGCGGCACTGGATGAGCTTGAGAGTCCTAGTCAGGGCGGATCGGGGTGAACTCGAAAGCCAGGTCGTTCGGGGTGATCCGGGAGACCTTTATGCCTGCTAATTAATGTGATGGATTGTGTGGTATTTTGGGGAACTCACTAAGTTATGTGCTCACTCTTTCACCCTAATTGTTTTTTCAGGTTTTGCTGGTTGAGCTTTGGAGCACGGCGCAAGTGTAACGGATGTGCTATTTCGGTGTTTAGGACATCCACTGGATATGATTATAAATGTTTTAAATATCGGTTTTAGATTACAAGGTTTATTTTCCAACTTGTTTTTTGTATTTGAATCGATTTAAAAAAAACAAAAATTTTATTACGGAATCTAGGATGTTACAATTTGGTATCAGAGCCCTAGTTTGAGAGATTTGGATGAATATGAATGTGATTCCAAGAATTTGGATGAATAGGAATGTGATTCCAGACTCAAACTAAGGACTCAAAGATTTTCTTAAACAATTTTCAAAAGAAAAATCATCTTTATTTAAACTTCAAAAGGGGTTAGATGGAATATCATGTGGAAAACTACTTGGCATGTTCTTATTTGATTGTTTCTTGAAGGTTTGAAACATGGAATGAATACCTAACTTATGATTTTAATGATAAAAATGTGTTTTAAAAAGGACGGGATGCGATACGTATAGTCGTTCGGGGCTGAGTAAGTGGTTTAATTCCCAAGATATCCATGATATTATGTGTTGATGCTATGATGTATGCTAGAAGTAGGCTAAGGATCCACTCGGAAAATTTCATGATAGAATTCATTTGGATCATAAGGATGCATTTTGCCTTATGTGTTGCTTACTATGTGCTGCTTGTTATGTGCTGCTCGTTATGTGCCAATTGGAACTATGCTTGTATTGTCAGGTTGTAACACCCCGTTTTCCGATACGTTTTTGTTTTCCGCGAATTAATTATTTTAGTGCATAAATTATATAAATAAATATAATTAAAATAAAAGTAATATTCATATTAATAACCTAGAAATTAAGATATGTTGAGGAGGGGGTATATTGTCGTTTTAGTAGACTCCTTTTGATGGAAATAATTATTTGAGGCTTTTAAAAATTAGTGTGCCAAAGTAGAAGTACCAAACTTGACTTTTTCCTAAAAAGTTTGAATGAACAGTGTTTGTGCAATTATATGTGTGCGTCGGATGAGTCTTGGAGCTCACACTAGTGAATCACTCAAACCCTCACCCTCTCCATCGCTCTTTATTCCCGTTTTTGAAGCCACAACCTTAGTGTTTGATGATTTCCCGGAGATTCAGATATTGGATCGCCACGAAATTTTAAATGAAGGTTCCCAAGATATAAATGAAGGGCCTGATCCACGGGTTTTCGATTTCAATGTCTAGAAGTGGAGTTATGAATTTCGCAACATGACCTAGGGTTTCTGGCAGATTCCTCTGGTGAGTCTCTCTTCTTGCGAAAATCATATCTGGAGTTCCAAAGGTCAAATAAGGTTAGTATCGGTGCACACGGTTCACAAATTGAGTTGAGCAACTTTCTACAGTAGATCATTATCTGTTTTAAAGAACGGATGTATGGGGTAATTGCTCATCTTTACATACTGCTCTAATTCCGTTCAGATTAGCTATGCTGTTTTGTTTATTTTATAAAAGGAGTTTGGAGAAATCTTTTTACATAATTCCGCCTCCTAGAATCATTGTATTTAAGTAAATTTGATATCTGGAAAGGATGGATGTCTGATTCCATTCCTAAGTTTAGGGTAACTGGGAAATATCACAGACCAGTGTTTTTCTCATCAGCACTATCGTTTCTGATTTGTTCTGTATTGTGAATTTTATATCTTGAGTTCGAAAACGTATTTTGAGTTGGTTCCAACTCTCAGACCTCTATTATTGAGTCTATTTTACTCATGATGTTTCCTAGGATCTGGTTCCATACGAAAGTTGGGTGGAAGTTGCAATTTGCACCAGCAGGTCCAGGACTGTCCTGTACAGTGAATTATGTTTTTAGAAATTCATATATAATTGTACAAAAATGTTTTGGGGGCAAGACCAGTGGTGAAAGTTCGTTCTATGTGTCTAGTTTCTTCCTACAAAATACCAGAACCTAGCTCTATGTCTAGTTTGTGTTATGGTTCTATCTTTAAAGAGCGGATCAGTAGGTGGACTGATTGTATCAGTCACCTTTTGGGGATTTTTCGTTTATTCATGAGAAATGAAAATGACATGAGGTCAGGGCCTGTAGTTTTGAATTAGGGTCATGTTTGTCCAATATTTTTCCCAGAATTTATTGATGATCATTTCCAGGTTTAAAGTGGCAATCTTTGCAATCTGGTCTGGATTTAACATATTTTGATACCCAATCTTGGTTAATTCATATAAAATAGAGGAAAAATAGTTAATACATGTTCCTTACATCCTTGGAAAAGTAAATATATGGTCTAGGTAAATATCTAAAAATATCCTTGATTTGTTGAGGTTACGATGAGCTTAAGTGGTCACAAACAGACTTTCTGCTTTGAGGTTAAAAGCTGAAAGATAAATATAATAAGTGTTTTAATTCTAAAAGTATATAATTAAGGTACAACTTAATTATTATGACATATAATAACTTAATCTACCTTATAGGAGTATAAGGTGTGCGGTTTTGAGCTTAGTTGGATTTGCGGAGTTGCCGCACGGATTTCTACATTGCCGACTTGAGGTGAGTACATGCAGTATTTTTACCCATTCTGGGGTACATGGCAAGTAAGTATTTTCAAGATTTTTCTATAAAATTTCTATATGTGGAATTATACGCAAGGGTATTGTTTCTAAATTGTTGTGAAAGTATAATGCTTTATTTGAAGCTAAGTTTTAAACTACAAATTATATTAAGTGAAAGTATGTTGGTCTATGTACCAATTATGTGAAAGTATATTTTGAAATATAAGTTATACATGTTTGAAAGTATGGATAGGCATATAGCCATATTGTGTTTAAGAAGTATATTTTGATTACAAATTGTATATGTTTTCAAGTATGAATGGGCATATAGCCATAAGATGTTTGGGAAGTATGATTTGGCATTAAGCCTAAAATGTTATAAAGACATGTTTTAAACATATGGTTTATGTGAAACGAAAGTTATAAATTTGGCATTTAGCCATAAAGACAAGAAATGGTGAAGTTTGGCAATTAGCCACTATGCAAGTAAGTAATGTTAAAGTAAGCAAAAAGCGTTTTGTATGACTGGTAATTGTAGCAA
Source organism: Cichorium intybus (assembly GCA_023525715.1). Classification (NCBI taxonomy): domain Eukaryota; kingdom Viridiplantae; phylum Streptophyta; class Magnoliopsida; order Asterales; family Asteraceae; genus Cichorium; species Cichorium intybus. The sequence goes on from CM042011.1 coordinate 80,261,779, forward strand.
GCAGCGTTAGTAAGGGAACTATGTTCCAACCTACCCGGGTTAGGTAAGGGGTCTACTGGGGAAAAACCCCATCGCGAAGTAGACTGCCTCAGCACTTCTATGGTGAGGATTGATCCGTTCTTTCTAGCCATAGAGACTTGGGGTATCACTTATAGTGATTAAAGCCCTAAGTATAAAAATCCAGCAAGCTTATAAAACCAGTCAAAGAAAGTAAGAAAGAAGCTATTTTTGTAAAGTATGTTATGAAGTGATATTGAAAAGTAAAGAGTTATAGTATTTTACTACTATAAAGTTTTGAAAGATATTATTTTTGTAAAGCATATTATGAAATGATTTCGAGAAGTAAGGAGTTATAGTATATTATTACTATAAAAGTTTTGACAGAAGTTTTATGTTGTAAATTTACAAAAAGTTGGAAAAAAAAAGTTAGAGGTTTGAGTCTAAAACTCATGTAACACACGAGACATTATTGTCTTACGTATTTTATGTTTTGCCATGTATTCCAGGTTAAATGCTATACTATAATTGGATGAAGTTTAGCTGGAGTGGAGCCACATAGCTCCTATCTTGAACTTAAGGTTTAATCCTTTCTTGCTTACTATGGTTTGTTTTGGTATGGATTTGTAACACCCACTGTTTTTTTTAAGCATGAAAATTAACGGTTTTTGATAAACCGTATTTTTGTATTCATGTATTTATACGAAAAACCATAGTATTTGCAAACAATAGAAATGGGGTGTCACAAGTTGGTATCAGAGCCATAGTTTAAGCGAATTAGGATTGGCTTGTTCCACTCCTAGGCTTAAACTCATGCTATAGAAATGATAGTTTATAAAAGTATGCTATATGGTGTCTTAAATGATTAAGATATTATGCATTATTTAAAGTATGGCGATATATAAAACAAAGAAGTGTTAAGTTAACGTTTAAAGTGAGCAAAAATCTGACCGTTAGGAAAATTATATGATATTTTCCATAACCGTCTAAATTTATTAAAGACTATGTTTATAATGTAATAAGATTTCTAGTAGTGATCATCATGTATTTATAATGGTGTTATATGTTAAGGGAACCAGTGTCCCATGAGACCTTGTGGTAACATCAGAATCAATATGTATAGGTGATTATGGTAATATGGGCCCGTATTATCATAATCACAGGATATGTATTGAGACTGGTGGAATCGTAAAGGAATTATGGTAGTCTGGTGAGTAAGGATTGTGAAGAGAGTAATAAGAATAACATAGGGATTATATGCCTATGTAATAAAAATAAGTAAGATTATAAGTATTAAAAGTTAATGCAGTGGGTATATACCACATAGTATGGTAAAGTAAAAGAAATAATGTGATAATTAATACTTTTTAGACAGATAGAAAGACATTAAAGTATATGCCTATCGAGGCGAGAGGAAGTATGAATAAGAATAATTTAAAGAAGAATTATGGGTATTGATTACCTATATAAGAGTTGTAAGACTCTTACATGAAGAATGAAAAATTATAAGCGTAGTGTATTAATAGTACATAAATTTTGTAAAAGTAAAAGAGCAGTAAGGAAGAGGTTAATACTAATAAGTGGTGTGCGTTGGGCATAATCATTCAAGTCAGAATCTTATTTGAAAGTCGTACGAATAATAAATGTATAAGGGAAGAAGAAAAAAAAATCGTTGTGGAACGATAGTATCAAAATGATGAGAAGACCTAAAGATAGAAGATGTCAATGCTAAAGGGGAGAGGAAGACTAACTTACAGATTGAACGAAGAAGATGTATGAAAATGTTCAAAGATTTAATAATTGATTAAGTTATAAGTACAGTGCTATAATGAGTAATAAAACAAAGTAAGATTACCCAAATAGGGAAAAGAATGATGAATGGTAAATTGTTAAAGATTATGATATTTTAAGTAAATTGCATTAAAGTAAGGTGATTAAATAAATATGAATCGAGAAATAAAGGTTGAATGCCTAAATAAATGTTAGGCAAGAAATTAAAGGTGAAACAAATGATGATGAAATATTGGTTGCCAGGAAGTAAATTCTGCAACCAAATGAACGAAAAAAAAAAAATACCATTAATGAAAGAGTATAATGATGAATGTTAATTGAAGAATACCAAAAGCGTGTAAGCAAAATGACTAAAGGTCATAAACAATATGAAGTAAAGAGTAATGAATGGTAAAAGTTGACCAAAGAAAGTGGAGACCACATCTATGTCAGCGGATCAGGTCGGGGTTTTGACCTGGGAGGATTTGTGACGCGGTTCCAGAGGTAGTATGTGCCTCAAGTTTTGGAGCAGACGATAGAGAGCTTGTCTGGGATGACACGGAAATTCACAGAGATGATGTAAGTGATGGAGCGGACATGTGCTGCAAGAGCGGTTAGGGCAGGGAGAGAAAGGGCATGTGGTTGAGCTTTACAGCTCTCGATCAAGGAGATGTCGGGGACAGTTAGAGTGGCTAGTGGAAGATGAGCAGTATACGATGGTTGATGTAAATGTCTTTACATCGTCAAAACACGCGTGATGAGATGGTGTTTGGCTTCGATGTGAGTTGCTGGGTTGGTAAGTTAGGCTTACTTTTCATTCTTCAAAGAAGTTGAAGAAGTGGGAGGTGGTAGTAAAGTGTGCTTACTTAAGAGGTGTCGATGCTTCGAGCCAAGTGTTATGTTCAATCAAAGTGGGGGAGCCTGTCAAGTCGACGAGTGCGACTACAAGAAATGAAATTAAGCTTTTGGCGCAACTGAAATTGCTATAATGAAGACACGCAATGTGATTGAAAGTAAAAGAGCACGGAGCATTGTTGCAGGAGTAGGTGGCATGTCGCTGAAAGGATCAGGTAGGATTGGGTTTGAACCCAAGTGAGGGAGAATTGTTCATTTGAAGGGGAAGAGGTTGCTTAAACGACAATAGTGTGTTCAGACGTGTAATGACATGTTGTGAGCATGAATTGAGATTCTAGGGTGTTAGGGGTGGTATCTTCCTCGTTAGGCTATTCATTTGGGTCACAGAAGGACTCGAACCTCAATATACCCCCCTCATATTTGGAGGGAAGAAGTGCATAACTCTATCTATAGAGGTTGTATGGGTGGTGTATGCTAGTATTATGTGCAAAGTTATGCAATCAAGTTGATTATAGCAGTGTCTGGGGCTGTTGGACTATTGCAAGTCTATAGCATTTGTATAGATGGTATGCCTTGCTATGTGCTACATCAGGGGTTGAATGTCGTGATTAACTAGTACAGTGAGGTAGTAGCTTATGCGTTAGTGTTTAGCTATTGTGGTTCCTAGTCGGAACGAAAGAAGAAAGTTAGAATAATCTATGTGATTCTAGGATGTGGACTATTTGTTGTTGTGACACGCAAAGATCTAATTGAAGATCAGTGGTGGTCAGAGATAAAATGGGATATATTACGTTACGTTGAGATGTATCTTGGACTTTGGGGGAGGGGCAGCTGGGATGTATGTTTGCCTCCCTCTGTTTGTAATTCGCCTTCGCTGGCAACTGCCAGATATAGCATCGGTATGTCCCGCCACAAGGTGTCGTACATGCGAGGGTGTTGGAACCCTATTCGTTGGGATGAGAAGGAACTTATATAACATCTTGCAGCTGGAACCGAAAGGACACACGAAACTGAAAGGACACCTCACATTTTAGTGCCAAAAATTCAAACCAACTATAGTAGATGCGACTATTCTCTATCCCGAGTGTCGTGTTATTTTGAAAATTCTCTACTCGACTCCGGTAATAACGGGATATTGAAGAGACTTTTGGGAATAAAGGTATATATAGTGGTGTCGTTTATTGATTATCGTGATGTACGAAAAAGCGTGTGGACCTGTCGTTAGGGGTAAAGGGGAAAACCGTTTCATTCGAGTTGTATGGGGTTTTGTGGCATTTTGATCGAGAGGTGTTAGAGTTGAATTTCGAGGACGAAATTCTTGTAAGTGGGGGAGAGTTGTAACACCTCGTTTTCCGATACGTTTTTGTTTTCCGCGAATTAATTATTTTAGTGCATAAATTATATAAATAAATATAATTAAAATAAAAGTAATATTCAAATTAATAACCTAGAAATTAAGATATGTTGAGGACGGGGTATATTGTCGTTTTAGTAGACTCCTTTTGATGGAAATAATTATTTGAGGCTTTTAAAAATTAGTGTGCTAAAGTAGAAGGACCAAACTTGACTTTTTCCTAAAAAGTGTGTATGAATTTCGCAACATGACCTAGGGTTTCTGGCAGATTCCTCTGGTGAGTCTCTCTTTTTGCGAAAATCATATCTGGAGTTCCAGAAGTCAAATAAGGTTAGTATCGGTGCACACGGTTCACAAATTGAGTTGAGCAACTTTCTACAGTAGATCATTATCTGTTTTAAAGAAAGGATGTATGGGGTAATTGCTCATCTTTACATACTACTCTAATTCCGTTCAGATTAGCTATGCTGTTTTATTTATTTTATAAAAGGAGTTTGGAGAAAGCTTTTTACATAATTCCGCCTCCTAGAATCATTGTATTTAAGTAAATTTGATATCTGGAAAAGATGGATGTCTGATTCCTTTCCTAAGTTTAGGGTAACTGGGAAATATCACAGACCAGTGTTTTTCTCATCAGCACTATCGTTTCTGATTTGTTCTGTATTGTGAATTTTATATCTTGAGTTCGAAAACGTATTTTGAGTTGGTTCCAACTCTCAGACCTCTATTATTGAGTATATTTTACTCATGATGTTTCCTAGGGTCTGGTTCCGTACGAAAGTTGGGTGGAAGTTGCAATTTGCACCAGCAGGTCCAGGACTGTCCTGTACAGTGAATTATGTTTTTAGAAATTCATAAATAATTGTACAAAAATGTTTTGGGGGCAAGACCAGTGGTGAAAGTTCGTGCTATGTGTCTAGTTTTTTCCTACAAAATACCAGAACCTAGCTCTATGTCTAGTTTGTGTTATGGTTCTATCTGTAAAGAGTGGTTCAGTAGGTGGACTGATTGTATCAGTCACCATTTGGGGATTTTTCGTTTGTTCTTGAGAAATGAAAATGACATGAGGTCAGGGCCTGTAGTTTTGAATTAGGGTCATGTTTGTCCAATATTTTTCCCAGAATTTATTGATGATCATTTCCAGGTTTAAAGTGGCAATCTTTGCAATCTGGTCTGGATTTAACATATTTTGATACCCAATCTTGGTTAATTCATATAAAATAGAGGAAAAATAGTTAATACATGTTCCTTACATCCTTGGAAAGGTAAAGAGATGGTCTAGGTAAATATCTAAAAATATCCTTGATTTGTTGAGGTTACGATGAGCTTAAGTGGTCACAAACAGACTTTCTGCTTTGAGGTTAAAAGCTGAAAGATAAATATAATAAGTGTTTTAATTCTAAAAGTATATAATTAAGGTACGACTTAATTATTATGACATATAATAACTTAATCTACCTTATAGGAGTATAAGGTGTGCGGTTTTGAGCTTAGTTGGATTTGCGGAGTTGCCGCACGGATTTCTACATTGCCGACTTGAGGTGAGTACATGCAGTATTTTTACCCATTCTGGGGTACATGGCAAGTAAGTATTTTCAAGATTTTTCTATAAAATTTCTATATGTGGAATTATACGCAAGGGTATTGTTTCTAAATTGTTGTGAAAGTATAATGCTTTATTTGAAGCTAAGTTTTAAACTACAAATTATATTAAGTGAAAGTATGTTGGTCTATGTACCAATTATGTGAAAGTATATTTTGAAATATAAGTTATACATGTTTGAAAGTATGGATAGGCATATAGCCATATTGTGTTTAAGAAGTATATTTTGATTACAAATTGTATATGTTTTCAAGTATGAATGGGCATATAGCCATAAGATGTTTGGGAAGTATGATTTGGCATTAAGCCTAAAATGTTATAAAGACATGTTTTAAACATATGGTTTATGTGAAACGAAAGTTATAAATTTGGCATTTAGCCATAAAGACAAGAAATGGTGAAGTTTGGCAATTAGCCACTATGCAAGTAAGTAATGTTAAAGTAAGCAGAAAGCGTTTTGTATGACTGGTAATTGTAGCAAGCAGCGTTAGTAAGGGAACTATGTTCCAACCTACCCGGGTTAGGTAAGGGGTCTACTGGGGAAAAACCCCATCGCGAAGTAGACTGCCTCAGCACTTCTATGGTGAGGATTGATCCGTTCTTTCTAGCCATAGAGACTTGGGGTATCACTTATAGTGATTAAAGCCCTAAGTATAAAAATCCAGCAAGCTTATAAAACCAGTCAAAGAAAGTAAGAAAGAAGCTATTTTTGTAAAGTATGTTATGAAGTGATATTGAAAAGTAAAGAGTTATAGTATTTTACTACTATAAAGTTTTGAAAGATATTATTTTTGTAAAGCATATTATGAAATGATTTCGAGAAGTAAGGAGTTATAGTATATTATTACTATAAAAGTTTTGACAGAAGTTTTATGTTGTAAATTTACAAAAAGTTGGAAAAAAAAAGTTAGAGGTTTGAGTCTAAAACTCATGTAACACACGAGACATTATTGTCTTACGTATTTTATATTTTGCCATGTATTCCAGGTTAAATGCTATACTATAATTGGATGAAGTTTAGCTGGAGTGGAGCCACATAGCTCCTATCTTGAACTCAAGGTTTAATCCTTTCTTGCTTACTATGGTTAGTTTTGGTATGGATTTGTAACACCCACTGTTTTTTTTAAGCATGAAAATTAACGGTTTTTGATAAACCGTATTTTTGTATTCATGTATTTATACGAAAAACCATAGTATTTGCAAACAATAGAAATGGGGTGTCACACAGGTGGTTAAGGGAATGCTTTAGGATTGCACATAATAGGATCGGGTAGCCTTAGAATTCTTGATCTAGCCTAACTGGATGTTCTTTGTTTGGTTGTGACTTTAGGGTGGGGTTATTTATTCGACTGTCTATCTTTTCTCATTACGTACGATTGTGCATTCACAAGACGACTTAACAACATGAGCAGAAGTACTTTCGGTATTAGTAAGGTGTGGGATCCTAGATGAATTAGGAGGGGAGTTAGGAACATCGGTGCACGGTCGTATGAATGATATATAAATACCCATTAGTAGGGAGTGATGCGACTTAGGGAATCGGGACGACTTTCAGGACAAGTACGGATAGGTGTGAAAGGTAGTACAAGGGCGCATACTAATAGAGGAACAGGATTCGTACCTGGAACGAAATGAGACTCGAGGGTCCTAAGGAGTCGGTAAACTAGGGAATCGTGTGTGTTATGTGTCAAGCTGGTGATGTAACTCGTTTCTTTATCAGATTTCAAAATGAGGGATATTGATCTAAGAGGAAATGATCCGAGGTTTGGGTCGAGTTCGCGAGGTCGTGTTGGGTCCGAGGTGAGTGATCAAGATGTTCGGGATTTGGTCGCTGCGGAGGTGACAAGGGCTGTGTTTGGGATGCTACCTCCTGTGATTGATTCGGTCAAGACAGAGTTTCTAGCAATATTCGAGGAGTGGTATGCCGCAAAGGAGGAAGCGATGATGGCCTGATGTCATGCCATGATGAGAAACGAGATCAGCGGGTTCGTGCCCGCTGCCATTCATCAAAACTTTCCTCTGATGGAGTCTACTGCTATGTCAAGGGAGTCAGAGTTCAGGCCCTGCCGAGACAGGAGAGTCAACCTCAGGTGTAGGTACAACCAGCAGTGAAGAGGTTTCAGACTGCAGATTCGGGATGAGTGGAGGTCCTTTACCGCGAGGACGGTAAACCGGATGTGAGGATGTGTGATCTGTGAAATCAGATTGGACATGTTAGGACCAGTTGTCTAGCGTTGGCAAGGGAAGTTGGTCAGAATTCGAGATGTGTTGCTCCGAAGAGTATGGAAGTTAGTCAGGTGAAGATAGAGGATCCAGGAGTGGAAGACGAGGCTTAGCAACTTATGGTAAAGAGATAGAACCTCATTGAATGTGCCGGTAGGTATTCATGGTTATGTTCGTGTCTCTCTTTTGATGTCATTATCTCTCCATTATGTTTGTGCTGGAAGCGAGTAGTAGCAGGATCTTCCTCCGTAGGGTAAGTTATGACAGTTGGCGTGGATGTGTTTGCCATTCCGTTGGAGTGGCGGAGGCTGTTTGGTCAACCGGTACCGGTTCAAACCCTAAGTGGGGGAGAACTGCTAGGTTGGAGACGGGAAGATGGTCGTTGTTTGTTTTTCATAGGTTGTAAGGACAGGTGAGGATATCCTGCATTATGGATCAATGTGGGTAGGTTTTGTTGTTCGTTCTGGAATGAAGATGGGTCGGCAGCGGCAGGTTGTGGCAATAGGTTAAGGATGGTCATTAGGCGTTTGCGAGCTCGTGGTGCTTCATTGCATTGCGGGTGGAAGTTTGTTTGAGTCGGGCACAATACAGAACACTTAGCCGGGTGCCACATCTCCGTACACTGCAGTGAAGAGTGCGTGTTTTTGTTGTCTCTAATGCCGAAGGACGTTGAAAGGTCAACACCTGTATGGTTCCGGGAGTAGTTTCGGCTCCAGCGTTGTCTTTTAAGAGAAATCGTGGGATGCATAATTTGGGATAAGAACCCCAGGGTCAGCGGAGACGTTTGAAAGTTGCTGCATGGAGTTGGGAGCTGCATCAGGCATCGAGTCGGCCATAATTTGTTATGCTCTCGTTATCTCATATGTTCCATTTGGGTATTGGTGTGCGGGGTCGGTCCGACGGTGTCTTCAGTTGTTGAGTTGGGGTAGTTGGCTAGTTTTTTTTGTTGGCTAGGATATCGGGTTGAGAGTGTCAACACTGTGGTGTCGTCTGAAGGATGATGGCCTTAGTGCTATCTTAGGGATGTTGGATATCTCGTTAAAAGTATGACTCTTGATTAGATTGCTTTAATCGTTGGGCTGTATAGCTAGATCAGGTAGAGAGCGAGATGTGATCGCTAACAGGTTCTTCCTGAGCATGTTGTGCGTTTCATATAACGAAAAGTTGGGGTTAGCTCTTCCAGTTTGGGTTGGGCAATGGGGGTGGCGTGTGTGGTAGGTACAACCAGGAAGGTTTGGATAGAGGAATGGATGGTAGCGTGCTCTTTTGTTTGGTAGCAAGAGCACCGTGATTCTTCAGCATTGGGATGCGAAGCTAGGTTTTGCAGGTTGGTCTCTCAGGAGGATGGAATGGTTGTATTTGAATCATTCGGGATTTGTAGAGTTCTAGGCTATGCGATGAGTATTGGTTGGGTAACTGATCTACGAAGCGGCTGAAGCTTCGAATCAGTTTGGTTCTAGTTTGGGTTATAATTATCAAGGTATGAATGGGTATCTCTTTCGGGAAGCAATGTTGTGTATGGAGGTCGGGCTGGCTCAAGCCTGGCATCTGGTAAGGGAGTTAGCTTGTTTTCTGATTGGTGAGGGGAGTACTGTCGTGGTTTTTGTTCGAGTGTGTCTTGGATTCGTCTTCTTTTCATGGACGAGCAGGTCGTGTAGTTCGGAAGGACGCAAGGTTTTGGGTGCATTAAGACTTGTGAGGCCTTTGGATTGGCCGTTAGTTGGTGTTAGTTTGTTAATTGTCTGCTTGGGCTGAATCGACGCCTTAGGACTAGCGTGTATGCCTGAGCGTGTGTAGCAACCCTGTGTTAGATGATTGATTGAGAGTTGCTTCTTGTGTTTGCTGCAGATTTTCTCATAGTTCACCCTAGGAATGAAAGTTAGGAATCGGGGTTAGAAAGGCATTGTGTAGCCCTACGGATGGATTGTTATATGATATGTGTTGTTCTTAGTCGCTTGATCAGTTTTCGCGACTGGGGGAAGCGGAATGAATCATGGAAGGACTGTGAAATCAACTATAAGCTGGATAGAGCAAAGAACCCACAGACCTTTGTTGGTGGACGGATCAGGGAACCTGAATGTGTTGGGATATGATCACATAAACACATAACATATGCAGCGGAAGACAGATAAGATCAAATCACAGAAATTCCATGAACATTGTTCAGGATCATGCAGTTCATAACAGATTATTGCAACTTAAAACATAAACAAAATATACTTCATCAAGTCTTCTCCTTTGTGCTCTAGTCAGGGCCATGATTGCAAGGATGATCAGGATCCAAAGTGTGAATCCCTCTAGTGGCTTGTACCTAGTGACAACCAGAAAACCAGGCAGATCAGAAGCAAAGAACTCTAACCCTAGAGAGGGAAGAGATTTCACAGAAGAAGGAGGGAGGAGGGGAGTTGGCGGCTCAAATGGTTTTGGGATGCCTTAGGGTGTTATCCCAAGTCCTTTATTTATAGTGCATGGGCTCTTAGGGTTTCAAACATAGGAGCCTTTTGGCGGCCGCAACCCTTGGACTTGTTTCCTTTGATTATATCTTTAATTAATTACAATCCAGACCTTTTAATTGATTCCAAATTAATTCTAGACTAATTTATCAATTAAATTATTCTTTTAGTTTCCAATTAATTTATTTTCCATAAATTAATAAACTAAATAACATTTCCTTTATTTTGACTCTAAATGTTTCTCTAGGTTATGAGGGCAACCCAAAAGGACTCTACCTTTTATCAGAAGTGTTACAACAAGTTGATGACCTTGGACATTATTCCAGCAGTCTCCCACTTGGACAACCTGTCAACTTGAATACAATCTGAAAATCAGCAGAGTGTGCCATCCAATGCAACTGCCAAACTCTGATCAACGAAAAGAGACGACTCCTAGATAAGCAATTTTTTATTCCTCCGTTCTAAAGATATCATGATGAACCCGGGTCATGGAAAAATTCAGATCCCGATAGTTCAAAGAATTTTTCCTGATTGTGATTTATGATGACTCTGTCGAGCCACGAATCGAACACATCAATCTGGTCAGGGCTTGGCCAAGCGCTTAGTGTTAGCATCAAATCATCGAGGGGCCCACAAATACCGCTTCTCTTTGTTAGGGCAGAAGGAACATGTAAACTTTGACTACATAGTCTCTGTCTATTTCATCATGTCATACCCGGACATACCCTTTATAACTACCAGTTACAGATAGCGATTGAGTAGGCCGATGTACAATAGAATCATAGTGCAAATCGCTATGTATCTAGGTTTGAAGAATAAGAGATATTATCATCCTAGATTACTTGTGACTAAATCCATGAAGTAATCTCTAGGTGTGGGTTGTCCGATACTTGAATCTCTACCAAGTACTCATGAGGGTTACTTGCAATCACCATGCTATGTCTAATCTCTATAGACAATCTACTAGCACTCATAATAGTCTTAAATCACTACTTGCTTCCAGGAGTATGACCGACTATGGAGCTTTGAGTGAGTTAACACTCGGGAAGCGGGTTCTAAACATGCAAAAGTGAAACACATTGATAATTCAATGAAATGGTAGCTAATTAGCCTTTTATTAAATCTCCACTAATAAAACACCAAGTCATATATAATCAAGACTGCTCTACGTTTCAATTATTTAAACTATAAACTAAAAATTTAAAACATTTCACTAGCAAGTCTAATGCCTATGGTCCTCGTATGCTCGTCATGCTTGGGCTGCGACAACGCTTAGGTGAACGGATCAGCTGGATTATCTTCTGACGGTACTCTGCCTACCACGATGTCTCCGTATTCAACTCGGTTTCGAACATAGTGGTATTTTCTGAGTATATGTCTCGATCTCCCGTGATCCTTAGGTTCTTTAGTTAATGCGACTGCACCGTCGTTATCACAGAAGATTTCAACGGGATCGTTGATGTTGGGGACAACACCAAGATTGCTAATGAAGTTCTTCAACCATGTAGCTTCCTTTGCAGCTTCGCTTGCTGCTATATACTCGGACTTGTTGAGTCAGCTACCGAGTTTTGCTTCAAACTTTCCATGTTTGTTTGTGTGAGTAGTATCTATCCAAACCATGATTGCTGCACCCAAATGTTTTGGGTTGCATAACACAAGTGTGGGGTCACTGTACCCTTGCACTTATGTTATACCGTCGTGTTCACTGCTGCGCCCCGACTCCTGGAATATTATCGAGCAACGGGACTACACAATCAACCTTGTTACAGTTCTATCCCAACAATCAACCATTTCACCGTCCTGGGGGCACCTCTTTTTCTCCCTCTGTTTTAAATTTTCTTCTGTACAATGGGGACGTTGTATGATTTAAAGTGTGGGGTGGGACGGTCGAAAAAGTAGTTTGAGAATTTTTGCGGAAAAATTCATACTTACGAAATTTTTAGCAATTTTGAAATTTTTTAAGAAATTGTAACTTAGAAATGAATAGTTTTCAATTTATGTAGCATTGTGGTAGTTTTATAGAAATACTTGTTAGTTGTCAACATGCTAGTTTAGTTAAAATAAGTTGAGTGCTTTGAGAAGTTACAAAATTTTTAGATTAAAGTAGCTTAGGATTGGGATTTAGGAAGAAATTTCAATCAGTAGCCTTTGTTGTTTAAGTCGGTAGAATCGAAAAGGATGGCCCGTAGGGCATTTATGCACCTCATTACCTAAGATCAAATGGTCTGGGATAGTTTTTTCGGAAGCTTGTTACAAACAAAATTGAAAGTCATGGAGAGTTCCTTAGCGGCCTTTAGAATCTAAAAGAGTAAGTTTACACAGTTGTGAACAGAAAATTTGTGATCAAGGGTTCTTTAGAAAGTCGCTATTCCCAAAGGGTATTTTGGACATTTTTCGTAAAATCGTTTTTATCTAACTTTCTGAATTGCAATGAACTTTGGAACTAAGGCTTTTCAAAAATGTTTGAGTCTTTGTTAGAATTTCTTAAAAACTTTACTTGCTTGGGGACAAACAAGGCACAAGTGTGGGGTGTTTGATAACGCCTAGTAATGTAGACATTATAGTCGTTATTGAGCTGGGTTTTAGTTAGTTTATGATTGCTAATTGACTAATATCACTCACATTTGTGCCAAAGTGCTTTGGATGTGTTTTTAGGGTAAATGCAGGGTTAATCTTGAAAATTGGAATAAGTTGAGGGGCAAAAGAGGCAAAAACATGGATCATGCCCAGTTACGCCGCTAACTTTTAATGTTAGCACAACTAATTTTGCAGAAACGCATAAGATTCATATTTAAATTCGAAACGCGCAAATCGAGGATCAATTAAGATATTAGCGACGCTAACCATTAAAGTTAGCGATGCTAATGTCAGATAAATTCAAAATATTCGTTTTTCAAATTTCAAAATTGCGGGATCTCAGGAATCCAGATGGCCCGCGGCGCGGTTTAACCTTGTCCGCGGCTCGGACACGAAAATTTTCACCATTATAAATAGAGGGCTCCCGTACGACTTTCGAAGCATCCACCGGGGTATCAAGGGGGGATCCTAGGGTCGATATTCGTTCTTTTTTTTTGGTTCCAAGTGATAGGTTTGGTTTAGATTTATTTTTCTATTGTTTTTATCAACTTCGTATCGAGGTATTCTGCAATTGGGATTTCCGTCGTGTTAGTGTAAATGCCGAAGATGTTGAATGATTAAGGAACAAAGGAACTTCCTGGAATTGAGGTATATTCATGAATTGAGGAACAAATAGAAGCTGAGGTACCTTCCAGCAGTTGAGGACCAAACTTGGTAAATCCAAGTTTGGGTCCGAAAATGTCATACCAAAACTCACAAGGACCATACCGAAAGTCAGCATGAACCAAAGTTCATGCCAATACCGAACATCTTACCTAGCCAAATATCACCATATCGAAGATCTCACTTTCACTAGGCTAAACCGAAGATTACATGTTGGTACCGAAGATTGTAAGTGATCCGAAAATGTTGAGATGGCATACCGAAATTCACCAAGAACCGAAAATTATGTCAACCGATATTCACATGATCCAAAGATCATGTGAATACCGAATATCATGGGGACGCCAAAGTCTAGAAGCCACCGAAAATCAGGAATACCGAACATCTTGTGTGCAGATACCGAAGATCATGCCTAGCCGAAGATTGGATTGAAACCGAAGTAGATGGTAGATCCGAATATCTTGATCATACCGAAGTGCACTTTCCTAAGACGAAATTCATCAAGATCAGAAAGTATTGAGCCAGAAGTTGCTGATCCATAATTCATGAAGTGTTGAACAGAAAATGTTAGATCACCAAATCTCTAATTGGCACAACTTCGAACCTTGAGCTGAACAGAAGTTGAAGTACACCAAGAAAGTTCTTAACCAAACTTCTGTATACACCAAACTTATTGTTGGAACATCAATGAGAGAATCTGTACTAAGTTTGGTTTTGGAGGGAACCAAACCTAGAAACACAACCTAAGTTATAGCACATGGCAGAAGTTGAACAAGAATTGAGGAGGTGAAGCTTGAACAGAAGTTAAGCTGAAGTATTGGAGCTGGACCAAGAAGTTGAGATGGTGAACCAGCAATGAAAGTCCACCAACAATTGATGATCAGAAGTTCAAGACTTAGTCTAAGTAGGCTAGTGATAGGCATGTACTTTTGTAATAGTTTATTAATATTAGTTGTACTTGAGATCTAATAGAGATCTTCTCCTCCCATAAATAGGAGCCTTGTGTTAGTTCTATATGCCCAAGGATGATCATAAAATGATATTACTAATAATACATGATCCTATAGGGTCACACCAACAACAAGTTTGACACCAATTGATCATTTAGAATGTTAAATTTGATTTAACATCAAATGATACTAAACTTGCAATTTAATCTTGTAGGTTATTATTATTTGAGGTAAATAATAATAACTACAAAATTAAAGGTTGATTACTAATTCATATGTGATGAATTAATCATATATATATATATATATTTATGTGTTGATTAAATTATTTAAATTGTTAAATGATTTAATTGATTTATAAGTAAGCCTTCTATTTAATTTTATTGCTAAATTAAATAAAATATACATATTGTTATATATATATATATATATATATATATATATATATATATATATATATATATATATATATGTATATATATATAATTATACAATTAAGATTGTATGTTTAGATGTTTTATTTATATATATGATTATGGGATAAATGTTATCCCATTAAAGAAATAAGAAGATGTATTATTTATAAGCTTATAATTATCTAAGTTTTATAAATAATAACAACCCACTAGCACTCCATTTGCCATCATAAAATTAGCCATATTGGAAGGAAAAAGAATACATAAAGAACTTAAAAGAGGTGGAAGATGCTTTGTGTCTTCTAGCTTTTGATTATAGAAATCAAATGGGACTTTCTTTTAAGCTAGTTGCATGTGCTTTTCTTTCTTTTGTGGGTGATATAGTGGCCGAGATTTAGGAGGTGTAGTTGTATCATTCTTGCTTCTTAAAATCAGCCAAATAACTCTCCTAAAGTGCTTAGCAAAAATCGATTTTGGTTTCATAAGAAAAGGAGTCTTATCTTGCAAGTTGTGGAACTAGCATTCAAGGGTGTTCAAGCTTGTGGTGGATCAACTATAGAGGGATTCTAACTTGATTCCTAGCTATCAAAATCGTCCAAACCAAACCCAAGAACAAAGGTTATGATCTTGAACTTAATCTATGTTTATTCTTCATCTTATCTCTACATGCATGTAGCATGATCCTCTTGAAAATGGAATTTGTGTTCATGATTTTATGCTTCCGTTGCAAACTCTTGTTTTTGAAACTTATTACATGAACTTATGATTTCCAACAATTGGTATCAGAGCCATGGCTATATTGCATGTTTAGATAATAAGTTTATTTGGATAAACTTGGTTTTTGGAAGCCATGAATGTTCATCTTCTTAAATGAAAGTTTCATGCATGGCTTCTTTGGCAACATGCAAGTATATTATCTATGATTTTATGTAACCAACTATATCTTATGTTTGCATGCTTTTGGTTACATAAATTGTTGCCTTAGAAAAACAAAGTGTTGGTTTTCTTATGATTTTATGTGATAAAATGGTGCATAAACAAGCCAAGGACCATATGATGCATGTTTTGTGTTTGTATTCGATATGGTTGTAATCTATTCATTTATTCAAATGGTTTGTAATAATAATTAGTTATTTCCTTCTTAATATTCCTTTTGTAAATATTAGAATAGTTGTATTTTATTTATTTCACAAAATGTAACAAGAGAAGGAAGTAAAAGACCAAGAAAAGATTGCACCCAACAGCAGCACTTTCTGAAGAGCTGCTGTCCAGATTTCGAAATTTTTTTAGAAAGGTTTTAAAAATTCATATCTTGGTCATTTGGTGATATATTTGTTGGTAACTTTAATATCTAGTATATACATTAAGTTTCAACAAGTATTAGCATCAATATGGCCAAGAATGAATTGAAAAATGCAACAAAAACCACAAAATTTTCTTCCTGCTGCCCCTGCCTGTCGCAAGTTTTGAGGGCTCCAAAGAAAAATCACATGTCACTCAATGGTGTCAAGAAATGGTGGTTCAAGTGTCATTTGATGATATAAGAAGCTTGGCAAAATTTTAGCCAAATCGAAGATCATTTGGTTGAGTTTTTGTCACCCTTTTGTCCCTAGGTTTGGACTTGATATTTCATGTATGGCTCACATGAAATATCAAACTAGTTGGCTTGTGTTTATGCACCCATGCATGCTTGTGATGATTGAATGTTTTGTTATGTTATGTTGTGGATAAAAATAAGTTTTTGCATGCTAGACAACCTAGATAATTAAACATAATCATCAAGGAGTTTGTATTTTCAAAAGTTGACATTTAAAACATAAGATGTGATAAAATTGGTTTTATTAAAATGGGTTTTGTTATAAAACCTATTAAGTGAAGTTTTGAAAATGAATGTAACAAGATATAAAATGGAGATTTTATAAACTCTTACAAACTCCAACCCTAAATAATAATGGTAATTATTTAGGATTATAAATTGGTTCTAATATATGTGATCAAACTCAAACTTAATATTGGATATTAATTGTAATCTTGACCACATACAAAGAATCAATAAAATGGAGATTTTTATGATTATGGAACCAATTAACAAAATAAGATTTAATGGTACCATGTTCATTGGATGCATGCAATCTACATGATACCATATGTTTTCAAAATTAGAATTGTAAAACATTCAAATCCCTTATGAAATACGAATCAATGCCATCCCTCTTAAAGACACTCATGTATCACTTGTATTTCCTTGTGGGATAAAGGATACCTAACCACTTGGAGTCTTCTTGTGATACAAGAAGTAGTTTTGCAATATTGATGGGATAAAGGACACCTAACCATTAATAGTTGTCAAAATTACACGTCCGTTTAAGAAGGATGATTCGTTTGGAAATCTCTTGTGATAAAGGTCACCTAAGCATTAGAAATCCAAGGCATAGATGGGATCAAACATGCCAAACTTATAAATGTTATAATGGGATCCCATAACTCTAGAAATTATATTTGGATATAATTGGTAAACCGTTACTTACCACGTTGATTCAAATAGGCGGGATAAAGGAAACCTAACCACTTATTCGTAATGCAACTTGGATTCTAGACCTTAATTAATTAAAGTTTATGAAACAAGAAAGGGTATTAATTATTAAGGACTTAATATCATAATTTACTAAATAGAACCTTGTCAAAATTTTGTAGATGGCACCAAACGCAACAAACCCGGCTCCTAACAAAACCTCACTACGGTCTCTCCTTGAAGGAGAAAAACTTAACCATACAAACTTCTTGGATTGGTACCGTAGTGTGAGAATTGTTCTCAAACAAGAAAAGAAAGAATATGTTCTCAATGAACCACTTCCTGAAGAGCCCCCTGCCATTCCTAAGCCCACACACGATGCATGGCTTAAAAAGATGGATGATTCCATCGATGCATCATGCCTCATGCTGGCAACCATGATTCCCGACCTTCAGAAGGATTTAGAGAATCATTCAGCCTATGACATGATTAATCAACTAAAGGAAATGTTCCAACAACTTGCAAGAACGGAAAGGTTCGAAACTGTTCGGGGTTTCCATGCTTGCAAGATGGAGGATGGGCAGTCGGTAAGCTCTTATGTGCTCAAAATGAAGAGTCACATTGATCATTTGGCACGTCTTGGGGTTGTGATGCCCGAAGAGCTAGCAACGGATATGATCCTTAACTCCTTGACAAAGTCCTTTGATCCTTTTGTCATGAATTTTAACATGAATGGTTTAAACAAGACTATCCCGGAATTACATGGGATGCTAATTACCGCGGAAAAGAATCTGCCTAAGAAAACCACTCAAGTTCTCATGATCAAGGAAGGTGGCACAAAAAGAACTAGACCCGAACACCCCACCAACTCCAAGGGCAAAGGGAAAGCAAAAGCTTTCAAAGGTAAGGGCAAGAAAGTTGTCCAACCATCCCATCCGCCCAAGAAGAAGGCAAAGGTTGTCAAAGAAGACGCGTGCTTCGAATGTGGCAAAGTTGGGCATTGGAAGAGGAATTGCCCTACCTATCTTGCGGAGTTGAAGAAGAAGAAGGCCGGTGAAGGCACTTCAGGTATCTATGTGATAGACCTAGAACTTTATAATTTATCTCGTAACACATGGGTATTTGATACTGGTTGTGGAACTCACATATGTAATATGTTGTAGGGGTTCAAAAGGAGTAGGGACTGAAGGCAAATGAGGTAGTACTCCGGGTTGGAAACAATGCAAGGGTTGCGGTGGATTCAATTGGAAGTTTTAATTTATTACTACCTAATGGCATGTGTATGACATTGTTGAATGTTTACTATGTTCCTAGCTTGACTAGGAATATTATTTCGGTTGCTAAATTAAGACAATGTGGATTTGATCTTTCCTTTATGAATGATGATATTTGTGTTTACAAAAATAATGTATTCTATTTTGAGGCTAGGCCTTCAAATGGAATTTATGAAGTAAACCTTGATGAAAAGACTAACCATGGCTCTTTATACCACACTTTCACCAAGAGACCCAAATGTGATTTGAGTCAAACCTATCTATGGCATTGTCGCCTTGGGCATATAAACAAGAATCGCATATCCCAACTTCAAAAGAGTGGACTTTTGAAGGCAAATGAGAATGACTCATTTGATATATGTGAATCTTGTTTACATGGCAAGATGACTAAAGCTCCTTTCTCCGGAACCAATGAGAGAGCAAAGGACTTGTTAGGAATCATACATACGGATGTATGTGGTCCTTTCAAGCCTATGACTAGATATGGTGAAAGATATTTCATCACCTTCACTGACGACTTTAGTCGTTTTGGATATGTTTATTTGATTAAACATAAACATGAGGCGTTTGAAATGTTCAAAACGTTTCAAAGTGAAGTGGAAAATCAACTCAACAAAACAATTAAAGTTCTTCGTTCTGATAGAGGAGGTGAGTACTTAAGTACAAACTTTATGGATCATCTTAAGACTTGTGGAATTGTTTCACAACTTACTCCACCTGGAACACCACAACATAATGGTGTGTCTGAGAGGCGGAACCGAACACTATTGGATATGGTTCGATCCATGATGAGTAGAAGTACTCTACCTTTATCATTTTGGGGTTATGCTTTACAAACAGCTGCTCGTCTCCTAAACATGGCACCTACTAAAATGGTAGATAAAACGCCTTATGAGATATGGCATGGAAGGGTTCCATCTTTATCCTATCTCAAGGTATGGGGTTGTGAAGCTTATGTTAGACAAGAAGCTTCAAACAAATTAGAACCCCGTTCAACTAAATGTATCTTTGTAGGGTATCCGAAAGATTGTCTTGGATACTATTTCTACAATCCCATCGAGATTAAGATATTTATTTCTCGAAAAGCTGAATTCCTAGAAAACAAGTTTCTGACGGAAGAGGGTAGTGGGAGGTTTGTGGAACTTGAGGAACTTCAGGAACCACAACCTGATACACAAGAAGTTGAATCTAGCATTCAACAAGAAATTGTTGAACCTGAACAAACAGTTGATCAGGAACAAAATGTAACACAAGGTGTTCGCAAATCTGGTAGGGTTCGATTTGAACCAGAAAGGTATGGTTACCTTATGATGGAAGAGGAATGTTATACGATAGATTCTGATGAACCCGTCAACTATCAGAGTGCAATATCAGATCCTGAATCTGATAAATGGCTTGAGGCCATGAACACTGAGATGCAATCCATGCACGATAAGCAAGTTTGGAACTTGGTTAATCTTCCCACCAACTGTAAGACTGTTGGGAACAAATGGATTTTCAAGAAGAAAATCGACGTGGATGGAAATGTTCACACTTTTAAGGCTAGAGTTGTCGCTAAAGGATACTCACAGACTCATGGTATTGACTATGATGAGACCTTTTCACCAGTGGCAATGATCAAGTCGATAAGGATACTTTTTGCCATAGCCGCATACTATGATTATGAGATATGGCAAATGGATGTCAAGACCGCTTTCCTTAATGGACACTTATTGGAAGATGTCTATATGGATCAACCTGAAGGTTTTGTCGATCCCAAGCATCCAAACAAAGTGTGCAAGCTTAAAAGATCTATCTATGGATTAAAGCAAGCGTCTCGAACATGGAACATCCGTTTTGATGAAAAGATTACGAGTTTTGGATTCATCAAAAATGAGGATGACTCCTGTGTTTACAATAAAGCTAGTGGGAGCATTGTCATAATCCTAGTATTGTATGTAGATGACATACTTTTATTTGGAAATGACATCCCAACCTTAAAAGGTGTCAAAGCATTCCTTGAGAATTGTTTCTCAATGAAGGATCTAGGGGAAGCTGCTTATGTATTAGGCATAAAGATCTATAGAGATAGATCTAAGAGACTTATTGGTCTTAGCCAAAGTGTATATATTGATAAAATCTTGAAAAGGTTCAAGATGCAAGACTCCAAAAGAGGATTCTTGCCAATACCGCATGGCACCATCCTAAGCAAGTCTCAGTGCCCAAACACTAGGACTGAACTTGAAAGGATGAAACATGTCCCATATGCTTCGGCAATTGGTTCCATCATGTATGCCATGTTATGCACTAGGCCCGACGTCTCATGTGCCTTAAGTATGACTAGTAGGTATCAACAGAACCCAGGTGAAGCCCACTGGACTGCTGTAAAGAACATTCTTAAGTACTTGAGAAGAACTAAAGATATGTTCTTAGTTTACGGCGGTTTGGAAGAAAGCTTAAAGGTAAAGGGTTACACTGACGCAAGCTTCCAAACAGATAGGGACGATTCGAAATCTCAATCTGGGTATGTCTTTATTTTAAATGGAGGAGCCGTGTCTTGGAAGAGTTCCAAACAAGAAGTGATTGCACAATCCACTACAGAATCAGAATATGTTGCTGCTTCGGAAGCTGCTCAAGAAGCTGTCTGGATGAGAAAGTTCATAGAAGATCTAGGGGTTGTTCCTTCCATTCGGGACCCTATAGAAATCTTCTGTGACAATATAGGTGCTATAGCTCAAGCAAAGGAACCTAGATTGCATCAAAAGACCAAACACATTCACCGAAGGTATAACTACATTAGACATGAAGTTAAGAATGGTGAAATAAGTATTCACAAGGTTCATACAGATCAGAATTTGGCAGACCCATTCACGAAGCCTTTACCCCAAACTAAGCATGAAAGTCATGCTAAGGGTATAGGACTCCGTTTTTCTAATGAATGGACTTGATTTGTGTTTAGTGTTTTATGAATATGAACTTATGTAAACGACAAGAATTATGTAATATATGTGACATGATGTTTCTTTCATAATTTTGTGTTTTATTAGCATGTTTAATCCTTGAATAATTTACTTATTCTAAAACGTCCATAGTCGATCATAGTTGTGGGAGCAATTATGAAGTATGACTAATATGAATTGGATTGGTTGACTTTTATGGGTAAAAGTAGCAAAAGGTTGCAACCAAATTCATAGGTACTTGTCAGTGAACAAGTATTGGACTTGACCCGTTTCAAGATCACTCCATGGATCATCATCATAAGTGATTCTTGAATAAAGGTATTATCATTGTATCCTTTGACCTGAGATACATATTTGGAACTCAAGTATAGAGTGTACTATGTTTTGATATGGTTCACTGTTGTTCTTGAAAGACAGACAACCATAAAGGCCATACTCATGCATAGTACTAACTATATGAGGGGCGTATGTAGTCAAGACAGGATTTGTTCCTCTTATGTGTTGAGAGTTAGACATCTAAGGCGCCTGATTGAAAGTTGAACATAAAAAATGAGAATGATTAAGATCCATGTCTCATGTTCAACATGATGTCTGTGACAAAGGGATAATTGATAGATAACCTTATACATCAATTAGAGCCTCGTGTTTTCTGAGGAATTGAATGTTGTTGAATGGCACAATGTCATGTGTTATTGGGGGCAGTGAAATGTTGCTAGACGTTTACCACTGTCGATATCATTCTATGATGCAACCTTGTACAAGTGGGAGATTGTTAGTTCTATATGCCCAAGGATGATCATAAAATGATATTACTAATAATACATGATCCTATAGGGTCACACCAACAACAAGTTTGACACCAATTGATCATTTAGAATGTTAAATTTGATTTAACATCAAATGATACTAAACTTGCAATTTAATCTTGTAGGTTATTATTATTTGAGGTAAATAATAATAACTACAAAATTAAAGGTTGATTACTAATTCATATGTGATGAATTAATCATATATATATATATATATATTTATGTGTTGATTAAATTATTTAAATTGTTAAATGATTTAATTGATTTATAAGTAAGCCTTCTATTTAATTTTATTGGTAAATTAAATAAAATATACATATTGTTATATATATATATATATATATATATATATGTATATATATATATATAATTATACAATTAAGATTGTATGTTTAGATGTTTTATTTATATATATGATTATGGGATAAATGTTATCCCATTAAAGAAATAAGAAGATGTATTATTTATAAGCTTATAATTATCTAAGTTTTATAAATAATAACAACCCACTAGCACTCCATTTGCCATCATAAAATCAGCCATATTGGAAGGAAAAAGAATACATAAATAACTTAAAAGAGGTGGAAGATGCTTTGTGTCTTCTAGCTTTTGATTATAGAAATCAAATGGGACTTTCTTTTAAGCTAGTTGCATGTGCTTTTCTTTCTTTTGTGGGTGATATAGTGGCCGAGATTTAGGAGGTGTAGTTGTATCATTCTTGCTTCTTAAAATCAGCCAAATAACTCTCCTAAAGTGCTTAGCAAAAATCGATTTTGGTTTCATAAGAAAAGGAGTATTATCTTGCAAGTTGTGGAACTAGCATTCAAGGGTGTTCAAGCTTGTGGTGGATCAACTATAGAGGGATTCTAACTTGATTCCTAGCTATCAAAATCGTCCAAACCAAACCCAAGAACAAAGGTTATGATCTTGAACTTAATCTATGTTTGTTCTTCATCTTATCGCTACATGCATGTAGAATGATCCTCTTGAAAATGGAATTTGTGTTCATGATTTTATGCTTCCGTTGCAAACTCTTGTTTTTGAAACTTATTACATGAACTTATGATTTCCAACACCTTGGGTCATGAAAATCAATTGAGACTAGGGAGACGTGGAGAGATTCTGGAGTGATTGTGAGAAAACTATCACTCCAATGTAGTCTAAAGGAATTGGAGGAGTTGCTGGAAAATTCTCTCGAGCCACCTCAAGAACATCAAGAACATCTTATCTCCTCTTCTTTTAACCACTCTAGATCTCCATGTAATTCATATTAGACTAGAAAGTGTGTTTGTGAACTTAACTTTTAAATCTGTAACATCTTTCGTTTATCAAAGAAAAAGACGAATTACATTATTTCGTTTAATTATTGTCTTTTAATTTCCACACTTGTTCTTTATAATTTATTTAATATTCTGCAACTTTATATTTCATGTCATTTATATTTTCCGCGTCGTTCCTTTATATTTTAGCACTTCATTTTTATTTATCTTCGTTTATTGTTGAGTAAAATATCTTGGACCCGAAAACCCCCAAGTTTTCGTATATTTTTAATTTTCAACACATCGATTACTCGATGTTTTAGTTTAGATCTCAAGACAACCATTCGACTCATGTAGTCCTTCAGTTTGATAGATCTGGATAGTTTGGTAGTGAAAAGTTGTTTGTTTGAGTTTGATTTATATAAAGAAGCATTCGGTTTATTTGTTTCAACGATCTCCAATCAGATCTGAGTTTTAGTTTGGTTTTGTTTGAGTTATTGGTTTGTTCATATATGTTCTTGATCCACCGTCTATAGAGTGACACTATAGCGTGGTTTATAGACACAAAGTGCCAACCACAAGCTCTACAGATCGACCCTTACTTACTGCTAGCTGGTGAGCTGTAAGGTTTTATCTTTTGTTTTTGACCGCATCAACGACTGCGGGGTGTCAGTAACACAACCTTTGATGCCTTTGTTTGAACTGGAGATTATGTTGTTGATGATCTTGAGGAACCAAGAAGCTTCCCTCTATAGATAGTCCACCAACAAGCTTGATGAACACCACCGGATGCTAGTCCTTTTTCTTGCAATACAAAACTCCTCTTGTGCTTGGAATCCATCCGAATTTCACCGAAGAAAGGGGCACTCTTCTAGTAATATTTAGCAACTAGAAATATGTGTATGTATTTGTAAAATTTTGGTCAATATGGCTTGGGTGGGAGTAAGAGAAGTCAACACTCTTCCTTTAAATGCACATGCAAAGTTTAGGAGTCCAAAGCATAATCATTTGCATTGGTTCTCTCCTTTCCATGCATTGGTCCCTTTTGCCACCATAATGAGTGAGTGGAGAGAGAAATAAACTATCTCTCTCTCTCTCTCTCTCTCTAACTTTTATATTTTATAAAAGCAACTTTTACTTTTATAAAATATAAACCCATTTATTAACTCCTTAAATGATATAAATACCACACTCATAAAATTCATACCATATGAATTTTAAATTAACACACGCTAATTTTTTAGAAACATTATTATTTCTGAAAATAATAATTCTCTAAAATTAAAATTGCATGTGTTATGACATTTTATCATGAATCAAATTCAACACATAAAATGATCAACTTGGTGTCTAACTTGTTATCGTTGTGACCCTATAGGATCATATATTATTTGCAATAACATTCTATGATCATACTTGGGCTTATCGATCCAACATATTAGATGATATTTTCTCATGGTATATGCCTTTGATGTTTGTATAAGTTAATTATGCTTTACGTTTGTATTGATTCAAACTCTATTTGAATCTTATGGTTTCTTAATCATATAAATTTTGTCTTAAATGTTTTAGATGAATCAATAAAGTGAATTTCAATCAATCATATAGATAACTCAAGAGATAGTTTTAGTCAATAATTAAATCTTTTATTAATATTGTTCATAGTAACATAGTACAAGATACATGATGATTACACAGACAAAATTTCCTACGAGCTAATATCACATCTTCATGCTTTGTAGGGATCACCATTTTCCTTGCTTCTTGAGCCGTATCTCTAAACTTCAATAACAGTTTACAAATGCTAGTTCTTACACAATTGTATCAAGTACATGTGTTAGAACAAATTTCTATCATATAAATACCTTTAGGCATCCTCATAAGCCTTTATGGGTTCATGCATTCTTGGATGATACGACAATACTTGTTCAATGAGCGGTGCTTCCACATATGCTACAACATACCTTTTCTTTAAATATCTTCTTCTCTACCTTAATTAGCCATTCAAGCAAGTTTGAGATGGTGAAGGTCTTATCCATATCAAAAAAGGTAATTTAGGGTGTAAATGCTTTGGTCTATGAGTCGATGATGATCTGAATCACCTCTTCATTAGGGATTAGGTAACTAAGCGTATACAATAAGTCAAGTTGATCTTAAATTCCTTGGACATGTGTGGTTATAGTTTTTCCGTCTTTCATGATTGTTTCACATAAGGTTATTATATCCTTATTCTGTATGCTCCCAACATGATACTCGTCTAAATGATTTACAACCTCATAAGTTGAATGTTGATACATTTTCGTAACTCTATGGAAGTAAGAGTGTTCGGTGGCTAATATGAGATCCACAACATTGGTTGAGTGCATTTTGTGATTCAACCATTCATCGTAGGCCTCAATGGAGGTTATGGGAGGCTCCATGGGATTGGGATATTGAAGCACATGCATCTTGTTCTCTCTTCAAAGAACTTGCTTTAATAGGGAAGTTGTCATTGTTGGGGGTCAATGCCTCTCGATAGAGTTTTACTCTTAAGGGTGTGTTGATTGCACTGTTGGCTATTTAAAAATATTGACAAATTTTTAAATAGTATTTTTCAATATTTAATTCTTTAACACCCTTTTGTGTTTCTTAAATATTAATTAATAAACACTAGAATCCAAGTTGCAAAACAAGTAAATGGTTAGTTATGTTTTTCCTGTTTACTTAATCCAACAATGTAGATAATGTTTATCGATTATATCCAATATAACTTCTAGCATTATGTGATCATTTAAAAAATCTTTTTTTTAGGTTGACATGTTTGAACCCATTTATGCCTCAGTTTTCCCTTGCTTAGGTAACATTTTTCACAAGAGATTGCTGATCAAATCATCCTACTTGTAAAGGATTTGAAATAACTAATGGTTAGGTAACCTTTCCCTGCTAGAAATACAAAACCACATCGGCTATTATAAGGTGAATTCAAGCAGTTAGGTAACCTTTATCCAGACAACGAGTGCACAAAAATACACGAGTGTCTCAACGAAAAGGATTGCATTGATTCGCATTTTGAAGATGGATGTTATGTTTTTGCAATTCTAGTTTTGAAAACATTTACTAATCATGTATGTTCCATGCATTCAATGAACATTGCACCTTTTATCTTTACTTTGAAAAATCTTATTTCTCATCTAATGCTTCTTTATAAAATATCCATTTTATCATCTTAATGTTTATGGTCAAATAAATTACTAATAATCTCATAGAACGGTTTGACTTTGATCACAACAAGAACCATTTTAGTCCTATAATAATCTTGTTTTATTATTTAGACTAGGATTTTGTGTAACTTATTAAAATCTCCATTTTAATCCTTTACCATTTCATAACTTTGAAATTTAGTGTTTTAATATAAAAGCATTTTGTTTAGAAAACTCACTTTTGCATTTTATGTTGAAAATGTCTTTTTAAAAACAAAAACTCCTTGATGATTTATGTTTTATTATCTAGGTTTTCTAGCACGAAAAATACTATTTTCATAGACAAAGATAATAATAAGAACATACAATCATCATGTACATCTATATTTACATAAACCAAGACATCTAGTTGTCATTTCATATGAGCCACTACATGAAATAACAAGTCCATTCTGAAGGACATATAGGACCATGCAATCTTCAAATGTTGTTTATTGAAGCTCCCACTTGCCAAAACATCTTATATTATCATATAGTAGATGTTCCACCCTTGCATTTGACCTAGAAGTTAGATTTTATTTTTCTCATACTAAGACTGAGATTAGCCTTGTGTTGGGAAGAAAAACGCAACATGCTTTTCTTCAATATTAGGGCCTCCATCTTCATGTGTTATTACATTTTGAAGTATATATATACTAGTATAATACTAATCTAATACTTACAAACTAAAACATATGAAGAAATATACCTATTTACTATTACAAACTCTTTGAATAAAAAAATAGTTACAACCATATCAATACAACACAACACACATCAAGTTTTAGTCCGTGGCTTGTTTATGCACTAAACATACATATATTCAAAAGAAAAAACAACACTTTGTTTTTCAAAGGAAACTTTTATGTACCCAAATGCATGCATAAGGATTGGTCACATAAAATCACAAACATCAACATGTAAGTTGCAAAAGAAGCCATGCATGGATTCTCACATAAAATGTAGAACATTCATGGCTTTCAAAAATCAAGTTTATAATGTTATCTAAGCATGAATGTAACTATGGCTTCTAATACCACTTGTTGAAATCTACGGTTGTTCAAAAGACCTCCTCAAAGTTGTGGCCTTGAGGAGTATATGCAATGGAAACGAAAATTTTTAATTTTGATTAAAACAATAAAACGATTATATATTCACAAACCAAGATCTAGTGCTACATGCATGTAAATAATAACTAGATAACAATAATGGGGTTTTAAGAATTACAACATTTGTAGTCTTTGGATCCAAACTTGATTTGGATATTGATGAAGATGAAGGAGCAAAGAAGGTCCTCTACAAAGCTTAGTCCACCAACAAATCTTCCACATTGGGTGATATCCTTGGTTGCTCGACCACTTGAGTTTGGTTTGAAAACGTTTAAGCTTGAAAAGTTAAAACCAAAGTTTAACTTTCAAGAAAGTATCTCAAAACCATGAAACCTAAACTTGTTATAGAGAGAGAGTTTAGAGAGTGAAAGATATTTCGAGAGTGAGAGTGAGGAGGAGAAATTATTTAACACTTAAATAAATTTATCCAATAAACTTATTAATATCATTTAACTCCTTAGGTGATATATATATATATATATATATATATATATATATATATATATATATATATATATATATATATATATATATATATATATATATATACCTTAAATATTTATATCTTTTACTAATTCATAATCATATGAATTTGAATTTTATCACATAAAATCATAAACACAAGTATTATGATCATTTTAATATGAAACTAATTTTCTCATGAAATAATAACTAGGATAATACATTGGCTTGTTATTGGTGTAACTATTTAGTATCATATGTCTATTCACAATATCATTATAATGATTGTTGAGCATATATTCCTAACAATTTCAAACCACATCAAAACCTCTAGCCATAATTAAACATAATAAATATGACAATTACATGCAATGGTTGAAAATTGTGGCCAAGTATTACCATTTTGCCATGATTTTTATTTGATATATGTATTTGTTTTCTAAAAATTATTATCTTATATGAGAAAAACGTAGATGGTCACTTGAGTCATATGTTTGTTTGTGTGGTTATGTGACTATAGGCTATACAAGCCATACTAAACTAAAAAACATGTATATAAGAAGGGTATGGTACCACTTTACTTGATATAATGACTCGAAAATACAAACAATTGCAACAATGATTTTCATGATTGAATGATGTCAAAAGTTAGTATAAAACTAAAACATGGGCCGATATGGTAAAGAATAGTCATATGGGTACAAAAAATACATGTGTATATACAAGGAGTAGATAACCATGGTTTAAATGATTATTTATCTATTAATTAAATAGCGTAAATTTCCGTGTTGTTGGTACGTTTTTTTTTCTTTCGGGTCATGTAACGCTTCCGGGTCTTTTTTCGGATCTTTTTCCACCGCCTGTGCACGTATCCCAATTCGGCTTCTTTCTCTTTTCTTTTTCTTCCTTTCTTCTTTCAGCGATTGCACCTACACTGCCTACAATTTCTGTCTCTTCCACCGCCACCTCATCGTCTCCTGTGTCCTTCGCCGGTCCGCAGTTTGCTGTTCTGCTCCGTCTTCCTTTTGTTCGCCGGTCTGCCGCCCCTTATTCTATCTCGATACATACACAAGCGAGTGGCCCCAAGGTAATACTGATGCCCCCTTTTGATCCTCATCGTCGCTCATTTCTTGTAACGGTTAAGACTCGTCTTCTTTCAAACGGATTCTCCTTATGATGCTAGGTACAAATTTCAATTTTACTTTTGTACGATCGGTAACTAAATTATATACAGTTTCAGTCTCATGATAATTTAATTTTGTATGATTTTTCAAGTTGATAAACAGCTTCATCATTTCAGGTGGTTGAAAGTCCATGTGATTCGGCTGCTGTGCCTGATGGAGCACCTTTATCTATATACCAGTGTTTTCAAAATGTGAGAAACTTTCTTGTGGCTACGGGACAATTGGGACTCCCTACCTTTGAGCCATCTGATCTGGAACAGGTAGCTTTTCTCTTTGGGAATTTATATCGGATTGCAGTTTATGCTCATCACAGTGTCAATAAATTATTCTTTATCATTTTAGGGAGGCAAATCATCTAAAATAGTCAATTGTATTGTAGAACTCAAATCCTATAGCGAGTGGAAACAAACAGGTATTGGAGTTTCGCTCTTCAGATACTCCTTGGCGTGGGACATGGTAGGTTGGAATTTACAATTATACCCTTTAATTAAATTTCTTTCTGCTGGATGCTTATCTTTCAACACTTTTCTTTCTTGCAGGTGCAAGAGCGGATTAGTGGTCTGTGGGTGATAATTCTTTTTGAGCTGCTTGTAGGGATTCCACCCTTTAATGCAGAATCTCCACAGGTACACACACTAAAAATCAATATCTCTTGACACTTTGTTCAACATAGATTGCATTAAAAAGTAACCTTACTTTATTTTCTGAAATTTGCAGCAAATTTCTGGCAATATTATGAACAGAGATATACCATGGCCTAAGATCCCTGAGGAGATGAGCTTTGAAGCATATGATCTCATTAATAAGTAAGTTACAGGATTTTTTTTTAAATTTGTTGTTTATCAACCAACACATAAATATGCAAGTATTACATCAACCTTTTGGTTTATTTCAGTTTGCTGTCAGAATGCCTCATGTGAATAGGTTGTTTTGTTTGATTTTTTAAATTTCAAAGTTCTAAATTAATTTTGTTGAAGTTCTCATGGGAATTATAGATTACACGGATTTGATTTTCCAATTCGGCTTGACCTGTAGCCTTTAAAACCCGTTCAAAAAATATCATTTTAAAATGCATTTAAAAATATCATTTTTAGGGTCAGATCATTTATTTCAGTTTATGTGACCCAAAATATACGTTAAACGAATATAATCTTTATCAACTTGAAGAAAGGTCGATTGTTGACCATCATTTTATTCAATTGTAGCTCCAGTTTGGTATATATTTATATATAGAACTTAGAAATCTTTATATCTTTTAGACCAATTGAGATAAAAAAATTTATGTTTTGATACCTAGATCTCCAATCTAATATTATATTCATAAACAATTGCGTATGTTTTAAAATATCAGGTAAAATAACAACATTGTATTGACATATGTGGCCGAATAAAATTTGTTAATAGTGAAATCCATAAAGCTGCAACGCCTTTAATTTTATAGTAGTTCTATTTTCTTTTTAATATCTATCGAAAGTTTAAATTTCCATATCACATCCGGAACACAATCATATGTATTGCATCAATTACAAACATAGATGACCACGTAAGTGGAACTACAAAGGAAGCACCTAATGTCGTAGAAAGCTACAACCCCAAGGACATACTCTGGCATGTGAAGACCACGATGAAAATCTGGAACTGAGACATTTGTAAGTATCATTTTCTCCATTCCAGCAACATTCACAACAACATTTCTCATGTGTTTTTCGAATTATTGCCACGTTTTTACTTGGAATATTTTTCCAGTGTCTTCTTTGCACTTTCTTTTTAGCCTTCTTCACAGTTTATTTAACCAAACTATTTTAACTATTACAGAGTTGTTACTTTCACGACATTGTATTTTAAGAAAATTGTGACAACAACACAGCCAAACAATGAAAACCCCAGAAGAAGCCGTACGATCGAGAGGAAAACGACAACCCACGTCTCTAAACCAAACGGTCCCAAATATTTTACTCGCTTACATTTGAACGAGAAACAAACGGACCCGTGCGGAGCACGGGGTCCCACTTGTTCATATCTTAAAATGTAACAACTAGACTAAATGAATAATTATTGTGTGTGAAAAAGTTAACACCTAAAGTCACATTGAATTTTTTTAGTGTCTACAAGTAGTTTAAGGCTACAGTTTAACTAATTTAATGTGTCCAAAAAATAACAAATAGTGACACTAATTTTTTACTCTACAAATATTTTATACGTATAGTCTAATTTATTGTGTGCATTAGTTACATTTAATTTTTTATATTTATGGAGTTAGTTTATAGTTACATTTTAATTATTTTTCATGTCCAAAAGATAACGAATGGTTACATTGAAATGTATTTTTTATGTTTATACGTAGTTTATATGTCCAATTATGTGTTGAAAATGTAACTAGTAGTTATACTAATTACTTTATATGCCTTTATGTAATTTATGGTTGTAGTTTCTCTGATTTTATGGGTCTAAAAGGCAACCAATAGTTACATTGAAATGTTTTGTGTCTACAAGTAGTTTATTGCTACAGTTTAATTTATTATGTAGGTCTAAAGGCAAACCAATAGTTGCATTGAATTTTTTATATATTGATAAGTAGTTTTTTTTTTTTAAGCATTCCTCTTCCTATATTGATACGTAGCTTATAGGTACAATTAAATCGATTCATCTTTTTAAATGGGAGGTTTGTAACAACATTTATAAAAATAAGTCGTACATTAGTAGTTGAAGAAAAAGAGTAAAAATTTCATTCTTATAAAAGAACATAAAATGGATCATCAAAACTTACAAGTACAAAATGCATGATCAGGTTTGAATGAAATTTATATATATATATATATATATATATATATATATATATATATATATATATATATATATATATATATATATATATATATATATATATATATATATATATATATATATATATATATATATATATATATATATATATATATATATATGTTAGTCTCAAACAATCCTAGATCTACTTGGTATCAATCAAACACACTCGAATGGTGCGGAATCCCAACGAGTATGAATCGAAACACAAAAAGAAATTACTACAAACCTTCAATGCACACTATATTGATAATAGTTGGATACATAAGGTCCTATGGTTACTTGAACAAAGGAATAATTCTCTAGCTTAGCACAAGTTCCCAAAAACAACCAACATTTACAAATGACAAGGAAAACACTATTTATACTTAACCTATTACCTAAGCCCATCAACACCCAAGCCCACCGAAATCGTGAGAGGCCCAATCGAAATCCATGGGGATTTCGGTCATGCCACCACCGAAATCATGGAGGATTTCGGTCCAGACCGAAATCACCCTGCAGTCCAATAAATTCTTCGTTTTAGCCCTGAAACTCTTGAATTTGGTCCGATTAAATGCAAAGCTTAAACCAATCATAATTATGGCCCAGCAATCTCCCCCTTGGTTTAATGCTTTCATTTAACTTCAAGCTCTGTCTTAAACTTGGCTTCGTTTGTACATTGCAGAACATTTCAACAATCTCCCCCTTAGCAGATGACGGGTATAGATGTTGATAGCTTTCAGCACATTGCAGAGACAACTTCATCTTCGGTATCGGACTGTCTTCAGGTTTAACTTTGAACGCACATTGGGTACGGGCTTCAACATAGGTTTTGAATCAGCACATCCAACTTTTGATTTGACTTTGTCTAGAACTGGAGTCTGACTCTTCACTTCTCCTCCTTGATCACTTGAAGGTATGAATGTAGCAACATAGACTATTTGAGGAGGAATTCAACACAGCTTGTCACATGGAATTACGCTTCACCTTTCTCTGGGGTTGAAATGATCGTGTTGAAAACATCAAACTTCACTTCTGGCTCCATCACTTGATAGACTTCACTGGATTATCTTCGACTATAACCAGTGCGTAAGGACGGCCAAAAATCCTGTGGGTCACAGAGTTATAAGACTCTCACCACAGTTGTTCAAGGATTCATCATTGGCTCAGAATGAGACTGCTCGCAGTATCTGTGTGAACCCAGGGGAACGCACTGCGATTGTTTGAGTATCGGTGAACTACTGATGGCCGTTTTGATTTTGGCCCCTGCATATCCTTGATCAAAGATCTCAATGCAGTTGATAAGTCAACAAGTGACTTGGCTCTTGGCAAGACGTTCAATGGTATCCAAACTCTGCGAAGTGTACCATCCTAGTGCCAATTTGAATCCTGGTGAAGTTGTTGAGGTCTCACAGCTATTGTGGTAGTCAACAGCGATCACTAACCCAAAATTTCGACGTTTTCATCAATACGAGGTAAAATCACATTGAGTCATGAACATCTTTATTAGAAGAAAAATGTAGGGTCACGATTGGTATAAGCATGTAATATGTCTTGGTTACTAGACATACCCATCGGCTAGACTTTCGAATTGTCATCAATGTATGGTTTATTACACTGAGTCGTCCAACTCTTTAATTAGAAGCTTTGTAGGTAAGAATGGTTGTCGATGCCTCACATCTACTATTGGTATTGTAGCAAAGATCACTAAAATAGAGTTTCAGAATATCATCACCATTTGGTTTAAAGTGATGAGTCGTCTATTCCTTGCAACAGAAAGTTAGATGTAGTTGAGAATGCATTGGTGCGTGTGATAGATTACGGTATGCAATCTAACCATCAGCACAGACTTTTTAACTCTCGACTCTGAGTGGTTTCTCTCAAAGTGTCTAGAAGTTGGTGTTGCAGAAGAAACCTTTAGACTGGGTCAAGAAAGGTTGTCAGTGCTTCAAACTTACTATGGTGTAACAGTAAGTATCATTAGCACTTAAGTGTTACCTCAGCAGTAAGTGGCATAACTCGGTGCGTTGTCGGTAGGTAGAATTTTTTTATTTTTGATTTTCTGAAATAAAGGAAAGACATAAAAGTAAAACATATTTTTTTTTAATTTGTGATAATTTTTGTTGTTGTTTTTTTTAATTCTCCCCCTAAATTTGTGCATAGAGGAGAATGAATGAAAATGCACAAATATACAAAAATTGAATTATTAGTCATCAAAACAAATCAAAACAGTTCAGGACGAAGTTACCTTTTCAGTTTTAAACACCTCGTTAGATACGATCCCTACGTGATCTTTCCTTTCTTCCCTTCCCGCAATGGACACATGCTTTCCATTAAAGATTTGAATGTTGTACAGTTGAGAGATGTCTCCATTCATGTGACTGGAACAACCATTATACTCAAACCAGGGTCTGAAGATATTCCTCCATAGCTGCACCTGCACATGATGCGACATTAATTCGCCTTTGGAACCCAGTTCATTCTGAAACTGGGTTTTCCATTGCCATCCACATACTTGACTCTTTCCCATAACATGTCCTGTTTATCAGATAAAGAACATGAAGAGTTAGCAGGACAATGTGATGATTTGGAATATTAGCCATTGGGTACACATCGGTAGTTTAGTTTGGGTCTTTTGTTCTTTGACTGGATGGGTGTATCAGCACTTGTGTTTGAAGCAGAGCTCTCCTTGATTTGTTCTTCTGTTTCCAGTGTGGACTCGAGGACGATCCTTGAGGTGAGCTCGACCTCACCAATTTTGATTTCGCAGAGTCATCTCTCGAATCGGTCTTCTTATCTTTGGGGGCCTACTTCTTGGCCTTTGCTGCATTCCAATCACCATCTCTTGATCGTGACCTTGAGGGCTTTCTTTTGGAAGATCTTCCCTTTGGCACGTTCTGCCAGCATTGTGCATAATAGGGAACATAAGGGAGATGTGGACAATTTCGAGTTATGTGACCTGCAATCCTACAATTAAAGCAAGTTTTTCTTTTCAGGTAAATGAGATTGTGACTTGGTCCTTGTCCTTTTGAGTTTTTCAATGAGTTATCACAAGTACAAGAACAACCACATTTACTGGGACTCGGTCTTTGTCCACAGGGAATGTCACCCTCCCTCACAAACTTTTGTGGTTTAAATTTTCTAGGGACGACATTACCACGAAGTTTAGAAGGAACAAAGGTGTTAGTAGGCTTATCATCACAATTTTCAGAACTCAAATTATCTGTTTTTGAATCCTGATTGCCTTCCTTGTTTTCAGTACCCTCTAAATCTGCACATGAGGTAGAAGCATTAATAGATTTCTCTTTAGTATTCTCAGCGGTGCCAGATTGATCCTTTGGGATAAACTTGGAAAGATAACATTCCTCAGATTCTTCGGTTTCAAGGGGTGGGGTAAAATTATTGTTGAAAGGAGGTTCAACACTCTTATACCCTAGACCCTGTTTGTCATCCCATTTAAGTTGTTTCTCGATCATCGATTTGACTATCGTGCTTGACCCTTCGAACATTTTGAAAATAAATTCAGAGTTTTGAAATTTTGCCTTCAAGGAATCAAGCTCGGCAGTCAATCTGATGACTTCCTCATTAGCAAATTTGAGATGATAAGTTTTCTCAATGCATTCCTCATACAATTTACTAAAATCATTCTTTTTGGCTTCCAATGCTTCTTGTAACGGTTTTACATTCTTTTTAGTATTATAGAAAAGGTTTTCCATTTCAAACATTTGTCTAACTAAATTATCGTTGTGTTCACGAAGTTTGGCAATTATATCAACACATGATTGAGAAGAACAAGCAACTTCTAAAGCGTCTTTTGTTGCCATATTAGAGGTTCAAGTGGGCCGAAAAAGACTTCAAATTGCCAAAATATTGATCGAAAACCCCAAAAAATTTCTGCCGAAAAACACCTTAGACCGAAAACCTTGGTTCCTGACCTTTGGCCGAAATCCCCAGGCCAAAAACCAGGATTTCTGCCGAAATCACAGGAGCTGACCGAAAACCAAGAGAAACCCTAGCTGCGCCGAAATCCTTGATGGGCTAACCGAAATCCACCTTAACAGACCAAAATCCAGGCAAACCCTAACCAAAATCCTGTGCAAAAATCCGCCGCCACCAAAATCCTTTGGAGCCTGACCAAAATCCTCCAAATCTGATCGAAAACATCAGAAAACCTCCAAAAACGCCGTTTTTTGAAGATGCCAAGAACGACGAAGAACACCAAGAACACAACGTCCAAAACAGCAAGAAATCTCCAAAAATCGCCAAAAACACCAAGATCCAAGCAAAGGTTTCCAATAATTCATACCAAAACACCCAACAATTGGGTTTAGGCTCTGATACCACTTGTTAGTCCTAAACAATCCTAGATCTACTTGGTATTAATCAAACACACTCGAATGGTGCGGAATCCCAATGAGATTGAATCGAAACACACAAAGAAATTACTACAAACCTTCAATGCACAATATATTGATAATAGTCGGGTACATAAGGTCCTATGGTTGCTTGAACAAAGGAATAATTCTCTAGCTTAACACAAATTCCCAAAAACAACCAACATTTACAAATGACAAGGAAAACACTATTTATACTTAACCTATGACCTAAGCTCATCCACACCCAAGCCCACCGAAATCGTGAGAGGCCTAACCGAAATCCATGGGCATTTCGGTCTTGCCACCACCGAAATCATGGAGGATTTCGGTTCAGACCGAAATCACCCTGCCGTCCAATAAATTCTTCGTTTTAGCCTAGAAACTCATGAATTTGGTCCGATTAAATGCAAAGCTTAAATCAATCATAATTATAGCCCAACAATATATATATATATATATATATATATATATATATATATATATATATATATATATATATATATATATATATATATATATATATATATATATATATATATATATATATATATATATATATATATATATATATGTTGGATTAGGTGTCTAAGCCATGACTAATAATTTGTATTTACCTAATTGATAGTAGCAAAGTCCATTTGGGTTGCCCTCATGGCTAGAGGTTTAGCAGAAAATCCAGGAGAGAGAAAGATTGATTTATTATATGATTAATAAATCAATCGAAATAAAATAAATAGTTTACTAATATATTATGATGATAATATATTAATTAGAAACTATATTAATTAATTAGAAATTAATCTGGAATTAATTGGAATTAATTTGGTGATTAATTTGATTAATTAAAGGTGCAGGGCTGAATTGTAATTATTCAATAGTTGAGTAAGTGACAATTATGGTAGGTTAAGTGGGCAACGGAATTATGGAGGGATAATCCATAATTTCGATTATTATATGTTAGGATAAATAGATATGAATTGATAGATAAATGTTTATCTTATTTGAATTCAAAAAGGTTTATCTCTAAAGGCTTATCTGGTGGCCACTTGGAAACTATAAATAGAGACCCCTAGGCACCATAAAAGCCACGACTTTTTCCTCTCCTCCCTCTCTCTGGAACTTTCGAAAACCCTAGTCTTGGGTGTGACTTCATTTGACGCAAGCCATTTACGTTGCTTAGCTTGCAAGAAACAACTAAAGGTTAGTTTTTCTAATTTATTTCTTTAGTAATTTTTCTTGTGGCCTTTTAGGAAATATTATATGTTTCAATTAGAATAAAACATAGATCCTTATAGGCTGCATGTTAACTTAGGGTTTTAGTTCAAAGATTTGCATAAAACCTTTCAGTGGTATCAGAGCTTTTGGGTTGTTTTCTTGTTGAATTGTATAATGTTTTCCTAAAAATTAGGGTTTAAAGCTTATAAACCCTAATTTAGCCTAATCGATTTTAGGGTTAGGGTTTTGGAAACCCTAGCCCCTCCCCTCTATGATTTTCGATTTTCTCCTTAGGGTTTTAGAAGGCTTTCTATTTTTGGTAACTTTAATTATTTAAATGGATAACCTTAAACCCATTATTTGTTAATTTAGCAAATTAGGGGGTTTAAGATAGGTTTAAATTAATTTGATTAATTTGTGATACCTATCTAGTTTTAATTAATTTAATTAATTGTTTAATTAAAAGATAATTAATGGTTTAATTTAATTTTAAATTTAATAGTTTTAAATTTCAAAAAATTAAAAGATAAAACTAGGAATATTTTAAAAGTCTAAAATATTTGGATTTAATTAATTTAATTAATTGTTTAATTAAAAGATGAATTAAATCATTTAAAGGTTTAATTTAATTTTAAATTTCCAATAAATTAAAAGATAAACCAGGCAGATTTTAAAAGGTTTAAAATACATCTTATATATATTATAATTAAAAGTTAATATTATATGTATAAGATAATTGGTCGGTCAAATAAATAGTAGGCCTCATTCACGAAGCTGATCTATAATGAGGGTATAAGGAAATTGCCTATAAAATGGCGGTTGAATGGGTGTCCACTCTCACCCACCGCTCTCTTGATCAGTGGAGAGTCGTTAGCCGAACGGGTTTGATAGGACAACTTCATATAACACCTTACAATTAAACTAATAAATTATGTTTCCTTTATAGATGGCAAGTGTCAATTCTCCTCCTTCTCCTCCTTCACCCATTTCTGAGAGCTTCATATAACACCTTACAATATGGTAAGGCTGACTGGCCTTAACTACGTGGTATGGCTTCGCAAATAGAGAACGGTTCTTAGTTTTGCTGGCGAGCCATATCTGATTGACTGTTCGTTCCCCGAAGCATGGCATCACACAGCAGCTTGTGATGAGCATGACCCCTTGACTATTGAGTCCAAGGAAGTTCGTTGCCTCATGCTATTGATCATTGACCCCGAGTTCCGCTGGGATTTAGAATTCCTGGGGTCAGATAAGTTAGCACAGCTGGTTGAGGAAAGGTTCTGATAACCGGTTGAAAAGGGACGAGCTAAGATTTTAAAAGAGCTTGAATTGTGCAGGAAGTAGCATCAGTTCACATGTTCTCAAGATAGAGAGACACATAGGTGAACTGTATAAATTTGGTCACCCTCTAATCGGGAGTTGATCATTAACTCGACTCGATGGTATGTTCATCCAGATGGACAGGAAGGGTAGCCATATAAGACAATCATGGAAATGCATTCAATGTTGACTCTGTATGAGTCATTCATCGAGAAGCATAGTTCCATTCATTCAGCTACTTCGGGATTGAGTCCAGTAACAAAGGCACATCAAGAAATGATCCAGATCGTCTGGACTAGTTCTTCGATGTATCAAACTGGGAATCCACAAGGTGGGACACACTCAAAGAAAGATTGGAAAAATGCTCCAAAGCCGAACGGTTTGACAACTCAGAAATATCTTAAAACTCAGAACTCCTGATCCTTAATTCCTTGATACGGGATGTGTTTATCACATTTGCTCTGTATGCATGGACTCGGTAGGATGCAGGATTTTGTTGCACAGGAGCACATTCGGATTGGATCCGAAGCTCGGGCAGTTTTGGAGTTTAGTTAGATATTATGATATTGTTATTAGCTTATTAGATGCGTGCGACATTACTTGTCATATAGTACAAGGATATTTTGTTTTTATAAAATGTTGATTTTCTTTTAATACATGTTTGTTTAAAGTATCCTTGAAATGTTGTTTGAGTATGCTAATTGCATGAATGGCAATAACTTGAATGTTTATACATCCAATGGTATTGGATTTATAAATTGTGTTCTTTATGATTGTTAAAGTGAATTTTATGAGAATCACTTCAACCAAAGGTCCAGTTGGACAGGACTTTGGAATCATTTGACTTAGAGTCACATGATGAATTGAATGCTTAATAAAATTAATTGTGACAAGAAATGAATCATCCAAAGATCTAATGGATAGGATTTTGGAGTCAGTTGACTTGGAGTCAGGTGATGATTGCATATCTTGAACAAAATTGACAAAGTCATAAATTTACATAGAGATGTAAAGATACAATATTTTGAGCAACAGACACATAA
Organism: Cichorium intybus; assembly: GCA_023525715.1. Classification (NCBI taxonomy): domain Eukaryota; kingdom Viridiplantae; phylum Streptophyta; class Magnoliopsida; order Asterales; family Asteraceae; genus Cichorium; species Cichorium intybus. The sequence goes on from CM042011.1 coordinate 80,302,165, forward strand.
GTTACTGTGTATTGCTTGAATCTTCAAACACAACACAATTGGTTGTACTTCATGATATTTGTCAATTAGTATGACAAATACGATCATATTAAGCGATTGATTGAAACCTTGAAGTATTCAAGGATTTCAAAGGAAGTATAAGATCAACAGAACCTGAGTGACAACATAGACTGAGATCATGTTTCACAATTTATTTTCTTCCAAGAACATTAATAGTTATAATGTGTCTTAGGGAAGATGATGGAGCATTGATCAAAATAGTTTGATCCTCGATGTATAAGATACATTTCCAATTAGTTTTTCGATGAATTGAATATTCAACCAGTCAGACCATAGAAACCATATTCTGGCTAAATCTTAGACTAAGTATGTTATGCAGACACTGTCTGAAATGTAAAGCTGGGATCGTCCCACTTGTACATAGAAAGTCCAGGGTCATGTAGTGTTCGTCCGAACCTCATGACTAGCCTGTACCTGATCAGCAGTGTCGTTTCATTGGCCATCCCGACTGTAACTGTGAAAGAAGAGTTCTTTTGGAAAGGACTCATATTCTAAGGAAACAGTGGGAGTAAGAATAATCCTGAATGAGTTCAGGATTAGCCAATTGAAAGAACCTTTAGTCATCACTAGGCTTGAGCAGGAATCAGATTCCTGTTAGACCTGACATACTCTTCTCTTAACCAGTAGTATTGGTCACTGTCATAAAGTGATGTGATCTGGGTGACATACCAATTAGTGGTAAAACACTAAAGTTGGTACGGATTAGCAGTCCGACTACTTGGAAGCATTGGTGAGCCCAGTTGCTGCCAAATAAGAGAACCTTAAGGCGAGACACAGTCTATGTAACAATTTGATTGATTTTACACCTGGTCTAAGAACCAGTGGGAGTAATTGAATCATCAAAAGAAAACAACATGGACAGATACATACCTTCAGAACATCTGGTTGAGTGAGACGATACTTAGAGTCAAGTAATTGATTCCGGGAGAAGCACTCTCAATAGAAGATGAGATCTGAAAGGATACTGCATGGCACATTATGAATCGTTAATAGAGCGCGTGTGGATCACCGGCACACTAATAGGGACTCACAAAGAGTGTCCCAGTACAAAGGTACATAAGCCCGGGATTACACCATGGGCATATAGCAAGAATGGATATTCAGATTCTCAAAAATATGCCAAAGGATCGGATTTTGAGAAAGGGCTGAAAGATTTCCATTAAGATGTCAGAAAGGTTTGGATTCTCAAAATGTGCCAAAAGTCTTAGATTTTGTAAATAGTCCATAACCGTGGCAAAGCCAATGGGAGTGTCGTTGTTATCTGCTGTCTCCACATGTGGGTTACATACTGTTTCTAGGAAACATCTCTTTTCATTACAAAGTGTAATGACTTGGTGTTAAGAGACGGATCGCTATGAAAGACTTTAATAGAGATACGACATACTCAAGTGGTTGTAAATGTCTATGAGATAGATCGAAACTCTGCCAAGATGATCTTGATGATATTCAATATGCATAGCCCCAGGAAAGGAGTTTCCCTTCATTGCAAAGTGTGATGACTTGGCATGAAAGAAATAAAGAAGGTGCAACATACTCACGTAATTCACAGACATCTATTGGATAGATGAAATCGTCAGCATAGACCTAGCCATTGTAAGCATGATCTTGATAAGATTCAAGATGCATGAGAAGAGTCTTCGAAAGGAAATAGTTTTTCGAAAATCATGACACAAGGATTATAAATAATCTTTGAATTCCGAAAGGTTTTGAAATAAGATTAGATCAGGTTCCAAAAGTTTCTTGGATCGATCAGAATTTCATGAACATATCCTGATGAGTTGATGCTTAGGGCATAGTAAGTTGGATTCAGGACATTGTCTGGTTGGGAATACTGGATGGATTGTTTAAACTCACGTGAGAATTCATTGGGAAATGATTGGGGTGAAAGTGATAGTAATAATTTGAAAGATTTTTCAAAGTGGTAATTATTAACGTCATGACATGATGTTAAAGGACTTCATGGTTAAAGAATCTCGTTGGTTTTCTGATGGAGCATGTGTGGTTCACCGGCACATCATGACACCTCAAAATAGTCTTAGGGTGCAGTCATGTAGAATAAAGACCACGAGAACCATGGGTATTCACAGTACACATCACTAGAATGTAGTTGTGAGAGAGAAAAGACAGAATGACAAATTGAGATATCATCGGAAGAGTGTCCGATTGGATTATCTGCAATAAAGTGTATCAATGTAAGAAATTTTGGATACATAGAAATAGTTAAAGCTCATATAGACATAGATATAAAAGGTTTGAATTGAAAGTTTAAAAGAAAACAAGAAACCGAAAATAGTTTTATGACAAGATCCGATTTGGTGATTACCTCGTGGAGACTTGGTAAAGAGCAGGAGTAGCTGCCATTTAGATTTTATGTTTCACTTTCGCATGTTTTACTTCTCGAATAATTTAATTATTCAAAAGGTCTACAGTCGCTCATACTTTGAGAAGTAAGTATTGAATCAAGACCGTCATGAATTGGTTTGTAGATTGTCTAAGGAGTTAGACATAACAATAGGATTGCTACAACGTTCATGAGTACTTAGAAATGGAGATTTGAGTATTGGATAAACCCACGCTCAATAGATTTCTTCATGGATTATATCATGAGCAATGTTGAGACGATAACATCTTATGATCTTGAAGTGGAGACATATGAGTTATAATTTGCAAGGCAGGTGTTCATTGATAATACGAAAACGTATCGGTAACTCGATGTTATAAAACGTATTGTTGTGAGCGATTTGACTGGCAAAAGATATAAGCATATGAGTCAAAGCTTATTCGTTCCTTGACCCTGATGGGAAACAGATATCTGTAGGCCTCTCGATGATTTTGAAGTTGACTAAAGTGCTGGCCAGCCAGGACTGAATTGATGTGTTCAATTAGAAGTCTTATGTCATATGCAAAATCAGAAATCGGGAAACAGAGTATCGGACAGAGATTGATCTCAATCCATGTCTCATGTCCGGAAATATCTTGTTGGACGGAGGATCATATAATCACTTATCTATGGACAGAACTGACTGAGTCAGAGTTCGGCAACAGTATCTAGGAAGCTACAGTTTGCTGATCAATTAGAGGATAAATTAGTAATTATAGTCATAGACTTATCCAAGTGGGAGACTGTTGGATTAGGTGTCTAAGCCATGACTAATAATTTGTATTTACCTAATTGATAGTAGCAAAGTCCATTTGGGTTGCCCTCATGGCTAGAGGTTTAGCAAAAAATCCAGGAGAGAGAAAGATTGATTTATTATATGATTAATAAATCAATAGAAATAAAATAAATAGTTTATTAATATATTATGATGATAATATATTAATTAGAAACTATATTAATTAATTAGAAATTAATCTGGAATTAATTGGAATTAATTTGGTGATTAATTTAATTAATTGAAGGTGCAGGGGCTGAATTGTAATTATTCAATAGTTGAGTAAGTGACAATTATGGTAGGTTAAGTGGGCAACGAAATTATGGAGGGATAATCCATAATTTCGATTATTATATGCTAGGATAAATAGATTTGAATTGATAGATAAAGGTTTATCTTATTTGAATTCAAAAAGGTTTATCTCTAAAGGTTTATCTGGTGGCCACTTGGAAACTATAAATAGAGACCCCTAGGCACCATAAAAGCCACGACGTTTTCCTCTCCTCACTCTCTCTGGAACTTTCGAAAACCCTAGTCTTGGGTGTGACTTCATTTGAGGCAAGGCATTTGCGTTGCTTAGCTTGCAAGAAACAACTAAATGTTAGTTTTTCTGATTTATTTCTTTAGTAATTTTTCTTGTGGCCTTTTAGGAAATATTATATGTTCAATTAGAAGAAAACATAGATCCTTATAGGTTGCATGTGAACTTAGGGTTTTAGTTCATAGATTTGCATAAAACCTTTCTATACATACATATATATATATATATATATATATATATATATATATATATATATATATATATATATATATATATATATATATATATATATATATATATATATATATATATATCTTATAATAGACACCATTCAAATAATTTTGATTCAAGATAAACTATTCTGTTGCACCATATCTATTTCAAACTTACTCAACACTTCAACTTTCAACTACTTATGCTCTACCACTCATGATTTTTTCTAACTCATATCGTAAATCCCCATTAATATGAAAAATTATACTTAATTACATGAAAAATATAACTTAATACTAAAATTCTTCAACTTTCAACAAATTAATCATTAAAATTATGGAGTTTTCTAACTTATGGCCCAACAATTATATTTCATATACATGTCTTTAGCACACACAAATATATATATATATATATATATATATATATATATATATATATATATATATATATATATATATATATATATATATATATATATATATATATATATATATATATATATATATATATATATATATATATATATATATATATATATCATGTTGTTAGAGTTTATAGAATAACATGGAGTGAATGATGACTTGACAACACATAAAACTCTACACTGGGATGCGTATACATGTTTGGAACGAGAAAGAAGTAAGCGACTTTGGAATATGTTTCTTTATATAAGTCGACCTGTTTGTCAATAGTTTATATTATTATTCGTGTGGTGTTCTGATGAGCTATGTTGAAGATATGAGTTCAATGAATGTATTTATGGAAAAAGACATGTATATGAAATAAGAAGATGTTAAATACAGATAAATATGAGCTTGATATATTAATTTAAATATAACGTTAGAAGAAAACTTAAATCAAAATTTCAACTAAACATATAAGAAGTTGTTAAGATATTTTGTGATGAAGTGCTGATATATCCGAAGTCCTACCCATAAGAAACCCCGAAGAGAATAAACAAGAGGAGACACCGAAGTCTGAAGACTCCGAAGTGCTATGAAAGATCCGAAGACTTCACAGCCTGTCCTCTTGTATTTTGTGTACACGCGTATAGTACAATACGTGTTGCATGAATCTTCTATCCTATTGGCTAGTACACTGATAGAATATTCTCTGTAAAAAGTGTACTTTTGGTATCACTGATTCAATATAAATATCAGTGATACCATACCGTGTCAAATGAGTGATTACAAGTTTAGTTTACGTAAATTGTATATCTCCAAGATAGAAAACCCAACTGTAAAACCAAAGTTCTAATCGAATCATTTGGCACATGTTATTCATATCTTATTGTTCAATTGAGCTCTGTTGCATTATCATTGTGTGATTGTTTGTGTAATTGATTCCATATCTATATTAGTTCATCTATTCTCATATTTCAACACCCAACAAGTGGTATCAGAGAAAGTCAGCTCAAAAACCTGTTGATAGAGTTTGAATTCGTTTGCTTCAGTTCTAAATCTGAATCGATTCTCAGATTTAGTCTTCCGCAACTGTTGCAAATCTCTACCACCCGTTTTTACTGAAAAGATCCTGTTGAAATACATCAAGATGACTGATTCCACAGCAACTTATGCAAATATGCTTAACTATGCAAACCTCATCGGTTCAGCAACGAAGGCCCCTGTTCTAGTAACTTCTTACTATGATTATTGGGCTGGTCGAATAAAGGATTACCTTATAGGACTGGACAAAGATCTATGGAGATCTGTGACTGAAGGTCCACACACAGACATTGCTAGTCGATTCGTTGTTCCTGACGGAGAAGAAGCTGTTGTTCTTAATGCTGCAGATATGAAAAAGCTTGAAAACGACGAGAGAGCCATGCACGAACTGAGAAGTGGCTTGGGTCCCGATGTCAGCCACCACATTGCTGATGAAAAATCTGCAAAAGTGATGTGGGACAATCTCGAACTTCGTTTCGGAGGAGATAAAATTCTTCATACTAGCAAAGTTCAAGAAATCCTTGCAGACTTCGGGAACTTTAAGCAAGAAGAAAATGAGTCCTTAGAAGCCTGTTATGAACGTTTGAGCAACATGATTTACACACTCGATAAGTATGGGGAAACAAGAAGTCAACAAGAGATAAATATCAAATTTCTCTACAGTCTTCGCAAGGAATGGAGACCAATCATGCTCATGGTCAAATCCTATGAGAACATTGAGAAATACAAGCTGGCTGCCCTATACAATCTATTAAAATCACATGAACCCGATGTGGTAGGTCGAAGAAGTGAAATGGCTAGTTTTGGACCACTAGCTCTCGTGTCAAAAGAAGAGGAAGAATCAAGTGATGAAGACATTGCTGCCTACATGGTAGATGATAATGGAGATAATGTTGCTCTCTATGCCGCCAACAATCGAAGATTCAAGAAACCATTCCTCAAAAACAACTCTGGAAAGCCATTTGTGAAAAACTTTAACAAATCAAACTTCAACTCCAAGCCCAAACCTGAAATGTACACTCCAAAGGAGGATAACTTGAAACTGTTAACCCCGAAGCCATCTGAAAAACCGGCTTCGGAGTTATCCAAAGAGATGTCCGAAGAGAAGAAAATCTCAGGTGATTATGGTTATGATTGCAATTATTGTCATGGCAAGAATCATTTTGCAAAAGACTGCATGCTTCGGAAGCAAAACGAAAAGAAACCACAAGTAAAGGACAAAGCCTATTACGCAAGAAAAATGGAGGAAGTTAGAGTAAGGACCAAAGACCTATCCTTAATGGCTGCTGATGATCGTTAAGGATCATATCAAGGTTCGTCTTCGGATACAGATGATGACGAAGTGAGAAAGCCATCTCATAGTGCTTTCATGGCCTATGATATCGATAAGAGCTTTCTACAAGACACTTCGGAAAAGTTGAATGAAGAAAAACTGATGGAGATTGAAGCGACTGCGGGTCTTGGCTTTGTGACTTCGGAGAGACTGAAAATAACTGCTGCTAATACTCCGAAGACTTGGTTCGAAGACTCTTCTGATGATGATGAGGAAGTGTGCTTGATGGCAAATGACAACCGTTTGACAATCCCAGAACAGGTATCAAAACTTCTTTCATCATTTAAAATTCCTACTTCTCAATCTGCTCCCATTATAAGTGAAATAACTCGTGATTGTTCTGTCATGCATAAATTACTCATTGATGCCAAAAATAGGGAAATACTCAGTGAACAGGAGCTTCTAAGCTTAAGGGGGAGAGTAGAGAACCTGAAGCTAGCATTAGAGAAATCTAATCTTAGAATATCCTTGTTAGAAGAAAATAGAGAAAAAATTTTAAACAATCATGATGTAATCTTAAGACAGAGAAACATATTTTGTGAAATAGCCAAACGATTATATGCGCATATTATGAGAGTTTATCATTCAGCCGATGTTTGTAATGTCCAGCATAGACAACTATTGCCTTTTATTGAGTTTAAATTAAGGGAAGTCGATAGTATATCTTATGAATGCGAATCTATAGTATCAGGCTCCGAAGTTACTAATCCATCATATAAACATGGCCTGATATCTGTGGAAAAACATCTGACTGCTGATAAATTGCTGAAAATATTGCCTCAAGAGATTCCAATCCTGAATAAGGTTGTACCTCAAATTGAAACAGAAGAAAAAGAATTTACCAATAACTTGTCTGAAAGGGATTCTGAAAGTGACTCGGACATGGAGGAGATTGATTGTTCCTCTTTGATTTTGTTAAAGTCATCCTCCATATCCGAATCGACCTCCGAAGACATCTCACAAATGTCTTCGGTGGACAAAGGAAAAACAAAAATGAATTGTGAATCAAAAACTCTTGAAACCAAAGAAACTTCAAATTTTAAACTTCAAATCTCAGATGAATCTGTCTCTTACGATCAATATCTCAAGGATAATTCAAAAAGGCTAGTCCATTTGGCATGTATCTATCCTAAGGTTTCTTACTTCAAAAACTCAATTTTCGTAAAACCCGGTGGATTACCCTTAATTGATAATGAATTGCAAAAACTTCTTGAAAAGGATAACTCCACAGTTACAAATGAAGGGTTTTTCTCATCATCCAAAATGGTCGAAAATGAAATAAATGAGAAAATGGAAGTAAAAATAAATATAAGGAAACAAGAACTATACGGCCACAACTTATATAATCGTCTTTGTTTTGAAAAGGAGAAAGTGCCCGAAAACATGTCACCCTTACTAAATCTCAAGAACGACGATCACATTTACATTAATCGAAACTACAAACAAATTCAGGTTGTGGAAAAACCCACAGTTCCGAAGATGGATGTATTGGAATTAATGGAATCTTGTGAATGTGTCCCTTTTTCACACAATCCTGAAAATGAAATTTCAAAATCAAAAGTTTCAACAAACAAAACTGCACTACAAGTTCTACAAAAACCAAAATCAGCAGTGGTGACTTCAAAAACAACTCAAAAACCCACTATTGATAATTCAAAAATCAAACAAACCCTAAATCTTGTGAAAAGAAAAACTCCTTTTAGAAATTCGAAACAAAATGAAGCAATTGCTTCCACTTCTGGTACAAAGCCTGTTTGCTCAAAAATCTCAGAAGTTAAAAATCGAAATGAAAAGCCAACCTTTACACCAACGAAACCTAACTTTCCAAATCCTAAATTTCGAAAACCTACGAAGAAAACATTTTCAAAAGGAAACAATCTGATAGATACATTCCACAAATGGCTGGACAACAATTTGGAAATGTTCAAAGATAAGGATCTCTCATTAAATGACTTTAAAATGGCATACGAAGAGTATCTTTGTACCTCTACGTTGTGTAGCTCAATTTCAACAAAGTCAAAAATAGAAATACCAAAACAACATTGGAAAAGAAATGATCTTAAAGAAAACTTAACTGCAAAAAAAAAAGACCTCAAAATCTTCAAATTCCTCCAAATCAAAAATTTCCATTCAAAAATGGGTTCCGAAGTCTGTCACTTTGTCAGTCACTTCGGACTCATTAATTTTAACTACAAACTCTTCTGAATCATGCTCAAACACTTCGGAATCATGCTCATCACATAAGGCTTCAGAGAATTTGATTAATTTAAATGCAAATGAAATCTCTGAAGAGGCCGTAGAAAAATGGATTCAAGAATCCTTTGCTTACCCTGAGGACCCAAGATTGATTGGGTACCAACTCCTTCTTGATTGATTGCAGGTTATGTCTGATGAGCGGTATGATTCAAAATGGTACATGGACAGTGGCTGCTCAAGACATATGACGGGGAGAAAGGAATATCTCAGGGATTACAGGAATTTAGATGATGCTGGAAACGTACGATTTGATAATAATGAAACATGTCCAATTCGGGGATATGGAAAAATAACAAATGGCCAATTCACTATCAACCGAGTGGCATTTGTTGAAGGATTAAAACATAATCTTGTGAGTATATCTCAATTGGTGGTTGGAACGGGAAATGCTGTAACTTTCAACAACCAAGGGAGTGTAATCACAAAAGAAGCAACAAACGAAGTCTTACTGAAATCAGAAAGGAAGGGATCTATGTTTCCCTTAAATCTAAAGCCAGTGACCGGTGGGCAATCTCTATGTCTTCTCTCCAAAGCCAACTCCGATGTCAGCTGGTTATGGCACCGAAGACTTGCCCATCTGAACTTCAAAGATCTGAACAAGTTGGTGGCCATGGATTTGGTTCGAGGCATGCCAGCTCTCAAATTTGACAATGATTCCCTCTGCTCTGCATGTGAACATGGCAAGCAGACAAAACAAAGACATCCTACAGTGATCAACCCCAAAATCACCGAACCTCTTTCTGTTCTATACATAGATTTGTGTGGACCATCTGCAATAGAATCAATAGGAAAGAAGAACTACATTCTGGTTATAGTTGATGACTATTCAAGGTTTACTTGGGTGTTGTTCCTTCGAAACAAATCCGATGCTGCTGAAGAAATCATCAACTTTATAAAGAAAATGGAATTGATGCTCAACAAGAAAGTCCGAACTGTGCACAGTGACAACGGTTCGGAGTTTAAAAATCAGACTCTTGATGGATTCTTGAAAACAAAGGGGATTAACCACAATTTCTCAGCACCTTACACTCCTCAACAAAACGGTGTTGTAGAAAGAAGAAATCACTCCCTGTGTGAAGCTGCAAGAACAATGCTCAACTTTGCAAATTTGCCCATGTACTTCTGGGCCGAAGCAATTTCTACTGCATGCTTTACTCAAAACAGATCCTACATTCACAAAAGATTCCATATTACACCTTACGAAGTACTCAACCGAAGAAAGCCAAATGTCAAATTCCTTCACATCTTTGGTTGTAGGTGTTTTATCTTAAACATGAAGGATCACTTAACCAAGTTCGATAACAAATCAGAAGAAGGCATCTTCCTTGGTTACTCTCAAGACTCAAAAGCCTACAGAGTTATGAACAAGAAAACTCGCAAAATCGAAGAAACCTTTAATCTAAGGTTTGATGACTACTACATCAAGAAGTCTCTGCATCCATTTCCTATGTCTTCAATCTTTCCAAACCCTGCTGTAGAAGCTGCTCAAATCACAACATTCGACACAGACTTCTCACTTTTATTTGATCAACCTGTAAGAGCTGTGGACTCCGAAGTCAGAGCACCAGACAACCATGAGTCTGAACTCTCCAAGCTCACAGACGGACCCGATGACTCTTCTACAAGTAGCATACAAAGACCATATTCTATTGAGGAAGAGTCATCTAACCAAAGTTTGGAAAATGTATGTGTTGAGGGGGAGCCTTCAAACCGATGTGCTGGAAATTCAAGGACTGATGGTGAATCAATCAACAGTCCAGGAGGATCCAACACTCTTGTCGTTACTCCTCAATCAATCTCAAATATCATATCCATGTATCCAACAGTCCAGGGGGAGCCAGAGATTGCCACTCCGAATTCAGCCACAACAATCGCTTCGGATAAAGCTACAACCTCTTCAACACCAACAAATGATCAAAGGGGAAACATATCAAACTCAACCTCACAAATGCACACACTTCAAACCAACACAAATTCGAATAATCACTTGCTAATGGGTGATTTTCCCTCCACTTCGGGATATCCCTCAGACATTGAGGACATCGATGCTGAAGGACCTCCTGATTTTGATCCAAACTATCCTCCTTTGGACAAATGGACGAAAAATAATCCTCCATCACTTGTCATCGGTGATGTTCGAGATAAAGTACTGACTCGTGCACAACTTCACCAAAAGCAATTAGATCTCAACAAAAATTCTGAGTTGTGCATGTTCAATGTCTTTATCTCTAAGGTAGAACCTAAGAACATCAAAGATGCATTTGATCACTCAGACTGGATTGAAGCAATGCAGTTGGAATTAGAAGAATTTGAAAGAAACAAAGTCTGGAGGCTAATTCCAAAACCTGCAAATGCCTCAATTGTCGGTCTCAAATGGGTGTACCGTAACAAACTTAACACCGAAGGCAACGTAGTTCGGAACAAAGCTAGGTTGGTTGTCAAGGGTTACTGTCGACAGGAGGGGATCGATTATGAAGAAACTTTTGATCCTGTTGCCAGACTCGAATCAGTTCGGATATTTTTAGCTTATGCTGCACACAAAAATTTTGATGTCTATCAAATGGATGTTAAATGTGCTTTTCTGAATGGTGATCTCGAGGAAACCGTTTTTGTTGAACAACCACCTGGTTTTGAAAGTAAAACGCATCCGAATTATTGTTATGTGCTAGACAAAGCAGTCTATGGTTTAAAACAAGCTCCAAGAGCTTGGTATAAAACCTTGACTAAATTTTTAAAAGAATCAAACTTTAAACAGGGATCAGTGGACCCAACACTTTTTAGAAAGAAAGTTGGATCTCACTTGATGTTAGTCCAAATTTATGTGGATGACATAATCTTTGGATCTACTGACCCCAATTTGTCAAAAGACTTTGAAAAACTGATGAAAAGCAAATTTCAAATGAGTATGATGGGAAAAATAAACTTTTTTCTTGGTTTACAAATCAAACAATCTAAGGAGGGGATATTCATCAATCAACAAAAATATACGAAGAGTCTGCTTGAACGCTTCGGAATGACTAACTGCTCCAAAGCAAAAGTTCCTTTGCCTGCAGGTACAAGGTTAAATCCTTCTTTGGACAAACCAAAGACCGACATACAGCAATACCGAAGCATGATTGGATCATTGCTCTATCTTACAGCCAGTCGTCCTGACATCATGTTTGCAGTCTGTAATTGTGCAAGGTATCAGGCTGATCCAAGGGAACCTCACTTGGCTGCTGTTAAGACAATATTCCGATATCTTCATGGAACTACTGCTTATGGTCTGTGGTATCCAGCAAACTCTGGTTTCTACATTCAAGCATATTCAGACTCTGATCTTGGTGGATGCTCTATTGATCGCAAGAGCACTTCAGGAGGTTGTCAATTCTTAGATGGAAAGCTTATCAGTTGGCAATCCAAGAAACAAACTTGTGTCTCTATCTCCACCGCAGAGGCTGAATATCTAGCGGCTACTGCATGCACTTCGCAGATCATTTGGATTCAAAGTCAGTTGAAAGACTATGCCATTAACATGAGAAAAATTCCCTTGTTCTGTGACTCTCAAAGTGCAATTCGTATTGCCACAATCCGATTCAACATTCCAAGACGAAGCATATAGCTCTTCGCTACCACTTCATCAAAAGTCATGTTGAGGAGGGGAATATTGAGGTGCACTTTGTTCACACCACAGAACAATTGGCAGATATCTTCACAAAGGCTCTAAATGAAGAAGCATTCACAAGAATCGTTCGGGGACTTGGAATGATAGATGGATCAACTCTTCAATAAATTCCAGATTTGTTCACTCTTACTCTGTTCAGTAAATTTACAAAAAGAATAAACTCCGTAGACCCCCGAAGTCAATTCTGGCTTCGGAGGTCATCGGAGAAAAACAAGCAAAAACACTTGCTGCTTCACCGCAGTATTCCGAAGTAAAATATCACTTCAGAGGTCTGCGGAACAAACTTTTCACCGCAGTATTCCGATGTAAAATATCACTTCGGAGGTCTGCGGAACAAACTTTTCACCGCAGTATTCCGAAGTAAAATATCACTTCGGAGGTCTGCGGAACAAAGTTTTCTTCAAAATAAATTCTTTAAATGTGAAAATCACTTGAACAAATGTTAACTTCATCCTTTAAAGACAAAAATAAAGAGTTGTTTAAGACTAAGGAATTTCAAAAACAAGAAAAATTTATGCCAAACGAAAAGAAAAATCTGATGCAAATGACAAAGTTTAACTTTACTCTCATGAATTAACCATGTAAAGGACAAAACTTTGATTTTAGATTCTGAAAATCATACCTTATTGCACTAAAAGGTATTTGGGAATCGACTTGAAACATCGGTAAGAAAACAGACTTCGAAATGAGGTCAAGGCTATTTTACACTTTGAAGCCTTGTTTGATTTCAATAATCTTAACATAATGTCTATTTCTAACCACCCTTCGAAACTTGACTCGCTTCAACTTCAAACTAATCATGTAGCCTCAAAACTACAAAGGATAATTCAAAGTGCTCCGAAGTTTTCCTCAAAAATTGAACAAACATCGTTTGATAAGCAAATTTAAATCTCTTTTCATTAGATGATACAAAATTGAACTATATGAAGATTTTCACTCACAAGGACTGTTTAAAACAAAAACAAAATGCACCAAAGAAAGAAAACATATTGTGATGTTCTATATCTTCGGATAAGGAAAGTCAAAATAGAAAACAAGAAAGAAAAAGAAAAATAGAAAACAATTGTCAAAAGAAACAAAGACAAACAAAAATCAAAAGACAACCAAGGGAATGCAAAAGAAAAATCAGCATTCAAAAGCTTATTCTTCTGTTTTAAATAACAGTACAAGGAGCTCCTATAACATAGTCGAGTACCTTGTAGAGGAATATGAACATTTCAAGTAGTCTATCTTAAATGATAAAGTAGGAGTGGTGTACGAAGCTCAAAGGCTTGTCATATGAGCTTAGTATCCAAACACTTCAACTGATGAAATGGAATAAATTTTTCAAACGAATCTTCAAAACAATCCAATCATACCTTCTGAAACACTTCTGATGTTCAATTCATGAATGAAAACCTCTTTAAATTTCAAATGCAAAGGATGTTATCTTTATTATATTTGAAAAGTTTGAGGCACATAAGCACAACTACAAACATGTTTCCTAATGCGAAATCAAGTCAGTGATGGGGTGATTAGACTTATAAATTCATGACTGATATTGAATCAAACAAACTTCCAAATGAAAAATGGACTTCCAACATGATTCGAACGACTATGAACATTAACTCGAATAAATCATCTTTTCATAATATTCATGAAAACTAAGGTTAAACGACATACCGCATCAGTCAAAAAAAAATCAAAAACTTATAGAAAAACAAAGAGAAAAACATATGGACTTCGGTACAGTGATGAACACTCTGCAATCATTTGTCAATCACCGAAGTGATCGAACACTCTTCGGAGTTCTTAGCAAATGCTCCGAAGTGAGGAACTTTATGCTACGAAGCATATAGTCATAATTTTTTTCATAACTGCGAAGTCAATTAAATGTTCAAATGATTTCCACATTTATGATAAATCACAGAGACAAACATTCCTTGAGTTTTAACTGTTTGATCACAGCTGTCAATAAGAATTAAATGAAAAACATTAATCATAATGACGTCTCAAAAGATAACGGTTCAAATTTTGAATCATTGTAATTGACAGCCGTATATTTCTCCTTTTTGCAGAGAAAGTGGGACGAGCAGGAGATGAGGTGTCCACTTACTACTGGACCATATTAAACGTGCATTAAATGGCCTAGGGACCACGAATACTATATAAACTTTCCATCTCTTCCATCACACTCTTTACGCAAACACAACTCTCATTTCCTTCTGCAACCTTACTCTCGAATTCTCTCTGCAAACACAACTCATTTCATCTTCTTCATTTTCACCAAACGTCCAACAATGGCAGCTGAAGGATCTTCTCATACCACTGAAGCTATTTCAGTACCAGTTCTCAAAAGCCAGTCAGCAAATATGGTACTACGAAACAATCTACAACTCTACCCTAAGCCCATCGATGAGCTTGTCGAATGCTTGAAGAGATCGATTCTTGGCTATGCCCTAACCTGCACACCATCGATTCCAGCAACACTTGTTCACAGGGCACATTACACCTCGAATGCTCTGTTCGACACGAACAATCATGTGAAGTCTATATACTTTGAAACCATTGATGTAAATGGAAAAACCAAGAAAGTGCAACTGACAAAGGAGAAATTTGTTGAGGCTCTTCATCTTCCCATCTACGATCCAAAGGAGATTGTGACTCCTTCAGCTGAGCAGCTCGTTGATATGTTCAACGAAATGGGGTACTTTCCTCAACTTGAGAAGATCAGCATGTTTAAGAAGAACCAACTGCCCGATCTGTGGAGATACTTCTTCAGTATCTTCCTCAGATGTCTTTCAGGAAGAACTTCAGGACTAGATTCTGCAAGTGTGGCCTTTCAGAGCTTACTCTTCGGAATCTACTATGATGTCAAAGTTGACTACGCCTCGATTCTATGGGCTGGCTTCTGTTCACACATCAATCACAGTCTAAAGGGGACTGAAATTTCTAATGCAAGGTTCTGGGCAATTGTTGTTCATGCCCATTATCAAAAGACTGGATATGTGGCAGATCCATCTCTTCCCGAAATGAGGTACACTCCAATCACTGTATCCCCATTGGATGATGAACCCGCAGTCTACTGTGCACAAATACCTATAGCCATGCTCTCCAAGGTTCCCATGGAATGTAATGAAGTGAGCTCTTACCGCAATACTTTGGTGATCCCTTATCCAACCCGTGATTTGAGCAAGGAGACAACTGTCTTAGAAATTCCTAAAGCAAAAGGGAAGAGGAAAATGGCTGGTGGACCCAGTGGTCCTAAAAAGGAAGAGAAGAAAAGAAAGACTTCGGTGAAAACCACACCGAAGAGGAAACAGCCGAAGAGGCAAAGAAAGATCATGGTTGTGGATGAGTCTTCGGACTCAGAAAGGACTCCATCCACAGTCCATGAAGAAGAACAAGAAGAAGAAATGTTTGCTGATCAACCTCCTTCTCCTACATCAACTGCCATTCCTCCATCTCCACCTAAAACAACTAAACCACCTACACCACCACAAACAACTGTCCCTCCATCACCACCAAAATCAACCAGACCTGACACACCTCCACATACAATTCCTCCTCCACCACCACCAACAACTGCTCCTCCATCTTCCGAAATACCTGTCTCTGGTATCGATTTCTCATTACCAGAGTTCGACTTACCCATATCACCATCAAAACAAAACCCCACTTCGGCAGCAATCTTCGAAGCCTTTCACATGGCTCCCTTGACTGTTGAAGGAGCATCAGAAGAAGACCTACCAGATGAAGGCTTTGTACTAATGAAACAGTACAAAGTCCTCAACTCCAAGCTTGACACTCTGATTCAAGCTCAAACAGGATTTGACCCCACAAAACCAACCATCGGTGACATCACCGAAGAGATAGAATCTTTGGAGTTCACTCTATCCAAAGAAATAAAAGAGTCTGTGAATTGTCTTGAGAAGAAGCTCTTGGATGAACAAATTAAGATCCAATCTTCCTTCGAAAAGAAGTTGGAATCCCTGTCACCTCCATCAACAAAAAGGTTGATGCTCTCACTGAGAAGACCGATAAAACAAACTCCGAAGTCATGAAAACCTTGCAAGGACTTCGGAGTAAAATCCAGCAAAGTACCAAGCTTGAAAAACAGCTTGATGAGGCCAGAGCAAAAATTGAAGAGCTCACTACCGCCCAAACCACTTCGGATGTCACTAAATTTACAGAGGAACTGCAACGAACAAATGCAGCTCTCACACAAGATTTGATTACAAAGTTGAGAGTTGCACTTCAACCTCTGATAAATTTCTCTGACAGATTGTCTAGGCCACAGGGCATGCCTAGACAGATCCCTGCAGCCACAGCAGATCATACAACCTCAACCATCACAACCACAGGCATGGGTGCTAGTGGATCGGCTGGAGCTGGAAGCTCAACAGACCGATCACTAGAAAACATTATTGCCCCACACATGGAAGAAACATACAAGGCCAGACGAGCAGATTACAACTTGATGATAAAGATAAATGAATTTGCTCGAAATAATGGTGAATGGACCGTTGAGACAATCAAGCTATTTGGATTTCAAAATCCAAATATACTTAACAGACTTCCTCTTCGGAGTTTTGCAATTGTTGACTCCGAAGACATCCAGCTTGACATTCCATTCAATCCGAAGACCTTCGCTTTCCTTCAATTCGTCTCTTCGGTGCCAGAGGATCAGAAAGCAAGTTTTTGGACGAATAAAATAAACTTTCATGCCAAATACATTCAAAGGCAAAGCTATGTTTGGAGCCTAAACAAGATAAAGAAAATCATTTCAATAAAAGAAGCTGAAGACTATTTGGGCTTCAGAAATTATGAATTTCTTGTTCTTAGGGGGGCAGACGAAGTCGAATCCAGGTTCTCAATTGCAGACTTCCCCATCATGAATCCTATGGATTTCATCCAGATTCTTGATCTTCTGCGAAGCGGGGGTGCTGCTCATGCTGAAATGTCTACCCTTGCTATCAAAAATCACTTACTGGGCTTCCTCAACAATTATCTTCTCTGGTTCGCAAAACATGACCTAGAGCTATGTTCCTACTACAGACAACCATTGAACACTCCTCCTGTTGTAGTTCGGAACATAGCAAGATTCAAAAATGGAGAAATCTTGGACGAACCATATGGCGTAGTCTTCAAAGGACTTCGAAATGAAACCGAAGTCACAATTAAGTTCTTTGATATAGACTACATTGGCCTCCATCCCTCCTCCTTCATCACAGGGATGATTTCCATGTGAACGCCTGCCATGCAAATTCCACTGAGAAAAAGAAGAAGTTCATAGATCATATGAACTGGTATCTTGCAGTGAGAAAGACTCTGAAGCGGGCATACAAGAGAAACTTTCGAGTATAGGCTTCGGATGCACTTCACACAAAGGGGGAGATTGTTAAGATATTTTGTGATGAAGTGCTGATATATCCGAAGTCCTACCCATAAGAAACCCCGAAGAGAATAAACAAGAGGAGACACCGAAGTCTGAAGACTCCGAAGTGCTATGAAAGATCCGAAGACTTCACAGCCTGTCCTATTGTCTTTTGTGTGCACGCGTATAGTACAATACGTGTCCCATGAATCTTCTATCCTATTGGCTAGTACACTGATAGAATATTCTCTGTAAAAAGTGTACTATTGGTATCACTGATTCAGTATAAATATCAGTGATACCATACCGTGTCAAATGAGTGATTACAAGTTTAGTTTACGTAAATTGTATATCTCCAAGATAGAAAACTCAACTGTAAAACCAAAGTTCTAATCGAATCATTCGGCACATGTTATTCATATCTTATTGTTCAATTGAGCTCTGTTGCATTATCATTGTGTGATTGTTTGTGTAATTGATTCCATATCTATATTAGTTCATCTATTCTCATATTTCAACACCCAACAGAAAATTCAAAGACTACTTTTAAATAATTAAAAAGTTTTAAATGTTAACTGTATTGAAAGTGTCAAAATAATTAAAACATTCTCCAAAATCTATTTTTATAATCATGCAAACTTTTTATAAAGATAGTTTTAAATACACTAGCAATAACAATAGTTAAAAGTAATATAAGATAGGATTATGTTATTACCTAACAGATAAAAACAATGTTTGATATTTGAAATAATCATAATGATCAAAATCAACAAGTGAGACAGATAAGTTATTTTTAAATTAAGTGAGTATAAAAAGAGTTAGAAATAAGATTAAAAAAATATTTGAAGTAACCATAATGATCACACAAAACCCACGGGTAAAGTTCATTGTAATAATATCATTCTAATATGTGTTTATCGTAATTAACCAATGATACATATAATTAAAAAATATACTAAATTGAAAATCATATTCCATTTTTTCCACACGTAACATATTTCTACTAGTAGTTTACGGTTAAACTTTTATTAATTTGTACATGTCTAAAAGGTAACCAATAGTTTCTTAAATTTCTTTTTTAAGTATATGTAGTGTGTCTAAATAATGGAATCAACCGGTGTGAATATAATTGCTTGTGGCAAAAACATTTGTCCATAAATGAATTATAGCAATAGTTATTGGAAAAGTGAAAAATTGTTTGACTACTACAACAACAATTGCTACCAAATAGTCACAGTTATGTGCTATGGCTATGGATTGTCATGTGATATAGTCACTAAATTTTAATGTAGTCTTAACAATACAAAAAATAATGCAAAGATAGGTTACACTTTGGATGTAAAAAACTATAGCTAAAGGCGTTTGGCTATAGTTTTCTGTGTTGCCTATATACTTTTGTACTAGTGACGTGCTTAGGTTAGGTAATCGGGTTCTATTATCCTTTCACATAAGACATGGAGACATAGAACCATATTTCAAAACAAAATAATGTCAACCAAACCAGGTTTTATAACTCATTTTCTACTAATCTCTTAGTAATAGGTCACATAGTAGCATAATAGAAGTTTTAGTGTCATCGAACATTTAGGCAATTGAAATTACACAAGTATTGAACGCGATTTTAAGATATGCTCGAGTTTGTGTGACGGGGTATGAAGTTCTCATAAGGTGAGGCTAATTTGATCTCAAACACGATAAAATGAAAATGACTGCACCATTTGTTGGCTCAAGGGGCATAACGACCTTACTTCCGTAGAGCCGCTTGTGGATTTTTAGACAACAAGTGTACTAAAAAAGTTGGACATAAATGAACAAACTTAAACTGATCGTAAATATCTTAAGGGCTCCACCACTACTTGATGAAGCCAAGTTGGGTTGACGAACTTAGCTTGGGTCAACTCAAAAGATGGGATCACATGAGCTCTTGAGTCTTAAATATAGTTTAAAAGCCTTATATAAAATCTATGCCGGATTTTCAAATTTTCTGCCTAAATTCGGAGCTTCGTTGTCATCAAGATTATCTACTGCAAATTTGATGATACAAGTGCACTGAAGGGTCAATATATTGCGGAAGGAAGTGACTTTATACGATCCATTTGATATCTCATTACACCCAACTCTTCACCCTCATTTTCTAATAATAAATTTCAATATCCACAAAGGTACATGATCTCCCTCTTGAATCTAAAATCTTACTTATGAATTCAAATCATTTACCATTAAAACAAACATTTTATTTTGAACCATTTCGGTATTTTTATTTCATTAATAGAAGTCACATGGAAACAATATGTTTTCAAATGGCTATTTATATTGTTTTCTTTGTAGATTTATCTTCCCATAGGATGTCTCTATTGATAAGAATATTACATTACGGGTCACCTCGCTCGTAGCATTCGTGTTAACGTATGTTTTGTTAAAACTTTCAACTGTCTCGTATATATAGTATAATTATAAACAGGGTTAACGTTGAAAAAATTAACCAACAAATTATTCAATACAGTTTTATCCTTAACGAATAACATTACCATTAAAATCTTTTGATGTAGATTTTGTTGCACATATGTGAAAAAAAAATATCCTACCCAACTAAATGATGTTACGGACGTGAACATCATCTGGATTTTACATATATTTTGTTGATGACGTGACTTATAGTTTTAGTTGTTAATTTAAAACTAATGTTATAGTTTTGATAGATTTTCAAGTATATATAATAAACAAGGGTTGCACGTTGAATTTGGTTATTCCTAATAAAAGTCAAAAGTGGTGGTGGAGTAGTTGTTGGGTATTTGTCGGTGGTTAGTTTATGATGTTGTAACAAGATATATTATGCTGGCCATCACCTGGCCTTATGAGTACACTCATTGCTTCCATTTATTCACTCATCTCATGTAATTTTTATTTTTTTTGTAATTATGTGGTTAGTTTGAGGTAATCTAATGAAGATGTGTAATTTTTTTATTTGACGCGTAAAGTTGTCCTTAGTATAAACAAACTCTTACAAACTTATCAACCAATATATATTTTACTAATTTTCAGTTATAACTATTAAAAGATAGGATCCATTTACGATTGGTTTTTATACGTACAATAGGCAAAAGATAATATACAATTAACTATACAAAAAGTCTATTTCTAGTTTTTCTACACATGCATACAAAATATTATATATTCATGTTATAACTAAGAAAGTACATATGGATCATCCAGCTCAACTATTCCTAAATCCATCCTTAAGGAATAAGGTGTCAAGAAGAAACGACCTAGAGCAATAGCAATGCCAATTCTGAGATGCCTCAAGCTAGGAATCCTAAGGATGAATATGTTTCAACCAAAAGCAAGATATGACATGAAATACATAAATGCTCAAGATATTTGATGCAGCAGAAACAGTTGCAAGCCAATGAGTATGAAGCTTCAGATATATTTGTAATTCTGTAGAACTTTGCTTGTATACAATATTGACATTTGTTAATGAGCATGAACTGCAAGAAAGAGGAGAACTAAAGCATGGAGAGCTGGATCGAATCACGAATTACAAGTAGCTTGCTTTCATCCATAGGATTATGAACAAAGCAGCTTGAAATTGTTGGGGTGAACACTATTTCCTTAGATGTTTTGACTAGTTTTTGAATGAACAAATAAAAGTTATTTTGGAACAAAGTTATTGTCATTACATTTATGAAACCAGTACACAACAATAGTTCATAAAATGATTCGAAATCATCCAAATGTTTGGATAAAATGTATGAGTGGGATTGTTTGCTTTTCATAAACTTGAGAGAAGCTACTAGAACTCCAGGTGGATAGGATTCTGAAAGTCATTCGACTAAAAGTCTTATGATAAATTCTAGTCTTGTTTATAAAGAGAGATAACTATAGACTACTCACAAGTTGTTGTGGGCAAAGTTTGCGTATTTGTTGGACCTCGTACATTTAATGTACATGGACCGTTCAATTTATCCACTAAACCATTAAAAATACTTTATTGAGTCTGAAACCAATATGATGTTCAGAACATTAAAACAGAGTATAAAATCAATTGAACGGAGGATAAGATTCTCAAATTCAATAGTAGATGATGACTTTCTTAGTCAATAATCTTACGATCATCTAATGAATTATGAAAATTGTTTCAGAAGTCAACTACACTTGATATACCGCAGTATCATACTGTGTATCTAAAGGAAATCGAACATAAAGGTTCAACTTATGATGAATCATATTCTGCTTCCAATCAGTGTTTGAGGTTATACCTTAGAGACAAGTGCAAAAGTCCTAAACATTGCACCAACACAAGAGGTTCTCTAAACACTGATTGAAAATATGGAGTGCATATGCCTCCTCTTTAGCATATTTAGAAATTTGAGGTTTTGAGACATACATTTACCATGAAGCTCAAATAACAACGATTAAAATAGTGTTGTTCGACTGGATTACTTGTATATATAAACATTTCGACAACAGTCTCAGGTTGCTCAAATGGCAGTCTTCTATGATAGGAAGCTGGTATTCAAAGAAATCAACAGGAACTAGATTGGTCTTTATGAGACTGAAAAGATCGAAGAACCTGATCTCGACACTAGTACTCAACAAGAGATAGAGAAACCTGTTGAGACTCGGTAAGAGTTTGCTGAGGAATCTGACATAACTCCATCTCTAGTCTGAGAAGATGATCATACACCTGAGTTACATGTAAATGAGGGTGATGAATATCTAGTGGATCAATATGAGCCTACCAGCTATCAGAAGTCGCGGTAGGCCCTTGGGCTGCCTTAAGGAAGGAGGCTATGGAGAATGAGATGAAATCCATGAAGTATAACCAAGTTTGAAACTTGGTTGATCAAACTCATGATCTTAAAACAATCGTGGTGTAAATGGGTCTTAAAAAAGAAGACAGACATGGATGAAGAGTACACACACGAGAGACAGAATGGTGACGAATAGTTATACTCATACTCAAAAGCTTGATTATGAGGAAATCTTTTCACCAGCGGCAATAATCAAATGTATTTGGACTTTGTATGCCACAACAACGGTCAATGATTGTGAAGTATGACAAATTGATGTAAAGACCACTTTCCTTAATGGAGAACATTAAGAGGATGTATGTATCTTACAACCAAAGGGTCTTATAGAGTCCAAATATCCAACTATAGTATGTAAGCTTGAAAAGTCTATTTATGGACTCAAATAAGCATCTCGTAGATGGAATATTTGTTTCGATGAGAAATGCCTAAACTTTGACTGTTTGAGAAACATAAGTGATCCATATATAGGTCAGAGCTAGTGGGAGCACACAAGTCTATCCAATGATGTACAAAGATAGCAAAGTTCTCATGAAAACAACGTCCCTACCTCGATAGATATGAAACAATCGAGAATTGCTATGCTACAAATGACACGAGAGAGACTGGATGTATATGAATTATGAAGCATCAGAATCTATAGAGATAAGCCTGAGTACTTCATAGGGATAAGCCAGAGTACATGAATAGTCAGAATGTAGAGATACAATACCAGATGTATTGTATACCTTCACTTGTAGAGGGATCAATGATACTATTTACAAGACCTAATGTATAGAGAATTGTTCTTCTGGATAAGATGAATTGAGTTCCATATGATCTTCTAAAGGGATCGATCATACTATTTACAAGACCTGGTGTATTGTATACCTTGAGTATGACGAGTTGACATTAGACTAAATATGGCAAAAGTCATTAAATGGAAGGGAAGAATAATATTAAATGTTTAATAAAAATATAAGTAATGTTCTTGATCCATTATAGTATGGAAGAGTTTAGTGTAGAGGATTACACTGATACTGGCTTCGAAGTAATCAGAGAGGATTCATGTACGCAGTAAGGATCCGATTTCTTACCAAAAGAGACATCACAGTTAATAGAGTTGTATCAAATGAGGCAAGATAGCTAATCTGATCACTAAGCCAATGTGTCCGACCAAGCAAGATCGTCGTGATAAGTCCATATGCATTATATTTACAAATGAATTGGCTTGAGTGTGGTTAGTCTAGTTTAGTTTGTGTTGGAAACTTATGCAGTATAAATCTTTATCTGATTTGACGATTATTTTATGGAGAGTTTAATATATGCAGAAAGCAGACATTTCATTAGTTTATCACTATGTTCCAAATTTGCATATTTTATTGGCTTCCTGGATGATTAAATTATCATTCAAAACATCTATAACGCCCCAAAAACAAGAGTAAAATTTTCGTTTTAAAAAAGGCTCAACTACATAAAACGAATTGTAAAACAAAACCTATCCAACTAAAAATTAATATTTTAAAACATAAAAAATCGTGCTTATCAAAAAAGTTTGCAAACATCATCCAGTGGAAGACTTGATTACCAAAATCTCGGATGCGATACAGTCGCGCCATGCTACAAGCTCAACCTAACAAATACCTGAAAAACAGTTAGGGTTAAAGAGTAACAACAAAGCTTAGTGAGTTTCCCAAAATACCACACATTCATCACATTCAAACACCTAAAGTAGATACATCCAGATAGGTCTCTAAGCTCGCCCTGAATAACCTTACCCGAACATGTCGTCACACTGCCGGGTATCACGGCACAGGCCAACCTGGCTCTGACCTAACATTGGCCCTCGGCCCTAGTCAGGTATTGGCCCTTGGCTCTGGCCGCATTTTGGGACTGTTGACACGGACCCTTCCAGCTCTGATCTGACCTCGTCAAATACTGGCCCCTCCCCGACTCTAACCTCACCCATTGTTGGGACTACTAGCACTGGCGCTTCCAGCATTGACTCGACATTGGCCCATCTGGCTCTAGTCTGGTAATGGCCCCTCCCTAGCTCTGGTCTTACCCGAAATTGGTAAATTCATAATAACGTATCATACGACTACACTAAAGCACATACATTCCTAACCATAAGCAGTCTTCTCTTTCCCTACTACATTATACTACCTACGCATGCAACATCACACATAGTATAGTGAGAAAACTCACCTGACCCGCAACCGCAAGCTAGACAGCACTCCACGCGAGCATCCTCAAATCCCGACAATACGAACTTCCTAACAAGGGTAAGCTTCACTTAAGAAATCTCAAACCCCAAACAGGATAAACTTCTAAGACCGGTATCCTGAACCCTTAGGTTTGACTAAAAGTCAAACTAGTCAAAAAGTCAGCGGTCAAAGTCAAAGTCAACGGTCAACAGCCAATTAGCGCCTCTATCTCCCTAAAATAGCGTCGCTAACTAAGAACAGTTTCAAACCTCATCGCCAACCATGATAGAGTTAGCGCCGCTAACTCCTCTGTTCAGCCAAAATCCTCCAAAATCTCTTAATCCTTTAAGCCATGGTCTTAATCCTTCCAGGACCCTTCCAAACAGCCCTAGGTCCATAAAACTCCTAACTTTATTGTTCAATCATAGCCATGCAACCTCATGAACAAGATCCAAGTCCAAAATGGTCAAAAACTCAACAAGAGAACCGAACAGAGTTTGGCTCCCTCTCTATACTAACTTAATAGCTCCAAATGAAGACTTAAAGGCATAAACTTCTAAACTTTATCCTTCCCAACCAAGGACAACCCCAAAAAGTGAACATTACTCCATTTAATCCATAAAATCCCACTTAAATCACAAGAAGAATCTTAATGATGTAAAAATGTAGGAAATTTACTCACAATGGTCCAGAAAACAAGGAGCTTTAGCTGATTTCCACATGAAACATGCCTTCTAGCAACACCATGCATCCTCTAGCATTATCATGACTTCAAAAATTCATCTGAAAAACCAAAATCACCAAAAATCATTCCAAAAAGGCTTGAGAGAGAAAATAGATGATTTGTGGGCTGAAAATGAGTGAATGACGGTTGTCCCTAGGGTTTCCCACCTTATATATGGCTCATAGCTCAAAATCTAGGGTTTTGGCCTAAACAAGGCAGATAGCGGCGCTATATCTTGAGATAGCATCGCTATGTCCTCATCATGCAATCCCACTACTTTCCTGCCTCGCAACGATAAGGAAAAACCACCCGTCGCAACCCAAGCAAAGATAGCGTCGCTATCTTAAGAGATAGCGGCGCTATCTTCTTACTTTCCGAAAATTCAATTTCTTTAACAGAAGACTTGATTCCTTTTGGCAGTAGTACACTTGAGCTTTTCGGGAATAGGGTCTTACAACTCTCTCCTACTTAAAAGGGTCTCGTCCCCGAAATCCTTTTCTTACATACTCTAACTGCACACCAAAACTTCAAAGTAATCCATGGTTTTTAAAATCCATACATGTCTGAAATTCCCGAAACCAAAAAGATCTTACTACCAACCTCGAAAAACATTACAAACACCCGATGACAACTCCGTTGTACCAGAATTCACGCCCTGCCGCTCGAGAGCTAAACTGACTGATACGAGCCTAATTTATTCCGACCCGCAATTTTGCACATACATGTTGCCAGAACAGCCTTGCAAAATGAAACGACCAAAAATTTATAATATAAATATGTAAAATAAGTTGTGTGTAATTCTAAGCTTTATGTGTATTCTTATGAAAAACTATGTTTGTAAGGGTAAATTGGTCATTTGACCACATGCAGAAATTATCATTAAAGTTATTTTTAATTTTAGGACTAAAAATGTGAGAAATTAGATTCTATGTAAAGATAATTGAGTTTTGGTGGCCAAAGTTCAAGGAAGTGAACTAGAGGGACCAAAACTGTAAATATGGAAAATATAAATATGAGAAAAGATCTCATAAATGGACATAAAAATCAGAAGAGAGCTCTAGGAACTCTCTGGAAGGAACGGGAATACGCATTCGTGAAGAAGAGCAAGGATTGAAGCAAGAAATCAAGGATTTAACTTGGAATTTGTAATTTCAAGCTTCCAAGGTAAGAAAATCGTCAACCCTAAGTTTAGCTCTTCAAGTTTTGTGGGTAATCTACAAACTGAAATTTAGTATAACGTTGCTATGATGAAATCATACGTTCCATCTAGCTTAAATCAACACAAGGAACTAATTTTCAACCATAAATTGTGGTTAAATCCATAAAAATGAATTTTTGGCTCAAGAACCCTAGTTCACGGGTCCTTGTGATCAAAGATGATTTTAATGGTTTTTATGAAGTTCAATATACTATAAAAGATGGAAGAAATCAGTTGTAAGAGATAGTTTAAAGAAATTTCAGTTTTTGGACCAAAAATGTCAAAAACGGGATTTTATGAGAACAATTGAATTAATGAGTTGAAACTGATTTCATATAGGTCTAACGGTTTTGTTAAGTTAAAAATGTCATAAAAGAAGTAAGAAATCAGTTCCAAGCTTTAAAAACTCACTAAAACGATTTTTGGTGAAAAATGATGTTTTCGGAAGAATTTCCAAATTTATAAAGATGATTTGATGATTTTGAAGTTTAAAGTTAAGTATAAGTTGGTATTTAGGGCCTGGAAATGACCCTAAACTAATTAAGTCAAGTATTAAGAGCTTAATGGGGCAAATAGTGAAACTGCAGTTTGAAAAATCGCCAAATAAGGCAATCTGCTTTGCCTTCGAGTCGCGACCACAACCTGGTCGAGTCGCGAGGCTCCTTCGAATCGCGACCACACCTTGGTCGAGTCGCGAGGCGGCAGCAGCAGAACCATGCAGTGAGTCTCCTGCCAAGTAATTTTCAATTTTGAGTTTTGGTCCAAAACATGTCCGTTTGAGCCCAAATTTTAAATATAGGTCTATTATGGCCTAAAACTTCATGTAAAATTGTCGGAATCGAAATACGACCCTCCGAGGGTACTGTAGTAAAATACGTATAAAATACGATTTAATTAAAGTTGGTCATTTTAAAGTTATATATTTATTATGACCCAAGATACTAAGATAGTATCATAAGGGCTCTAATGAGTTATAGAGTCAATAGAAATAAATGTTAATGTGTTATATATTAAATATAGGTTCATGCCAAGTGATTATTGAATCAAAAGAGTATAAATACGAGGAACGTGTAGTCAATCTTCTAGCAATACATAAGGTGAGTACATGCAGTATTTTTACCCATTCTGGGGTACATGGCAAGTAAGTATTTTCAAGATTTCTTATAAAATTTCTATATGTGAAATTATATGCAAGAGTATTATTTTTAATTTGTTTGTGAAAGTATAATGTTATATTTGAAGTTATGTTTTGGTCTATGAGCCAACTATGTGAAAGTATGTTTTGGTCTATGAACCAATCATGTGAAAGTATATTTTGAAATACATGGTTGAAAGTATGGATAGGCATATAGCCATAATGTGTTTAAGAAGTATGTTTTAGTTACAAACTATATATGTTTTCGAGTATGAATGGCATATAGCCATAAGATGTTGGAAAGTATATTTTGGCATAAAGCTTAGCATGTTAGAAAAATATGTTTTAAACATATGAAAATTATGTGATGAAAGCTATATCTGGCATCTAGCCATAAAGACATAAAATGTTGTAGTTTGGCACCTAGCCACAAGTTATATGTTTATGAGAAATGTTCAAGCAAGTAGCAAGTTTTTGTATGACTGGTAATTGTAGCAAGCAGCGTTAGTAAGGGAACTATGTTCCAACCTACCCGGGTTAGGTAAGGGGTCTACTGGGGAAAAATCCCCATCGCGAAGTAGATTGCCTCAGCAATTCTATGGTGAGGAATGATCCGTTCTTTCTAGCCATAGAGACTTGGGGTATCACTTATAGTGATTAAAGCCTAAGTATAAAAATCCAGCAAGCTTATAAAACCAGTCAAAGAAAGTAAGAAAGATGTTATTTTTGTAAAGTAAATCATAAAATGATTTTTGAGAAGTAAAGAGTTATAGTATATTGTCATTATAAAGTTTTGAAAGAAGATATTTTTGCAAGGCATGATATGTAATGATTTTGAAAAGTAAAGAGCTATGGCATGATATTATTATAAAACTTGAAAGATGTTTTATGATATAAGTTTTTATATAAAGGTTGGAAAAGAAGTTAAAGGTTGAGTCTAAAACTCATGTAACTCACGAGACAATTTTTGTCTTACGTATTCTATGTTTTGCCATGTATTCCAGGTTAAAATAAGTTGCTATAAAAGAGATGAAGTTTAGCCGGAGTGGAGCTTGAGTTAGCTCCTAACTTGGACACAAGGTTTAATCCTCTTCTTGCTTACTATGGTTAGATTTGGTATGGATTTGTAACACCCACAGTTTTAAAAAAAAAAGTAAATTATCGGTTTTTGATAAACCGTATTTTTGTATTCATGTATTTATACGAAAAACCATGGTATTTGAAATCATTAGAAATGGGGAGTCACACAAAACCCCATCGCTACCAATCCTAACTTTCACTATCTTAGAAGGCACTAAAACGCATAAGGCCGGATAAACTACTCGCACAACTTCAGCCACCAACTTAGCTTCCCATTAGCACTTTGTCAATGAGTATTTAAACAATCGAAGCCCAACACTCCGCACACGGCAAAACCATAAATTATCTGACTATTTCTGCTAAACTAACATCTAACGACTCTCAGGCTTTTTACTGAGATGCCCGGCCCACCGGCTTGACATCCATGTTCCCTAATCCGTCCACCAAAAAACTCTCTGGGTTCTCAGCTCCATCCAGCTGCTAGCTAAATTCACAGTCCTTCCCCGATTCATTCCATCTTTCCCCAGTCGCGAGAACAGATTAGGCGACCAAGAATCACACCTAACACCCATCAATCGCCCATAGTGCTACACAAAACCTTACCAATTCCAATTCCATGTTCCCTACCTAAGATCAACTACTCAACCAACCACAACAAACTCAAGCGGCGAAACTCACTCGATTCTCTAACACAGGGCTGCTACACCCGAACATTCTCACACACCCGACCAAACAGGTCTAACCGAAACCACCATCTTACACCGAAAACCTCGCAGGCCCCAACCCACCCTGACAACATACGGCCTTCTAATTATCAAGAACAAACCCGAGATACACCCGGATAGAAACCACAACCACTCTTCCTTACCAAAAGCCAACCCAACTTCCCAGCAGACAAAACTTCCCAAGAAGATACACAACCATATCTCGATGATCAAAACCCAATCCGAAACTTAACACATTAAAACTTCTAACTGCTTCCCACATCGGTTAGACAACCGATCCCTAACGCAGTGCCTAGAACCTCAACTAATTCATAGCGCTTCTTACACGACCACTCCATCTTCCTGAGAGAGAACCTAAAGAACCGAGCCTAGCATTCCCGATGCTGAAGAACCGAGGTGCTATTTGCTGTCGAGAGAACGAGCACATCATCAACCATTCCCTTGCTCACACCTTCCTGTTGGTCTACCGCACGCGACACCGCTACTACTCAACTCGAACTAGAACAGCTAAACACACTCTGAACACAACAAGCTAATAAGAAACTCGTTGATTATCACCCACGCTCTTTAGTCGATCAAACTATAGAGAACCATAATGGCTAACCCAAACTTGACCCGAAACCCTACCTCTTAACGGAAATTCCAACTTCCTAAGTATAGAACTAAACCCATCACCCTTCCGACGACACCATCGTTTGACGAGCATCCAACCGCATCCCCAAGCAATTCCAAGCAACCTAACACGTATAAGCACAGTTAACTGGTAACCTGATAACGAAACGAGTAGCCAACTACTTCCAACTCAACATTCGGATTATCGCCGGACCGACCACGAACGCAGTTACCCAAAACGGACATATGAGATAATGAGAGCACTGACTCGCCTAGGTCGTCGTGCGGTCAAAAATAGTAAAATAACCTCACTCTCACTTAGCACAGTGGAAGTCAGGGTCGATCCGCAGGAGTTTGGTGGTTAGGACAAGACGATAGTATACCAACTGTAGTGTCACTCTACAGCTAGCGGTATTGTTTCTACTTTCCCAAAAGCCAATAAAAGCAAAATACCAAACAAGTGCCAAAACCAAATCAAACATGAACTAAACTAACCCAAATCAAATCCTAGACTAAAATTCCTTACTGAAATTAGAAACTAAAATCAGAATCCATAAGCAAACAATCAATCCAATACAATCAAAACACATCCAAACATCAATAATGCAAAATAACATCAAACCGAATGATTACTTTTATAAATCCAAATCAAACATCAAACCAATATCCAAACAATCAAATCAGATCTAAACTACCAACTATTTACTACTGAAATCAGAAACTATGAATCTAAATGAACATCGAGTAACTGACGGAAATCCCGATTGCGAAATACCTCGATACCGAGTTCATAAAACAAGAGAAAAACTAAATTACTAACCAAAATATTGATTCCCACTGAAAAACTGACGAAATTGTGCCTTCGGATCCCTCCTTCGCGTCCCAAGATGAGTGAAAAGTCGGACGGGACTCCAATATTTATAGTTGTGCGAAATTAGGGTTTCCGCGTCACGGCATAGCTAAATCCGCGCCGCACGTATCGACTTATCCCCGAAATTTTGGAATTTAAAAGTCAAAAACGGAGATTTTATGATTTTTTGACATTAGCGTCGCTAATGTGTGCTTCCAGAAGATTCCTCGCGCGCGTTCGAATTTTGAATCTGAATATTTCCCTCCTACGAACATTAGTGACGCTAACTATAAAAGTTAGCGACGCTAATGTCTGCCGACTTCTTTTACTTGTCCGTTTTGCTCCGTAACTTCTCCAGAATTGCACTAAAACCCCTGCATTTACACTAAAAACATTTCCAAGCACTTTGGCACAAAATTAAGTGATATTAGCCAATTAATAAGGATAAATTAACTAAAACACGGCTAAACAACGCCTAAAATAGTTGATATTACTAGGCCTTGTCAAACACCCCACACTTGTGCCTTGCTTGTCCCCAAGCAAGAGAGTTTTTAACAAATTTTAATTAAGACTCAAACAATTTTTGAATGTGTTCAATCTCAAAGCTTATTGTCCCCAGAGTTAGATTGAAATAGTTTTTGCAAACATAACCAGAATATCTTTTGGAATTCATGACTTTCTAAATAACCCTTGATTACAAATTTTCTGTCCACAATGAAGTGTACGTACTCATTCAGATTCTAAAGGCCATTAAAGAATTGTCCATGACTTTCGATGTTGTCCGTGTAACGAGCTTTCAGAAATACCATCCCAGACCAGACGATCTTAGGTGGTAAGGTGCATAAATGCCTTTTTCGAGGCCACCCTTTTCAGACCTACCCGCTCGAACAACAAAGGCCACTGATTGATAGTCCTTTTCTAAATTCCAATCCTAAAATATTCCAATCTTCTAACTCTTAAAACTCAACTTATTTGACTAAACATATAACATGATAACTACTAAACAATATTTCTTGAAAAATACCAATGCTATAAACAATCAAAAACTATTCGTTTCAAAATTACAATCTATTAAAAATTTTGAAAAATTGCTAAAAATTTTGAAAACTGGTCATTTCCAGCAAATATTTTCAAAAACACTCTTTCGGCCGTCCACACCCAACACTTAAAACCGTACAACGTCCCCGTTGTACATAAAAATGTCAAAACAAGGGAGAAAAAGTTACCCCTTAGGAACGGCGAATTGCTTGCTGTCGGAACCATTTGTAACAGGGTCGATTGTTTGCGTCATTCACGATGAAATCCAGGATTCGGGGCGCAGCAGTGAACACGCCGGCATAATGCAAGTGCAGGGGTACGGTGACCCCACACTTGCGTTATGCAACTCCCTCAGTTGGTGCAGTAATCAAAGTTTGGCAAGTAATAGCAATCTACTAACAAAAATATCAACTCATGAAACGATGTTAAGTTTAATTACAAACATTAAAATTTAAACAGAAACTAAAACTAAAAAATAAAAAATAAAAAGAAGAAAATAAAAAGGGTACAAGAAAATATCACTCAGAATCATGATGCGTCCCAGATGGTCCTGCTCCGTCGCTTCCACCCGTTGGCGGTGGTATCCCAAAATGTGCGAGAAGTGCGCGCTGGCCCTCCATCAATAGTCGTATGTCAGCTCGAATCTGTAACACCCGGCTTTTAAAACAAAAACACCCCTGAAAAATTTTTCATTTAAAACACAGGTTTCAATACATAAAACCATAACAAGGGGTATATTTTAATAAAAATGGGTACAAGTGTATCAAGGAGAGTATAAAATACCATAACTCCTTTAAAGCCGGGCTGCTACTGACAGCATCTATGAGTCCCACTTCAAAGTCACGGACTCTATCTTGTCCCCTACCAGTATCATGCTAACCTGCAGGGACAATAATAAACGGTATGAGCTACAAAGCTCAGTGAGTAATCATTCCTGCAAATAACACGTATAAAATACAATCATGTATTTGTCTGGACATCGAATCCAAACTCCTAGCCTTACTGGCTGACCAAATATCTCTTAGGATTTCACATCCTAAAATATAGTCTTACAGACTATAACATGATAACCTGCAATTATCAAGCCACGTCAGTTATTTGCACACATAATCATATACAACAATTTCTGTCCCATATCTCTTAGTCACATCGGACCGCACCGTATATCCTGGCTATTTAAGCCGCACATTGTGTCATAGCTATATAAGCTGCACCACATCATTATCAATATATATAATTCATAGCCCGCAGGCCGTACCAGCTGGGTTCAATAACCCGATATCATAGCCAAAAGGCCGCACCATGTACCTGTAACAATATCATAGCCATATAGGCTGCACCGGTTAGATATGGCTCACGGGTTAGCCCGCTGTTGCCGTGGCTCACGGGTTAGCCCGCTGTTGCCTAGACTCACGGGTTAGCCCGCTGTTGTCTATATAAGTTTGGCTCATCAAAGTAAACCATGGCTCACGGGTTAGCCCGCTGTTGCCTAGACTCACGGGTTAGCCCGCTGTTGTCTATATATTGGTTTGACTTATCAGAATAAATTATGGCTCACGGGTTAGCCCGCTGTTGCCTAAAATATGTGGCTCACGGGAAAATCCCGCTGTCGCCTAGACTCACGGCTGGTTCCGGTCTTGTCTATATAAGTTTTATTGACTCACGGCTGGTTCCGGTCTTGTCATATTAGTGTATATATATATGTATTGACTCACAGCTCCGTTCTTGTCATCGCAATGACTCACGGCTTATCTGGTATTGTCTTTTACATATATTTTTACACTTGTCATTTTCGTCCCTCGAAGCCGTTTCAACCTGTAACAATACAATCATCATATATCACATATGATATCAGTGAGATTACTCACCTGGATGCTAGCTGCGTTTTAATTCCGGTTGTTTCTTGCATATGCGTGCACCACAACCATTTTGTCCCACACCTATAATTCATTCATTTCCACAATGATTATAGGTTAATATTCATTTTAATTGATTCTAATGCATACGAGTCTAATATAGAACCAATTTCAAGCAATAACCATTTTTATAAAATTTCCAATATACGTCCCGAAATACGCGTATTCTGCTACAGTACTTTCGGGAGGTCGTATACGTATTCCGACAATTTTGTATGAAGTTTCATACCATATTAGACCTATGTTTAAAATTTCAGGTCAAACGGACAAGCCTAGCATCAAAATCAAACTTGGAAAATTCACTAAAATTTAACAGGGGCTGATTTTTGCTGCTGGCAGAGATCGCGACCCGATCTCTTAGAGATAGGGACTCGATCTAGATCGCGACCCGATCCTTAATAGATCGCGACCCGATCTTTGCTGGACAGACCAGAAAATGCGATTTTTCAGCTTCAAATCCCCATTTTCACCCATTTTAAGCCTTTACTACACGACTTAATGATCAGGGATTGTTCTAGGACTAAAACCTTTGTCTAATAACAAGTTTTTATCCATTAAAAACACCTTAATCACACAAATTCGTGATTTAGGGTTCTAAATTTTTAACAACCCAAAACTTCAAATTCATCAATTATAACAACCTACTTCCATTTTCTTTAGTTAAGTCCTTTCTAGCATGACTCAATGGAAGCATTAGGCTATTACAACACATAATCACAACTGAAATACAGTTTCTAGTTCATCATGTGATGAACACATCCAAGAACACACAAAAGCTTGGATAGAAATCAAGTTACTAACCTTAAATTGTTTAGGAATCACCCATTCCAAACCTTGATTCCAATTCCTTGCCTCAAGCTTCATGATCTTCCAGAAATTTCTCTCCAAAATTCCATTCCCGTAGCTGCAACAATGGCCAGTCAACAAGAGAGTCAACTCTCTTATTTATACCACAAAATTTTGCAAATTTGGTCCCTAAGTTCATTTTCTTGAACTTTTACCACAACAATCAAGTTTTATTACAATAAAACTTCCATTTCTTACATTTTGGCCACAACCAACAATATTTTTACATAATTGGTCGTTGACTTGGTCAAATGACCAAAATACCCTTTTTCGGTAAAACGACCAAAAATCAGTTTTTATAACATTTTAAGTCCAAAACTCAAAATATTATTCCAAACCAAATATTTTTCTGTCCAAAAGACCATTTTACCCTTCTAAGATAAAATGACCATTTTGCCCTTTTATTATAAATATATAATAAAAATGTCTTGGCGTTACAAATTCTCCCCTCCTTCAAAAGATTTCGTCCCCGAAATCATACTATCACGCGAGGGTATTTCTTTCTCGTTACAATTCCGGTTTCTCATATCATATGGAAACCTTCATGGTTTTTGTTACAGCTCTTAAACCATACCAAACTTCGTATCTCGTGGTTATATCACCACGCACATATCACTCATCCGGTTGTCCCGGGCACTATAATCACTTATCTTCCTCATTTCAACATGAGGGATTCGTTAGCATTTATCAATCTATGTTCTCAGAACCCTGAGACCCATAGAAAACTTTACAATCATCTTGAAGTTCATCAAGGATATTCAATCAATACACCGCAATTCTTGCGTTTGGGGATATACGGAAAGGTCCAATCAACAAGGACTCAACTTTCCTTTTTGTCCCACATCAATTTCTAGTCCTTCCGGAGGATCACTTTGAGTTCCACTTTCTTCCCTTACTTGGGGTTTCAAAGGTTTTACTCGACACTCCGCATACTACTCTTGTCGATTTTGGTCTATTTCCAAGCTTTTTCGACCTTGCCAAATCTTTTCTTCTGTTTGAGGTACAATCTCAGGTTTAATCAACGGCTTCTCCTCAACTTCTGTCTAGCAACTCGGCGTGCAACACGGTAGTCTAAACAATACTTCCTACGAGTCAATAAAATACTAGTATAATACATATACTAATCTACAACTTCTACCAAGGATAGACGGTCGTCTAGTTTTCCGCTAGGATCTATTATACCGATTTCAGGCATAACTCCTAAGGTCTACATCATTATCTCACCTTGTCAATCCATCTGCGATCCGCACACAGTACTTACTAGTACTTTTGAACTAAAAATTCTAAGAATTAATGCCAAATTCAAAGATTAATTCTGTTATCTCTGTTCGATACAATTCGCGCCGATAACTCACGTCGACAATTTTCTTTATCTTTGTAGTTTCTCACTACTTTTCCACTCTTCATTTCTTCTTTGGTCAGTATAAACCTACACTAATTTCATCAGTCAACCTGCAATCACCCATATGGTGTCATACCCATGCAGTACTTGCAAAGACTTTACTACCAAGTCTATGATATTTTTCGTCCCATTTCATTTTTGGGACTGACAGTCCACATACTTCTAATGATTTGACTGTAGTTACACACAAGTCAAACATTTTTCACATGTCTTTCAATGTCTTTCTTCAGCCCCGGCCACCAACACATAGGTTTTATCGACCTATACAGTTTGGTATCGCCCCGGGTATGCTGCATATCTGATACAAAATGCATCTTTTCAAGATGATTTTTATATTTCACTTGGCTTTGGAACTCACATTTACAACCGC
This sequence comes from Cichorium intybus, assembly GCA_023525715.1. NCBI lineage: Eukaryota > Viridiplantae > Streptophyta > Magnoliopsida > Asterales > Asteraceae > Cichorium > Cichorium intybus. The sequence continues at coordinate 80,339,084 of CM042011.1, forward strand.
CACGGGAGTTAAATCACTGTGATATTCCAACCAACTTCCGCTACTTTTCAATCATTTCTTCACTTTTCACTTTTTCAGACTTGCACACATCTTCCTGTGCTACCCGAATCAACTCAGGTAATCAATTTGCCACGTTCATACACATGGATGTAACCTACAAAGGTTACTCTTTCTAATTCAAGGCATCTGTAATCACATACGCCTTTCTGAGATGGTATAAGATTTCATACCCGAAATCTCTAAGTAATCCATCTATCTTTACTATCTCATTTTCAGCTTCTTTTGATCAATTAAGTATTTCAACTTTTATGATCTTATTGCTATAAGATTTACACCATACAAGTAGTGTTTCCAAAGCTTAAACGCCACGTTCATAATTGCTACCGCAATCTCATGCATTCACAGTCAACGTTGGATACCTTTCAATGATCAAATCCATCTTCTCTACTTAGCATCATTGCTAATGTTAGAGGTTCACACAAGGTTCATTCCAAACCTTTACAATATATATGTGGTCTTTCTACCACTCAGACTTTACACTTTTCTTGGTCAACTTTAGTCAGCTAACCAGCAATCAAAGAGCAGTTTTCTACAACTCTCCTATAGTAACCCGCCAAATCCAAGGAACTACAATGTCAGTCGGATTCCTCAGGCGGTTCCAGTTTTACCACATCATCTATCCCACTGGATTTATTTCATCATCTTTGGCAGTATTATCATGCCCAAGGAGTTGAAACTTCTTTTAACCAAATTTTCATACTTGGAGAATTTACATATCACTGAACTCAGTGAAGTAACTCCAGTATCTGGTACAATGTACCTCATATTTAATCTGGTTTCGAGAATATCACATTCTCAGTAGTCAATGGACATACACATTAACTTATCTTTCTTCTTTTCAAACAGATAGGGCTCCATCTGATGACACCTACAGTCATATGAGATCCCAATTTAAAAACAATTTCTTCCAATTGTTTTACCACTCAGCCATCTCTGCAGAGGCCAATTATTACAGAGCCTAGATAACAGGAACGGCTCCCAATACCAGCTTAATCATAAGCTTTTCTTGCCAATCTGGCAGAAATCTTGGAAGTTCTTTTCAAAAGAATCATCCGAAAATTTATTTAAAGTATTACACTACTATCATCACTTTATTAAGCTTGGCCCATACCACGTATGCCAACTACAACATCATTCCTTTACTAACTCTTCTCCGAGTTTAAGCAAAGAAGCTAACCGGTATTCTCAACAACGGTCATTTACTATGGATTTTCATCCGCTCATTTCTGCTTTCTGAACAATCATGTTCATATTTCTACAATTCATGTTAGCATAATTCATTGCTAACCAATTCATAAGCACAATTGCTTCAGATTCACTGGTAGTCATCGGCTTCAGATTCATAGGGAAAAGGGTCCCGTAAATCCTAGGCAGACTACTTTCCAGGTGTTCAATATCTTGAACATACTTGCTATCTACAATAGCTATTTCAAATATTTCATCAAGTCATCGATCCAAAGCATAGCTTCATGGATCAAATATAACATACACGAGTTATATTCAAAACAATGATATCTGCGATCATATCAGTCTCCTCACGAGCTTCTTCCACAATCTACTGGAATGCTCATGGTATCACGGGTCCTTTTCGACTATTCGTTCCTTCTTTCTTTCCTGGGTTCATCACCCGTCACTCCACATTCAGCACGTGAGTATTTCAATAAGAAGTGATCTATAGTTCCACACTGGAACCACTTCCGTCCCATACAACAAGCTCGAGCAATCTGCTCCTATCATCTGCAATTTCAGCATGTCACGGTAGAGTCTCAACTCTACAATTTTCCTTAGTGCCTTTCCTGCACTGATCACTATACATAGTGGCTCTGTTTTGGTCCTTTCCCTACAAGGTTGGACTCAGTCTGTGGTAACTTCTCCCGAAGCATCCACTAATCGTTTTCTGCTTTTCTTGTAGTCTCAACTACTGTTCTTTCACCTTGAATATCTACTAAGGTGAGCAACAGATTCATTTATCTGACCACATCAGCTAACATTGCTTGTCATGTGGATTTTTCCGCTACTTGTCTCGTTACTCCTCGTTCGATGGAGTCTTGAGAAAAGGCTGATCCGCCTCTTAAAGTTACACGCACTAAATTTCTCCCAGTAATACCCGCTGCTCATACTTCTTATACGTTAGAAGTCAGCAATAGTTAGGTTATATATGTATACTAACAACTATATACACCTAACAGTTCATCATGTCTACTGTTTCAGGGTTTAAGTCCAGGAATCTACTCTATAGACACCTAGTTCACTTAAACCACGGCTCTGATACCAACTTGTAACACCCGGCTTTTAAAACAAAAACACCCCTGAAAAATTTTTCATTTAAAACACAGGTTTCAATACATAAAACCATAACAAGGGGTATATTTTAATAAAAATGGGTACAAGTGTATCAAGGAGAGTATAAAATACCATAACTCCTTTAAAGCCGGGCTGCTACTGACAGCATCTATGAGTCCCACTTCAAAGTCACGGACTCTATCTTGTCCCCTACCAGTATCATGCTAACCTGCAGGGACAATAATAAACGGTATGAGCTACAAAGCTCAGTGAGTAATCATTCCTGCAAATAACACGTATAAAATACAATCATGTATTTGTCTGGACATCGAATCCAAACTCCTAGCCTTACTGGCTGACCAAATATCTCTTAGGATTTCACATCCTAAAATATAGTCTTACAGACTATAACATGATAACCTGCAATTATCAAGCCACGTCAGTTATTTGCACACATAATCATATACAACAATTTCTGTCCCATATCTCTTAGTCACATCGGACCGCACCGTATATCCTGGCTATTTAAGCCGCACATTGTGTCATAGCTATATAAGCTGCACCACATCATTATCAATATATATAATTCATAGCCCGCAGGCCGTACCAGCTGGGTTCAATAACCCGATATCATAGCCAAAAGGCCGCACCATGTACCTGTAACAATATCATAGCCATATAGGCTGCACCGGTTAGATATGGCTCACGGGTTAGCCCGCTGTTGCCGTGGCTCACGGGTTAGCCCGCTGTTGCCTAGACTCACGGGTTAGCCCGCTGTTGTCTATATAAGTTTGGCTCATCAAAGTAAACCATGGCTCACGGGTTAGCCCGCTGTTGCCTAGACTCACGGGTTAGCCCGCTGTTGTCTATATATTGGTTTGACTTATCAGAATAAATTATGGCTCACGGGTTAGCCCGCTGTTGCCTAAAATATGTGGCTCACGGGAAAATCCCGCTGTCGCCTAGACTCACGGCTGGTTCCGGTCTTGTCTATATAAGTTTTATTGACTCACGGCTGGTTCCGGTCTTGTCATATTAGTGTATATATATATGTATTGACTCACAGCTCCGTTCTTGTCATCGCAATGACTCACGGCTTATCTGGTATTGTCTTTTACATATATTTTTACACTTGTCATTTTCGTCCCTCGAAGCCGTTTCAACCTGTAACAATACAATCATCATATATCACATATGATATCAGTGAGATTACTCACCTGGATGCTAGCTGCGTTTTAATTCCGGTTGTTTCTTGCATATGCGTGCACCACAACCATTTTGTCCCACACCTATAATTCATTCATTTCCACAATGATTATAGGTTAATATTCATTTTAATTGATTCTAATGCATACGAGTCTAATATAGAACCAATTTCAAGCAATAACCATTTTTATAAAATTTCCAATATACGTCCCGAAATACGCGTATTCTGCTACAGTACTTTCGGGAGGTCGTATACGTATTCCGACAATTTTGTATGAAGTTTCATACCATATTAGACCTATGTTTAAAATTTCAGGTCAAACGGACAAGCCTAGCATCAAAATCAAACTTGGAAAATTCACTAAAATTTAACAGGGGCTGATTTTTGCTGCTGGCAGAGATCGCGACCCGATCTCTTAGAGATAGGGACTCGATCTAGATCGCGACCCGATCCTTAATAGATCGCGACCCGATCTTTGCTGGACAGACCAGAAAATGCGATTTTTCAGCTTCAAATCCCCATTTTCACCCATTTTAAGCCTTTACTACACGACTTAATGATCAGGGATTGTTCTAGGACTAAAACCTTTGTCTAATAACAAGTTTTTATCCATTAAAAACACCTTAATCACACAAATTCGTGATTTAGGGTTCTAAATTTTTAACAACCCAAAACTTCAAATTCATCAATTATAACAACCTACTTCCATTTTCTTTAGTTAAGTCCTTTCTAGCATGACTCAATGGAAGCATTAGGCTATTACAACACATAATCACAACTGAAATACAGTTTCTAGTTCATCATGTGATGAACACATCCAAGAACACACAAAAGCTTGGATAGAAATCAAGTTACTAACCTTAAATTGTTTAGGAATCACCCATTCCAAACCTTGATTCCAATTCCTTGCCTCAAGCTTCATGATCTTCCAGAAATTTCTCTCCAAAATTCCATTCCCGTAGCTGCAACAATGGCCAGTCAACAAGAGAGTCAACTCTCTTATTTATACCACAAAATTTTGCAAATTTGGTCCCTAAGTTCATTTTCTTGAACTTTTACCACAACAATCAAGTTTTATTACAATAAAACTTCCATTTCTTACATTTTGGCCACAACCAACAATATTTTTACATAATTGGTCGTTGACTTGGTCAAATGACCAAAATACCCTTTTTCGGTAAAACGACCAAAAATCAGTTTTTATAACATTTTAAGTCCAAAACTCAAAATATTATTCCAAACCAAATATTTTTCTGTCCAAAAGACCATTTTACCCTTCTAAGATAAAATGACCATTTTGCCCTTTTATTATAAATATATAATAAAAATGTCTTGGCGTTACAGAATCTCTGCCTGGGCGGTCTCTATCCTCGTGAGCCTCGCGTCCACTCCATCCTCCCTGCCCGCAGGCTCTTGGTCTCGCTGAGTCTGTGGTGTCTCTCTCCTCCGACGTCGTATTGTCAGTGAGTCTGTGGTGTCTCTCTCTCTCTCGTAACCTCTGGCGTCAGCAGCTGGTAGGACTCGGCTATGCGGGTGATGTAATGCCCGCCGACCAAAGGACTGGCCGATCTGGGATCCGCGGACTTGATCAAGAAGTCAGCTAACAGGTGAGGGAGATGGAAGAATCTGTCATCATGGAGAAGCGCCCATAAAAATGGTAGGTCCTGCTTCGGCACCTTGTCACCACCCTGTCGTTGTCGAAGGGTGCAAGTGACAATCCTATGTAACAGACGATGGATCGGCGATCGTATGGTACTGGAAATAGCGGCTGTGCTGAATGCAATGTCGCTGACCTCAGCCCAAATGGCTACCTCAGTCACACCCTCATCTGGGCGGGTAGTACATGCTGCTAAGAACGGCAGGAAGTGTGGATCGGCTGTCTCCTCCTCGGTGTAAATGCCTGCTCGTCGTGCAAGCTCTACCACAGTGCACTCCCTCCGTATACCTCCTAATCGAAATCAGACTGTCCGCTGAGATAGACCATCACCGCGTACTCCCCAATCACATATACCCAAGAACTCGAGAATAATCTCCCGGTAGCATGTCTCGTTTGCCGCGATGAGACGGTCCCAACCACGGCATGTAAAAATGCGCGCTCCATCGGCACTGGTCCAGGTGCGGACCAGGTACTGCTCCAAACGGGCCGTGATGCCTGAAGCTGCGGTGAGTGTCCTGTCCAATGACGGTGCGACCTCAATCTCCCGGCCAGCTAGCACTGGTAGTCGTCTCATAGCCCCTGCAGTTCCCGGTGATCCCTCTGTGAACTCTACAAACCGGTGCAGTGGTAGCTTACCAACAGATCTCTCACGATGCGCCATCTGCAAAAATTAATCAAGAGCAAAACCAAGCGTACATGTGAGAAATAATTTGCAAGATTGGACCCCGACATCAATAGCGTTGCTAATCAAAAGACCAGTTCTACTACTGAAGAACGCAGTCCCAAAACTTTTCGATTTTTTCAATTTTTGTCCGTTTTTCAAATTGATTGCACCAATATGTTTCTAAACTAAAGCCTAACAAGAGCCCTAAGTTTAATTTCATAAAAACAAGCTAAAAGTGACCTAATTTCTCATTTGGGTCAAAAACCCCTAATTATGAACCCTAGATTTCTTGATTTTCGATTCCGACTTGTTTTAATCAAATTGAACACACCAATAGCATCCTAAACTAACCACTAACAAAAGCCCTCTGTCAATTTTCAGAAAAACAAGCAACAAATCCTCCAAATCGAGCAAAAACCCGAAGAACCCTAATTTCGACCCTAATTCACAAATTTCTGAAATTTTTGTTGTTTTTGTCAAATTGAATACACCACTAGGTAGCTACATGTGCGATTAAGGAACCCTAGGTGGTTATTTGTCGAAAAACAAACAAGAAATCGTTCGATTTGAGGATGAAGGGTCCGATTCGCGAAAACCCCAAAACCGAGCCCTAATTTTCGTTTTTTCGATTCGCGACCTGTTTTAGCTCAATTGATCATGCCGATATGTTTTATACCCACCGATTAAGAAACCCCAAGCTTCAATTTCATGAAAAACACCACTGAAATCGCCCGAATCGGGGTTAAAGGGTGCGAAACCCGAAACCCCAAAATCGGCTCAAAACCCTCGAATCTGACTCGATTTTGCGTGAAATCATGAAAGGGAAAGTTGAGATACATACCTTGGATGCTTAATTGCATATTGGTTGGATCAATTTCACGAAAACTCGAAAAATCTGATTGTGTATGTGCGTATTCGGCTCACAGATACGAAGAGGGGGTAGAGGGTTCAATGTTAGCGACGAGAAGGTGGATGGAAGTTGACCACGCGTTGACCAAGGGTTAGCGTCACTAATATTAAAAATTAGTTGTGCTAACTTGTAATTTTCCATTTTTTCGCAATTTTTCCGTATTTTTAAAACCCGTTTGACCACCCCACACTCGAGTTACGCCAGGATATTTTGAAAATTTTCCAAGTGATATTTTGACAAAATAAAAACTAAAAATTAAAAACTAAAATAATAAAAAAAATACTTATCGAAATGTCGGGTTGCCTCCCGAAAGCGCTTCTTTGTTTGGTCTTTTAGCTGGATCGTCTTTCTGCGGCTACGGTGGGTCGTACACCATTTGCCTCTGCTGAATTTCAGCCACCAGCGTCCCTTCGTTGATTCCATACTCCAATTTCCCCGGGTCAAATGGTTTGCCGGTTCTCCTACTGCTGCCCGGTTGCTGTTTTTTGATTATTTCACATGAATGCTTAGAAGTAGCTTTAAACCTCCAAGCTCGGTCCTTCCTTCGGTGTCTCTTCAACATCACCGACTTAGCATGGAGCACGCCCAGTGCCTCTCCCAATAATTGTTTTGCAAAGTACTTGTTCACATAATGCGTGTTATCTTCAGTTTGCAATTTTGGCTTGCAGTACCAATAAAAATTTTCCAATCGAATGGGATCGGGAAGCATAATATTTGTATGCTCCCAAATGTCCTCGTCGATGGTATTGATCACATCTAATTCTCCATTCATGAATGGATCATGAGTGGCGATAAAATCATGTTTATTATGTTCAAAGACCAACTCGTCGGCATCATCTTCTTGATCATCGTGCAACAGGTGGATTGGTACCAAGAGTGAGCGACTGGTTTGATCTGATGAAGGTACAGATTCACTCATCACCAGATCCTCACTTTCAAAATGCTCAAAATTTTCAAAATTTTTAGGAATTGTTGGGCTGGGGTCTGTACTGTCACTTACAGCCTCCTCCTCAACATCCTCATCAACCAAATTGTCTGGTGATGGTATGGATTCACTCATCACCAGCTCGACATTATCAACATTTTCAAAAACATCAAAAACATCAAAATCTGTTGAGTCAGAGGTAGCATTGACACCTACAACCTCTTCCTCAACAAAATTTTCGACCCTCTCAGTGGTCTCTTGATTTTCCCAAGGTGTATGCCCTTCCATCACATGCTCAGGTGATGCAGGTTCACACACCACATCACTGGTATAAAAATCACTCGCCTCAGGTTCTGGCAAGGGTGATGAAAATTCCAATTTTCCTCTAACTTATCTAATGAAACTTGCAATTTTTCAAGAGCATCAGCCTGGTCCTTCTGCACTTGGTAGGTGTTATACATGAGTACCCAAAGTTGGGCCCAAGTTGTAGAATTTTCAGGTTGAGATGACTCCTCGGTCCGCCATCCATTGTCATCGAATGATCCATTGTAGTAATCATCCTCGTAATAGGTGTCGGCCGGATTTTCAAAATACTCATAATACTGATCCGGGTACATGTAATCGCCCATTATGAGGACGTACACATACCAAAGATCAAAAAACTAAAATCAAACATCAAAAGAAACAATCCTACTGATCGTCTATCCTAAGCGCACAACTCCCCAACAACGGCGCCAAAATTTGACTCGCCTAGGTCGTCGTGCGATCAAAAATAGTAAAATAACCTCACTCTCACTTAGCACAGTCGAAGTCAGGGTCAATCCGCAGGAGTTTGGTGGTTAGGACAAGACGATAGTATACCAACTGTAGTGTCACTCTACAGCCAACGGTATTGTTTCTACTTTCCCAAAAGCCAATAAAAGCAAAATACTAAACAAGTGCCAAAACCAAATCAAACATGTAACGCCCGGTTTCTCATACAAAGTACACACAAAATTTTTCAAGCAATAATACATCAAAATGGGCATACTTGTACTCAAACCACGTAAACAAGATGTTATCAATATATTTAATTACAAAAAAAGGTCCTTACAGTTTGACCAGGCATTCCAAATAAACCTAACACAACTAAAGGACAGGCTCTAAGTCGTCCATCTCTCTTTCTCACATGCCATCCCCTATCACAGCTACAGATACCTGCAAAACAACAAAACACTCAAGTGTAAGCTTATAAAGCTTAGTGAGTAATCTCCAACATAATCCACATATGTCTCTCCATGAATATTCTCATTCTCTTCTCTTGTTATTCTCATTAGCAAATAAGCACCTCTTTCTTTTAGCTGAAACCTGCAATTCACCTTTGCTTACAATGCCAGCTAATTATTAGTATACATCAACTCATCAATAAGTACCATAACTGGTACTGCTTGTAAACTCATTTTCATTCTCAACAGTACTCATTTTCACAATTAGCAATACATAATAAGCAATTCTCATAACTATAACAATTTAACTCAAAGGCTCTTTAATTCAACCTCTATATCATATACTCTACTCTTATACTCAATTAGAATATATCTCGTCTCTTGTTATCTACAGATAACAGAACCTCTCTAACTCTAGCCACCGCAATATCAAAATAAAACACATATATGTACAACATACATATTACATACTACAAGATATAACTCTTATTTCTCAGTTTGTAAATTTGGTTATCTCAACCAATTAAAATCAATAGCAACCTGTTAATTCACAATTCAATCATAAGAATGAATTATAATTACTCACCTTATATTGGCTCAGTATGTGGAACCCCCAAATTTCGCGTACCGGGCTCCTATTCGCTAGACTTGGTTATAACACCATAGTCTAAATCAATTCTCCAACATACACAATCATCTCAATAACATCTATCTCGAAGATGTATAAATCAAAAGAGGAAAAAGGAGTATAAGCGGTAATATTAACTCAATATTTACCTAAACCCCCAAATTTGCGGTTCTACTAATTCAACCGTAGAAACTCGACAATAATCCCATAAATAACTCTAAAGGCATCCACTAACAATCTACTAACAACATATATAGCAATATATAGCTAAAACACGAAAATGAAAATTAGGGTTTCAAAACCCCAAAATCAAGAAATCACTCACCTTGATGATTTAGGAATCAAGAGCACGTTTACGGGGTTAGATTGAAGTCTCCCTACTCTTCCTTACGCATCTCCTGGCTCAATTTGGTGGAAAATCGCCTTAGGAAGCTCTGTATATCGAAATGGGTCTGTTTTTCCCGAAAAATGCATTTTCTGCACCTTTTATAATGCTGTCAGGCCTACACGACCCGTGTAGGGTCACACGCCCCGTGTCGGGCTGTTCTACACGACCCGTGTAGACTCACACGCCCCGTGTAGGTCTGTTTTGGCTTTCGGACTCTTTCTGAACACTCTACACGACCCGTGTGACTCTGGAAGGCTTACTGTTTGGTTTCTAAAGGTTTTCTACACGACCCATGTGACCATACACGACCCGTGTAGCTCTGTTTTGGCATTTTTCAAGTCCAAACTTCTCCCAAATGGGTTTTTAATCACCCAAACTCATACAACAAGCTAACTAATCTTAATTACACCAAGATTAACTCGAAATCTCTATAATTTAAAAACACGGTATTACAAAACATGAACTAAACTAACCCAAATCAAATCCTAGACTAAAGTTCCTTACTGAAATTAGAAACTAAATTCAGAATCCAGAAGCAAACAATCAATCCAATACAATCAAAACACATCCAAACATCAATAATGTAAAATAACATCAAACCGAATGATTACTTTTATAAATCCAAATCAAACATCAAACCAATATCCAAACAATCAAATCAGATCTAAACTACCAACTATTTACTACTGAAATCAGAAACTATGAATCTAAATGAACATCGAGTAATCGACGGAAATCCCGATTGCGGAATACCTCGATACTGAGTTCATAAAACAAGAGAAAAACTAAATTACAAACTAAAATATTGATTCCCACTGAAAAACTGACGAAATTGTGCCTTCGGATCCCTCATTCGCGTCCCGGTATGAGTGAAAAGTCGGACGGGACTCCGATATTTATAGTTGTGCGAAATTAGGGTTTCCGCGTCGCGGCATAGCTAAATCCGCGCCGCGCGTATCGACTTATCCCCGAAATTTCGGAATTTAAAAGTCAAAAACGGAGATTTTATGATTTTTTGACATTAGCGTCGCTAATGTGGAAATTAGCGTCGCTAATGTGTGCTTCCAGAAGATTCCTCGCGCTCGTTCGAATTTTGAATCTGAATATTTCCCTCCAGCAAACATTAGTGACGCTAACTATAAAAGTTAGCGACGCTAATGTCTGCTCACTTCTTTTTCTTGTCCGTTTTGCTCCGTAACTTCTCCAGAATTGCACTAAAACCCCTGCATTTACACTAAAAATATTTCCAAGCACTTTGGCACAAAAGTAAGTGATATTAGCCAATTAATAAAGATAAATTAACTAAAACACGGCTAAACAACGCCTAAAACAGTTAATATTACTAGGCGTTGTCAAGCACAACCAAACTCGACCGATTCCCCTTTGATGCGGCCTCCTTCTCCGCATAGCAACTCCTAAACCTCGCCACAGACCGTTGGGCATCATCCAAAAATCCTGCGTCCAACGATCATTCTTAAAAGACAACGCGGGATAGACAAAATTCTCATAACCATACAGACGTTGAACCCCCAGCAACCCTCGAACGATCACAGCGAAGCACAAACTAGGTCCTGATGCGTACGGAAATGTGACACCCGGTCAAAATTCCGTACCACGCCTGACCTGAACAAACTTCCACTTGCTCCGCATTGAACATCCAAAACTCGCAACCGCATAAAGAACATCATTATCTTAACGCCACAAACTACCTCTGCCGATCCCTCTTCATGCCAGCACGAACAACGAAGTCAACCCATGACGATCCGAAATACAGGGATTTCCACAGAACTTACCACCTAACGAAAACGCACAGCCACAATCCTTCATCCTCTAACCCAACAGTTCTCCCCCACTTAGGGTTCGAACCTGCTACCAGCTGACCAAGCTACCACTATCGCTCCAATGGTTAATCCACCCTTGACCCACTACCAAAACCACTAACAACAACCTGTCTTCACCTGCTCACTCGGAGATAGATCCCGAACTAACTACCCACATCCAAAGCTACAATAGAAGGACATCAATACCGAAAAGCGACAAGAACAAAACCACGAAAACATACCAGCAATATCCGACGAGGTTCCACCTCTACATCCAGGTGCTAAGCCCCGCCTCCCACTTCATCCGACGAACAACCTCATACTTCGGGGCAAACATAACTCGAATTCTGACCAGCATCCCGCAACAATTTCGGATAAATAGCCTTGACGTAGCCAATCTGACTACACAAAACTCATATCCTCACGTCCAGCTTACCGTCCCGGCGGTAACGGTCCTCTACTTTACCTGAATCTGCAGCCCGAAACTTCTTCACCGACGGCTGTCCCGTATCCTAATTCTTCCTCTTCTGCCCAGCTACGCATTGAACTCTATGTCTCCTAACAAAGCAGCAGACTCCATCCAAGTAAAGCCTGACTTCGATCAGCAGCCATATACCTGCTGATCTCCTTCATCATTATGAAATCACGTAAGGAATGGGTTACAGCACCCGCAAGACACATAACACACACGATTCCCTCGTCTATAGACTTCCTAGGTCCCTCGGGTCTCCCTTCGTTCCAGGAACGAATCCTGTGCTTCCAATAGTACGGGCCCTTATACTACCTTCCACACCTATTCGTACTTGTCCCGAAAATCATCCCGATTTCCTAAGTCGTCTCACTCCCTTCTAAAGGGCATTCATATATCATCCATACGACCTTGCACCGAAGTTCCTGACACTCTTCCTAGGATTTCCACATCTCACCCACACCGCAGAACTTCCGCTCATACCATCAAGTCGTCTCCCGAATGTGTAATTGTATGCAATAAGAACATATAGACAGTCGAATAAATGTCCCTATCTTAAAGTCACAACCAAACAAGGAACAGTCAGTAGGGCCGGTTCAAGAATTCTAAGGCTATCTGATCCTATTGCATAAAATCCTAAAGCATCCCCTTAACTTTCTAACACTACAAGCATAGGTCCAAAAGGCACACACCAGCAGCATATAGCAAGCACCACACTACAAGCAGCAAATTAGGCAAAAGGCATCCCTATGATCCAGGCCAATTCTATCATGCAATTTCCTGAGTGGATCCTTAGTCTACTTCTAGCATACATCATATCATCAACACATAAAATCACGAATATTTTGGGAATTAAACCACTTACTTGAGCTGCGGCAGACTGAACGCATCGCATCTCGTTTCTTTTAAAACTCATTTATCCATTTAAAATCATAACTCAGGTATTCATACCATGTTTCAAACTCCCAAGCAACAATCAAACAAGAACATGCAAAGGGGATCTTCCACATGTTACTCTACCTAACTCCTTAGAAATTTATGCAAAGACGAATTTTCCTAAAAATGATTTTAAAAAATCCTCAAATCCCTAGTTTGATTTTAGAATCACAGTCTTGTTCATCCTAATCCTTGAAATCACATTCTTGTTCATCCAAATCCCTCAAATCAAGGCTCTGATACCAACTTGTAACGCTCCAAAAACCAGAGTAAAAATTTCATTTTAAAACCGGCTCAAAAACATAAAAGGAATTGTAAAACAGAAACCATCCAATTAAAACTTATTATTTAAAAACATATAAAATCGTGTTTATCAAAAACTTTTGCAAATACCTCTGAAATAGTTAGGGTGAAAGAGTAAGCACAAAGCTTAGTGAGTTCCCCAAAATACCACATGATCCATCACATTCAAACACGTAAAGCAGATACATCCACATAAGTCCCCAAGCTCACCCCAAACAACCTTACCCGAACATGTCGTCGCACTGCTGGATATCGCAGCATAGGCCAGCCTGGCTCTGACTTAACACTGGCCCTCGACTCTAGTGTGGTATTGGCCCCCTGGCTCTGGCAGTATTTTAGGACTATCGATACGGGCTCTTCCGGCTCTGATATGACCTCGTCAAATCCTCGACCCTCCCCGGCTCTGACCTCACCCATTGCAAGGACTGTTAACACTGGCGCTTCCATCACTCACCAGACACTGGCCAGTCTGGATCTAGTCAAGTACTGGCCCCTCCCCGGCTCTTGTGTCACTCAAAATCGGTAAAATCTTAAGAACGTATCATACGACTACACATAGTCACATACATTCCTAACCATAAGCAGTCATCTCTTTCCCTACTACATTGTACTACATGCGCATGCAACATCACACATAGTATAGTGAGAAGCCTCACCTGATCCGCAACCGCAAGCTAGACAGCACTCCATGCGAGCATCCTCAGATCCCGACAATACAAACTTCCTAACAATGGTAAACTTCACTTAATAAGTCTCAACCCCCAAACATGATAAACTTCTTAGACCGGTATCCCGAACCCTCAGGTTTGACCAACAGTCAAACTCGTCAAAAAGTCAACGGTCAAAGTCAAAGTCAATGGTCAAAGTCAAAGTCAACGGTCAACAGCCAGTTAGTGCCACTATCTCCCCAAGATAGCATCCCTAACTAAGAACAGTCTCAAACCTCATCGCGAACCATGACTGAGTTAGCGTCGCTAACTACGGAGTTAGCACCGCTAACTCCTCTATTCAACCAAAATCCTCCAAAAGCTTTTAATCCTTTAAGCCATGGTCTTAATCATTCCATGACCCTTCCAAAAAAGCCCCTAGGTCCATAAAAATCCTAACTTTATCGTCAATCATCGTCATGCAAGCTCATGAACAAGATCCAAGTCCAAAATGGTCAAAAATTCAACAAGACAACCAAAGAGAGTTTGGCTCACTCTCTAGACTAACTTAATAGCTCCAAATGAATACTCAAAGGCATAACGTTCTGAACTTTATCCTTCCCAACCAAGGAAAACCCCAAAAAGAGACCATTACTCCATTTAATCCATAAAATCGCATTTAAATCACAATAAGTGTGACATCCGCCTAAAATGGATTCGGGTCAACCCAACCCAATTGGGAAATTTAATAAACCCTACTCAAGATTTACTTAACGCTAATAGGATCAAAACCTATACAATACGATATAAATTGACGTTAATAGCAAAATAGCATAGTATAACGTTATAACTATAATCAAATTAAATTATGATACCATATTAAAATCAAATCAAAGTATGATACTCTAATTAAATTAAAAGAGTCAAACTTGAATACTATAATTAAACTTCAAATCAAAGTAGATTGTTATAATCAAATAATAACCTATTTTTTTATAAAACTCTATTTTTATAAACTCTACATTAAATTTTATAAAATTCTTATATTAATTAGTGTATTACATAGAGATGCTTGTACTAGTGGGAAATTATGAAGACCACCTAAAGTCAAAAGTTATTCCCATGGTCTCCCACTCACACCTCTCATCATCTTTCCTTTCATTTTTCTCCCCACACATTATTCTCATCACCACTCAAACCCTCTCTATCCTTTCTCTCCCTCTCAATCTCGAAATTCATCTAAGAAATATCAATTTTCCAGCCAAGAACAAGCTCTCATACTCAAATCTTCATCCCTATTGAAGCATTCATCAAGGTATGTTGTTAAAAAGTTCCAAATTCATACATGAAACAAATTAAATCCACCAAAATATCTAAAACTCATTTTATGCATAAACCTGATTTTTCTAAAGATCCCATCAATAAAATAAGAAGTTCTGGAAATGTTCAGAAAATAACTTATTTTTATTGAATTACTATAATTATTGCACTAAAATAAGGCAATAATTCAAATAAAATACTTTTTGCAGTAAATAAATTCTGGAAATATTTTGGAACAACCCATATATTGAGTAAAGTGGATTTATAAAGTTTCATGCATTTATATTACTGTTTGATGCTTATTTTGTATTTTATTTTGTTGTAGATAAATAAATTGAAAAATATAGTTATGTATGTTAAAAACTAGAGTTTATATTTTTCGCACCTTATTCACATATTAAAGACTCCATGACTAAATTTACAGATTTTTGTAAGAATTGTTCCTTATTTTTCCTGATTTAATGTTTATTTAATGGTTTAAATTGATAATAAATACCTACACATGTCCAAAAATTATAACACCTTATCAGAATATCATATATAACATGGTAATCATAAATAAAAAGTCTAATTAATTTCTCTTAATATTTTCCTATTATTTATGATTTTATTGATTAGTTAATAATGAAAAACATAAGAAATAGTTCCCTTAGTCCAAAATATCCAAAATATTTACAGTAGGCTCAATATAATGTTAGCAAACTATGGTTAATTTTCCAGAATTTGTAGGGATCATTTATTATTTTTCCCGAATTTTGTTGTTGTTTAATCATTAAAATACTAAATAAATACTAAAGCAGTTAAGAAAAATATGAAAATTTAACGGTAATTACTATTTTATGAAATAATTATTTTCTGATAATTTCAGAATGTTTCATTACTGTTTAGTATTTAAAACCATTTTCCTAAATATCTAAGCATGTAAAAAAGCATTTTAATGATTATTTCATATAAATAATTGTTTATAATATATAAAATCTGTAAATACTTATAATTTGACTAGTTATTATTTTAATAAGAAATTATTAAAATATTTCCTAAAGTGAAAATATAAATTAATTAAGCAAAGTAATTAATTCAATTTAAAATTCATTTAACATATAAATACATTAATATGCAAAACAAAATTTGGATAATTGTTAATTCATCTAATATAATAATATGTGTCTAAATTATTTTTATTAATACTATATTCCCATTTATCGATTCCTAAACCAAAACTACTAATTATAATAGGTTCCACGTCGTTTTGACCCGAGCCGTCTATCGTACAACACGTGCATTCCTTATTGGACTAATGTGAGTAATCTACCCCATATTTTATAATTTTCAATACTTTTGGGGTGTATCATGTGGTTTTAATATGTTCCAACTTCATTTTATTATTTTTTCACCATTGAGACATTTATATGTGAATCATTATTTGTATAATTATTGTTTGTTTACGCTACATGTACTTGTAGTGCATTACCATTTTTAGTCTAATCTCCATGACTATGCCCGTATTCTTGAGGTACGTTATGGACAATAATAGCGCTATTGGGTTGACCACCCCGCCTTGGGACGCTAAGGTGATTGATTGCACGTGGTTGAGTGTGTATGATGATTAGATGCTCCATCCTATATATATATACTTATATGTATATATAGGGTGAGGACTTATTGTTGTTGTTATCATTTGTTAATCAATTTTTGATTTATAAATTGTTATCTCAATAACACTTGTTTGCCAACTTCAAAAGAAAACAAATTTCAAATTATTCAAAGTCACAATTTTCGTTAATAAAACTAGATTACTCACCAACTCTCGTAGTTGACCTGTTTTTACCCATGATGCAGATTTGAAGAATGAAGTTGATGAAAAGTAGGGTGTACCTTAGAAACCCACAATACTATTTAAATTTCATGTAATAAATGTTGTTGTATTTGGATTTGTATCTGTATGTTGTGGATTTTGTTTGCATACTTAGTACTTAATTGAATCTAATAATATTATAACATAGTTGTCATGAGACTTTGAACAATATATCACGCCTTGATCGATTCCGCCAAGGATCGGGGTGTGACAGATTGGTATCAGAGCCCTTGACTATAGGGAATTAGGTTAATTGCCTTGACCTAGTCTATAGCCTCTAGGGTCCTCTCGTATGCTAGTTTATAAAATGCACACACAACTGCAAGCAATTCGCACTTAGAAAATCCTAGGAATACCTTTGTGTGCTAATTGCTCCCTTATGTGCTTATGTATTATTCCTGACACTTATATGTGTGCATACACTTGTGAATTTTCTCCTCTTTCTCTTAAAATCACACACATACTCAAATGGTTTCAAAATAAAAATTTATATACATATATATTCCTTAGAGCTCATAGGAAATTAAAAGTCATCCACTCTAGTTGGGTAGGATCAAAGTAATGGACGCGTAGTAACTGGAAGGGGGAGGTGCCGGTAGCCCGAAAGTCCTGACTAGGTAAGCATTCGTATACATCCCAATCAACCGAGGGACCAGTTTGCTTACCTGGGGACCAAAGGCGAGAGTTCCCAAACCTATAGGCCAAAGCGCGTCATTCACATTACTTTTGAGCCATCAAAATACTCGACCTTATCAAACGTATCCGAAAGGATACACTCCAAAATGGCCAACTCATTGGACTATTAAGTTCCCTAATGGGCCTTGAAGTGGGAAAAACATGTGAAAACTTAGTATTGTGGGGGCCCACGCAATTGCTACATGCTTCACATTTAGTACCCATGGAAAGCCCAAAAGGTGCCCAACACTCCTAACCATGGCCCAACAAGTGTTTTACAATCATTTTACCCAACAATGTCTACAAACTTAATTTCCATAATCAATTTACAAATAACTCACAAGTCCATATGCGTGTTTCTCATAGATGGCATTACGACCCCCATACGCTGCTCGTAACAACCGAAGGCTAGCCGCCCTTATCGCTAAGGAGGTAGCGAATGTCATCCCAACAATTGCAACCCACCTTCAAACTCTTCAGCCGCAAGCTCCAGCAACCACTCATCGTTGCTCGTTTAAGCATTTTCGTAGCTGTGATCCGCCTTACTTCAAAGGCATAGATGGTGCCACCGCACTCCTCACATGGATCGAAGAAATGGAGAGTACTTTCATCCACAGCGAGTGCCCTGAGGACCTGATGGTCCGTCACGCTACAGGGTGCCTCCAAGGTCATGCTCTCTCATGGTGGAACCTAGAAAAACAGGCAAAAGGAGAGGGTGTTGCCTTGGGAATGACCTGGTCAAAACTAAAGGAACGCATGATAGAAAAGTTCTGCCCGGACAGCGAATTGCAAACTCTCGAGGAGGAATTCTGGAATCTGAAACAGGTGGGAGGAGACAACGCGACCTACACTAATAGATTCTATGATCTTTCAAGACTCCTACCTCACATGGTTCAACCTATGAAAACTGCAATACGTCGCTACATCAAAGGGTTACCGCGCCAGATCCGTGATTCGGTGACCAGCAGCAGGCCATCTACTCTGGAATCCGCTATTGAAATAGCAGGTCAACTCAACGAGGATAATATGAACGATGGTGTCCTCCCACGCAAGGGTTCCAAGATGACAACTGAAAAGCCGACCCCTGAGACCCCCTTAATTGTCAAGTCCGAGTCCTCACACCGACACGACAAAAAGAAGCGGAAAAGCCATCACCACAACCATGCTGTTATTACCCCTGCTGCTCCTATCACCCAAGTCACCCAACCAAACAAAAAGCCGTATACCGGACCTCACCCCCTCTGTAACCATTTTAACTATCACCATATGTCCACCAGCCCGTGTCGCCTTTGTACGACTTGTGGTCGCTATGGCCACTTGGCGGACACATGCCGTGCACCAAAAACTCAGCGACCATTCGCTCTACCCTCAAATCAGCAAACACAAACCCGGTATCCAACTGGAACATGCTTCAACTGTGGTGACCCCACCCATTTCAGAAACGCGTGTCCTAGGCTTGTCAATATCATTAACACTCAAGCCTAGGCAAATCCAACAATGCAGGTTCCAGCTCCCAAAGGCCGAGCATTTGTCATTACCGCAACCCAAGCACAGACCGATAATAAGGTCGTAAATGGTACGTTTCTCATAAATGACTGCTACGCATCAGTACTTTTTGATTCAAGTGCCGACAAAAGTTTTGTGTCTTTGGAATTTGAACCCATACTTCACACATCTCGCACGATACTTGATGAACACTTTACCGTAGAAGTCGCCAATGGAAAAAACATTTCACTCAATGCAGTCATCCAAGATTGCACTTTCGATTTTTGCGGTCATAAATTTTCTGTCAATTTAGTTCCTATGGAACTTGGTAGCTTCGACATCATCGTAGGAATGGATTGGCTATCCCAAAACCATGCTGAAATAGTGTGTTACGAGAAGTTTATTCGTATTCCTCTTGCCGACGGTCAAAGTCTTCGTATTTATGGCGAGACTCGTTCAAAAAAGCTTAGTCTTATGTCATGTACTCAAGCTCGATCATATCTACGTAAAGAATACATGGCTTTCTTAGCCCATGTGGTGGAAACAAAGGTCAAAGAAAAGAAGATCGAAGATATTCCGATTGTACGAGACTTTCCCGACATCTTTCCCGATGACGTATCTGGACTCCCTCCAGTACGTGAGCTAGAGTTCCGCATCGATCTCGTTCCTGAGGCTGCTCCCATAGCCAAGTCTCCATATCGGTTGGCTCCAACCGAGATGCAAGAATTGGCAAGTCAGCTCCAAGAATTAACCGATAAGGGATTTATCCGCCCTAGTACTTCACCCTGGGGAGCCCCGGTTCTCTTCATCAAAAAGAAAGATGGTTCGTTTCGTATGTGTATCGATTATCGGGAGTTAAATAAATTGACCATCAAGAACCGATATCCGTTACCTCGGATCGACGACCTTTTTGATCAGCTTCAAGGAGCTTCATGTTTCTCAAAAATCGACCTCCGCTTGGGTTATCACCAACTTCGAGTACGGGAAGAAGACATCCCCAAAACCGCTTTCCGAACCCGCTATGGCCATTACGAGTTCACCGTTATGCCTTTTGGCCTAACGAATGCCCCTGCCGCATTCATGGACTTGTTGAATCGGGTATTTAAACCTTATCTCGACCATTTTGTTATCGTCTTTATTGATGACATCCTCATTTACTCCAAGACAAAGGCAGACCATGAAAGACACCTTCGTCTAACTCTCCAAACATTGCAAGGAAATCAGCTCTATGCCAAATTTTCGAAATGCGAGTTTTGGTTAAATGAGGTACAATTCCTCGGTCATATTGTAAGTGACAAGGGTATTTTAGTCGATCCCGCAAAAGTTGAAGCAGTTAAGAATTGGAAAGCCCCACGTAACCCCAAGGAAATTCGGTCATTCCTCGGTTTAGCTGGCTATTACCGGTGTTTCATTTCAAATTTCTCAAAGATCGCTTTACCGCTTACTTTTCTCACTTGCAAGGGTACGCCATTTCATTGGGGACCCAAGCAAGAAGATGCTTTCCAAACCCTTAAACAAAGATTATGTGACGCTCCGATTCTTACACTTCCTGAAGGATCCGAAGATTTCGTGGTATACTGCGATGCCTCCTGTGACACCCCATTTCTTACTGTTTGCAAATACTATGGTTTTTCATAAAATTTCATAAATACAAAAATACGGTTTATCAAAAACCGATAATTTACATGTTTAAAACCAATGGGTGTACAAATCTATATCAAAACTAACCATAGTAAGCAAGAAAAGGATTAAACCTTGAGTCCAAGATAGGAGCTATGTGGGCTCCACTCCAGCTAAACTTCATCCAATTATAGTATAGCATTTAACCTGGAATACATGGCATAAAAATAGAATACGTAAGACAATAATGTCTCGTGAGTTACATGAGTTTTAGACTCAAACCTTTAACTTCTTTTCCAACTTTTGTAAAACTTATAATATAAACATCTTTCAAAGTTTAAAAAAATATTAGCATACCATAGCTCTTTATCCCTTTCAAAATCATTTCATATCATTCTTTGCATAATTACTTTCTTTCCAAACATTATAAGAGAATCATAATACGACTATTTCTTTTCAAAAATCTTTCTATAATATCATACTATACTCTTTACTTCTCAAAATTCATTTCATAATATACTTTTCAAAAATAGCTTCTTTCTTACTTACTTTGACTGGTTTTATAAGCTTGCTGGATTTTTATACTTAGGGCTTTAATCACCATAGGTGATACCCCAAGTCTCTATGGCTAGAAAGAACGGATCAATCCTTACCATAGAATTGCTGAGGCAATCTACTTCGCGATGGGGTTTGCCCCCAGTAGATCCCTTACCTAACCCGGGTAGGTTGGAACATAGTTCCCTTACTAACGATGCTTGCTACAATTACCAGTCATATAAAAACTTGCTGCTTGCTTGAACATTTCTCATAAACATAATTTGTGGCTAGGTGCCAAACTTCACCATTTTACATCTTGATGGCTAAATGCCAAACATAGCTTTCATCATATAAAAATCATATGTTTAAAAAAAGAAACATATCTTTATAACATACTAAGCTTTACGACAAAACATACTTTCCACATCTTATGGCTATATGTCATTCATGCTTAAAAACATAATTATAGTTTGTAACCAAAACATACTTCTTAACCATCTTGTGGCTATATGCCTTTCATACTTGAAAACTTATATAACTTGTATTCAAAATATACTTTCACATGATTATATCATAGACCAAATCATAACTTCAATTATAGCATTATACTTCCATAAACAAGTCATTAATAATATTCTTGCATATATCATCATATAAAGAGATTTTATAAGAAATCATAAATATACTTACTTGCCATGTACCCCAAAATGGGTAAAATTACTGCATGTACTCACCTCATGTATTGCTAGAAGATTGACTACCCGTTCCTTGTATTTATACTCTTTTGAACCAATACTCATTTTGCATGAACCTATATTTAACATATTATACATTAAAATTCATGCTAACTGACTTTATAACTCCTTAAAGTCCTTATTATACCAATATAGGTCATAACAAGTCTATAACTTTTAAATGATCAACTTTAGTTAAATCGTATTTTATACGTATTTTACTACAGTACCCTCGGAGGGTCGTATTTCGATTCCGACAATTTTTCATGAAGTTTCATAACATATTAGACCTATGTTTAAAATTTGAGGTCAAACGGACAAGTCTAAGGCCAAATCCCAAAAATTGGAATTCACTTGGCAGGGACTTGGAACAAAAACTGCATTTTCACTTAGCCGCGGGATCGCGACCCGATCCTAAGGGGGATCGCGACCCGATGAGGCCTGCAGCGACCAGAATGGCTAGTTTTATGGTATAAATTCCCATTTTCCTCATTTTAAGCCCTTAATTCGCGACTTAACCACTAAGGTTTGTTCCATGACTAAAATAATTCATTTACTTCAAGTTTTTAGCCATAAAAATCATAGATTTAAATCATTTTCCAAACATTTTCGGTTTTGCATTTTTGATTCAAAAACCGAATTTGTGCAATATTAATCATTTTTACTGACTTATTTCCACAAGTTCCTCATATGGAACTCATTAAAACCCCTTGGAATTAAATTGATCATTTAAAATTGATTTCTAAGGCTTTTGAACAAAATTCAAATTTTTCAACAATAGCAACATACTTTGATGATTTTTAAGATATGCTCTTAATACTTGACTTAATTGGTTTAGAATCATTCTAGGACTAAAATAACAATTCCTTTATACATCTAAACCATAGTTTCTTCAATTTCATCACTTTTGATTGAAATCATTCCCAAAAACTCATTTTTACTCAAAAAAATCATTTTAATGAATTTCCAAGAAGGGAATTGATTTCTCATGTCTTTTATGACACTATAGGCTTATTAGATCATTTACAATCAGTTTCAAACTCATAATTTGATTTATTCTCATAAAATCCCGTTTTTGACAATTTTCACCAAAAATGCAAATTTTTGAAATCAATCACTTAGGAATGTATTTATACATCTTAAGTGATTATTAGAACCTAACAAAACAATAAAAATCACTTTCAATTTCACAAACCCATTTCTAGGGTTCTTGAGCTAAAATCCATATTCAATAAATTCTTCGGTTAAATTGGTATAATCTTGGCATAACTTCATATACCAAGTTTAGATATCATATTAATCCCTAGAAATCATGACTTGAACGAAATTCCCAGTTCATCCCGTGAAGAATTTCATCAAGAACTTAACTAGGGTTTTTGATTACTTACCTTGAGAGCTTGGAATCACAATTTCCAAGTTGTAGATTATTAAATCCTTGCTTCAATCTCACGTATTTCCCGATGATCAGTTCTTCAAGCTTTCTCCCGTAGTCTCTAGAGCTCTCAACTGAATTTTGTTGATTTATGAGATATTTTTCTCTATTTATATTTTCATATTTACAGTTTTGGTCCCTCAAGTTCCCTTCTTTGAACTTTGGCTACCAAAATCCATTATCTTTTCATAGAATTTAATTTCTTACATTTTTAGTCCTAAACCATAAATAAATTGTTATAATAATTTCTGCATAGGGTCAAAAGACCATTTTACCCTTTTCATGGTAAAATGACCAAATTACCCTTTCTCACCATTTTCCACTAAATTCTTGGAATTTTTGCTACAATTTACAATAAATTATTTTAAAACTTTCAAAACATTTTAAATCTTTCCCTGTATTATTTTCTCGAATAAAATTTCAAGATTTTTGGGTCGTTACAACTACCTCCCCCTTATTGGGATTCCGTCCTCGGAATCATCGCATAACTATTAATTTAAGGAATGACTTCTCCCTTCTCTTTTTTTTTTAAAGGCCCTTGGCCTAAGTTTGGTTTTTAATAAATACTTCCTTTTTATCCCATTTCATTTATATACAACATCTCTTAGTAAAACTCATTCTACAGAATAGTGTCATACTTCCATACTTTTATCAAATATAACAGTCTACTCCATAATTCTTCTCATATCTTTATTAAAACAAGTGAGATTATACTCACAGCATTCTTTACTTGTAAAAATTTCAAATACCATTAAACATAATTATATATGTTTCATATTTATATAAATTCATAATTACACAAAATCTTTTCCTTATATAAATTTTGTCCCTTAATGGACATTTCACTTAAATATAACTTATTCATTCTTATCTTCCTCTTTTCTTATATCTTTGCTCAAACATTATTACATAAGTAGTTTATATTTATTCTTTCTTCATCTTTACTGACAACTCTCAATTGGTTATCATTTTTAATAAATGAGTTTTCTTTCTTTTCGTTTCACTTCACACCCTTATTTTTCTGTTTGAGACAGAATCAGTCGAATCAGCATATCCTTCACGAGAATTTGTATATCTCATTCTAAAAGTGTTGAAACGACGTATCGCTTTTTATTTCAGCAATTAGACATCGTTACCTTTCTTACTAGGTATATTACACAATATTTGATCTTGTAAACTTGTACAGTTTTACCATTAAAGTTGATCTATTATTTCTGTCAACTTCCTTCTTTTTCACTCTTGGCTTTTATACTACTAATTGTATACTGATTATATACTTCTTGTTAACTTCTATACATTAGCTTTTAGCAATCCCTTGCTATATGTTCCACTTTGTACTCTACATGTATTATTTTCTTTAACTACATATTTGGTATCATTCCATACTTATATTACTGTCATATCATAACCATTGTTATTGACTCCATATCCATTTTAAGTTCATAATTTATGAAGTCTCACTTTAACTTGCTTCTTTTTCATGTCTTGTACATTAAATGTCTTACTTTTATATTCAACATATAATCAACTTAGATATTTCTTTCATCTTCTTTTCTGAGATTTCGGTCTCAACCTTCATTACTTACTCGTATAAACATGTTTTTCTCATTTCTTCACTTTTTGTACAATACATTTATAAGTATACTTTTCTTCCCTTTTTGGATACTCCACGTATCCTTCTCATATTAATACTTTATATTTTAGTATTTCTTTTGTCAATTCTATTTCTCACATTAGTGCTTAGTTTAGCACATGATCTTCTGTTTACTCTTTCCTCACGGTATCTAAATTGTTTACCATGGTTGATTCGAAATTTATTTTTCTTCAATTCACTTATGGAACTTCATACATGTTGCATACTATAATTCACATTCCCGTACTTACTTCACTTTTCATAATATTAGTACCTTGTGGTGTATTTATGTTTTATAAACCACATTCATTAACTTCTTGACATATACTTACAAGTTCTTAATTGCATAATATACACATGTGTATATACTTAACTCTCTTTTGGTTTAAGAACCCAACTAGGTATTTTTAACATTTTCGTCCCATGACGAATTCTTGACATAACCCTCAATCACCATTATCTCTCGTTATCCTTTACTTGTTATAGCAAATGCTAAAATAATAATTTTTCTTACCGTTACATCTTTACTTTTACATCTTTTATCATTTCTGTTATGTGTTATAAGGCTACATGCCTAACACATTATGCTAATCTTTCATTTAAACTCCACTTCTTTACACTATATATTTCTTTACAACATTATATATTTCATATACAACTTACTTCTTATGTATCTTTAGGTGATACACAATTGTCATTTATTTTCTCGTCATCTTTCATTCTTTTGTATTTCGAGGCATTATGCCCAATGCATTATTTTATTCTTTTGCTTTATACCTTATAGTATTCTAATTAGAATACTATTTCATAACCACCTTTATACTTTGTATAAGTTTTAAAACTTACTCATTCACTTATATGTATAAACACGTATAAACATATATACATTTCTTTCTAT
This sequence comes from Cichorium intybus, assembly GCA_023525715.1. Lineage (NCBI taxonomy): Eukaryota > Viridiplantae > Streptophyta > Magnoliopsida > Asterales > Asteraceae > Cichorium > Cichorium intybus. The sequence continues at coordinate 80,365,375 of CM042011.1, forward strand.
TTCATGGCTACTAGCCATGTACTGTCCATTTCTCACAATCTTTGAATTCCTTTACTCAACATTTCTATTCGGAAATAGTAACTTCTTGTCTGTTTATCATCATTTTTACATTATCTTTAGTTCTTCGTTCATTACTTGTTTAGACATTTACTCTTTTTCTTTACTTCATATCATTTATGACCTTTAGTCATTTTGTTCACATGCTTTTGATTTCTCTTCCTTTATCATACGTCATTATACTCTTCCTTTACTGGTGTTACCTCTTTTATGTCATTCATTTGGTTGTGGAATTTATTTCCTCACAAGCAATATTTTATCACCGTTTTCGTTAAAATCCTTCATTATATTCTTCTGGTTATCCATATCATTTGTTTCATCTTTTATTTCTTGCCTAATATTGATTTAGGCATTCAACCTTTAATTCTCACCTCATGTTCATTTATCCTCATTACAATAATGCAATTTACTTTAAATTTCATAATCTTTTACAATTTCTCATTCATCATTCTTTTCCCCCATTTGGGTATCTTACTTTACTTTTATTACTCATTATAACATTGTACTATTAATACACTTCACTTATAATTTCATTCTTCCTGTAAAAGTCTTACAACTTTTATATAGGTAATCAATACCCATAATTTTTTTTTTTTTTTTTTTTTTTTTTTTAGGTTGCTCTTCTACATACGTCCTCTCGTCTCGACAGGCATATAATTTAATGTATTTCAATCTGTCTAAAAATATTAATTATCACATTATTTCTTTTACTTTACCATACTAAGTGGTATATATCCACTACATTAGCTTTTAATACTTACAACCTTACTAGTTGTTATTTCATAGGCATATAATTCCTATGTTTTACTTACTACTCTCTTCAAAACCTTACCCACCAGAATACCATAATTCCTTTGTGATTCCACCGGTCTAAATACATATCCTGTGATTATGATAATACGGGCCCATATTACCATAATCACCTATACATATTGATTATGTTGTTACCACAAGGTTTCATGGGACACTGGTTCCTTTAATATATAGCACCATTATAAATACATGGTGATCAATACTGAAAATATTTCTACTTTATAACATAGCCTTTAATAAATATAGGCAGTTACGGAAAATATCTTATAATTTTCCTAACGGTCAAATTTTTGCTCGCTCTAAACGTTAGCTTAACACTTCTTAGTGTTATATATCTACATATTTTACATAATGCATAATGTCCTAATCATTTAAGACATCATATAACATACTTTCATAAACTAACATTTTTATAGCATGAGTTTAAGCCTAGGAGTGGAACAAGCCAATCCTAATTCGCTTAAACTATGGCTCTGATACCAACTTGTGACACCCCATTTCTTACTGTTTGCAAATACTATGGTTTTTCATAAAATTTCATAAATACAAAAATACGGTTTATCAAAAACCGATAATTTACATGTTTAAAACCAATGGGTGTACAAATCTATATCAAAACTAACCATAGTAAGCAAGAAAAGGATTAAACCTTGAGTCCAAGATAGGAGCTATGTGGGCTCCACTCCAGCTAAACTTCATCCAATTATAGTATAGCATTTAACCTGGAATACATGGCATAAAAATAGAATACGTAAGACAATAATGTCTCGTGAGTTACATGAGTTTTAGACTCAAACCTTTAACTTCTTTTCCAACTTTTGTAAAACTTATAATATAAACATCTTTCAAAGTTTAAAAAAATATTAGCATACCATAGCTCTTTATCCCTTTCAAAATCATTTCATATCATTCTTTGCATAATTACTTTCTTTCCAAACATTATAAGAGAATCATAATACGACTATTTCTTTTCAAAAATCTTTCTATAATATCATACTATACTCTTTACTTCTCAAAATTCATTTCATAATATACTTTTCAAAAATAGCTTCTTTCTTACTTACTTTGACTGGTTTTATAAGCTTGCTGGATTTTTATACTTAGGGCTTTAATCACCATAGGTGATACCCCAAGTCTCTATGGCTAGAAAGAACGGATCAATCCTTACCATAGAATTGCTGAGGCAATCTACTTCGCGATGGGGTTTGCCCCCAGTAGATCCCTTACCTAACCCGGGTAGGTTGGAACATAGTTCCCTTACTAACGATGCTTGCTACAATTACCAGTCATATAAAAACTTGCTGCTTGCTTGAACATTTCTCATAAACATAATTTGTGGCTAGGTGCCAAACTTCACCATTTTACATCTTGATGGCTAAATGCCAAACATAGCTTTCATCATATAAAAATCATATGTTTAAAAAAAGAAACATATCTTTATAACATACTAAGCTTTACGACAAAACATACTTTCCACATCTTATGGCTATATGTCATTCATGCTTAAAAACATAATTATAGTTTGTAACCAAAACATACTTCTTAACCATCTTGTGGCTATATGCCTTTCATACTTGAAAACTTATATAACTTGTATTCAAAATATACTTTCACATGATTATATCATAGACCAAATCATAACTTCAATTATAGCATTATACTTCCATAAACAAGTCATTAATAATATTCTTGCATATATCATCATATAAAGAGATTTTATAAGAAATCATAAATATACTTACTTGCCATGTACCCCAAAATGGGTAAAATTACTGCATGTACTCACCTCATGTATTGCTAGAAGATTGACTACCCGTTCCTTGTATTTATACTCTTTTGAACCAATACTCATTTTGCATGAACCTATATTTAACATATTATACATTAAAATTCATGCTAACTGACTTTATAACTCCTTAAAGTCCTTATTATACCAATATAGGTCATAACAAGTCTATAACTTTTAAATGATCAACTTTAGTTAAATCGTATTTTATACGTATTTTACTACAGTACCCTCGGAGGGTCGTATTTCGATTCCGACAATTTTTCATGAAGTTTCATAACATATTAGACCTATGTTTAAAATTTGAGGTCAAACGGACAAGTCTAAGGCCAAATCCCAAAAATTGGAATTCACTTGGCAGGGACTTGGAACAAAAACTGCATTTTCACTTAGCCGCGGGATCGCGACCCGATCCTAAGGGGGATCGCGACCCGATGAGGCCTGCAGCGACCAGAATGGCTAGTTTTATGGTATAAATTCCCATTTTCCTCATTTTAAGCCCTTAATTCGCGACTTAACCACTAAGGTTTGTTCCATGACTAAAATAATTCATTTACTTCAAGTTTTTAGCCATAAAAATCATAGATTTAAATCATTTTCCAAACATTTTCGGTTTTGCATTTTTGATTCAAAAACCGAATTTGTGCAATATTAATCATTTTTACTGACTTATTTCCACAAGTTCCTCATATGGAACTCATTAAAACCCCTTGGAATTAAATTGATCATTTAAAATTGATTTCTAAGGCTTTTGAACAAAATTCAAATTTTTCAACAATAGCAACATACTTTGATGATTTTTAAGATATGCTCTTAATACTTGACTTAATTGGTTTAGAATCATTCTAGGACTAAAATAACAATTCCTTTATACATCTAAACCATAGTTTCTTCAATTTCATCACTTTTGATTGAAATCATTCCCAAAAACTCATTTTTACTCAAAAAAATCATTTTAATGAATTTCCAAGAAGGGAATTGATTTCTCATGTCTTTTATGACACTATAGGCTTATTAGATCATTTACAATCAGTTTCAAACTCATAATTTGATTTATTCTCATAAAATCCCGTTTTTGACAATTTTCACCAAAAATGCAAATTTTTGAAATCAATCACTTAGGAATGTATTTATACATCTTAAGTGATTATTAGAACCTAACAAAACAATAAAAATCACTTTCAATTTCACAAACCCATTTCTAGGGTTCTTGAGCTAAAATCCATATTCAATAAATTCTTCGGTTAAATTGGTATAATCTTGGCATAACTTCATATACCAAGTTTAGATATCATATTAATCCCTAGAAATCATGACTTGAACGAAATTCCCAGTTCATCCCGTGAAGAATTTCATCAAGAACTTAACTAGGGTTTTTGATTACTTACCTTGAGAGCTTGGAATCACAATTTCCAAGTTGTAGATTATTAAATCCTTGCTTCAATCTCACGTATTTCCCGATGATCAGTTCTTCAAGCTTTCTCCCGTAGTCTCTAGAGCTCTCAACTGAATTTTGTTGATTTATGAGATATTTTTCTCTATTTATATTTTCATATTTACAGTTTTGGTCCCTCAAGTTCCCTTCTTTGAACTTTGGCTACCAAAATCCATTATCTTTTCATAGAATTTAATTTCTTACATTTTTAGTCCTAAACCATAAATAAATTGTTATAATAATTTCTGCATAGGGTCAAAAGACCATTTTACCCTTTTCATGGTAAAATGACCAAATTACCCTTTCTCACCATTTTCCACTAAATTCTTGGAATTTTTGCTACAATTTACAATAAATTATTTTAAAACTTTCAAAACATTTTAAATCTTTCCCTGTATTATTTTCTCGAATAAAATTTCAAGATTTTTGGGTCGTTACACCTCCAATCTCGGTCTAGGTTGTGTTTTGATGCAAAGGGGAAAGGTTATAGCTTACGCATCGCGACAACTCAAAATCCATGAAAGGAATTATACGACTCATGATTTGGAGCTCGGTGCCGTGGTTTTCGCTCTTAAAATTTGGAGGCATTACCTTTACGGCACTAAATGCGTAATTTTCACCGACCATAAGAGCTTGCAACATATTCTTAATCAAAAGGAACTCAATATGAGGCAAACACGATGGGTCGAACTCCTAAATGATTACGAGTGTGAAATATGCTATCATCCGGGCAAGGCGAACGTCGTAGCCGACGCGTTAAGCCGAAAAGAACATGCCAAAGCATTTTATTTAATATGTTCTCCTATCTTGTCCAATCTCAACGACCGAATTCGAGGAGCCCAACACTCGGCAATTACCGAAAATGACATGCCCACGGGAATTGATGGGGAGTTGGAATCTAAATCTGATGGTATTTTCTATTATCAAGATCGCATCTGGATCCCAGATCGCGACAATCTTCGAACATTCCTGATGGAAGAAATCCATAAAACTCGATATTCCATTCATCCGGGCGCTGATAAGATGTATCATGGCTTGAGAACCAATTATTGGTGGTCGGGAATGAAAAAGGATATTGCTTTATTCGTAGCCAAATGTCTTACATGTTCCAGGGTCAAAGCAGAACATCAACGACCCTCTGGACTATTGGTCCAACCGGAAATCCCCGAGTGGAAATGGGAAGCGATCACCATGGATTTCGTAACCAAACTTCCCCGTACCACAAAGGGACATGACAGCATTTGGGTAATCGTTGACCGTTTGACTAAATCTGCTCACTTCCTTCCCATCCGTGAACATTTCAAGGTCGAACAACTTGCTCAAATTTACATCGACGAGATAGTTAGTCGGCATGGCATCCCTCTCAGCATCATTTCAGATCGTGATGGGAGATTTCTCTCTCGGTTCTGGCAATCACTTCAAGAAGCCATGGGAACCCGCCTCGATCTTAGTACCGCCTATCATCCTCAGACCGATGGTCAATCTGAGAGGACAATTCAAACACTCGAAGATATGTTGAGGGCGTGTGTCTTAGATTTCGGAGGAAACTGGGACTCTCATTTACCGTTGGTGGAATTCTCCTATAATAACAGTTATCATTCTAGCATCGGGATGCCACCATTTGAGGCATTGTATGGCCGTAAATGCCGATCTCCTATTTGCTGGCATGAAATTGGCGAGTCCCACATAATTCGCGCAACAATGGATTCTCCAATCGTTGGTCCTGAGCTTATCCAGGAAACAACCGACAAAATCACTCAGATTCGCAATAACCTTCTCACAGCTCGTAGCCGACAAAAGAGTTACGCCGACAAGCGACGCAAACCGCTTGAATTTACCGTGGGTGACATGGTCATGTTAAAAGTGTCCCCATGGAAAGGTGTGGTTCGATTTGGACGCAAGGGTAAATTGGCACCCCGCTACGTAGGGCCGTTTAAGATCCTGAAAAGGATCGGACCAGTAGCCTACGAGTTGGATCTACCAATAGAGCTTAATAAAGTTCACCCAGTATTTCATATAGCCAACCTCAAGAATTGTTTAGCAGACGAGAACCTTCATGTTCCTCTCGAGGATATCCAAATCGACGAGACAATGCAATTTATCGAGAAACCCTTGGAAATAGCCGACCGAAAGCAAAAGCAACTCAAAAGAAGTCGCATTCCCCTGGTCAAGGTCAGGTGGCAGTCAGCACGTGGACCTGAGTATACATGGGAGCGTGAGGATCAAATACGTACCAAATACCCACAACTTTTCTCTTAAGGTACTCTCTTCTTAAATTTCGGGACGAAATTTCCTAAAGTAGGGGAGACTGTGACATCCGCCTAAAATGGATTCGGGTCAACCCAACCCAATTGGGAAATTTAATAAACCCTACTCAAGATTTACTTGACGCTAATAGGATCAAAACCTATACAATACGATATAAATTGACGTTAATAGCAAAATAGCATAGTATAACGTTATAACTATAATCAAATTAAATTATGATACCATATTAAAATCAAATCAAAGTATGATACTCTAATTAAATTAAAAGAGTCAAACTTGAATACTATAATTAAACTTCAAATCAAAGTAGATTGTTATAATCAAATAATAACCTATTTTTTATAAAACTCTATTTTTATAAACTCTACATTAAATTTTATAAAATTCTTATATTAATTAGTGTATTACATAGAGATGCTTGTACTAGTGGGAAATTATGAAGACCACCTAAAGTCAAAAGTTATTCCCATGGTCTCCCACTCACACCTCTCATCATCTTTCCTTTCATTTTTCTCCCCACACATTATTCTCATCACCACTCAAACCCTCTCTATCCTTTCTCTCCCTCTCAATCTCGAAATTCATCTAAGAAATATCAATTTTCCAGCCAAGAACAAGCTCTCATACTCAAATCTTCATCCCTATTGAAGCATTCATCAAGGTATGTTGTTAAAAAGTTCCAAATTCATACATGAAACAAATTAAATCCACCAAAATATCTAAAACTCATTTTATGCATAAACCTGATTTTTCTAAAGATCCCATCAATAAAATAAGAAGTTCTGGAAATTTTCAGAAAATAACGTATTTTTATTGAATTACTATAATTATTGCACTAAAATAAGGCAATAATTCAAATAAAATACTTTTTGCAGTAAATAAATTCTGGGAATATTTTGGAACAACCCATATATTGAGTAAAGTGGATTTATAAAGTTTCATGCATTTATATTACTGTTTGATGCTTATTTTGTATTTTATTTTTTTGTAGATAAATAAATTGAAAAATATAGTTATGTATGTTAAAAAATAGATTTTATATTTTTCGCACCTTATTCACATATTAAAGACTCCATGACTAAATTTACAGATTTTTGTAAGAATGTTTCCTTATTTTTCCTGATTTAATGTTTATTTAATGGTTTAAATTGATAATAAATAGCTACACATGTCCAAAAATTATAACACCTTATCAGAATATCATATATAACATGGTAATCATAAATAAAAAGTCTAATTAATTTCTCTTAATATTTTCCTATTATTTATGATTTTATTGATTAGTTAATAATGAAAACCATAAGAAATAGTTCCCTTAGTCCAAAATATCCAAAATATTTACAGTAGGCTCAATATAATGTTAGAAAACTATGGTTAATTTTCCAGAATTTTTAGGGATCATTTATTATTTTTCCCGAATTTTGTTGTTGTTTAATCATTAAAATACTAAATAAATACTAAAGCAGTTAAGAAAAATATGAAAATTTAACGGTAATTACTATTTTATGAAATAATTATTTTCTGATAATTTCAGAATGTTTCATTACTGTTTAGTATTTAAAACCATTTTCCTAAATATCTAAGCATGTAAAAAAGCATTTTAATGATTATTTCATATAAATAATTGTTTATAATATATAAAATCTGTAAATACTTATAATTTGACTAGTTATTATTTTAATAAGAAATTATTAAAATATTTCCTAAAGTGAAAATATAAATTAATTAAGCAAAGTAATTAATTCAATTTAAAATTCATTTAACATATAAATACATTAATATGCAAAACAAAATTTGGATAATTGTTAATTCATCTAATATAATAATATGTGTCTAAATTATTTTTATTAATACTATATTCCCATTTATCGATTCCTAAACCAAAACTAATAATTATAATAGGTTCCACGTCGTTTTGACCCGAGCCGTCTATCGTACAACACGCGCATTCCTTATTGGACTAATGTGAGTAATCTACCCCATATTTTATAATTTTCAATACTTTTGGGGTGTATCATGTGGTTTTAATATGTTCCAACTTCATTTTATTATTTTTTCACCATTGAGACATTGTTGAGACATTTATATGTGAATCATTATTTGTATAATTATTGTTTGTTTACGCTACATGTACTTGTAGTGCATTACCATTTTTAGTCTAATCTCCATGACTATGCCCGTATTCTTGAGGTACGTTATGGACAATAATAGCGCTATTGGGTTGACCACCCCGCCTTGGGACGCTAAGGTGATTGATTGCACGTGGTTGAGTGTGTATGATGATTAGATGCTCCATCCTATATATATACTTATATGTATATATAGGGTGAGGACTTATTGTTGTTGTTATCATTTGTTAATCAATTTTTGATTTATAAATTGTTATCTCAATAACACTTGTTTGCCAACTTCAAAAGAAAACAAATTTCAAATTATTCAAAGTCACAATTTTCGTTAATAAAACTAGATTACTCACCAACTCTCGTAGTTGACCTGTTTTTACCCATGATGCAGATTTGAAGAATGAAGTTGATGAAAAGTAGGGTGTACCTTAGAAACCCACAATACTATTTAAATTTCATGTAATAAATGTTGTTGTATTTGGATTTGTATCTGTATGTTGTGGATTTTGTTTGCATACTTAGTACTTAATTGAATCTAATAATATTATAACATAGTTGTCATGAGACTTTGAACAATATATCACGCCTTGATCGATTCCGCCAAGGATCGGGGTGTGACAATAAGAACCTTAATAATGTAAAAAGGTAGGAACTTTACTCATAATGGTCGAGAATAAGGAGCTTTAGCTGATTTCCACATGAAAAATTCCTTCTAGCAACACCATGCATCCATATATCATCTAACTTCAAAAATTCATCCAAGAAGATGAAAATCACCAAAAAATCATTCCAAAAAGGCTTGAGAGAGAAAATTGACAATTTGGGGGCTGAAAATGAGTGAATGACGGCAGCCCCTAGGGGTTTCCTCCTTATATATGGCTCACAGCTCAAAATATAGGGTTTTGGCCAAACAGGGAAAATAGCGGCGCTGTCTCTTGAGATAGTGTCGCTATCTCCTCATCGTGCAATCCCACTACTTTCCTACCTCGCGACACTATGTCTTGAGATAGCGTCGGTATCTCCTCATCGTGCAATCGCACTACTTTCCTGCATCGCGACGCTAAGGAAAAACCAGTTGTCGCAACCCAAGCCAAGATAGCGTCGCTAATATGGTAGATTGTCCATAGAGATAAACATAGCATAGAGACGCGTTAATTCTCATGTGTACCTAATAACGATTAAGTATTGGAATAACCCGCACTTAGAGATTACTTCATGGAAACTGTCATAAGTAATTCAAAGACGGTAATATCTTATATTCTTCAAATGGAGATGCACAAGACTCTTAGTTATGCAGTCTGTTGTGCTTTGGTTTTCTTCAATGTTGTCTGTAACTGAAAACCATAAAGGGAATGTCCAAGTATGATATCATAAATGGGTGGGGTGCATGTATTCAAAGTTTGTTTGCTCTTTTTACCATAACAGGAGAAGCGATATACAGGAGAAGCGATATACATAGGGTACATGAATACGATACTTGTCTGGGATGACATACATCTTGCTAAGTTAGGATTATGAAACAATACAACTCTTGTTGACATGTGCAAGTGGGAGCTATAGGTTATATGTTAATGGTTACAACAAGTTGGTGATATTACTATATATATTATAGTCCTTTTGGGTTACATGCAAGAGATGACTTAGCTTAAAGAGATCAAAAGTAAACATTAGTGACTATGTTTATTAATATATCAAAGTAAATGTGTATTAATTAGAAACTAGAAGTGGATAAAAGGCTTAAGTGAAAATGTCAATAGTTTGAATTTTAAAAGCCTTTATTCACAAAGCAATAGATAAACATGATGTATATTATAAATACCCATCATGATTAGAGATTTTAGATAATCTAACCTAGAAATTCCATGCTCCATCCTCCCTCCTCTCTCCCTAATCGACATCTCTCAAAAACCCTAGAAGAAAGTTACTTGTTCTCCAAGCAACGAGCTGTTCCACTTCATTAGGTGTTAAATTATTGTCTTAGGTGCAACTACATTAGAGAGGTTTTGGTTTGGGCCCTGTTCATCCTAGCCATCACTAGATCATCACAAAAGGTATTACTTGAACTTCACTTTTAGTTTATAGTTGCAAATGTCGTATGTTCTTGTGATCCGTGCTGAGATACGGTTTTAGTTTTTACTTCTGTTGTGTATTTTTGTTTTGTTACCTTATCCCAACATATAATGTAAGTGAGTATCATTGTTAAGTTCTCTATTGATGATATAAGGTGAAATAGAAGGAAACTCAATAGAGAATTGTCGAATGAGAGAAAAGGAAGTAGGTTGTTACTACGTCGTGAAAAGGAGAAAGAGAGATTAAGCTGCGATATCCTCTAATTGAATCTCAGTTTATCGACGAGGCATTTAAAACATTGTTCGGTCTACCAATGTGTGGTAAATAGAAGCTCTAATAGTGGTGAAGCCGTGATTCAGATGGAAGTTAATTAGTAGATATCTGTAACATTTATGCTATTGAAGTTATTGTGACGTAGGAGCAGTCGGAGTCGAGGCATCTACAGTCAAATGTGAGTCCAAAAGGGTATATTGAAGTTGCGATGGATTTGTAAGAGAGAGAGAGAGAGAGAGAGAGAGAGAGAGAGAGAGAGAGAGAGAGAGAGAGAGAGAGAGAGAGAGAGAGAGAGAGAGAGAGAGAGGTGGGGTTGGCTTTTATTTTTCCTTTTTTTAATTAAAATATAAAGAATATAAAAGAAAATAATAAAGGCAAAATAATACTTTCAAGCCAATTTAATTTTATTGGAGACCAAAATCATAATAAAAAAACCTATTTTGAACCAGTAATATTAGTCTAAAATTTAAATGATAATTTTTTACATACCAAAAAGACCGAAATTTAGTTTTTAATGAAGTTTCTAACCCAAAAAGTTTTTCAAAATGAAAAGTTATTTGAGTAACATTTTCAAAACAATGTTTTTTTTTCTTTTTTTTTTTTGAAAAAACTGGTTAATTAATAAATTTGGTTTTGATTTTTTGTTAAATCGGTAGGTCTCATAAATTTTAAAATTTTCAACCAGTAAATAAACAAATTAAACAAATAATATAACAATAGAAAACAAACTGATGAAAAAAAGATATTGAAAAAGTACTTTCAGAATGGAGATGAAATTAGGTTATTATTTTTAGCCTTTTCATAAAAATAAAAAATAAAAGGCTTCATCAATAACCTATCGTATTTGCTAACTGCTATGCTCTTAGTCTCTTACACAAAATTTCCCTGATTTTTATTCAACCAAAACATAAAGAAAATATACAAAATCTTTCTTCTAATTCCTTTGGGGTTTTATTACTTCAATAAGAAGCCATTAGAAAATGAGATGATTTCTCCGAAACCAAATTGTTGCGCTTGACCGCAAATGTGACGCGATGGCGGCTACTCTACGACTTACGACAAGTTACATTAATTAATTGCGGCTTTGACAACCATTAAAAACAAAACAAAGAGGCTGCATGTATTGAAAGGTCGGTGCTGAGGTTGCTTTCCGTGTAAGAGATGGATATCATAAATCGGTCTAACAACTTGCCAAGAAGGTTTTGCCAGGGGGAATGCATTTTCTATTTTCTATTTCTGTAAATTTCATAATAATTAAATAACACTACCGACATTCCTTCTTTTTCTTTTTTTTTTTTTCTTTTATATTCATCACATTCCACTATTATGCTTGTCACCTAATTAGGTAAAACGATAGTATTTGGAACTTTTCTTTATAAAATCAACCACATGATTCATCCAAGCTGGGTTTTAGTGGATGTTGTCACTCAATTCCATATATATATATATATATATATATATATATATATATATATATATATATATATATATATATATATATATATATATATATATATATATATATATATATATATATATATATATATAAGAGAGAGAGAGAGAGACAAACACACACTAGACGAATGCCCACGTATTGCACATATTAAAACTACGTAGTTGAAATTTTGATAAATATATGTGATTAAAATTGAGTTTGTTACTAACATTAACTACCAAATAATAATTTTTACATTAAGTTGATACATAAAATTATAAGTGTTTTAAAGAATTTGATAATCTAATTTTTATATACGTTTTACGCATGAATAAAATCAAATATAAATCTTGATTGGTGTTACTTTTAACTATTGTTATGATTAATTATATTAAATGTTATTTATTTGATAGAGTATTATTTTTAAGTATTGTTATAGTTAATTAATTTAAAAACTTGTTTTTAAAACTTAAGGAAATACGTTTTCATGAATTACCTCAAAATCTAAATTGTAAGAGAAAATAAAACAAAATAGTAATACAAAGCTAGATTATTTGAATTATATTGTTATGCAACGTTACTTCGTAGTTCTCATCGAGTGTAAATAAATAAAATTTGATAATTACGTTAGTTATATTTTCATGCTAATATGATTTGAAATAAATAATTTAAAACATTTGACATAAAGGGCTCATGAATGTTTCTTATAAATATTAAGCAAATTAAAAAAAAATCATTTTCATAACTTATAGCATGTTCGATGGTTACTTTTTATGACTTATTAGTATTTTATCAACCACTCAATATCATTAGAGTGAATAACTTATTTTGTTAGTATTCATTGACTTAATATTCGTTAACCATGTATATCTTTTATAACATTATATATAATCAAACATCTTATAACAATATCATTTTTCCCTCTTACTTATATTATATATATTTATATCTTTATTATTACTTGACTAATTAATCTAATATATTACATGCATAAAGTAAAAAAATCGATATTTCTATAGAAAAATATATCTAAACGCATGTTTAGGTTGATTAATGTAATGTCCGGTTCTCATATAAAGTACACACAAAATTTTCGTTTCCAGAGCATATATGCATAACTAACAAAATATTTTCATAAGTACTTGGTGTACCATATATCAACCATGTCATCAAGTGTATCAAAAGGATGTACAAAAGAAAAAAGCCACATCCAAGCCGGGAAGCTACAAATATTCCTATTCAAGTCCATCTACACGTTCACCTTCTGTTTATCCTTGTCTACCTTACTAGAACCTACAAGATTAATTACACACACATGTAAGCTTTTAAAGTTTAGTGAGGAACCTGCAAAACATATCATAAAACAATAGCAAAACTATTCCATATACAAAACAAAATAGAATACTATCCCAACTTACTCCCTTAACCAATTCTACCTAAATCTCTAGTCACAAGGCAAAATCTCAAGCCACAAAGGCAATAACTAGCCACTTAGGCATATATAAGCCACTAAGACAATTTACCAAGCCAATAATGAAAAAAAAAACCATATAGGCACCTACATAATCTCAAACCATTTTCAATCACAATATTCAAGCAGATTATAGAATGATTACTCACCTACTTTACCGTTGGGTGCAATTGGGTGAATAGAAGATGTTCCAATTCAGTTATTAACTTTGTCCTTTCAACCTACAAGTGTTTTCCAATCACATTCATCCATCAATAATCATTCAATCCCTTTTAAGAGTCTTAAACATCTATGGGATAGTGTTTCCCATTATTTCCAAGTCATTTCCAACGCTTAACAGGCCTTTTTACACCGTCTGTCTAGACTTAGTGGCGCTAATGAAGGACCTTTAACATCGCTAACAGTACAAATAAAACTTGATGTTGTGACTGCCCATGACTTAGCGGTGCTATAATAAGGCCTTAGCAGCGGTATAGTCGCGCCTTGGCTGACCTTCGTTCTGTCCACTTTCAGACTCTCACACCAGTTCTAATTTATATTTTCGTGTAAGGTTCACTCAAGACATATTCTAAAACTACTTACACCCAATACATTCAACTATAATTCATAATTTATCCATCTAGGGTTCTAACTCCATAGAATTTAACAAAATAGGATTTCTTACCTTGAAATTGAAGTTCCCCATCACTTATAGGTTACATGAAAGCCTCCTACAACCTTCCTTTCGAATTTACTCGGCCATAGTCTGAAATCCCCTTCTCAATAGCCTGGAATGAAATCTTAAGTACCGTTTCTAAAAATGGCTGAGTTATCCCATTAAGTGACTTAATCTGCCAACCCACATAGCGGCGCTATAATCAACAGATAGCATCGCTAACAAAGCTTCGCGACGCTACCACCCAAACTTAACATCGCTAATTCACTAACATTCTACTCCCTAATTATCTCAACCAAGGCATTACACTTATAGATAACATCGCTATGATCAAAGCCTTAGCGGTGCTATGGGCAGAAGGTTCCTTTTTCCTATTTCTACCCTCATATTCAACCCAAACAATTGGAATTGGTTATCAACTAAATTCCAACATAAAACACCTTAGCAATACTTATTATAATACATAAACATCAAAACAAATTAGAAGAGTTTCTTACCAATTCGGAAAATCAGTAGACTAGTATCCCTTATTGTATATAACAAAATCCCTCTGTTATTCGTACTGATTCACATGGTTTGGCACAATTTGTCATTGTGTTCCTCATACACAGCATGTAGCTCATGTTCCACGTTGTGTAGCTCAAGCTATACGGCCCATTGTTCGTCTTACACAATGTGTGGGTCAAACAGTGAGGTTTTCCTATTTCTTTTATTTTAATTGAGCAAAAGACTTGGTTTTATAGGTTTGTTTGGTTTGGTTGTAGAAAAATGGCAGGAAGATGGGATGGGAGGCCGCAACAGGATCTAGAGGAGAATCTTCTCGCATGCCATTGGTTACAGTTTTGGATCATAGCAGAGGACGAACCACTGGGCAGTTATGTTGATAGGCTGATCAGATACTACTGTTGAGAGCTTGATATAGCCCCATCTATAGACTAGGATCTGGCACAATGGCACATAGTATAGAGTCGATCCTTACTCAGCAGCATTCCTAACCTAACACTCCGAGATTCACTTGTTGTGCATGTAGTCGGATCGTCCATATGCGAGAGTCGGTGCACTGCGAGTTCGTCCTTAAGTTCCTTGCCACGGTGAGCTACGATCTGATGACCTCAAATTATTTTTACCAAACCATGCTCACCTTTCATCTAGGATAATTTTCCTGCACACCTTTTATTACAAATTTCAAACACAACAGCAGATGAAACCGCTAGGAAGATATGTTGATAAGGTGACCATATGCCAGTACTAAGAGCGGATATATACATATCTTTAGATCAAGAGCTGGCACATCAGGTAGGGTTTGCGTAGAGACTACAACCAATCCTCATTTATCCTTGGCCTAACGCCCCAAGATTTACTTGTCGTACGTGCAGTCGACTCTTCTATATGCGAGAGCCGGTGCACCGCGAGTAGGTCCTTGATTTCCTACCCGTAGTGAGATTCGATCTGACGTCCCTAGATTATTTTAACCCGACCATGTTCAACTTTTGTTTGCACGTCCAAATGCGCCAGTGCAGTGTCACTAAGCTCGGTTGGCGACTTGGACTTTATACTCGGGAGGAGACCCGCTCTGAGGTTTTCCATTACTACCTGTAGGATTATCATTAGACAGCCCCCGTGCACTTCCGTGCCACAGAATTCTGGCATTTCATAGCCGACTGACCTTACGTACCATCCTTCACATCCGAGAGCGCCATTAGAGACCCGGTCCACTGCTTGATCCACCGTTTCTCACCACCACCTTCTTTCACCATAGTGGTGGTGAAAAGGTTTCCTACCATGATTTATTCTACATGTGGTGCGTGCTTACACCGGTTCAGTGGTGCAACTTTCCGTACAGAATCGCCTTTTACTTGGCCCACCAGGTATCCAAGATACGATCATCCAGTCTACTATGTGGTGGGCATTACATTATTCGCTTGACATGATCTAGTGATATTTTATAGGTAACGAATTTGTCCAGTATACTTTACAAAGTGCCCCGAGACATGGGATGCACCTACCAAGAGATCATCAAACTAGTCCATAGGATGGAGGTCGGTCATATTGTCTTACTTGAGGCTAACACTCCCGGGAGTAGGTGC
Organism: Cichorium intybus; assembly: GCA_023525715.1. Classification (NCBI taxonomy): domain Eukaryota; kingdom Viridiplantae; phylum Streptophyta; class Magnoliopsida; order Asterales; family Asteraceae; genus Cichorium; species Cichorium intybus. The sequence continues at coordinate 80,381,848 of CM042011.1, forward strand.
AGGAGTATGAGCCTTAGAACCCACGATAATGTCCAATTAGACAGAGGAGGTCGCCACCATGCAGGCACATGAGGCCAGATCCAGATATTGATGTAAGGTTTTTATCCAAGCAGTTGGCGTGTCTAAGAGTGGATGGCCAAGCAGATGATGGACATGATGTGCCATATGGGTTTCCCCGCACCTAGAGCTTTTCCCAACACTTGGATTTCCGGTACCCGATGGCACCTTCGTCTGTAGGTCCCTCCAGCACGCACACAAATACTCTTCGGATGATGAGTGATATGTTATCTTTATTTTTATTTTATTTTCTAGTAGTTACACATTTTATTTATTTAGTTAGTTCCTTTTAGAAGTTTGTTAAAAATTGGATGGTTGTATTTTATGGTATTATGGTGTCACTTTTGTTTCCTTCTTGATCTTTTCAAGACATCTTGCACCGTCATAGTATGCTGATAGTCAGTTCAGCGACTAGGTTGACGAGCGACTTCGATTTAGAGCGATATTTTTTCTTAGAGGCATTGGCAACAAGCAAGTGTAGGGTCAATCTCCACAAGATACACAAGAGAGGACTCAAGATCCAGACTATTCGAGAAGGTGAAGAGCTCAAGGAAGGAGATGAGGGAAGTGTTTGGCAAACACAAGCTGAGTCTAATACATTTTACACGAAGAAACTTCACTGCTTATTTTATGATATGTGTTCCCAACCCGTGTACACCGCGTAATAACCTTTAAATCATGGAAGAAACCCCTTTGATTGAACAATGCGGCGCATACCTAGCCCGTTCGCGACACGTTGATCAATCAAACCACGACAATGAGGCTCTCTAAGTATGTTACGTAATGCATGTCCTATTTGACATGTTACGTAACGCTAACGCTTTCTCTCACGCACCCATTGTATTTTATCTAATATGATGTCATGTTACTATCACAAGACACAACATTTCACTGCCTCACGTATTACTGATTTTCCGCCTACATTACCGTCTGTGTGCTGCTACATCACGTATGCATAGTCATTATCTTATTATGTGTCTGCATTTTACTCCGAGATGACATGCAATTTAGCCAGGCAACTGTCGACCTTCTCTATGAAATATCGCAGGGGAGTCTGTTCCTTTTTCTTTTGTTTTATTATATTGGTGCATATAATGGGGACATTGCATGAATTAAGTGTGGGGTATGAGGGTCAAAAAATCACACAAAAAGCATCTAGGTTTATTTGGCTAATTTTAAAATTTTTGCTTTAAATTTTTTCCACAATTGAGTAATTAATATAAATATATATGTGACAATGGATAAAATGGGATATAGGATATATTTAGCTTCGATATATAGTATCTGTGGTGGTTCACCGTCCAAATTAAAATTTTCACTAGTAAGTTAGTAGGTAGTTAGTGTATCAGTTACAACATGGTTTTACATTGTTGACAAAATAAACCCTTTAGAAGTTCATTAGTACATTTCCCACCAATATCGTTTTAGTTGTAAACATTGGTACGTCCTAGTCAAAATATGTTAAGTTAGATTTCCAAGGTTTCAAAGGTACGGGGCTTATGTTGTTACTAAACTAAGGAAAAAACCTCAATAAAACAAATAATTGTGCTAAAATGAGAAAATATTAAATAAAAAAGTAAATAATAAAGAGCTTAAAGTATATCAAGTATCAAAAATCGTACAATAAGATTGTGACTTAGGAGGGAAATTCAATCTGTGGCATGTAGTAACGCCAAAACGTGTTTATTATATAATTATAATAAAAAGGGCAAAATGGTCATTCTACCACAAAAGGGTAATTTGGTCTTTTTGACAAAAAAGGACTTGTTTGGTAATAATATTTTGAGTCTTGGACTTAAAATGTTATAATAATTTGATTTTGTCATTTAATTTGTAAATTGTGGCAAAAGCATGAGAAATGCAACTTCAAGGACCAAAATGCAATTTATGGAGGTATAAAAGGTTGGAACCTTCTCCTAGTTTGTGCAGAAAATTTGTGAGTTACGGGAGAGGAATTTTCAGCGATCGTTGAAGGAAATAGAAAGGTTTTTGAAGAATTGAAGCTTGCAATTTGGTTCTTGGCTTTCAAGGGTAGAATTGGAAGATTTAGAGGTAAGTTTTCCAAGTTCTTGCTTGTTTGAGTTTGGTGAGTTTTTGTTGAACTCAAAACTGAAATTACAGTGGAGATTATGTGAATAAATGTAAGTTATACTTCCAATAAGTCATGCTAGTAAGAGCTTAACTCAACAAAATGGAAGTAGGTTGTTATAAATGATGAAATTGAAGAATTGGGGTTGTTAAAACTAAGAACCCTAATTCTTAATATGGATGATTGAGTGTGTTTTGATGGTTAAAAACCTTGTAAAAATATAAGGTTTTAGCCTAGGAACAAACCCCAAGTGATTAAGAACAGAAATAAGGACTTAATGGACCAAAACAGCAAGCTACAGTGCACAATTCGCGACTGGACAGGAGGCACTGCCGATAGGCGCGGCGCGCCCCTCATCCAGGCGCGGCACGCCCTAAGACAGGAACTTTGAAATGCTATCTTTTGTTTGGCTTGTCCAATTAAGCTCAAATTTGAACCATAGGCGTATTATGGTCTGAAAAGTTTGGGAAAATTTTTAGATTGAGTTTCCGACCTCTCGGGGGCACTGTAGATCGATCCGAATGCCTCGGTGAATAGTAAAATTCATATAAAGTTAGTAAACGGAAAGTTTATTAACTAGGCATTATTTATAACGATATTGTATTGAACTCTAGTGTATTAGAGTTAATTGAAATGGGTATTAATCTATAATCATTTTGAAAATGAATGAAATTATAGGTACGGGACAAAATCATACGAACTTCATTTCAAAGCAAGGAACGATTAACGCTAGTTGTAGCAAGCCTTCAGGTGAGTAATCTCACTGTTATCTGTTGTGGTAAATGATATATGAGCAGCTGTAGATGAATATGATTTGAGGGACAGAAATGACAGATTTTCATGATTTAAGATATGACAAGACCAGATAAGCCGTCAGTCTACGATAGACAAGAACGGAGCTGTGAGTCAATATATCTATGTAAAATGTGACATGACAAGACCAGATAAGCCGTGAGTCTATAATAGACAAGAACGGAGCTGTGAGTCAAACTTATACAGACAAGACCGGATAATACGTGAGTCATTGCGATGGCAAGAACGGAGCCGTGAGTCTAGGCAACAGCGGGCTAACCCGTGAGCCACATTTTGATTTTGTATTGTGTGATAATACATATTTGACTTTGTATAGAGAAATTTTATTCTTATACATATTATTGTTGTTTTGATTACTCATTGGGCTTTATAGCTCACGGTTTTATTGATATGTCCCTGCAGGTGAGCGTGACCCTGCCAAGGGAAAAGACAAAATCCGTGACTGAGGACTTAGCATTTGAAGTAACGACCCGGCTTGAAGAATGTATAATATTTATGTATTGTACTTCGTGATACACTTGTACTCGTATTTTGTTAACTAATACCCCATACTTATGTTTTTTTTCTGGTAAAATATTTGGTTTGTAAATCAAAAATTTTTGGGGTGTTTTTGTTAATAAGTCGGGTGTTACAAGTTGGTATCAGAGCCGTGGTTTAAGTGAACTAGGTGTCTTAGATTTGATTCCTGGACTTAAACCTTGAGAGAAGAATAGATAAATGGACTGTTAGATATATATAAGTTTGTTATTATATATGTAATCTAACGGTTTGCTGAAATTTTGAAGTATGAGAAATACACGAAGCAATCCTACTGGTGCGAATTCGCGTGGAACTGCAAGAAGTGGACCAGCTAGGTCACGCGGCTCTGTTGGGCGAAGAGCACCAGCAAGGGAACCGGTGGGACAAAATCCACCTGATATACGAGCCATTGTGGAAGAAGTGGTTAGGCAGATGATGCCTGCATTATCGAATAATCCCAACCCGAGTGGCAATCCTAATCCGAGTGCCAATCCGGATCCTACTGAAGAGGCTGCAAAAAGTGTTCATGATGGGCAGCCAGAAAATGAAAGCCAGGGAGAAAGTCGGGCCCGGGCAGCGAAAGAAACACAAGGTGGGGAAGCCTCTGCAAGGAAAGTTGGGTGTACATATAAATCCTTTCTTGGTTGTAAACCAAAGGAATTCTCGGGGACAGATGATCCAGTCAAAGCTATGGAATGGATCATGCATATTGAGAAGGTGTTCCGAGTAAGCAAGTGTGCTGATGATGATAAAGTGGAATTTGCCACGAACCAACTTACAAGCGGTGCACTACATTGGTGGCAAACCTACTATAAATCACTAGATCTTGATTCGTCCCAATCGATACAATGGGAGCAATTCAAGACAAAGTTTAATGAAGAATACTGCTCGGAAGTAGCTATTCAGAAGTTGGAGGATGAATTCTTGCACCTGGAACAGGGTTCCCGATCTGTCCAGGAATATACTCTTAGCTTTCTGGAGAAAGCTAGGTTTGCGGAACACCATATTTACACTGAAAAGAGAAAGATAGACAAGTATGTTCGGGGGTTGACAACCCGAATTAGAGAGATTGTGCAACCGTTGAAACTAACTACCTTCCGACAAGTGGTGGATCGAGCCACAGAAAGAGAAACAGAATTGAAGCGGCAGGAAGATGAAAAGAAAGTTATGGAAACGAAACGAAAGGCGGAATACCAAGGTTGGACGCCTCAGAAAAAGTCGCAACAATCCGGTTCTAGGGGAAAGGGCCAGAAAGATGAAGGAAAGTGGTGCGAAAAATGCAGAAAAAGGCACACGGGCAGCTGTCGCAGCGATACTGGATCAGTTAGCTGCCGAAATTGTGGAAGAACGGGTCATTTTACACGGGAGTGTCGGGCGGAAAGAAGGTGCTACCAATGTGGAGCTACAGATCATCTTCGCTCGAACTGTCCACAGCTGAAATCTGGTGTATACAGTGAAAGACCCAGAGACAATTTAGTGGGGAAAAAGGAAGAGCCGAAGAACAGGGGACGACCGGTGGCCTCACGAGCTTTCCAGATGACTGTGGAAGAAGCCCGTGAGAAGACGGATGTGGTGACAGGTATTTTCACTCTCAATACCATACCTGTATATGTTATTTTTGATCCGGGAGCCACTCACTGTTTTGTATCGGAATCTTTATTGCCTCGCCTGAATATACCTTTAACCCTGATGGATGAAAGCTTAGAAGTAGCTATAGCAGACGGCCGATATGTCTGGGTTTCTGAACATATGGAAGGTTGTCAGCTTAAAATCTACGGGACCGTTTTCCCTATAGATTTGAAGCCGATGACTACCAACGAGTTTGGTGTAATTGTGGGAATGGATTGGTTAGCGACAAATTATGCTATCGTGGATTGCAGAAATAAAAGTATTACAGTGTTATCACCGGAAGGGGAATGGATGAAAATTCAAGGTGAACGACCTCGATTGAGAATGCCAGTTATCTCCTTTGCTCAAGCCCGAAGCTGTATCAGTAAAGGAGGGATGTCCTATTTGGCTTATGTATCGGTAGCTCAACCGATTAAAGTGGGGGTAGCGAATGTGAATGTGGTTAACGAGTTCCCAGATGTGTTTCCAGACGAACTTCCAGGGTTGCCACCAGATCGACAGGTTGAGTTCACGATTGAACTAATTCCGGGAGCTGCTCCTGTTGCTCGAGCCCCATACCGTTTAGCACCTTCAGAGATGGTGGAACTGCGGAAGCAACTAGAAGAATTGTTAGACAGGGGTTTCATCAGACCAAGTACATCGCCGTGGGGAGCTCCTATTTTATTTGTCAAGAAGAAAGATGGGTCAATGCGCATGTGCATTGACTATCGGGAGCTAAACAAGATCACGGTGAAGAACAAGTACCCGCTACCCAGAATAGACGACTTGTTTGACCAGCTACAAGGCGCGTCCTACTTTTCCAAGATTGATCTGAGGTCAGGATACCACCAGTTGAAGATAAGGGAGTCAGACATTCCGAAGACAGCTTTCCGAACGCGATACGGTCATTATGAGTTTTTGGTGATGCCTTTCGGGTTAACCAATGCTCCAGCCGTATTCATGGATCTTATGAACCGGGTGTGCCGACCGTTCCTTGATACCTCGGTGATAGTGTTTATAGATGACATCTTGGTGTATTCAAGAAGTCAAACTGAACATGAAGTGCACCTGTGACAAGTATTGGAGTTGCTTCGACGAGAAAAGCTGTATGCTAAATTCTCCAAGTGTGAATTCTGGTTAAGAGAAGTCAAATTCCTTGGCCATGTAATCAATGTTGAAGGGGTGAAAGTAGATCCAGCAAAGATTGAAGCCGTGATGAAATGGGAACCGCCTAGAAGTCCCACTGAAGTAAGAAGTTTTCTTGGTTTGGCAGGCTATTACAGAAGATTTGTCGAGAATTTCTCCTCGATAGCTGTCCCGTTGACCAAGTTGACTAAGAAAGGTGAAAAATTTACTTGGGCTAAAGAGCAGCAAGAAGCATTCCAGAAACTGAAACAAGCTTTATGTGAAGCACCGGTGTTAGTACTACCACAAAGTGGAGAAGAGTATGTAATCTACAGCGATGCTTCAAGAATCGGCCTTGGGTGTGTTTTAATGCAAAAAGGTCGAGTCATAGCATATGCGTCCCGCCAATTAAAAGATGCTGAAAAGAAATATCCAGTTCATGATTTGGAATTAGCTGCGGTGGTTCTAGCGTTGAAGTTGTGGAGACATTATTTATATGGTGTAAAGTTTGTTATTTACACTGATCATAAGAGCCTGAAGTATCTTTTTGACCAGAAAGAGCTCAGCATGAGACAGCAAAGGTGGATGGACCTGTTGAAAGACTTTGACTGTGAAATCCAGTACCACCCTGGTAAGGCGAATGTGGTGGCAGATGCTTTAAGCCGAAAAGAAGCTCCTCTGAAAGTTACATCCGCGTGTATGAGTGTAGTGAGCCGGTTACCAGGATTGATTCGTTTGGCACAAGAGGAAGCGTGTAAGCCGGAGAATGTAAAAAGTGAAAGAATGGTTGGATACTTGAAGCATCTGGAAGAAAATACTCAGAAATTGAAGACATTTAGAGGACGTGTGTGGGTCCCAAAACAGGGAGAGGCGCGGAAATTAATTCTGGAAGATGCCCATTATAGCAGATATGCAGTTCATCCGGGCAGTACCAAAATGTATCGGACGTTAAAACCGATGTATTGGTGGCCTGGAATGAAGAGGGACATTGGAAGATATGTAGAAAGATGTTTGACTTGTTTGCAAGTTAAGTCAAATCATCAGAAACCATATGGAGAAATACAGCCATTGCCGATTCCAGAGAAGAAATGGGACCATATTACCATGGATTTTGTGACAAAGTTGCCACGGACACCGCGAGGTTATGATTCTATATGGGTGATTGTGGATCGATTGACCAAATCGGCACAATTTATACCATATAAGGAAAAGTACAGAGTAGATCAACTGGCGAAAATCTACATTGATGAGGTGATTTGTCGGCATGGACTTCCAGCATCGATAGTATCGGACCGAGATAGTAGATTTACTTCCCATTTTTGGCAGAGTCTTCAAGAGCAACTGGGTACAAAAGTACTTATGAGTACCGCATATCACCCGCAGACCGATGGCCAAAGTGAAAGAACGATCCAAACTTTGGAAGATATGTTGAGAACTTGTGTCATTGACTTCGGTGGAAGCTGGGAAGATCATCTGCCTCTGGTAGAATTCGCGTACAATAACAGCTATCATTCCAGCATTCAGATGGCCCCGTATGAAGCTTTGTATGGAGCACCGTGCCGTACTACGACCTGCTGGACTGAAGTTGGAGAAAAGTCGTTGGCTGGACCCGAAATTGTAGCACAGACTGAAGAAAAGATCAAACTGATACGCGAAAACTTGAAGGTAGCTCAGAATCGGCAGAAACAGTATGCAGACAAGCGGGTGAAATCGATAAAATTCCAAGTAGGAGATATGGTTATGCTCAAAGTATCCCCTTGGAAGGGCTTAATCCGTTTTGGGAAGAAAGGGAAGTTGAGTCCTCGCTTTATTGGACCTTTCCGTATATCCCAAAGGGTTGGAGCCGTGGCGTATCGATTAGAATTACCTGATGAACTTCATGGTATACATGATGTATTCCATGTGTCCCATTTGAGAAAAACGTTGTTTGATAAGTCTCAACATATACCTCTTGCTGAAATTCAGGTGGATGAAAAGCTGAGATACCCGGAACAACCCGAGCGGGTGCTAGACCGCAAGATAAGACAACTTAGAAACAAGAAGATCAGCATGGTGAAAGTACTGTGGCGTCATCACAAGGGTTCCGACATGACGTGGGAGACCGAAAGTGAGATGAGGGAGAAATATCCTCAACTTTTTGTATGATTTCGGGGACGAAATCTCTTCAAGGAGGGGAGAATTTGTAACGCCAAAACGTGTTTATTATATAATTATAATAAAAAGGGCAAAATGGTCATTTTACCACAAAAGGGTAATTTGGTCTTTTTGACAAAAAAGGACTTGTTTGGTAATAATATTTTGAGTCTTGGACTTAAAATGTTATAATAATTTGATTTTGTCATTTAATTTGTAAATTGTGGCAAAAGCATGAGAAATGCAACTTCAAGGACCAAAATGCAATTTATGGAGGTATAAAAGGTTGGAACCTTCTCCTAGTTTGTGCAGAAAATTTGTGAGTTACGGGAGAGGAATTTTCAGCGATCGTTGAAGGAAATAGAAAGGTTTTTGAAGAATTGAAGCTTGCAATTTGGTTCTTGGCTTTCAAGGGTAGAATTGGAAGATTTAGAGGTAAGTTTTCCAAGTTCTTGCTTGTTTGAGTTTGGTGAGTTTTTGTTGAACTCAAAACTGAAATTACAGTGGAGATTATGTGAATAAATGTAAGTTATACTTCCAATAAGTCATGCTAGTAAGAGCTTAACTCAACAAAATGGAAGTAGGTTGTTATAAATGATGAAATTGAAGAATTGGGGTTGTTAAAACTAAGAACCCTAATTCTTAATATGGATGATTGAGTGTGTTTTGATGGTTAAAAACCTTGTAAAAATGTAAGGTTTTAGCCTAGGAACAAACCCCAAGTGATTAAGAACATAAATAAGGACTTAATGGACCAAAATAGCAAGCTACAGTGCACAATTCGCGACTGGACAGGAGGCACTGCCGATAGGCGCGGCGCGCCCCTCATCCAGGCGCGGCGCGCCCTAAGACAGGAACTTTGAAATGCTATCTTTTGTTTGGCTTGTCCAATTAAGCTCAAATTTGAACCATAGGCGTATTATGGTCTGAAAAGTTTGGGAAAATTTTTAGATTGAGTTTCCGACCTCTCGGGGGCACTGTAGATCGATCCGAATGCCTCGGTGAATAGTAAAATTCATATAAAGTTAGTAAACGGAAAGTTTATTAACTAGGCATTATTTATAACGATATTGTATTGAACTCTAGTGTATTAGAGTTAATTGAAATGGGTATTAATCTATAATCATTTTGAAAATGAATGAAATTATAGGTACGGGACAAAATCATACGAACTTCATTTCAAAGCAAGGAACGATTAACGCTAGTTGTAGCAAGCCTTCAGGTGAGTAATCTCACTGTTATCTGTTGTGGTAAATGATATATGAGCAGCTGCAGATGAATATGATTTGAGGGACAGAAATGACAGATTTTCATGATTTAAGATATGACAAGACCAGATAAGCCGTGAGTCTACGATAGACAAGAACGGAGCTGTGAGTCAATATATCTATGTAAAATGTGACATGACAAGACCAGATAAGCCGTGAGTCTATAATAGACAAGAACGGAGCTGTGAGTCAAACTTATACAGACAAGACCGGATAATCCGTGAGTCATTGCGATGGCAAGAACGGAGCCGTGAGTCTAGGCAACAGCGGGCTAACCCGTGAGCCACAGTTTGATTTTGTATTGTGTGATAATACATATTTGACTTTGTATAGAGAAATTTTATTCTTATACATGTTATTGTTGTTTTGATTACTCATTGGGCTTTATAGCTCACGGTTTTATTGATATGTCCCTGCAGGTGAGCGTGACCCTGCCAAGGGAAAAGACAAAGTCCGTGACTGAGGACTTAGCATTTGAAGTAACGACCCGGCTTGAAGAATGTATAATATTTATTTATTGTACTTCGTGATACACTTGTACTCGTATTTTGTTAACTAATACCCCATACTTATGTTTTTTTTCTTGTAAAATATTTGGTTTGTAAATCAAAAATTTTTGGGGTGTTTTTGTTAATAAGTCGGGTGTTACACATGTGATACTTGAGTTGGTAGACTTGAAAATGGTTTTTCTTCCACCTAATTACCTAAGACCAATTGGTTTAAGATAATTTTCTCGAAACTTCGCTACACGAGCTTTACCAGAAAGTCGTTGAATTTCCTTAGTGGCCTTTTGAATTTGAATGAGTAGACTCTATACAGTGTTGAGCCGAAAATTTATAATCAAGAGTTCCATAAAAAGTCACAAAGTTACAGGAAAAGTAAAGAAGCTAAGAAATTTGGTAATAATCAACGCAGCATAAGTATCTTTTACACAATATTTTCAAGATTGCTTAAGCTATCATAAGCAAAGCAGAAAATAATAAAGCATATTAATAAAGTGCTAATAAGTTAAATCAAACAAAGAAATATATGCAAAGTTTTTATAGATTATGTGGTACAAGGGTAATCTTTGAAATTTGGCAATAAATCTTAAGGCAAGGGCATTTTTGAATGGTATATGTATAGGGGATGTAAAGATGAGTAGTTGGTACACTAGAGACTTGTTGCTTACGGGAAGGAAATCTAGTTGGGACATGAACAGTTAAAATGGACATGTACACAGAGATGTATATGATTCTAGGTATAGTTTAAATATTTGTTGTTTATTATTTTAGATATCAGTAATGGTATTGGAATATGTTAAAGTAATGGTTTGAAAAACTCAAGTTTTCTTGAGGACAATCAAAATCTAAGTTTGGGGTATTTTGATATCATGTTAAAATTATATGTGTTTTATACACAATATCAAAGTGCTATATGCTATATTTTAGGCTAAAAAGTGAGATAAATGGTACTTAATGGTTGGATTTATGCATTTCAGGGTTTATGGGAAGTTTGGAGGAAAAGGAGCAAAAAATGGATTTTCTGGAAGATCATCGAGACGCATCCAAGAGTGCATCGTGGCGCTACCGAAGGATAACAATGATGGTCAAGAGATAACGAGCCGCTGCGTGGAGAAGTTGAAAACGTTGTGTCGGAGGGGGAAACAAAAACTATATATACTACTATTTGTTCGACTTTGAGCATAGACCTGAGGCGGCACCCTAGAATCGAAGTTTTGAGAGTCCAGAAGTCGTCTAGAAGGCTGGAAGCTGATACGGAGCAGAAATCATGAAGGATCAAGAGCTAAGGCCATGTTTGTTTACCACTTAACACCTCTTAATCTGAATAATTAAGAGCTTTTAACCATTCAGACTGTTTGATAGCCACTTATCTTTTGCCACTTAATTTAAAAATAGCCTCTTAACAGGTCAGATATAGACACATCTCTGAATAAAAAAAGAGGCTATCATTCCTGCTTTTGCCCACACCTATATCCCGCTTCAAGCTACGGCTCCCTCCTCTCCTTCTCCATGAAACACGACCTCCTCTCGCTGCATCTCCCTCCACTCACCCGCATCTCCACCCCTTCTCTCTACTGACCGCCGCCGGCTTTCGGCATCTCCTGACCTCCCTCTCCTTCTTCCGACTGCTGTCTCCCTCTCCTTCGCCTTCCGCTGTTGCTGTTTAGGTACGATTTCTGCAACTCGGTTTTCTTTTATTGAAATCAGATTTCGTTAGAGTCGAACAAACACCACGATATATAGCTTCCATTTACAGGATCTGCTCGTGTTTCCTTCTCAAGAACAACTGTTATACCAATCCCCCTTTACTCCTTCCAAGAAATTAGGGTTTATTTCCCACTTCAAAAAAGGTAAATTTCATCTTTTTCGTTCATTCCCAACCTGAGTTTCTGTTCTTTTTGGTATATTCGATCTGGGTTTGGTTTTTTACTTGATTTCATATAATGGTAATATCAGGAACAAAATGGCAATGGTGAACAATCAAGGGTTAGGGCTTGTGAGACGTACCAATTCATTTGGTAGAAAAAGATTCTTGATTTTGAATCATATGGATTTTGATTCAATTGAAGTTGCCACTCCAAAAAAGAAGCAGTTTTTGGGAAGCGAATCAGCACTTTGTTGTGAAAGATCGTATCTTGAAGCTCTCCCTCAAGAAATCTTGGTGAGTTCTTAATCAATTTGTACAGTTTCTTGATCAAATTTGGTGCTTTTATGTTGCAAATGATTCATCTATTCTGTGAAATCGTAACAATAAAGAAGTATAATTCGTAAAATGATTGATTTGCAACTGAATAATGTTTGAAAATTATTGCAGTATGTGTTGTCGTGGGGAATAATGTTTGAAAATTATTTAAGAAATGAAGCCATATTTGGTATGATGTTTCTTTTGGAAGTATGAGGTATGATGTTTGAAAATTATTTAAGAAATGAAGGCATATTGAAGAGAAGGGTAAAATGGTCATTTTTTCATTCAGCACAGCAATTAAGAGGTTTCAACCAAACAGCATGTTAACATATCAGCTCTTAACAATACAGAGCCTCTTAAATTCTCAGACCTCTTAAAAATTCAGATCTTAAAAATTAAGAGGTTGCCAAACAGGGCCTAAGTCATTAGGTTATCACATTTGTTTACTTTTTGGTATATAATTGGTGAACCTCATGGTTTTCTACTATTCAAGTTCTGGATTTCGGGTAAAACTCATTGTTCTTTACTTAGTTTGATGAACCTTAATTTGTTTATTAATTGCTATTTGAATATTAGTAGTTATTTAATTTATTGTGTTAGTTTGATCGATGAACCTTATTTGTTAAAGCTTGTATCATTGTTTCCTATTGTTGAGTTTACATGATTTAGAGGACGAATATGACTGTGTAGCTTGAATAATACAAGATAATTTCGACTAGAGATTGACCAAGTTGTAGGTTAGGTGGAGAAAGTAATAAACTTTAATGTGAGAGCTTGCAAAATACGACCATTCTATGCTACAATTAATCATTATAACCATGGAGATTAATAAAAGATTGAATCTTGCATGATATGAACTTAATGAATTGTAATAAAGATAACTGATTAGCATGACCAGTGTGGTTAGAATCTTTAGAATCATTAGGATTAGTGAAAGGGCTAAAGGAACTAATCAACTAAGGAATTAGTGAACAGCTTGTTAAAATTCATTAGTAGAGGTCAATCATAAGTAAGAGTGAAGTCAAGGCTTATAAAGAATACAGTCTGATCTGTTACTAAGTCAGTTATCCATATTTATTTGCTTTCCGTTTGTTTCTACATTTTATATTAATTACCCCATTTTACTTTCTGTTTTCTAATTAATCAGTAATTAAATAAGTTAATTTTGTTTCATACTCGTTCTCCAAGTATTCGATATTCTTTGTCATCAATACTATACTGCTACACGATTAGGTACACTGCCTAGTTTGTACAGTATTTAGTTAAGAATATAGGTTTATAAATGTTTTGGTCTTACGCATCAGTTTTTGGCACCTGCCAGAGTTGGTCACATTACGAACAAATCACGTACTTTGAAAACTATTTTAGGGTGAGTTTAAGATTGGATGATTGCAGCCATCCTTTTCCGTTTAGGAGGAACGGAGACATTCTAGAAAATTATGACTTGTAATAAAGCTTATTTTACGTAAGTCTTGTTTTCTATTGATTGTAATCACCTCACTTAACTAATTTTTTTTTTTAGACTTTGCGACTTAAATTTCGCAATATTGATCTTTTGAAAGTTATCTTTTATATTCAGAATGGTTATTGAAAATATTTGAGCGACGGGTGTTGCACAAACCTATCATCTACACTAAAATTTAAAATTGTTTGCAAAATTCTTCAAGTTTGCCTCCTAGTTTTAAAGACCTAGCAATCAAGATTAAAATGATAAAAGCAAGTTGATAACAATCGTTTAGAAGCAGATATCATGCAACCGTTTCAAAAATCCGGCAACAATTTTTATATGATAAATTGAGAGGTTTTTCTGGATAATTCGTCAAACAAAATATCATAAACCTTAATTTAATTGAGAAAATACGCAATTGAGGTACAAATCTACGACAATACATTCTCGGTGTACGAAAAAATTGTTTATACAAGTTGTGTATGACAAAAGATCCATGACCAATTTGGAAAACGAAAATAGTTTGTTGATAGATTTCAATTTTCTCCCAAAGATAAAATGATGCATGAAAAAGAGACTCCCCCTAAAGCATCCCAATAAACAGAAAACTCCTATAAACAAATGCAAAAAACACATATCCAACGTATGCAAAACCGACAAACAACTAAATACATCATAGATTTATTTTCATGGTAAAATAATATTTGTCAATGTATTTTAAAATATCACATGTTTGTGCTTTGTGCGGGTACCATATTTATACATATCATTCATTTACCATTTGTATAAATAACCCAACACAAGTCATGCCACCACGACTTACCATCGCCTACGACATGAGAGTAATGCATCCGTGCACAGACATTGGTACGTAATATATTATTTTTTGTTAGGTGATGCATGGAAACTTTCCTAATTTAAACTTAACCCACTCTTCTGTACATATCTGCTGCTGACTGCAGTATCCCCTACTTAATTTAAAAAATATGGATTCACATCGAATCATGGTGAGGAGAGCACGACCAATGACTTAAACCAGCACTAACACATGGAGATATGATTATATACGACCTCATCCATTTCCCACTAAAAACTAAGGCTGTGTTTGATTTAGGTCTAATCGGGTCTGGTCAGACCTGATGTTTAACTCGGTCCGGGCGTTTGATAATACTTAAAATCACATCTGACCGAGTCCAAAAACATCTGACCGAGTCAGCAATATGATAATGCTAACTGGTCAGTATTGAGCTTCTTTCTTGTAGTGTGACTGTGTGGTACTCATTCAGGTCTGAAATTATCAAACGCACATACTAAGGCTACCATAATCAGCTTCTTATGGTCCCGTTCACAAAATTTCCATCATCATATGATATTCTAGCTAATCAAATATCTCAATACCTAAAAAAGTACGAGTTACACATTAATGATGCTTTGGTATTAAGTAAATAGAGAAAGTTGCAGAGGACTAGAGTTCACACATTGCCCCACAAGTTACAAGTACCGGTCCCTGAAAAGCATAATCATATAAAAAGTACATTATGTTGGTATAGAGTCCACGAGAAAAGAGCACATGGATATGACATTGGATTAACTCAAAATGGAAAACAATATCTTCTGTTTGAAAATAGAGGTAGGGGACATGCTTGTACTGTTCATGATTCCACATCTGTTTGTTGTTTCTTGTAAGCTCTCATTCGTCATCTTCCTTGTAAGATGCTTCTTCAAAACCTCCATATCTTTCCATTTTTGAAAAATGGGCCATAACCGACAGTTCAAGAATCGTGAAGAACGTGGATCTGATACTATTGGAACCCTACATTTATCATTTAATAATATTACAATAGCAAAGGATAATGCATATATGATACAACACTCGCAAAAATCTAGTTGCTTTTTTTCTAAAAGACTAGTGGCATTTAATAATGGTAAAGCATAAGATCAAAAGGTTTTAAAGAAAAGGGGTTTTTATTATCACGATGTATTATTTTTGTACCTTTTACACGATTGTTACTGGATTATCGGTAGGCAGAAAGTACCACTAATGCATACCATTCATAATCTACCATTTTCGTTCCACTTATTGCTTAGTTGTGCCTTTATTAATTCAAAGTACGAAAACTCCTTTTATTGATGTAGTTTTAGCCAATTACTAATTCAAAGAACAAAATGCACTTTCTTAGAAATTAAGATGTCTCGAGAACAATGGATCTTCCCTCCTTTGTAATCTCATACATATGAAATTTTAGAGATTTAACATATGATGCAAATTATAAACATTACATAACATTTATGCCACAAATGTATGAAGCTCATCATGCTACTAGTACTCCCTTACTCATACCACTTTTTTTTTTAATTAATAATGACATTATTTATTGCTTCATTAACCATGAGGTAGGACAGTAGGAGAGTCCTACCATAGCCGGTTGGTGAAAGAGCACAAACCAGTCCATCAATAGTGTCACCTAATCGAACCCTGGCCCTCATACTTTGACATCTTTCTATGACCATACATTCTTTTCAGTGTATCTTTTATCAATCTGCATCCATAACCCCAACATATGATAATGCTTAATATAATATATTTTAGTGTGGATGATGCATATATGGACACAACTAGAGGTGCACATTTACCGGTTTTTAACAAAACCGGTTTAAACCGGTTTTGGTCCAACTGGTTTCGGTTAAAGCCTAACCGATTTTGACGGGTTTCTTTAAAATGAAATTGAGTTTTAGACCGGTTTTTTCCAGTTCAGTTCGGTTAACCGGAACAAAAACCGAAGTAAAAAACCGGTCCGAATTTAAAAAAAAAAAAACATATTAAAAAACTGATTATTATAAAACCGATTTCTTTTGTGCACCACACTGTAGACACAACGAATGGCGTAGCGTTCTCAGTGGGCTATTTTGATTTTGGTTGGGCTAGGATTTGTGTACTTTTTGGGCCTCTATTGGATTGCGTCTCTAAGGTTTAAATTGAATTATATAAGACTTCATTCCTGGAAATTTATTGATCTTTCACTTGAGCTCCAAATCAGAAGTCTTGCACACTAGATCAACAACGTACTATGAGTTACAAATTTGAATATCCCTTTGGACAACCCCCCCCCCCCCCCCCCCCCCCCCCCTCCCCTTTTTTTTTAATTTAATTTCCATCTATTTAAAGTGTCTTTTTTCAACAATATTTTTTATCACTTATTATATAACTCATACAATTACTAAAGTAGAATGTCTCACACGCGCTTTATTCTTTATATTCTAAATTCGGCATTCTAAACACAAAATGAGATCGGCGGTCCGATACTTGCAGTTGGCAAACAGTTTTAGTTTTTACTTTTCACTTTTAACCACAATTTCATTTTCAACTTTACTTTTTAGTTTACAATTTTGACAATTTACTTTTTTAATTTGCAAGTTTTACCAATCCAGTTTTTATTTTTTCACTTTTACCCAAAATTTCATACTATTTAAAATTTTGACAACTTACTTTTTTAATTTACAATTTTAACCAACATTTCTTATTTACAATTTTGACCTGCATTTCTTATTCATTTTACAAATTGGAACCAACGTTTATTTTTTTTTTTAAGAAAGTTGTTCCATCAACTTATTTTTTATAATTTTTTCCTAACTTTTATTTATTTTTTACGAATTTAGTTTCAAATTTTACATTAATAATTTATTAATACAATCTCTCCTCCGTATAAAAATAGTTTTTATTATGTTTTAAATTTTACGTTAATAATTTATCAATACAGTCTCTTCTCCATATAAAAATAGTTTTATTACGTTTTATAAATTATTACATTAGTAAACCACTGAAAAAAATATCCGCGGCAACACGCGGGGAATTATCCCTAGTTACCTCTATTTAACAATGGATTTCAATTTACCATATACCAACTGCTTCTATTATAATTGTAGGAATATTTTAAAAATCAAAACTAAAATGCCATAAAGTATTTTCATTCTACGCATAAATATTTGTATGTTTATATTATAGTAAGCTCATATTACAAAAGAGTGGGGGCATTTGAACACATATAAGCATATGTTCGTATATGAACATATGTTCAGAAATTAACATAAGTTCAGGTGGTTTCATATTCATATCTTCTTTTCCTCTATAAACCCACATATGTACCTCTCTTTCTTTTCTCCCTTGTAAAGGCATTGTCTGTTTCTGTTCCTTTCTTTTGATTCAGGTCGAAGATTTTATCCATACCTTCTTTAAATCTTTAGAGAATTACATACACCAATTAACAAAGCACGGTTGTAGAGATGGAATTAAAGAATAATCTGTTGGTTTTTTTAGCTAAATGAAAGAAGAGCTCCCATCCCACATTGCTAGAAGGATGAAAGCTTGGGAGGTCTCCAAGCTTATAAATAAGGACCAAGGCTTTGGTTTCAAAGCACCCCAACCAACAATACACTATAAGTGTTTTGTTATTTCTTTCTTTATCTTATTTTAGAGTGGTGAAAGTATTAGTTAAAACTTTGAGAGTGTGGGTGTAATTTGGGGGGTGGCTTGAGAGATTAGTCTATGTGATTGTAACAATTTATCATATAGTGAATCTTTCTCTCTGGAGGCTCGTGGTTTTTCTCCGGTTTTGGAGTTTTCCACGTATATTCTTGTGTTTAGTTTATTTTTCTAATATTATCTTTGGGAGGTTTGTAGGGATTATTGAGGCCATTTTCCCAACAAGTGGTATCAGAGCTTCAGGTTTTGGAGGAGGTCTCGGTTTTAGAAATTGGAGTATGCTCTATGGTTGCAGCTTTGGCTGATCTTCCACATCAGAAACAAATTTCTATTAATTGTATTGGAGTTGTCTCGGTACTTTGAAGGTTCGGAGTATGCTCTGTGGTTGCAGCTTTTTCTGATCTTCCACATCAGAAACGAGGATTCGACTAACCGTTTTGTGTACGATAGAATTATATGCGGGCTGTAAATACGTATATATCTGAAGAAGGTTCTGTCTAGGAAAGATTGGTATTTAAGCGTGTCCGTTGTGACCCTCCACTCTTACCTGGGAATCCTTTATTGGGTGTATTGCGTATAGGTCTGGTGCATATTTTTCTAGTATACAATACTGTTTTTGAGATACGGATACGATGGCAAAATACAGTCCTATGAAGTTTGATGTAGAAAATTTTGACGGAAGAATCAACTTTGGTTTGTGGCAAGTTCAAGTCAAGGATGTGTTGATTCAATCTGGGTTACACAAGGCGTTGAGGGGGAGACCTGTCCCCGTTTCTAGCAAGGATTCAGCCGGAGCCAGTAAAGTCGATGATGAAGAATGGGAAGATCTAGATTTGAGGGCGGCAAGTGCTATTCGTTTATGTCTAGCAAAGAATGTTCTTGCAAATGTGCATGGGATTGCAACGGCAAAAGATTTATAGGAGAAGCTTGAGCAGTTGTATCAAGGCAAAGGCATCTCGAATCGTTTGTATCTCAAGGAGCAATTTAATACTCTTCGTATGAGTGGAGATACAAAAATCTCAGATCATCTAAGTGTTCTTAATAACATCGTGTCAGAACTGGAGGCTATTGGCGTGGAGACTGAAGATGAGGATAAAGCTTTAAGACTCATACTGTCTTTACCATCTTCCTATGAGCATATGAAGCCTATTTTGATGTATGGGAAAGAGACCCTGAAGTATGCAGATGTTACTGGTAAACTCTTGTCTGAGGAGAAACGACTGGAAAGTAGCAACTATGCTTCGTCAGAAGGAATGGCTATGGTATGCAGGAACGAGAAGAAGAAACACTCCCAGAAGATTCTGGTATGCTGGAAGTATGGAGAGTCTAGGCATGTCAAGAGAAATTGTCCAGGTGGAGCAGCGAGTTCGACAAAAGGCTCCGATACAGCTAACAGTATCTCCGTCGCTACTGACGGCGATGAATTCTTTTGAGTTGTGTCATCCCTATGGTATGCCCGTGATACCATGAAAAGGGATGTGTTTCTGTTAGCGGGGGAACTGCACATGGGCATTGGATTGGCATAAATGCAAGATGTATGGTGAAGTTATGTTGATGGCTGATGAACTTCCAGGTATGCCAAGTGGAAGTTGTACCATAAAATTTTCAGCAGGTTTTTTCAACATGTGTCGAGGTGAAATTCTTAGGATGGTTTATTCTAAGTGGTGATACTTTCTTATGGTGGAGTATGATAATTCTATGCCTTTAGAATTATGATCGTCGATGAAGATGATGTTCCTTTATGTGGTTGCGGTTTTCTTTCATTTATCCAAGGTGGAGATTTGTTGGTTTTTTTTAGCTAAATGAAAGAAGAGCTCCCATCTCACATTGCTAGAAGGATGAAAGCTTGGGAGGTCTCCAAGCTTATAAATAAGGACCAAGGCTTTGGTTTCAAAGCACCCCAACCAACAATACACTATAAGTGTTTGGTTATTTCTTTCTTTCTCTTATTTTAGAGTGGTGAAAGTATTAGTTAAAACTTTGAGAGTGTGGGTGTAATTTGGGGGGTGGCTTGAGAGATTAGTCTATGTGATTGTAACAATTTATCATATAGTGAATCTTTCTCTCTGGAGGCCCGTGGTTTTTCTCCGGTTTTGGAGTTTTCCACGTATATTCTTGTGTTTAGTTTATTTTTCTATTATTATCTTTGGGAGGTTTGTAGGGATTATTGAGGCCATTTTCCCAACATAACCCAACCAAAACCTCAAACAAAGATTATCTGGAAAAATATGAAAAAGGAAGATGTTGAATGGAAAAACATATTTGTAAAATTGAACACCAGATCTAGATCCAAAATCGATTTGTGCAGGGATGAAAATGTTGAACTCCCATTCTAAATGAACCCCAAATTTGGAATCGACGATGTGTCCTTCTTCTTTTTTCTCATGATCGAACTCCCTCTATCCTTGAATATCTGTACTTTTTTGTGAAAATGCACCCTAATTTTAGATACACAATAGATGAACATTGTGGAGGAGATGAAAACGCCGTTCAATCTTTAATTGTGCTTTGTTCATTGGTGTACTACCTCCTTCTCAATCGATTTGCGGTAGCGATCGGATGGTTATGTGTTAGTGAATATGTAGAATCCTCATTATACCCTTGCTTATATTTAATTCTCTAAACAAGTGTGTATAACTTAATTTTGATCATAGGGTTATAAGGGTGGTTATATATTGCAGTAAACGCAGTGGCGGAACCAGAAATTTAGAGCAGTAGTGGCACCAAATTCTTTTTATTGAATATAATAAGATTTAAAAAATAAAAAGGAAGATTGCATTAAATATAAGAAAATAGTGTAGATCTTACATTTTAAAGTTGACATCTCTTTCTACGCATTTTTTGAAAGCGATCAATTACATCTTCAATCTTAACTTTCATAAGGGCTTCATTTACAACATTACAAATCAATGCATCATTCATATAGTCATCACCCATTTTGTTATGCAAGTCGGTCTTCAAGAGCTTCATCGCAAAAAACATCTCTCTACTGTTGCGGTTGCTACGGGTAAAACCAAAGCCAACTTTAATAACTTATAAACCAAAGGAAAAGAACGATATTTTCCCGTTGCCACCATCAAACTAGAAAGGTCGGCAATTCCATCAAACTAGCAAATCGGTCATATTATACAAAGAGTGATAATATATCTGAAAGTTTCACTTCTTTCAAGATCATCAAAATTATTTTTGTACAACTCACTCAACTTCAACAAGTTTGTTTTGTAAAAGTTAGCAAATGAATCACAAGGACTAAAAAGCCCCTCATGTATTCTACTAATTGGGTGCTTATTTCACTAAATCGGTCCCCGAATTCTATAATTTGCATATTCAAAACCGTGCTAAAAATTTCAACTTCAAAATGATATTGATTAGTAACTTTGGTCCTACGGTTTCTTGAAGTGACATAATTTTCATTCATATCCACAATATTAATATCATGTTTATGACAAAATGAAAATACATTTGCCTTTGATGGAAATGTCTCTTTTTCTTACTTATTGTCTTTGATGGAAATGTATGACCCCTTGTTTCACAAGGTCCTTGAAGCAAATATGTCCTTCTTATTTCATCTCTTTGATTTGAATTATAAGTTGTTATCCTAGGTCTATCCTTCGAGTCCCTTGGAAGATCCTTCAAATCAAAACTTGTGATTGGAGTAGTTGTAGGTAGTGGACCTTATGGTCTTTATGGAATTACATTAGAAACCGAATGCATTGATTCATTGGAACATGGTCTTTTGGTAGATCATTCAACACTTCCACTAAAATATTGTGATCTCTTTAAAATAGACCCAAAGGTACTCTACAATGGAAACAACAAAGTAATTTCAATTCAATTAATCAATGCAAACAATCAATGACCAATTGAACCAAGTCAACAACAAAACGTCTCTTTTTCTTACCTATTGTCTTTGATGGAAATGTTTGACCTCTTGTTTGACAAGGTCATTGAAGTAACTATGTCCTACTTATTTCATCTATTTGATTTGAATTATAAGTTGTTATCTTAGCTCTATCCGACGGGTCCCTTGGAAGATCCTTCAAATCAAAACTTGTTATTGGAGTAGTTGTAGGTAGTGGACATTGTGGTCTTTGTGGAATTACATTAGAAACCGAAAGGATTAAATCATTAGAACATGATATTTTGGAAGATCCTTCAACACTTTCATTAAAACATTATGAACTCTTTAAAAAAGACCCAATGGTACTCTACAATGGAAACAACAAAGTTATTTCAATTCAATTTATCAATGCAAACAATCAATGGAAACAAGTCAACACTAAGTAAAAAAAAATTAACTTCAAGTAAAACAACTACTAATTTCACCAAGACAATAAGTAATTTCAAGAAATAAACAACTAATTTCATAAACCTCAAAAAATATATTCGTACTTGTTTCATTCTAGGGTTTAGTGAGAGCTCAAATTTGGTTTAGAGAGAGGTTCTTTCTTGGGATTGCGAGTACCAAAATAGGGAGATGTTAATTGCACCTTGCCTTTTTCTTTTTTTTCTTTTTTTTTTTGATCGAGAAGTACCAACAGCAGCAGTGACAGCGAGAACGCTATGCGAGACGGGAGCTTTTATGCATTTCTGATTTCTGAAATATGATGAACCTCAAGACAGTTGCATCTTTTTTTCTCGTTTGGGCTTCTATTACATGTGGGCTAGTAATTACTATGGCATAATATATTAATATGCTAGTTCCACTGCTGAGTAAAAGGATTTTGAAAAATTAACAAAGTAAAAAAAAAAAGGGAAAATGACTTATAAGGGTAATTATGTTTCAAAACTGTTCAAAAAACACCATCCAAGTTTGGCATGTTCAAAAAACACCATCCAAGTAAGGCCTTTGTACAAAAAACACCATCCAAGTAAGGCATTTGTACAAAAAACACCATCGAACTACATGTTTTGTTCAAATTTTACCCGATGATAACCGGCTCTTGCAGGTTAAAGGATGACTTGGCCGGTCACCAAGTATTAGGCCAAGTCATCATTTAACCTGCAAGAGCCGGTTACCATCGGGTAAAATTTGAACAAAGCATATAGTTCGATGGTGTTTTTTGTACAAAGGCGTTACTTGGATGGTGTTTTTTGTACAAAGGCCTTACTTGGATGGTGTTTTTTGAACAGACCAAACTTGGATGGTGTTTTTTGAACAGTTTTAAAACATAATTACCCTTATAAATCCGGATTGATCCGGTCGATTGAATCGGTTAAACTGTGACTCCAGTTTTAAAACATTGGGAAAAGGGTAATGATGATTGTTGCCAATAATACGATTTACGATTACAATATATACGCTGACATTCAGAATAACCTTGTTAAACAATTGTTTTAGAATAAAATAGAAGTTTAAAGGGGCCTCATTATAAATTAAGAGGCCCTCAAGTTGAACTTATGTTTCATATTGGCCTGTGCATTGGTTGTTATGAAATCTTTTTGTATTCCAAACATTTTCAAAATCTTTTGTTATAGTGCTCAATAAAATTTCATGTACAATAACAAGCTTGAGCTTTTTTGAATTGTTTAATGTTGCTTGACCAACAATTTTCACAAGAAAAAAATGAAGATGTTCAAATAGAAGCAACAAGTACATTCATCATAGATTACATCTAGGAGTTATTAAGACATTCTTACTGGTTTGAAGCACCTCATTTTTATGTTCAATGCAAACATCAATAACTATCCAAAAACAATTTAAATGTGAACAAATCATTCATTTCCTCACAAAAAAATATACCACCATAATTCACAATCCCAATAACTATAAATCTATGAGATTTCATCAAGAACAATTCCTGTTCACGTGTACCAATCCTCAGCTTCATCATCACTATCCGATAAATAATCATCTTCTTCATCTTCATCTTCATCTTCATCTTCGCCTTCAGAAAACAATGAAATCTTGGGCTGATTAAATTCACTCCTGTTCGCCACTAATTCATCTAAAAGACCATCTAAAGGTCGAATATGTTCATTGATATCCCCATCGAAATTGGAAACAAAGACACCATCGTTAACATCTTCAAAACATTCATCAGTTCTGGTTCTGAGAATCAAATCGTCTTCTGTGATCTCACCATTCTCGACCTTATTCCATGGAACCCACAAATCCGCTTGCCTCCCAAGTGCTCTGTCCCAATCGCCGACGACAACCGTCCCCAAATTGGAAGCCCTAGCTCTTCTCAACATCTCGGAGAAATCAGAATCATCGGAAACTAATACTAACCAGTCAATTCCTCGACTCATGGAGTGCTGCATTTGTCTCTTCAACGCCCAATCCGCCGCCTGAGGTTTATCCTCCACCGTCTTGACAAAAACCCCCGCCCTTCTAAGCTCCGACGCCAAGCCGTACCCGGTTTTCGGGGTAACTAGTGTTCTAGCTGCTTCTGTGTATTTGTGATTTCCGGTGATGAACCTCTCTTTGAACCGCTGTCGTTTCTTTCCTTTTAACGATTTCATTCTGTTAAGCTTCTTCTCCCTTTCTCTCATGTGTAATTGTTTGAAGTGTTTCTTTAGATCGAGATTTGTTTTACATTTCCGGCCACAGACGCCGCAGAGATAGGGTTCGGAAGGGGTGGCGACGCCCTTACGTTCAAGGATGTCGAGACGGCGTTGATCACGTCGTTGCTCGACGACCCAGTGTGGGAGGTGGATGAAGGCATGGCGGTTAGCGTAGGCGGAGACGTCAACGACTTCGCCGAAATGATTCGCTATGTTTTTGAGAGCCATGGCGGCGTCGTACGGAGGGCCGCGCGGGGGCTTGTTGTCGAGGTCCCATAAGATTACGACTTTTTTGGGTTTGGCGGTGAAGACTCCGTCTTTGGTCGGGACCATGTCGATTTCGGACATGGAAGCCGGGGAAGATGGGTGGTCGGAGGCGGAAGAGGGTATAATTGAGCGGCGACATTGGCGGAGAGCGGTGGTGGTGAATTTGAAGGGGGGAAAAGGAAGCTGGTGAAGAAGAGGGGAAGGAGGAGGTGGTGGATTGAGATTGAGAGTGAAGATTTCGATGGATTTGCAGAGTAAATTCATTTGATTGATTGAAATGGATAAGGGAATTGGGATTTTTGAGATGAACACTGAACAAGTTCATGGACGGAATATTTCGGGTATGATTCCGCTCGTTTGTTCAGATGGGGTGTCCATAACCAAATCCATAAACCGCTGGACAGTATCCATTTTCAAGTTGATAAACATTTTTCTAAGGCCTTTCCGGTGTGCAGCACGAGTGCACGACGCCGTGCCCGACGCATGCGAGCCCCACGGTGAACATCGCCCCGGCCATGCGAGGTCGTCGCAGTTTGGAGCCCGCGCGAGTGTTGAAAGCCGTGCGACGTTGGTTGATGTGTGGATGGAGCCGTTGGCAACGACTATAGAAATAGCCGTTTTTAAAAATTAAAAAAAAAACAATTTTTTTTAAACAAATCTATATATAAACATACACATTCAACATATTCTACTCATTTACACACATTCAACATATTCAAACTCTCCAAACAATTCTCCAAAAACTTTCAAATGGCTCCCAAACAATCATCCCAACGAAAATCAAAAACCGCAAAAAATATTTTCCCGCAATCGTCACCGGAACCCACTCCGTACATTTCACAAATGGAGTGAGCGTTTTTTTCCCCACCTCAATTCTAATACCAATCGATGCCCCACAATTCCAATACCCGCAATCGCTGTTCAACCCGTTTTTCGGGACACCTACCGGGGCACCATCCGGGGCTTTTACGGAGCCACAACTGCAACATATCGACACTTTCGATTCGAGCGACGAGGCGGTGCCGGAGACACAACCGGGGGATTTCGAAGAATCCGAGCCCGAAGAAATCCCACTACAACGAAAAAGCCGAAAGAAACCCACTGGTCCCGCTCCCGCTCAAGCGTGGACCCAAGAAGAAGAGGTTATGCTAGCCCGTGCTTGGGTTGCTGTTTCCGAGGATTGTGAGTCTGGAAACGCTCAATCAAAAGCACATTTTTGGGAGACAATTCGCGTATTATTTCACAAAAATTTGGGACGCGAATTTTATCGTTCCAAAGATACGTTGACGACTAAATTTCGAGTCGTTAACGGTTACGCGAATAAATTTAACGGCTTGTTCGTTAACTTTATGGGGCAACGCGAATCCGGCGAGAACGATCAAGATATCCTCAAAAAAGCTCTTGCGGTTTACCAACACGACAACAAGGGTAAACCGTTTCGACATATGGCTTTTTGTGAGGTGGTCCGCCAATATCCGAGGTGAAAGGGGGTCGGCACCGATCCGGCATCGATACATGGGTCAAAACATTCAAAAACATCCGAGACGCAATACACAACGTCTTCGGATGCACATATCGGGGCCGACGTCAACGATATTCCCGATGATTTTGAAAGGCCGATGGGCCGTAATCGGGCTAAGGCGAAAGGAAAGGCCGCGGCGTCGTCGGGTTCGGTGAACGACAGAAAAATGGATGACGTTAACGAAAAATTTGATCAGCTTTTGTCAACCATTTCAACGCAGGTCAAATCCACCGAAGATGAAAGATTGGCGAGAAAAACGTCCGGCGAGAACAAGGACCGGTCGCTCGACATGCTAGTCTTGATGTAACCCACCGAGAATCTCACCGGCGCCGCTCTCGAGTTGGCGTTAAAATTGAAAAACGACATCGTCAAAAAATACGGGATGTAGTTTTAGTTTTTTATTTTAGTTTAACGTAATGTTTGTCGTTTTTTATTTTTAGTTTAACGTAACTTGTCGTTTTTTATTTTTAGTTGTAATTTTAAATTTAAGTTTAATTTTAATTTAGTTTATGAAATTATTTATTGTGTTTTTATTCTATTTTTAATTTGTTTTTTAAATTAAAAAGTGAGAGGTAGTGAGAGGTGACCATTTCCGGGGGTAAAGCATGAGAGAGAAATACTAACTGGATGCTGAGATGACAGACAAAAAATAAGAGCAGAAGAGAGATGACACCTGAGGGCCTAAGGAGTAAAGTATCAAAATAATTTAATTTGTTGATAATAACTAATTTCATAAAAAATACATCCATTTCATTTTGTATCATCTAAAACCATCAAATCAAAAACGGTTTTAATTAAATTGGTTTTTTAACCCATACATCCCCCCTAATCTGACTAACAAATTTGTTTTATCCAAAATTTTGTCTTTTGTTATCTTTTTATTTATTATTATTATTATTATTATTATTATTATTATTATCTTTTATAAAATTATAACCGTTCGTATTTATTGATAATCTAATGTTTTCTTTTTTGTCGTTCAAATTTATTCAGTCGTTTATAAACTAAGTGATTGTATGTATAATTTATTATTTATAAAATCAATACGGTTTATACCGTTTGTAGGTAATCAAAATTCACGTTATTATTAGTCGGAAACCATCATTCTTCATCCGTCGACCCAGTTGTACATTATATCCGTTTGTCCATGCTTGTGCGTGCTCAGAACATTCTGCTGAATAGGAAACATTTTATAGTGCTCGATTTAATATTTATGTTCGTTATCCATATAACGCACCGTGCAATTGTAATATTGGACCTACGTTCAACCATTTTGATATAAGATGACATAATTTTATAAAATTATAAACGTCATTCGTTGTGCCGTAATTACTTTAAAAAAACTATTGTTTTATTGTTACTAAAACGTAAAAATTACAAAAGCTAAATTCATTAATTCGACATTTGGTCAAATTTGACATAACCGTTTTGATATAATTTGACAAAATTTTATAAAATTATAAACGTCGTTCGTAGTGTCATAATTACTTAAAAAAAACTATTGTTTATTGTTATTAAAACATAAAAGTTATAAAAGTTAAATTCATTTTTATTGTTTTTCTAATAATAATAATAATAATAATAACAAATCAAAATACTATTAATAAAAGAAAAGAAAAAGAAAATGACAACAAACAAACAAAATAGACAAAAAACAAAACAAAAAAATCAAATTACGGGATGCAAATAGACTATAGGGGGATATGTATTGATTCACCCAAAAAGACCAATAGGTTTTATTATTTTTGGCTAAAACTAAAACAATTATTTTATTTTCTTATAAAAAATACCTACAACTTCTTTTTATTTTTTTCATTTACAGGTTAACTTCTAATACAACACAATTTTTTTTTTTTTTTTTGAAAAAACTCACTTTTTTAAAAACAAGTTAACTTCTAGTAAAACATAATTTTTTTTTTGAAAAACCTCACTTTTTATCATAAAAACCCTAGTTTTTCCATAAATCCTCTAATGTTTGATAAACTTCTTCGCTTGAACTAATTTTTTCACTTTTTGCTCGTAATTATATATGTTGTTGCTGCTTATGATGTTCTTAGCGAAGAAAGAAGGAGGTTCGATTTGTATATGTGCTTGCTACCACAATATAAAATGGAGGTTTGATTGCATATATAAGTGCTTCATCCACAAATGTGTATATATGATGAAGTTTTTGTGACTTATGATAATGATTCAGCATGATGGGACACATGTTTAAGATGTAGAAGACCCAACTATTTGTGTTTTAAGATCTACGTCACTTGGAAGGGACCAAACCACTTGGAGTACAACTATATGTAATGAATTTGTAACATTAAGATTCTATAGAGGAAAGCACAAGGCAAGACAACTGATGGAGATGATAACTCTAACATATGCACACGACATAAATCCATATTACCCATATATATTTTAGAAGAAATATTTGAAATTCACTATGGGGTATATGAAGAAAATCGACCCACTATGAAGGGGGAGGAGGAAGGACAAATTTTAGGGTTTGGGATAACCTAAAATCTCCAATCATGGTGGGTATTTATAATACTCATTATGCTTATCTCTCCTCTTTTCGAATAAGTCTTATACCCTTGTGAATAAAGACTATCTAAAATTCAAACTCGTTGACATTTAGATTTAAGTCCTTTATCCAATTGTAGTTTCTAACTAATATATATACTTACTTTGATATATTAATAAATTTAGTCCATCATATTTGCTTTTGAACTCTTTTAGCTAACTCAACTCTTGCATGTTACCCAAAAGGACCTTACTATATATAGTAATATTACCAACTTGTCACGACATTGGACACAAAACCATCAATTCAAACACGCATCTCGCACAACAAAATCAGGATCTTTTAAGTCCGTTTACTATGCTACAAACCAATTTTCCAATGTATTAATTTTGGTATATATAAAATGCATAAAATTTTTGAAAGTCAGGCTGAAACAACGGATGGACCATTTGACGCATGACCTGCTCTTCACACCGGGTCAACGAAAAGATTGAGTTTTAAAACATTTTTGAAATAATATTCACGCTCATATATATATATATATATATATATATATATATATATATATATATATATATATATATATATATATATATATATATATATATATATATATATATATATATATATATATATATATATATATATATATATATATATATATATATATATATATATATATATATATATATATATATATATATATATGTATATATATATATATATATGTATGTATATATATATAAATATATATATATATATATATATATATATATATATATATATATATATATATATATATATATATATATATATATATATATATATATATATATATATATATATGGTCGAATTATAGTGAGAACTTAAAAAATGAGAGAACCTAAGAACTCTTTTTCTACACAATATTTTAGAAAAAATTTGTATCCAAAATTTTTTTTGTTCGTCTAAAAGGTTTTTAAAAAAATCAATTTTTTATATTTATATGCATATGGATATAAAATTCAAATGTATATGCATATATATATATATATATATATATATATATATATATATATATATATATATATATATATATATATATATATATATATATATATATATATATATATATATATATATATATGCTTAAATAGACTTTTTTTAATTTTTTTCAATGTGACGTATATAGAACGTTTAAGAGATTTTAAAAAAAATTCAAAAAAAATCTTTTTTATCATATGCGTATGACTATGCATATGCATGAAGGGTTTTCTAGCAAACAATGAACACAAATAATCCTATGGTTCACATGCAACCCTAGAAAGATCTATGTTTTCTTCTATGAAGATAATAAACTATAACCTAAAGGCCAACAATAAATTCTAAAGATTAAAACAAGAATTACCAACCTTTGAATCTTGTTCTTGAAGCTAGCAGCACAAGTGTCCTGCCTCAGATGCAAGTCATACCCACAGCAATGGAGAAGACAGTTCAGCAGAGTTTATCTTGATGTAAATGGCGCAGGTTTTAGGGTGGCCAGGTGCCTCCTTTTATAGCCTCCAAGGGTTACAGCTGAAACCCTAAGGAGCCTCCAAATGGGCAAGCCTGCTGACCATTTGGACAAGGCTTTCCTTAACCCTAATTAGGGTTTCGAGATCCTTGTGGTGACACCACAAATCTCGCCACCTTTAACCCCTATCCACTGGCCAGCCTTTTATTCAACTATTGAATAATTACAAAACCAGTCCCTGCACTTTTAATTAATTAATTTAATCACTAAATTAAATCCAATTAATTCTTGATTAAATCTCAATTAATTATTATAGTTTCTAATTAATATATTAACACTTAAATATATTAATAAACCATTTAATTAATTCTATTGATTTATTACACAATTAATAAATCAACCTTTTACTCTACTGAACTCTATCCTGACCTCCAGCTATGAGGGCAACCCAAATGGACTTTGCTTCAATCAATAAGATAAATATAGTTGTAAAGTCATGGCTTAGACACCTAATCCAACAGTCTCCCACTTGGATAAGTCTATGACTTTAATTTATCTTCTGATTAATAAACAACCTGCAGCTTCCTAGAAACTGCTGCCGAACTCTGACCTAGTCAGTTCCGTCCAAAGATAAGTGATCAGATGATCCTCCGTCCAACAAGATATTTTCAGACATGAGACATGGATTGAGATCAATCTCTGTCTGACACACTGTTTCCCGATTTCCGATTTTGCTTATGACTTTTAGACTTCTAATTGAACGAATCAATTCAGTCCTGGCTGGCCAGCGCTTCAGTCAACTTCAAAATCATCGAGTGGCCAACAGATATCTGTTTCCCGTCTGGGTCAAGGGACGAATAAGCTTTGACTAATATGTTATATCTTTTACCCGACAAATCACTCACAACAGCACGTTTTATAACATCGAGTTACCGATGCGTTTTCGTACTATCAATGAACAACCGCCTTGCAAATTATAACTCATATCTCTCCACTTTAAGACCAAAAGATATTATCGTCTCAACATTGCTCGTGATATAATCCATGAAGCAATCCATTGAGCGCGGGTTTATCCAATACTCAAATCTCCA
This sequence comes from Cichorium intybus, assembly GCA_023525715.1. NCBI lineage: Eukaryota > Viridiplantae > Streptophyta > Magnoliopsida > Asterales > Asteraceae > Cichorium > Cichorium intybus. The sequence continues at coordinate 80,413,469 of CM042011.1, forward strand.
TTTCCAAGTACTCATGAACGTTGCAGCAATCTTATTGCTATGTCTAACTCCTTAGACAATCTACAAACCAATTCATGACAGTCTTCCTTCATACTTACTCCCTAAGAGTATGAACGACTGTGGATGTTTGAATAATCCAATTATTCAGGAAGTAAACATGCAAAAGCGAAACATAAAATCTGACTGGCAGCTACTCCTGCTAATTACCAAGTCTCCACGAGGTAATCACCAAGTCGGATTTATCATAACTATTATCGGTTTCTTATTCTCTTTTAAACTCTCAATTCAAGCCTTTTATATCTATGTCTATGACCTTTTCACTCTTTCTATGTATCCAAGTGTCTAACACTTATACACTTTATTGCAGATGATCCTATCGGATACTCTTCCGATGATATCTCAATTTGTCATTTTGTCATTCTGTCATTTTCTCTCACAACTCCATTCCGGTGATGTGTACTGTGACTGCCCATGGTTCTCGGGTCTTTAGTCTACATGACTACACCCTAAGACAATTTCGAGGTGTCATGATGTGCCGGTGAACCACACGCCCTCCATCAGAAACCAACGAAATTCTTTAACCATGAAGTCCTATAGCACCACGTTTTGGTGTAAACAATTACCGATTTGAAAACCCTTTCAAATCAATCACCCTAATCATTTCCCAATGATTTCTCACGTCTGTTCAAAAATCCATTCAGTATTTTCAGCCAGGCAATATCCTGAATCCAACATACAATGCTCTAAGCATTAAGTCATCAGGATATGTTCATAACACTTCTGATTTGTCCAAGAGGCTCGAGGAACCTGATGTAATCTTATTCCAAGCCCTTTCGGAATCCTAAGATTACCAATAATCCTTGTGTCATGATTTCCGGAAACCATTTCCTTTCGGTGACTCTTTCTTATGCATCTTGAATCCCATCAAGATCATATTCTCAACGGCTAAGTCAATACTGTCAGTCTCATCTATCTGATAGATGTCTATGAACTACGTGAGCATGCTGCACCTTCTTTGTTTTCTTCATGCCAATTCATTACACTTTGCAATGACAGGAAACTCCATTCCTGGGGTTATGCATCTTGAATCTCATCAAGATCATATTGGCAGAATTCTGATCTATCTAATAGATGTTCACAACCACCTGAGTATGTTGTATCTCTTAAAGTCTTTCATAGCGAACCGTTTCTTAACACCAAGTCATTACACTTTGTAATGATAAGAGACGTTTCCTAGAACCAGTATGTAACCCTCATACAATGATAGCAGATAACAACGATACTCCCACTGGCTTTGACACCGTTATATGACTCTTTCGGACTATTCACAAAATCCAAAACTTATGGCACATTTTGCGAAACCGAAATCCAAACCTTTCCGACATATTAAAGGAAATCTTTCAGGCTATTCACAAAATCCAAACCTTTTGGCCTATTTTGAGAATCCGAATATCCTTTCTTGCGAGATGCCCATGGGACGAATCTCGGGGCCATGTACCTTTCGTAATGGCATGCTCTATGTGAGTCCATATTAGTGTGCCGGTAAACCACACACGCTCCACTAACGACTCACACTATGCCACGCAGAATCCTCTCGGATTACATCTTCTATTGAGAGTGCTTCTCTCAGAATCAGTTGCTTGACTCCAAGTGATGACTCATTCAACCAGATGTTCTGTAAGTACATTTCTATGTTCCCTTCTTTTGATGATTCAATTACTCCCACTGGTTCCTAGACCAGTTGTAAAGATCAATCAAACTGTCACATAGACTGTGTCTCGCGGTAAGGTTCTCTTATTTGGCAGCAACTGGGCTCACCAATGCTTCTAGCAGTCGGATTACTTATCCGTACCATCTTTAGTGTTTTACCACTACTCGGTATATCACCCGGATCATAACTCCTTATGATGGTGACAACAACTACTGGTCAAGCGAAGAGAGGGTATGTCAGGTTTAACAGGAATCTAATTCCTGGTCAAGTCCCAGTGGTGACTAAAGGTTGTTTCACTTGGCTAATTCCTGAACTCGTTCAGAATTATTCTTACTCCCACTGTTTCCTTAGAACTTGAGTTCTTTCTAAAAGTACTCTTCTTTCAAAGGATAACTGGAGTGGCCAATGAAAAACGACATTGCTGATCAGTTTCAGGCTTGTCATGAGATTCAGACGAATGCTACATGACCCTGGACTTTCTATGTACTAGTGGGATGATCCCAGCTTTACATTTCAGACAGTGTCGACATAACCTACTTAGTCTAAGATGTGGTCGGAATATGGCTTCTGCGGTCTGACTGGTTGAATGTTCAATTCATTGAAAAATTAGTCGGAAATGTATCCAGTGTATCTTATACACCGAGGATCAAAACTATTTCGATCAATGCTCCATCATCTTCCCTTAGACACATTATAACCATTAGTGTTTTTGGAAGAGGATAAACTGTGAAACATTTTCTCAGTCTATGTTGTTACTCAGGTTCTGTTGATTTTATGCTTCCTTTGAAATCTTTGAACACTTCAAGGTTCCAATCAATCGCTTATTCCGATAAGCGAAGCCATATTTGTCAAACCATTTGGCAAATATCATGAAGCATAACTAATCGTGTTCTGTTCAAATATTCGAGCAATACACAGTAACTTATGTGTTTGTTGCTCAAAATCTTAATACCTTTACATCTCTATGTAACTTTATGACTTTGTTAATATTGTTCAAGACATACAATCATCACCTGACTCCAAGTCAGCTGATTCCAAAATCCTATCCATTGGATCTTTGGGCGATTCCTTTCTTGCCACAATTAATTTTATTAAGCACTCAATTCATCACGTGACTTTAAGTCAAATGATTCCAAAGTCCTGTCCAACTGGACCTTTGGTTGAAGTGATTCTCATAAAATTCACTTTAACAATCATAAAGAACACAATATATAAGTCCAATCCCATTGGATGTTTCAACATTCAAGTTATTACCATTTACATCATCAACACATTCACACAACATTTCGAGGACAATTAAAACAACCATTTTTAAGAAAAAATTTCATTAAACCAGAATTATCCTCAGAACAATGTACAATGCGAATCTATGTTAAATGTATCTATAAACCAATAACAAGAACAGATATCTAGCTTAACTCCAAAAATGCACGAGCTCCATATCTAATCTGAATATGCTCCTGTGCGACAACATCCCGCATCCTACAGAGTCCGTGCATACAGAGCAAATGTGAGAAACACATCCTGTATCAAGGAAATGAGGATCAGGTATTCTGAGTTTTAAGATATTACTGAGTCTGCCAAATAGTTTGGCTTTAGAGCATTTTTCCAATCTTTCTGTGACTGTGTCCCACCTTATGGATTCCCAGTTTGAAACATCGAACAATCGGTCCGGACGATCTGGATCATTTCTTGATGCACCTTAATACTGGACTCAATCCTGAAGCAGCTGAATTAATGGAACTATGCTTCTCCATGAACGATTCATATAGAGTCGACATTGAATGCACTTCCACGATTGTCTTATCCGGTTACCCTTTCTGTTCATCTGGACGAACAGATCAGCGAGTTGAGCTAATGCTTAACTCCCGATCCCAAAGGGAAACCAGTTTTATACTGTTCGCCTATGTATCCCTCAATCTCGGGAACACGCAAACTGGTGCTACTTCCTTCTAGCTTGCATCTTCAAGCTCTTTGAAGATCCTAGTTCGTTCTCCTTTTTCAACCAGTTCTCGGAACCTTTCCTCAACTAGCTGTGCTAACTTATCAGACCCCTGGAATTCTAAATCCCTGCGGAACTCGGGGTTAATGATTAATAGCATAAGGCAACGAACTTCCTTGGATTCAATAGTCAAGGAGTCATGCTCACAAGCTGTGGTGTGATGCCATGTTTGGGAGCGGACACTCAGTTTGATATGGTTCCCCAGCAAAACTAAGAACTATTCTCTAATTGCAAAACCGTATCACATAGTTCAGGCCAGTCAGCCTTACCATACTAAATAGGTGCTTTCTGAAGCTCTCAGAAATGGGTGAAGGAGGAGAAGAAGGAGAAAGACACTTTCTTCAGACATATATAAAATTTGAATTTATTCGTTTAATTAATCCTTTTAAATAATTACCCAATTTATTATTTAACAAGGCTAGGACCCAAAATACCCCAACTATGCTGTGAAGAGGGATGCCGTAGTCACAACACAGTGGTCATTAAGGTAGATAACTTTTATCAATTTCAGTCTTATGAAATTCCTAGATCTCTGAGACTCATTGAACTATTCAATGGCATGTTTAATCTCGGATATGCCCCACCGTTTGTGACTGGGATGCCGAGGATCACAAACCGGGTGTGAATAACCATGCAAATTAGCTTGGTACTCTCGGGGTCCATTATCATCTCAAATTGATGTGCCGGTTAACCACACACGCTCCATCAACAATGATAACACCCGAGAAACCCATTGCCACTCTTTATGAACCCCCATTGGTGTGCCGGTAACCCACACACGCTCCACCAACGTTTCATAAAGTGCAATGTGCAATTTCATGGGTTAGCATCAAATTCACATTTTTTATCCTAAAGTAACTAGATTGGGTTTTGTTCAAGGTTCTAGTACTTTCAATTATAGCATTATACTTTTAAGAGGCTTAACGGTTCTATCAAACCCGTTCGGCTAACGACACTCGACTGGCCAGGAGAGCGGTGGGTAAGAGTGGATACCCATTAGACTAACATTTTATAGTCAGTCGCCTTATACCCTCTTTATAGGACAGTTTTGTGAATGAGGCCTACTTGCGGTAAGACTAACCAATTTTCTTATATATAAATAATTAACTTTTAATCATAAATATATAAGATATATTTTAATCTTATTAAAATATTTTAGAATTAATTTATTCAGAATTTTCGCTAATTTATTCTAATTTTTCGAAAATTTTAAATTAATCCTTTGAGCTGATTTAATTTATCTTTTAATTAACAATTAATTAAATTAATTAAATCTAAGATAGATATTATAAATTAATCAAATTAATTTTCTATCTAATAACCCTAGTTGGTCGAAATTTGCATGCAAGGCAATTAGGGTTCCAGTTATTCAATTTAGTAAACTACCAAAAATAACAACCAACTAAACAAGGCAAGCAAATCAAAGGGGAAACAAAGGGTGGCGGCTAGGGTTAGGAAACCCTAGCCTAGATTTCGACCAAAAACCATTCCAAGGAGTGTTTTTCGCAAAAACACTCATGACACAAACAATTTATGCAGTTTATATCAATCACAAGAAAACAGCCTACGCTCTGATACCACTGAAGGGTTTTCTAGCAAACAATGAACACAAATAATCCTATGGTTCACATGCAACCCTAGAAAGATCTATGTTTTCTTCTATGAAGATAATAAACTATAACCTAAAGGCCAACAATAAATTCTAAAGATTAAAACAAGAATTACCAACCTTTGAATCTTGTTCTTGAAGCTAGCAGCACAAGTGTCCTGCCTCAGATGCAAGTCATACCCACAGCAATGGAGAAGACAGTTCAGCAGAGTTTATCTTGATGTAAATGGCGCAGGTTTTAGGGTGGCCAGGTGCCTCCTTTTATAGCCTCCAAGGGTTACAGCTGAAACCCTAAGGAGCCTCCAAATGGGCAAGCCTGCTGACCATTTGGACAAGGCTTTCCTTAACCCTAATTAGGGTTTCGAGATCCTTGTGGTGACACCACAAATCTCGCCACCTTTAACCCCTATCCACTGGCCAGCCTTTTATTCAACTATTGAATAATTACAAAACCAGTCCCTGCACTTTTAATTAATTAATTTAATCACTAAATTAAATCCAATTAATTCTTGATTAAATCTCAATTAATTATTATAGTTTCTAATTAATATATTAACACTTAAATATATTAATAAACCATTTAATTAATTCTATTGATTTATTACACAATTAATAAATCAACCTTTTACTCTACTGAACTCTATCCTGACCTCCAGCTATGAGGGCAACCCAAATGGACTTTGCTTCAATCAATAAGATAAATATAGTTGTAAAGTCATGGCTTAGACACCTAATCCAACAATGCATGTGTACGCATATGTAATTTTTTTTTTCAATTTTTTTTCAATGTGACGTATATAGAACGTCTAAGAGATTTAAAAAAAAATTCAGAAAAAATAATTGTTTACATATGCATATGCATATGAAAAAAAATGATTTTTTTAAATCTTCTAATCGCATAGTATAAAAAATTTGGGTATATATATATATATATATATATATATATATATATATATATATATATATATATATATATATATATATATATATATATATATATATATATATATATATATATATATATATATATATATATATATTAAAATTGTGTAAAAATAGTTCATAGAATAGGTTCTTAGGTTCCTAGGCTTTTTTAAGTTCTCAATTAAAGTTTACTCTCTCTCTCTCTCTATATATATATATATATATATATATATATATATATATATATATATATATATATGTATATATATATATATATATATATCCAATAATTTTATTAACCATAACAATAATTATTACTAATATTAAAAAATTATTTAATTGTATTCAAACGTAAATAACATCCAGATGATATGATTCCAAAATATTTATATATAAATTTAGGGTGAGCAAATGGACCGAGGAACTGACCCCGACCCCAAGAACCAATGTAACGAACCCGACTTGCAAGATCGAGTATACAATTAGGTTGATTCTCGGTCCAAAATATCAGTTGTATTCAGTTTCGGGTTGTCTCGGGTTCGGATAAATTATTTCATCGGGTTTCGGCTAGGAACTGAGGGAGTTAATTTGATTAACCAATTAAAATAATATAAATCTAAAATTAAATTTATTTTATTTTCGTGTGTAACCCTCCAAATAGCGAATATGATTTTATAATAAATATTATCGTATATTTAAAATATTTGCATTATTATATTACAATTTAGTCTAATTTTCTTATTTTAAAATTAATGATAATAATATAGTTATATTTACTTCACATGTAATGATCGAATGAAATTAAAGGATAATGACTTGACATGGTAACGAACTTTTAAAATTGTTCACATTTGATCACTGAACTTATTTTTGTGATTGATTAACCCATTAATGTTTTAATTTTGTTCACATTTAGTTATTTATGTTTTTTGTACATATACGACTATTAAACTTATGTTTTTTGTAGACGCATGACCATTAAAAAAAATTTGTACACATATGACCAATAACATAATGGTCAGAACATCAATGACAAAATGTGAACAATTTTAAAAAGTTCATGTGTAAATCAAACACAAAAATAATTCAGTGACCAAACGTGAACACTTTTAAAAAGTTCATGTCTAAATCAAACACAAAAATAAGTTCAGTGTCGTCCAAATATGAACAATATTAAAAATTTGTTACCCTATCTAGTCATTATCCCTAAAATTAAAACACTTAATTTAATGATTATCCCTTCCTAGTTAAACTGTCAGCACTATTAACTACTAAAATTTATATGCAAAATACACAAACTATTCTCTACTTCAGCTCAAATAATACAAACATTGGGCTCGTACACAATGGGCTGCCTCCCAACTTTTGGTTAAAGTTAATTGCGTTCTTCTCATGGACACATGGAGGTATGTGCACAATACCAAAACCGGATTTTCATGGATAATCCGATTCGGGATTTATTGAACCGGTTTGGTAATATCCGACCCTTTGACGATTTTTCTTCTTTCCAAAAAACAGGTATGTATCCGTTGGAATAGCTGTTTATAGACGTTATACCTCCGCTATTATCATCTTACTCCGTATCATGGAAAATTCTATTTCTTCCTACTTTATCCTCCTAATTCATCCTCCTAACCTACTAAATTTTGACATTTGGAATCTATTATTTCTCTCTCTTAATTTCTTCTCTTGATTTTGACACTTGTCTTGATCATGTGATTAGGAAGAAAATTAGGAGGATATTTTAGGAGGATATAGAACCTCTCCCGTATCATATGGCAGCCTTACAATGTTTGTCGGCTTCTTTCGTCAGTAATAATGGAATCGTCGGATCGAAAATCTATACGAAATGCTGACGTAGTGGAAGAGAAAGCGATTGGGTGTAATTAAGATTGTAGTAGTATTTATAAAATATAATTTAATGATAATGTTACAGTAACACATCGAACTTTTCATTTTGTATCTATTTGGTCAATTAAATTTTTTTTTTTTGCCGTCTATGGCTTAATGTTTATACAACCGAGTTTAATTAGTCATCCGAGGTTACTGTGGTAAAAGAATTTGCTATAGTATACCTACAACGTTTTAAAAATGCATCTAAATGGTCCCTGAAATGTTTTAGATTTTTTCTGTATTGTCTAATTTTCGAAACCTTAAGCCCCTAATGAGCAAGGAAAAAACCTAAAGGACCAAATAGATGCAAAATAAAAAATTCGAATTATGGTAACATTATCTCATATAATTTATGGTTCAAGTAATAAAATACAAGAACAGTTTCTTTTTTTTGGAACGGCATTAGGACCTCATGATGACAATCATACTATGAGTAATTCTATTTTTGATATTTAAAAATATTTTACTATAAAAACCATATTTAAAAGTTTTTCATGATTTGCAATGGGAAATTTTCTATCCATTCGGATCTCCGATGGGGATTGGAACGTACTCCAAGACTTATGCTATTTTTTACGAGTTGTTTCACAACGACATTGTTATATGGTGTTTATTATCCTACATTGTTTATTATCCTACATGCCTTATAGTTCTTAATCAAAAAATTTTAATAGCAAAACAATTATTCCGCTACAAATTATCATCTAATAACATGTTTTTGGCATGGTTACCCAAATGAAACTAAAAACTTTAAAATATATTTCTAGAGTTACTTTTGTGTTTTACTAGTGTCGCTGCCATAAATCCTACCATAAACATAGGTAAACTGCACCATTTGGGCACGCACGTTAATCCGTCCTAAGGTACACGTGGAAGGTTAATCGTGGAACACTAGCGATATTTTGAGCATGTCAGAGATGAAACCTCTGGACCTCCTATGTCAATTCCGGAACTCGACCATTAGGCTCCTATCGCCCCGGGGGGGGGGGGGGGGGGTAGGGGAGGGGGATCCTACTATATATGTTGGAGCATATGAACTTTAATATCACAAATTGCCGACAATTTAAATAAATCTGAAACTGAACCAAAATGTATCATAAATCAAATATTTACTTTCGGTCTTTCATGAAACTTTTCAAAAGTTATTTCACTATTATGCAGACAAATATGGTCAACAAAGTACTCCAAAAACTGATCATATCAGGAGGGAGATTGAGGAATTATCTAGACATGACCGAGAAGTGAATATCGAACTACTTAAAAGTTTGCGGGAGGAAGCTAGTAAATGAGAACGAACTTTCGTCCCAAGTAGCAATTTGTCGACGAATTTAAAAACGTTAATATTTGGAAAGAAAATAAACCACAATTTCTGATTCTAGCCGTAATGAGTCGTGATTTACTAATCCTCCAAGCTTTTATAGTAGCTTTTGAAATATTGTTATTCTTTTAGTGGCAGTGTAATATTGGAACAAAAGTCACGACTACCCTTCGAATCGATGTAAGTATTTTAACTTAAATAATGTTGTTAAAATGGCTATCATCAAAGTGTTTCTAAACGATTTTAAAATGTTTTAAAAAGATCACTAGCTTAATGGTTAAGTTAAAGCGTTTAAATTAATTAATGTTGTTAAAAGATCATGTTGTCGCCAAATATTCTAAGTAAGTGCGGAAATGAAGATTGCGGAATGTAAAGATCCGAAATGTAAGTTTCGGAGGGACAAGTCCTGAGACTTGAAATGGACAAGTCCGAAGACTTGATGTGGTTGCGGAATTATAATACTTAGAATAGATCTTAATAGCTCAACAATAAATAATAAAGACTAGCAGTTATATATCTTGAAAATGTAAGGACTAGAATTGAAGGGTGCAAGAAATGTAAGAACAGTAAGAAATGCAGATGAGAGAGTAAGAGTTGATGGAATGAGAGATTGTATTGATAAGTAAAAGTGTTACACAAAGTCTCTCAAAACCATGAGGACTGAAGATGAACTTGGTCTCCTTTTTATAGACTAAGGGAGGACCTTCAGATAATAACCTATTGACTGAAGAGGAGACAACACGTCTCTCTTCAGTCAGATAAGAAAAGGTGAATCTAATATAAAAATACAATATCAGACTAGGGTGGCTTGTCTATAATATAATAATACTCTAAAGTACAACAGACATGCTTCTAGAGGACCACGCTTGATCTAGTCTAATCATATCCTATAAGTTGAGGTGCTTATCCCTTGACTTATCCATTCTTTGGTCTTCAATCTTCTTTGTTGAATGCTTAAGTATGATATTTCCATTGATATATTGATACTGATAGTCCGAAATCTCCATTGGATTTCGGAGTCCTGGCTGATTGTATCATAGTGTCTTTGGAAATACAGTTGAGGATGTCTTGATCTTCTGAGTTAGTTCTGAATGAGGTCTTCAAAATCCTTTCTTCTGGGTGAGATACTTGCTGATTCTGATTTTATTTGATGGTCCGAAATCCAATACTGAATTTCGGATAGTTACAATATCATCAGAACATGCCTTATCCGAGATATATGTTAACAATATACATAAGACATAAGATTTCGTTCATTACTTAAACACATTCATACAAAAGTAATTTCATTCCATCAAAGTAAGAAGTTTGATAATGCAATCCTATCATATCAAACTACGAGTTGGTCAACGATTTGACTTCTAGTTCTAACAATTCCCCCTTCGGTGACCAATCGAGGGGTTTGAGTCATTTTTACCGTTGATCCAATATCCCTTGTCTTGCAGCATATTCCCAAAACTTTCTGATTGCCAGTAGCCACTTCATTCTGGTAAGTAGTTCTTTCTTGGCTTCAGGATCTGATGATGTTGACTTTTCCACGGCTTTGATGCATTCCTTTAGCATACTATTTGCCACTCTTCTGAGTTGATCAGCACGAAGGAAAAGAAAAGATTCTTTCTCTTTGGGATTCTTGTAAACTAAGCCAAGTTCTGGATCGAAGGTTGCACATTTCTTCCAGTTATCCCGATTTTCTGGCATAGATAAGTCAGGTTTGGGAATGATCTGTGGTTCAGGGTGATCTTTGAGGACTTTGAATATTTCGGCATCATTGTAGCAGAATTCCTCTACTAGACGATGTAGGAATCTCCTTGCTGCGACATAAGCTTCTCTAGCAATTTGACTTTCTTTGTGAGATAGCTTTACAGTTATTGTGAATATGTCGGCTGGATTCATGTTTCGAAAGTCAGCTTCTGTAATCAGAATCGGGTTGTTGTAGTCGTCGTTTCTGATTAGCTTATATTCAAAGTATTCAGACTTTTGAAACTTTCTTCTCTTGATACTTCGAACAGCTGTTATGACTTCATTTGACCATGTATCATCTTGAGGATTGGTCCATTTCTTGAAGAAGTCCAGATTCCTATAGTAAGCAACCAGTTCTTTGTCAGGCCCTGATGCTGCGGTGAAGTTCGGAGTGTATTTGTATTTATCTCCATTGGGTGTCAAAGGTATGTCCCATTTGTATTGGGATGAAGAAAGAGGATTGTATGTCTTGAATGGTTGGAAATCCAGGTTGGTCAGTGGTCGATAAGTAATGAATTGCGACCAGATGGATCTGCTGGGACCGGTTGGGTTAGCTTGGTTCTGATCCGGTTCTGACTCAGTGCTGAATTGTTCAGCATGCTCATTAGCCTGAGAGTCGAAGAACTTTGATTTCTTTTCTTTGACCTCTGGAGGATCAGTTACTTTGATTGGCGAGTATACAAAAATCTCGTCGTCTTCTGAGAGATCCTTATCTGATGGAGATTTTGGGGGAGGAGAAATCGGAGGATGAGATTTCTGAGGGGAAGATTTTTGAGGAGAGGGGGATTTCTGAGATGGAGGAGATTTCGGAGCCGGAGAAGGAAGTTTTGGAGGAGGAATGATAAGTTCTGATTCTTTGAAGGGTTCCGATTCCTTGTTTTGATTGGCGTCCTCATTGGATCCTTTATCAGCAGATGTTTCAGTTGTTTCTTTTTGCTGAATGTTGTCTTGGTCTTTTGTTCCACTTGGACCAGCGGTGGAGTCTATTAACATATAAGTCGTTTGGTCAAGTTCTGCTTTGTCATCCGCCTTTCCCCCTCCTGGGGCACCTGTAGGAACGGAAGGGGTCACAGGCAGGCGGGCCAGAATGGAATCAAGCTTTTCGGAGACAATAGTCACTTCCTTCTTGATACAATCAGGAAGTGGCGTATCATACATGTTCTGAAGTGCTTCCATAACTTCCATATTCAGATTGGTGCAGAGCTTGATTTGTTCAATAGGACCAGACATAGTGCCGGTTATGTTTTGCATGGTTTGTGTCACCATCTGAAGGAGGACATCATTGGTTCTCCTGAGAGAGAAGTTTTCTGCCAGAACCCCATTCAGATAGTTGGCCATATGGTCCATGGAATCTTTGAGTTGGGTTTGCACATTGGCCAGAAGCTCAAGGACTTGTTGTAGACATTTCTCAACTGCATTGAGCATTGTTTGTGCAGTCTTCATCATGTTGGCGGCATCGAATGCTCGGTTAGCATCAATGGTTGCTAGTCCATCGTGGATGATCTTTTCAGCTTGATCGTCGCAACGGAGAAGAATGTCTTTGTCTTTCTTTTCAAGTGCAGCTACCCGATCCTTGATTTCTGCTAGTTCTTTGATCAGAACCTCCTGATTTTGTGATGATTTGAAGTCAGTCAGGAGGGAGGTCAAATTGTCAACTTTCTGGTGAATAGAGTCATCTTTGAGTAAGGAGTTGACTGAGGGAGCCGGATTTTCTTTAGCTGCTTTGTCGGAGGAGGAGTTTGTTGGATTAGGTGTCTAAGCCATGACTTGTAATTGACCTTTTATCTTGTGATTAAAAGCAAAGTCCATTTGGGTTGCCCTCATGGGTGGAGTATATATAGTTCAGTAGAGAGAATAGTTTATTTATTAATTGTATAATAAATCAATAGAAATTAAATACATGGTTTATTAATATATTTAAGTGTTAATATATTAATTAGAAACTATATTAATTAATTGAGATTTAATCTAGAATTAATTGGATTTAATTTGGAGATTAAATTAATTAATTAAAAGGTGCAGGGACTGGTTTGGCATTTATTCAATAGTTGAATAACTGGCCAGGAAAACCAGGGACCAAAAGTGGCGCCACCTTGGAGGCTCCTCCAAGGGTTTGGCGAAACCCTAATTAGGGTTTTGATAAGCCTGGTCCAAGTGGTCAAAAGCCTTGTCCAATTGGAGGCTCCTTAGGGTTTCAGGTGTAACCCTAGGAGGCTATAAAAGGAACCCCTGGCACCTCATCTTCACGCCATCTTCTCTCTGGATTCACTCTGCTGGACTGATTCTTCCATCCCCTGGGTGTGACTTTCATCTGAGGCAGGATACTTTTGCTGCTGCTTAAAAGGATCATAAGATCAAAGGTTGGTATTCTTAATTCTTCTCTAGAATTGAATTGTATCCTTTAGGTTCTTAGTTCTAATCTTCATAGAAGAAAACATAGATCAATATTAGGGTTGCATGTGAACCTTAGGTTATTTTGTGTTCATTGATTGCATAGAAACCCTTCAGTGGTATCAGAGCTAGCTTGTTTTCTTGTGTTTGATTATGAACTGCTTGCAATGATCTTGGCCTTGGTGTTTTTTGCGAAAATTCACCTCTTGGAGGCCTTGAAGTCGACGGCTTGGCTAGGGTTTCCTAACCCTAGCCGCCATGCCCTAAATGGTCCCCTAGATTGCTTGATTTGCTTGCCATATTTGTGTGTTGTTATTTTTGGTAACTAAATCAACTAAAATAACTTGAACCCTAATTCTTGGCATGTGTATTTCGAAATTCATGGGGAATTTATAGATTAATTAATTTGATTAATTTAGTAATCTATAACCTAGATTTAATTAGTTTAATTAATTGATTAATTAAAAGACCAATTAAATCGGATTAAAGAAATAATTAAAATTTTCATAAAATTAGTATAATTTGAAAAAATTAGAATTTAATTAATTCTAAAAATATTTTAATGAGATTAAAATATATCTTATATGTATTTAAAATTAAAATTTAATTTAATATGTATAAGAAAATTGGTTAGTCCACCGCTAGTAAGCCTCATTCACAAAACTGTCCTATAAAGAGGGTATAAGGCGACTGACTATAAAATGTTAGTCTAATGGGTATCTACTCTTACCCACCGCTCTCCTGGTCAGTCGAGTGTCGTTAGCTGAACGGGTATGATAGAACCGCTAAGCCTCTTAAAAGTATAATGCTGTAATTGAAAGTACTAGAACCCTAAACAAATCCCAATCTAGTTACTTTAGGATTAAAAATGTGAATTGGTGCTAATCCATGAAATTGCACATTGCACTTTGTGGAACGTTGGTGGAGCGTGTGTGGTTTACCGGCACGCCAACTGGGGTCCACAAAGAGTCGCAATGGGTTTCTTGATTTTGTCATTATTAACGGAGCGTGTGTGGTTTACCGGCACGTTAATTAGAGATGACAATTGACTTCAAGAGTACCAAGCAATTTGCATGGTTATTCACACCCGGTTTGTGATCCTTGGTATCCCAGTCACAAACAGCGGGGCATTCCCGAGATTAAAACATGCTATCGAACAGTTCGGTAAATCTCAAAGAAACTAGGAATTCCATTATAATATGATTATGTTTCCGCGGTGGAATTGGCTGAATCGTCTTTCGCCTACCTTGTAAAATTTGCAATACTGATTACGGCATCCCTTTTCGGTATTGTAGATTGTTATTGTAGGATCCTAGCCTCATATTTATTCTTGGGTGAATATGAGGATTATTATTATTACTCTATCTAATTAAAACTACCTTCTTCTTGTTCAGATGTCTTCTGACCAATCCGTTCCCCACTCAAACCCCGGTAATGTCACCTCGATTCTGTCATTATGCTCAAAGGTGACGTTGGACGGCACCAACTACAATGACTGGATCCGCAACATCAAAATGGCTCTAAGGTTTGAACATAAAGAGTATGTTCTAGAAACCGAGCTTGTTGATGTGGACACTGAAACCGCTACTCCCGAGGAAATCGCTGCGTACACTAAACACTCTGATGATGCGACCAAAGTGGCCTGCATCATGATCGCTACTATGAACCCTGAACTGCAGCGTATCTATGAGGACTATTGGCCTTACGAGATGCACAAAGAGCTCGCGGAAAGGTTCCGCAAGCAAGAGCGCATCGAGAGGCGTGAGGTTGTAAAAGCCTTCACTAACAGCAAGCCCAAAGAGGGCGAGTCCATCTGTGCACATGTGCAGAGGATGCATGGTTACGTGGAAAGGCTTAGAAAGCTGGAAATGCCGGTCCATGAGGATTTAGCAGTTGATATAGTGCTGAACTCCTTACCCAGTTCTTATGACCAGTTCACACTGGCGTATCATTTGAACAACAACCAGGCAAACCTAGCTGAGTTACACCGCATGCTGCGTACGGCTGAGGACGGGATGAAGGGAAAAGCTGTGCTCCCTGTCAACCCGCCTGTCCTGGCTATTGGCTCCGGAAAGGGAAAGAAACGGAAAGGCCCTCCTAAGCAGAACTGGAGGGAAAAGACTCACGTCGGGTCATCTAGCGGTGCCCCGAAAGGTAAGTCTTCCGGAATTCCACATGTTCGGAACCCCAAAGAGGCCGACTGCTTTTACTGCAAGCAGAAGGGTCATTGGAAGAGGAGCTGCCCTTCGTATCTGCAGGATGTCAAGGACGGTAAAGTGAAACCGTCACAGGCAGGTACGTATTCTATATCTAATAACTCATCTTTTTCCCGTTCATGGGTCCTTGATACAGGATGTGGTTTTCACATCTGTTCTGATTTGCAGGGCCTAGAGGAAAGTAGGGAACTGGAGCATGGCAGACTGAACCTGGTCATGGGCAATAGGCGAACGTCACCTGTTACCAAGATTGGTGTTTATGGACTGATGCTGAGCAGTGGAGTTAGATTAGATTTACATAATTGTTGCTATGCGCCAGATATGGCAAAGAACATAATTTCTTTTCATGCACTATTTAGACAAGGCTTTTATTATGAGTTTAATAAATTGAATGGTTCAATTTCCGTTTTCAAAAATGATGTTTTTATTTTTAATGCTATGCCTTGTGATGGTGTTTATGAATCTATTATGTGTATTGATAATTATGGTAAAAATGTGTTAACTATTGATGCTTCAAGCGGTATAGAAAAGGCATGTCTGTGGCATTGTCGCCTTGGCCATATAAACAAGAAACGCATCGCCCAACTCCAAAAGGATGGAGTGTTGGAATCATTCGACCTCGGGTCAGATGATGTATGCGAATCTTGCTTACTTGGCAAGATGACAAAATCACCATTCAAAGGTTCCTTTGAAAGAGGTGAAGGTCTGTTGGATATCATACACACTGATGTGTGTGGTCCCTTCAGAACAACCACTAGAGATGGCACGCAGTTCTATGTGACCTTTACCGACGATTTTAGTAGATATGGATATGTCTACTTAATCAAGAATAAGTCGGATACCTTTGAAAAGTTCAAAGAGTTTAAGAATGAAGCAGAAAATCAATTGGGCAGAAAGATAAAGATGCTTAGATCCGACAGAGGCGGTGAGTATCTTAGTATCGAGTTTCTCGATTACCTCAAGGAATGTGGAATTGTTTCACAGTTGTCGCCTCCAAGAACACCTCAGCTAAATGGTGTTGCAGAGAGACGAAACCGAACCTTGTTGGACATGGTTCGTTCCATGATGAGTCGAGCCTCACTTCCAATCCATTTCTGGGGGTATGCCTTAGAGACTGCCGCCCATATCCTAAATCTTGTCCCAACCAAGAAGGTTGCGAAAACACCACACGAGATGTGGATGGGGAAAGTTCCCTCGTTGGCACACATCAAAGTCTGGGGCTGTGAAGCATTCGTGAGACGAGATACTTCAGATAAGCTCGCAGAAAGAAGTGAGAGGTGTTACTTCATCGGATACCCGAAACAGTCTTTTGGATACTTGTTCTACAGACCAAGCGAGGACGTGGTCTTTGTAGCAAGACGGGGGTTCTTTCGAGAGAGAGAACTCATATCCAAAGAGGACAGTGGGAGTACGATCGATCTCGAAGAAATTCAGGAGATGCCCGATGTGACAACCTTTGAAGAAACTAGCAACCAACATGAGGAAGAAGTTCCTGTTGGACCTACCGACATTTCGTTGCCCCTTAGGCGTTCAGGTAGAGTTAGCATGCCGCCCGAGTTCTATGGTTTCCATATTACCTCGGACGGAGACACGTTAGTCAGTTATCGTACATTGACTAATCTGGATGAGCCAGCTAGCTACCGTGAAGAAGTGGCAGGCCCCGAGTCTGCAAAATGGAAAGAGGCAATGGACAGCGAGATAAAGCCCATGTATGACAATCAAGTTTGGAACTTGGTTGACAATGTACCGGGTCGAAAGACAGTCGGATGCAAGTGGATCTTCAAAAAGAAGACTGACATGGATGGAAAAGTGCATACTTACAAAGCTCGGCTGGTTGCGAAGGGATTCACTCAAACCCCGGGGGTTGACTATGATGAAACCTTCTCACCAGTAGCCAAGATTAAGTCAATCAGGATAATGCTTGCCATAGCTGCGTTTCATGATTATGAAATCTGGCAGATGTATGTCAAAACCGCCTTCCTTAACGGGAAACTGACTGAAGATGTTTACATGAGTCAGCCAGAAGGTTTTGTAGACATTAAGCACCCTGATAAAGTATGTAAGCTTGAAAGATCAATCTACGGGTTGAAACAAGCATCTCGCAGTTGGAATCTTTGCTTCCATGAGAAAGTCAAAGAGTTTGGCTTCTCTAGGAGTGAAGATGAGTCCTGTGTATATGTCAAGGCTAGTGGGAGTATAGTCACTTTCCTGGTGCTGTATGTTGATGACATACTACGCATGGGAAACGACATTCCGACCTTGCAGAATGTTAAGGCTTGGCTCGGGAAGTGTTTCGCCATGAAAGACCTAGGGGAAGCTGCTTATATTCTCGGGATAAGAATACTTAGAGATAGAAAGAGAAAATTGATAGGCCTAAGCCAGTGTACATATTTGGAAAAGGTGTTAAAGAGGTTTAACATGGAAAATTCCAAAAAGGGAGAGTTACCAATCCTAAGTGGTGTTAAATTGAGTAAGACTCAAAGTCCGAGTACCGATAAGGAAATAGCTGAAATGAGTCAGGTACCTTATGCTTCGGCAGTAGGGTCGATCATGTATGCTATGACATGTACTCGTCCCGACGTATCCTATGCGCTAAGCATGGTTAGTCGGTACCAGGGTAATCCTGGAAAGGCACATTGGATTGCAGTCAAGAATATACTCAAATATCTGCGAATGACAAAGAATATGGTATTAGTCCTTGGTGGCAGTGATGAGTTAAAAGTGAGTGGATTTACAGATGCCAGTTTCCAGACAGATAGGGACAGTGGACGGTCCCAGTCAGGCTGGGTATTTCTTTTGAACGGTGGAGCGGTCACTTGGAAAAGTTCCAAGCAGGAAACGGTGGCTGATTCAACGTGCGAATCAGAGTACATCGCAGCAAGTGAAGCGTCTAAGGAGGCGGCTTGGCTAAAGAATTTCATCAGGGATCTTGGAGTTGTCCCGAGCATTCAGGAGCCGGTGGAACTTTTCTGCGATAATGAAGGAGCGGTCGCCTTGGCAAAGGAACCGCGAGACCATGGAAAATCCAGACATATCGAAAGAAAGTACCACTACATTCGACATCAGATAGAAGAAGGGCACTTACTGGTTAAGCAAGTATCATCCGAGGACAATCCTGCAGATCCTTTGACTAAGGCTCTGAATAGGATCAAGCACAATCAGCATGCTCGGAGCATTGGATTGAAGGATGATGTTAGTTTTAGTAATTAGATAGATTAGAAACTTGTAACAGTATAAATGTAATTGACTCGGTGATTTTATAATAGAGATTTATAAATGAGTATTGTTACTGCCTCTGTCAATTGTTTATTTCTGTGTTTCTATATTTGCATGTTTAACTTCCTTAATAATTGGATTATTTAAAACTCCACAGTCGATCATACTATTAGGAAGTAAGTATGAATTAAGACTGTCATGAATTGGTTGCAGACTGTCTAAGGAGTTAGACATTGCAGTAAGACTGTTGCAACGTTCATGAGTACTTAGAAATAGAGATTTGAGTATTGGATAAACCCGCGCTTAACAGATTGCTTCATGGATTACATCACGAGCAATGTTAAGACGATAATATCCGGTGATCTTTAAGTGGAGAGATATGATCTGTTATTTGTGATACAAGTACTTATTGACAATGCGAAACCGCACCAGTAACTCGGTGCTATAAAACGCATTGTTGTATGTATTTGGACCCGCAAAAGTTATGGACATATGAGTCAAAACTTATCCGTCCCATGACCCAATGGGAAATAGATATCTGTAGGCCTCTCGATGATTTAGAAGTTGACTGAAAGTGTTGGCCAACCGGGACTTGATTCATGTGTTCAATTAGTAGTCTCTAAAGTCATATGCAAATCAAAAATCGAGGAACATAGTGTCAGACCAAGATTGATGTTAGTCCATGTCTTGAGTCTGAAAATATCTTGTTGGATGGAGGATCATCAGATCATTTATCTTTGGACAGAACTGACTGGGTCAGAGTTCAGACAATTAAAGTCATAGACTTATCCAAGTGGGAGACTGTTGGATTAGGTGTCTAAGCCATGACTTGTAATTGACCTTTTATCTTGTGATTAAAAGCAAAGTCCATTTGGGTTGCCCTCATGGGTGGAGGATATATAGTTCAGTAGAGAGAATAGTTGATTTATTAATTGTATAATAAATCAATAGAAATTAAATACATGGTTTATTAATATATTTAAGTGTTAATATATTAATTAGAAACTATATTAATTAATTGAGATTTAATCTAGAATTAATTGGATTTAATTTGGAGATTAAATTAATTAATTAAAAGGTGCAGGGACTGGTTTGGCATTTATTCAATAGTTGAATAACTGGCCAGGAAAACCAGGGACCAAAAGTGGCGCCACCTTGGAGGCTTCTCCAAGGGTTTGGCGAAACCCTAATTAGGGTTTTGATAAGCCTGGTCCAAGTGGTCAAAAGCCTTGTCCAATTGGAGGCTCCTTAGGGTTTCAGGTGTAACCCTAGGAGGCTATAAAAGGAACCCCCTAGCACCTCATCTTCACGCCATCTTCTCTCTGGATTCACTCTGCTGGACTGATTCTTCCATCCCCTGGGTGTGACTTTCATCTGAGGCAGGATACTTTTGCTGCTGCTTAAAAGGATCATAAGATCAAAGGTTGGTATTCTTAATTCTTCTTTAGAATTGAATTGTATCCTTTAGGTTCTTAGTTCTAATCTTCATAGAAGAAAACATAGATCAATATTAGGGTTGCATGTGAACCTTAGGTTATTTTGTGTTCATTGATTGCATAGAAACCCTTCAGAGTTCGTGTCACTGAGATCGGTCATGTGCATTTGGGATGAAGAGGGTTTGTCTACTTCTTGATCAACACCGAGAGAGGTGTCAATCGGGATCGATTGAGTTTCTGAGATTAAGACTCGAGAGTCAGACTCAGCAGATTGTTCAACTGAGGGTTTTGTTTGAGCCTTTTACTGAAGATCTTGTTCACAAAATTTATCCCAGGTGAGAGGGACGATTGCTGAGGCAATCTTGGACCAGTCGGTTTCGGTGGTGTCGAAGAGGTAGAGTGAGGAGTCTACCAGTTTTGCAATAGAGGAATGAAGGAGGGAATCAAGCTGTTGAGTGAGTGCTTGGATTCGTTTTCTTTCGGACTTGACATAGTCGGAGTCCTTGTCGGATGGAGGACCAAAGACGAATAGAGTTTGTAACTCCTTTTGTTTATGCTCGAACTGATCTCGAAGTCGTTCAACCAATGCCTCTTGTTCTTGAACTGCTGTCTTGAACTTCCATGTAGCAAACTCGGATGCATTGGGAGGAGGTTGAGTGAGTGTTGGGATGACGTCGACTTTAGGATTGTCTTTGGTGATTGGTGATGTCTTTTTATGGGGAGAGTTCTGTTTTTCCTCCATTAATGTATCATGCAAGGTTTCTTCCGAGTCTGGAGAATTCTGTCTTTCCTCCAAATGTTCTGACTCGGAATCTTTTGAAGATGGTTCAGAAGTCTAACATGAAAGAAAACAAGTTAGATGAGGGGTGTATGCACTTGATGCAAGTGCATAAGTCAGTGAATCAAAGTTAATTTGAATGCACGGTGCTATAGATGAGAAAAGATGCTTTTAAATTTTGAAACTGAGAGATAAAATAAAAATTCATGACTTTTGTGAACAAGGAATGTTTGTGAAGAGATTAGTCTCAGAAGTGATAAACTGCTGATAATAAGATAGGAAGTACGGGGGTATCAGAAGAAGAAGACTTCTGATAAGAAAAAGAGAAAGGGGGGGGGGGGGGAATCAAAAGCAGGAGACTTCTGATAATAAAAGAAAAAAAAGGGGGGGGGGGGCCGGAAAATCAGAAGCAGGAGACGTCTGATAATAAAAGAAAGGGGGGGGCGGAATCAGAAGCAGTAGACTTCTGATAATAAAAGAAAAGGGGGGGGGGGACGGTGATCATCAGAAGAATGAGATTGCTGATAAGAAAAAGTTAAAGAAAGAGATACCGTTTTCGTTTTTCGTTGCTTCTTTTTGGGTGGTTGCCTGGACAGAGAAGACTCAGAAGCTTTCTTCTTAAGTTTCTTGGGGGCCTCACATTGGTTGAGGGAGTGAGGTGGATAACCATCAATTCCTTCAGTAGAATAGATATGATAGATGACAGCAGGGTTTGTTGAATTTGCTAACTTCAAAAGGGCTTCAGGAAATCTGCGTATTTTCCCAAATATGGGATCAGTTTTGGCGGTGTAGGGTTTGGCTTTGATCATGACCAATTTATCTTCTTTTGATCTCGGATCAGGAATTAAGAGGTGAAGGCTCTGATAAATGTGTTCGATGCATATAGCCTAGAAGCGTGCAGAGTGGATTTGACCTGTTGGTTTTAGGGAGGAAGGAATGTAGTTAAGGAAATCATCGAACAGAATTCCTGCGTAATCGACTTTACGACCGGAGTAGAGGCTCTAAAGAAGTACCATAAGACGTCTGTTTAACTGGTCTGTGCCACCCATTTTACTAGTTAAGCACTTAATGATATAATGTATAAGACATTGCCATAGGGCTGAGATGTGTCCTTTAGACATGTGAAACAGCTTTGGCAAGTCATACATGTAACCCATATTGTATATCATGGACTTGAGATCAGCATCGGTTGGTTGATCGAAGGTGGAGGTGTGATAGGGACGATTTAGGGCTTCTGCAAACATTTTCTTATCTATGGTGACACGATGATCGTTGTGCAGTGCTATGGCATAACCGTTGGGACACTTGGTGGCGGAGAAGACAACCTCCTGTAGAAGAGATACTGGTATTGATGGAGGAGGATGAAAGAAGGCTTTTGCTAGAGTGTGTCTTGAGAGTATGTGAATGAGAACTCGTAGGTGTTGTTTGTAGGCTTGGAGATCATCTGAAAGTTGGAGATTGGAGACGGCAATATTGACAGTGTCGGTATCGCTCTTCGATTGGGAAGCCATTGAAGAGTTTTGAATGTAGAGTGGGAATAGAAGTTCTGTGAATTTCTAGGGTTGAGAGGTTGGAGACGGCGGTGAAAAGAGATTATAAGAAAATAGGGGTTTGTATGAGAAGTGCGAGGGATTAAAAAGAAAGTGGAATGGTTATAACAATTTTGAAAAAGTGTAGGAAACCGCCGGGTTACGGAAATGAAGGGACGTGTGAACAGTTATGTCAGAAAAGCGTATGCTTGGCATTAAATGCAAAGAAATGATGAAAAAGAATGGTCCATTAAAGGACGGACATGTGTGACAGAGAGAGAATATCCGTTGGATAAAAATGGATCGTGTGAGTTGTAATAATTGGATATTAAATGTTTTTCGTATTTAATCTACATTCCATTATTAAATATGTCATGATGAGGTGTTGAGAGTACGGATAGTGAAGTTTTGATGTGGTCAGAAATGAATGTTGGATTTCTGAGAAGGTATATAAGTATCCGAACTTGTGGGATTAGATTTTCTGAGAGACAGAGAAGTACTAAGTGATTTGAAATATAAAAGAAAAGGGGGGGGGGGGGGGAGTGAGATGCCGAGGCGGTAACTTCTGTGAAGGAAGAGGAATGAAAAGTAGAAGGTTCGGAATAAGAGTCCGAATTAGAGAGTTCGGAGAAAGAGTCCGAATTAGAGAATTCGGAGAGAGAGTCCGAATTAAAGAATTCGGAGAAAACGGAATCGGAAGTTTTGATTGGGGTGAAATTTGCTTAATGGATAACTGAAGAGTAGTCACGTCAGTTCTGTAGAGATAATCAAAGGGACCGTCTGTCTGTGGTAACCAGTCAAATCATGTAGCATATCTCTATGTTGTTGATCTCGAAGTGATGATGTGTCGTGAAATGGTGAAGTGTGATTGGCTATAAAAGAAGAAGTTTTAGTGGAGCAAAGAAGTCATTCGATTAGAGGATTAGATGTTAGAGATGGCAGGAAGACGTCCATTTAGTCGTGATGAGAAGGTGGAGGTGAAGATGCAGGATGGAGAGTTTGCGGGTGCTGTTTATGGAGGGGTGATCAAGTCAGTATGGAATCACCGTTATGAGGTAAACATGACAATGTTGATGGATGGATCCAATGGTGGCCCGTTGAATGTGCATGTTGATTTCGCATATCTTCAACATGTGCCTCCTAAGGTTTTGGTGGAGTTTAAGCAGTATGATTTCGTGGAGGTATGGTATCGTCGTGGATGGTGGCCGGCTGCTATTTCGAGGAAGACTCCATTCAACCAGTTCCATGTGGTGTTGGTGGATGGAACTAGGTTGTTCGTGGATGAGTCCGAACTTAGGATTCATCAGAGGTACCATCTCGGAGAGACTCCGATGTGGCAGTATTACAAGCTCTTATGAAGGGGGGAAAATGTTGGGTGATTTGGTAGGTTAAGTAGTTGTTTGTGTTTGAATTTATATTTGTTTCTTGTGAGGTCTGCGTATGTCTTGCTTTGATCGTATTTTGTAATTTGCTGAATGTCATGAATGAAAGATGGTTTTGTGGTTTTGATTGCTTTCTAGAATATGAATCACACTTCAGAACTTTTGCTTTTTGAGGATATTTAGGGAGAATTCTGAGAGAGAGGAGAAGTGTTGTTGTTTAGTGAAAGAAAGAGATGGAAAGAGAGGGGTTAGGTAGACGTGTCAGTTCTCGAAAATAGAAGAGGGTTTGCAGGTAATGGGGAGAGGGTTATCCATTACGCCGTCTAAGTTGCCAAACCGTCTTATCAACCGTTTAGGCCATGATGCTGAAGTGACGGGTGCATTAACTGCCCACTAGGGTCATTATGACCTCTAATTAAATTGTTTAGAGAAGGCGAATGGCCATGCTGTTGGTTATAAAAGGGGTTGTCGTCCAATTATTTAACCACGCAAATTTAACACGAAAATTAGCTTAACTCTTTTTGCTTTCAATCATGGCTCGTTTCTTCTTCAAATGTTTCGATGAGGTAGAGGTGAAGTTGACAACTGGAGATTTTGCTGGTGGCTTCTATGAGGGAGTAATCACAAAGACTTGGAAACGGCAGTGTGAAGTGCAGCTGAGATGCTTGCCGGATAATACTACTGGAAGAATGATGATTGTGCGTGTTAAATATGGTCTCCTTCGTCCTATCCCACCAACTGTGATAGTTGAGTACAAGGTTGGTGACTATGTCGATGCATGGGATCGACAGGGGTGGTGGGCTGGAGTTGTCAATGACGTGATCGGCGACGATGTTTATGACATTGTGCTGCTGGATGGGAAGATGGTTCGGGTGTGTGATTCGTCTGTGCGAATCACACAGAGCTTTGTGTATGGACATCATCCAAAGTGGCAGTACAACAAACATTAGGAGGAAGGGGAGATGAGATGGTCATCTTTTGTTTTTAATGTTTTGTAGTTGTCTTTGTGTAGTGGAATCTTAAGTCATATAGATTTGAGATGTTTAGGGATATGACTTAATTGATTCAGTTAATGTAATGCTTGTTTATCTGAATGAATTGTAAGTTTGGTTTTTTATGCGTGTTTTGGTAATATGTGTTTGATAGTATTGAGACAGGTTTCCTGAAGTTATTATGAGAGAAATCGGAAGGTTTATGGTTCTGAGAAGAATCGGAAGGCTTAAGGTTCTGAGAAGAATCGGAAGGCTTTAATGTTCTGAGAAGAATCAGAAGGCTTTAAGGTTCTGAGAAGAAAGAGTTTGCTTAGAGCTGACTTTCCTTCTGAGAGAATGAAAATCAGGAATGGACGATCATTCTCTGAAAAGTCAGAGTCAGGATTTAGCATACCCAACTTGTCCAGAAAATTGTTGAATTTAGTGGAATCTAAGGCTTTTGTGAAGACATCAGCTACTTGTTCATCGGTAGGAATGAAGTATATTTCGATGTTACCTTCTAAGATTTGATCCTTAATGAAGTGATATCTTAGATCAATGTGCTTTGTCATAGAGTGCTGAATGGGGTTATGAGAGATAGCTATGGCACTCTTGGAGTCACAATATATAGGGACTTGAAGGAATCGGTAGCCGTAATCTATTAGCTGAGTTTTCATCCAGAGGACTTGTGAGCAGCAAGTGGATGCAGCAACGTATTCTGCTTCTGTTGATGATAGGGCGACACAGTTTTGTTTCTTAGAGGACCAACTGACTAATCTTCCACCAAGGAATTGACAGCCTCCAGATGTGCTTTTCCGATCTAATTTGCATCCGGCATGGTCCGAATAGGTAAATGCTTGGAGTTTGAAGTTGTCTCCGATTGGATACCATAGTCCCATTATCTTAGTACCTTTCAGGTATTTGAAAATTTGTTTAACTGTTGTCAAATGTGATGCTTTCGGAGTAGCTTGATATCTCGCACACAGACAAGTTGAAAACATAATATCGGGCCTACTTGCAGTTAAGTACAATAGTGAGCCTATCATTCCTCGATATAACTTGTGGTCTACTGACTCGCCTTCGGGGTCTGCAAAGAGTTTGTGATTGGTAGAAATTGGAATCTTGGTAGTAGACCAATTTTCAAGAGAAATTTTCTTCAGAAGTTCATTTGTATATTTTTCTTGATGTATGAAAATTCCTCTACTTGTTTGTTTGATTTGAAGGCCTAGGAAGAAGTTTATCTCTCGATTCATGCTCATGTGGAATTTGTCAGTCATTACTTTTGCGAATTCATCAACCATTACTTGATTAGTTGATCCGAAGATGATATCGTCTACATAGACTTGTACGATCATAATGTGATTTTGATGGGATCAGACAAAGAATGTTGGATCAATGACTCCTCGTCTGTAGCCTGATGAGACTAGAAAGGTAGATAGAGTTTCATACCAAGCTTTGGGTGATTGTTTTAATCCGTATACTGCCTTATTCAGACGATATACATGGTTGGGTCGAGATAGATCTTCAAAGCCAGGAGGCTGTTGAAGATAGACTGTTTCTTGGAGATCACCATGAAGGAATGCACTTTTAACATCCATCTGATGTACAATGATGTTTTTATGTGCGGCATAGGCTAGGAAGATCCGAATGGCTTCTAGTCTTGCTACTGGTGCATACGTCTCATCGTAGTCAAGTCCTTCGATCTGACTATAACCTTTGGCCACTAATCTGGCTTTTTTTCTGACTACAGTGCCCATGTCATCAAGCTTGTTTCGGAAAACACATCTGGTGCCTATGAATCTGTGATTGGAGGGTCTCGGAACAAGATCCCAAACGTTATTTCTCTTGAATTCTGACAGTTCTTCTTGCATGGCTTTGATCCAATCGTCGTCGTCTAAAGCATCAAGGACTGTCTTAGGTTCGACTTTGCTGATATATGCGACATAGTGACATTCATCCTGAATTGATTTCTTTGATCTTGTCTGAACTTTGGATGAAGGATTTCCGATGATTTGGTTTGGAGGATGACTTCGAGTCCATTTGTGTAATCGAGGGAGAAGGGTTGGATCAGAAATGGGAGGTGAGACATCTTGAATGAAAGTATTTTCGTCTGTAGATGTGTTTTGGATTTGTGATTCTTCGGAGGATGTGTTCTCATTGGTTTCAAATGTAACTACCGGTGGATTGTTGATCATTACATCGGAGGAGTGGGTTATGACATTTTCTGATGGGGTATCTGTTGACAGGATATCTTCCGAGTGTTGATGGTCTCCCTCGAATTGGGGAATCCCATCAACATGTGTAGGGAGTCTAGACTCCCCCTCAGAGGTTGCTGTGTATAAGGGTTCCTTCTGATTATGATGATTGGGAGAAGGGAGCATAGGCTCCCCCTCGATAGTTGGAGTGTTTATTGGAAGGTATATTGGATTTTTAGATGTGGTTGGATCAGAAGAAGTGGTTGGTCCTGATGCTGAGATGATTTGCTGAATTGCATCAGGAGAGTGAATGATTTCGGCTTCTTTTGCTGTTTCTGATGGATCAAAGAGTAAGTCGTAATCAATTTCAACTGTATGAATGGGTCGGTGTCCCACTGGAACATCATTTTCCATTACATATAGAAAATCTTGATTCTTCTTTCTCCATTGGTATTGATCGTCGAATTCTATGTCAAAACTTTCTTCTATTACTCGTGTTCTCTTGTTTAGAACACGATAAGCTACTGATTTTGATGAGTATCCCATGAATATTGCTTCATCGTTTTTTGGTGCAAATTTTCCCAAATGATCTTTGTTATTTTTAATGAAGCATCGGCAGCCAAATATATGAAAGAATTTGACATTTGGTTTTCTGCCGTTTAATACTTCATAGGGAGTCATTTGTAATCTTTTGTTGACAATTGATCGATTTTGAACAAAGCATGCAGTAGCTATTGATTTTGCCCAGAAGGTTAGAGGAAGATTTGCAAAGTTCA
The DNA here is from genome assembly GCA_023525715.1 of Cichorium intybus. Classification (NCBI taxonomy): domain Eukaryota; kingdom Viridiplantae; phylum Streptophyta; class Magnoliopsida; order Asterales; family Asteraceae; genus Cichorium; species Cichorium intybus. The sequence goes on from CM042011.1 coordinate 80,441,556, forward strand.
GCATTGATCGGGCTGCTTCTACTAAAGTTCTGTTTCTTCTTTCGACGACGCCATTTTGTTGAGGTGTATATGGTGCTGAGAAATTGTGCTCTATTCCTTTGGATGTCAGAAACTCTTCAATTTGCTTGTTGTTGAACTCCGTTCCATTATCACTTCGGATTCGTCTTACTGGAAGTTGAACTTTAAGTTCGATTGATGTAATAAAGTTTCTGAGTTCTGGAAAGGTGTCTGATTTTAATCTTAAGAAGAATACCCAGGTGAATCGGGAGTAGTTATCCACTATAACCAGGATATACTTCTTGTGATTTATACTAGCAACTGTCGAAGGACCACAGAGGTCCATGTGAAGAAGTTCTAGTAAACGGATGATGCCTGAGTCTGTGATTGATTTGTGAGGTTTCTTCTTTTGTTTGCCAAATGCGCATGCTGCACATAGGTTGTCATTGTCAAACCTCAAAAGCGGCATTCCTCTGACCATTTCTCCTGTTACCAATTGATTCATGTATCGGAAGTTTAGATGAGCAAGCTTTCGATGCCATAACCAACTGATTTCGGAATGTGCTTTTGACAATAAGCAAAGTCTTGGTTTTCCAGGAAACATCGTGATGTCCAAAGGGAACATATTGATTTGTCTTGGCGATCGGATTAGACATCTGTCTCTGTTACAAGTCATAATGTAGCTGAATTCATTGTCGAATTCAACTCGGAGACCTGTACTTACTAGTTGGCCTACACTTATGAGATTATGTTTTAGTCCGAGAACGTAGGAAACTTTTTGAATGGTAAAGTTTCCGTTTGTCAGTACACCATAGCCTTTGATAATGCCGTTTGCGTCGTTTCCGAATGTGACGTATCCTCCAAAATTGATTTCTCTGTAATCTCTTAGAAACTCCAATCTTCCGGTCATGTGCATTGAGCAGGCACTATCTATTAACCATTCGTCATCCTGCTCTTCCGTGCTAAATTCCTGAAAAATTAGACAGTTAGTTTGGGAATCCAAACTTGTTTGGTCCCATTTGTTTTTATAGGTGTGGAAGATTTGGTTTTACTTGCTGATTTGGTGGGAGTTTCTATTTCAGGACAACATGTATTGAATCCAAACTTGTTTGAGAAGCGAGTATTTGTAGGTTCGACAGTTTTTGAATTATTAGCAATGACTGTTTTAGAATGATGTTTGCAACAATGACAACATGTATTGTTTTGCTGTCGTTTTAAAATCTTCGGAGTAAGTTCAGAACGATTGTAGTTCTGAGGCTTGATTCCGATAATATTTGAAGTTTGTTTGTTGCTTCTGATGATTTTAGAGAATGGTATTTTTGGTTTTAAGAATTCGTTCACATACTGCTTGGACGTAGAAGGACTATTTTGGGCTATTCTTGAATTTTTTGTTAGTTTTGGAAATTCAGAGTAGTAATTTGAATTTCTGATATTTTGAACTTGTTGATTGGGTTTGTTTTTCGGAGTTGGAAGTAATCCTTTGTGGATATATTTTCTGAGTGTGGAAGGAGTTGATCTCTGAGTATGACTTGGAGTGTTGAGAGTTGAATTGGCTTCCGATAGTTTCTTAGTGTAGAAGCATTTCTTCTGTTCAAATCGAGCATGCGATCTAGGTGATCGTAGATCTTTTTTGTTTAGACTTGGTTTTACTCCTTGTTTGGTTAAATTCTTTCCTTTTCCTTTTTGAAAAATTTCCCTTGGGGAAGAGTCAGATAAAGAATCATTTAAAGAGTTTATCTCTCCATGATTAACTTTAAGATTTTTGAGCGAGATTCTGATTGGATTTTCTGAAAGATCATGTCGTGATGTATCTTCGGATGACTTGGATTCGAAACACGATGGTTCAGAAGTCATGCTAGATGTGTCGACAACATTAGGATTTCTAATTCTGATTTTTTCAAAGTTTTTAGTTATGATGATATTTCTTGGGACCTTTTCCATTTCAATTTTTTCATCAACTTTCTCTTTACTTGAACTTTTCAAGTTCTTAGAAACTGGAGTGCAGTCTGGGGAAGAGTGTTGCTGAGAGTTTGATAAAGGATAGTTTGTGGTTATGACCATATGTCTAGGCATGAATGGGACTGAAGCTGTGGACGGGTTGCTAGTGTCTGCTTCTGAGAAATATGAGAAGGGAATGTTAACTCCTGTTTTTGATTCAGAAATGGCATTTTCTGATTCAATATTTGGAGTTTCAGAGGAGTTCATAGTTGTGTCTTTATCATGTTTATCATCATATTCATTTGACGGGTATTGAAAGAATGGACTTTTTCTATTATATATAGGATAATTTTTGTTTGTGGTTTTTCTTGCCCATCCCCAATTGAAAGTATTTTCTGAAGAATTGATATTAGCTGGAGATTTGAAAACTTCAGTTGCATGATACAACTGATCTATTAATTTGTTTAATCTTACATTATCACTTCGGGCTAAATCCCTTTGTGATGTCAAAAGTTGATTTGAGTTTTCTAACAAAGTCCTAAAAGTTTGTTCGATCTTCAAATCAGCGGTAAGCTTATCACAAAATAACTTTTTATCTTCAAGTATACTTTTCAACTTCAACACCTCGTCATACCCATCATCTCTTTCTTCCAGAACCCGCTGATAGGCAGCTAAGGCATCTGCACAAGTGTTAGATATATTTTCTAGAGAAGGTTCCAGATTATTAGAGTAAATTTGATGTGTATGGAGCATGTTACGCACCTGTTCGACGATACTTACACCTTTGCCTGTCTTGTGATTGACCATGAAGGCATAATTCTTTGGTGTGTAGGAAGACAATGATTCAGCGATGTTCTCAGAATGTTTGGAATTTGCCTGACCTGGGATTGGAGTTTCTCGACTTGCTTGTACCATCATGCATTCTCCAAATCCTTTTCCTCGTTTTCTCTTATTTTCAAACTGCTCATCATCATCTCCTGAGGACCAGATCTCGACATTTCCTGAAGCCACGAATGCTTTGACTTTTTCTTCTTCTTTCGCCTTTGAATAGTTTCTTGGTGCTCGACAGTCAGCAGCATAGTGCCATAGACCTCCGCAGTTGTGACATTTGATTACATCTGATTCCTTCTTTTCAGAAGTTGGAGCTAGATTGGTGCTGATAGCTGGGTCTGGCTTTGTTTTTTCTTGTTGCTGATCTTCGGGCTTCTGGTAGTGACGATTTTGACTGAAGTTCTGATGTCCTATTTGTTAGTTATTTCTGGGTTGAGATCCTTCGTTTTGATTGGAGGGACGATAGCTCTTTTTGGTGCCAGAGTAGGATGGTATCCTGTTAAATTTCTAACTAATCAATGCGATCTCATGTTGATATGCTGCTTTTTCAGCTTTGTCGTATTCTGAGTAGTGTGAGTCAGAAGTTTGCACTGGAGCTGGTAGTGCAAGGGTAGGAGATTTAGACTGAATGGATGGTTGTGAGATTGATGAGGATTGATTTTGTTTTGTTGGAGTTTGGTAGTTTGAAGGGTAAGAGATTTGAGGTTGAGAGGGATGGTATGAAGGTATGGAGTTTGTTTGTTGAGACTGAGGTGAATTCTGGGCTAGAAGGATCTGAGGGCTATTGGAGTTTGGATTGGTTTGTTGCTGAGTAGTTTGCTAATAATGAACCAGTTGGTGAGAGGTGTTGTCTCTCGTCTGATAGTTGTGCTCAGCAACTAAGGCTAGAGGTCCACCAAGTTGAAGTTGCTGATTGCCCTTGATATCTCGTTCTTGTCCGATGAGATTGTTGTATAGTCGGTACATGTTGAATGTTTTTAGTTTGCCAGAATCTTGAAGAATCATTTTGACAAGTACCCAGTCTTTTCCGAGCCCTTCAAGAAATCGAAGGTAGATTTCTTGATTGGTTCTTTTTGCTCCTGAACTTAGGAGTCTGGTGATGATTATGGAGAACCGGGTGAAAGCTTGACTTAATGATTCTCCGGCAAATGTTGAGAAGTGCGTATAGTCTGATACACTTGACACCAACTTTTGATCCTTTGCCTCTTCTGTTCCTAAGAACATGTTTTGTAGAAGAACCCAGATCTGTTGAGCTATTGTACAGTTTTGTATGAGATCATAGAGTTCTGAAGGTATTCCACATTGGATTTCAGTGAAGGCAATTTGGTCATTATACCTTTTCTCAATGTCCAAGGGTGTTAGCCTTGGTTGAGAAATGCCACCTAGTGCTTCTTCAGCCGTGTTGGGTCTAGGAGTGAACGTTGGAATGTGAGGTCCTTCTTCAACTGAACGCCAAATGTCTTTGCCTTTGGTTTTGAGGTAGTTGCACATACGAGATGCGCAGCCATTGTACTCAGTAGGAATGAGTATAGGAGCTCGATTAGAGCCTCCAACGCTGTTAGCAACATTCAAAGAGTAGTTCATCTGCATGATGAGAGAAAGAGAGATTTCGAACTATTTTGAGATGTAAGAGATAATATTAGGAGTGTGAGCTATAATAGCATGCAATGATCTATAGAGGGTTCTATTGTTGTTGCTTCAGCCAGGGTTTTGAGCAAACTAGACGCTTAGAACCTTATAGATAGCTATTCAGGCTCTGATACCAATTGTTGTCGCCAAATATTCTAAGTAAGTGCGGAAATGAAGATTGTGGAATGTAAAGATCCGAAATGTAAGTTTCGGAGGGACAAGTCCTGAGACTTGAAATGGACAAGTCCGAAGACTTGATGTGGTTGTGGAATTATAATACTTAGAATAGATCTTAATAGCTCAACAATAAATAATAAAGACTAGCAGTTATATATCTTGAAAATGTAAGGACTAGAATTGAAGGGTGCAAGAAATGTAACAACAGTAAGAAATGCAGATGAGAGAGTAAGAGTTGATGGAATGAGAGATTGTATTGATAAGTAAAAGTGTTACACAAAGTCTCTCAAAACCATGAGGACTGAAGATGAACTTGGTCTCCCTTTTATAGACTAAGGGAAGACCTTCAGATAATAACATATGGACTGAAGAGGAGACAACACGTCTCTCTTCAGTCAAATAAGAAAAGGCGAATCTAATATAAAAATACAATGTCAGACTAGGGTGGCTTGTCTATAATATAATAATACTCTAAAGTACAACATACATGCTTCTAGAGGACCATGCTTGATCTAGTCTAATCATATCCTATAAGTTGAGGTGCTTATCCCTTGCCTTATCCATTCTTTGGTCTTCAATCTTCTTTGTTGAATGCTTAAGTATGATATTTCCATTGATATATTGATATTGATAGTCCGAAATCTCCATTGGATTTCGGAGTCCTGGCTGATTGTATCATAGTGTCTTTGGAAATACAGTTGAGGATGTCTTGATCTTCTGAGTTAGTTCTGAATGAGGTCTTCAAAATCCTTTCTTCTGGGTGAGATACTTGCTGATTCTGATTTTCTTTGATGGTCCGAAATCCAATACTGAATTTCGGATAGTTACAATATCATCAGAACATGCCTTATCCGAGATATATGTTAACAATATACATAAGACATAAGATTTCGTTCATTACTTAAACACATTCATACAAAAGTAATTTCATTCCATCAAAGTAAGAAGTTTGATAATGCAATCCTATCATATAAAACTACGAGTTGGTCAACGATTTGACTTCTAGTTCTAACAGATCACAATAGTTTTGAAAAGTAAAATTGCCAAATATAAAGAGTTTTATAGGTCGAATTTTAAAGAGTTTTAAAATAATCGTTTTGTAAAAGTGAAGTTAAAATGTTTTAACTAAATAAAAAATAAAACTCCATTTTTCAAAATGTAAATCACATGCTACCTGGGTAGTCAATCTCGCGCTATAGCATTGCTATAGCGCCGAGATAGCGTTTCGCGGAGTTAGGCCGAGATAGAAATTAAAATCTCGGTTAGTAATCTCGCTGACGTTATTATCGCCGATATTTTCCGAGATTTAGCGCTATTTGGGACCGCTATAGCGGCGCTATGACCGCTATTTGGACCAGGTGATTATTTTTTTGGAATTTTTGAAAAATATTGGGTTGTTGATTGTAATATGTGTTGAGGTCATTATTTTGTGTATATTTTTCATTATGGGATATGATTCTTTGTATCAGATATGATTGTGATTAACAAGAAATTCAAGTATTACTTATGAATATAGGAGTATAAATATTAATTCTATGTAATATAAAAAGCTGCTATACCACCGCTACAACCGCTATTTCAAATAGCGGCCAGTGACCGCTATTTCATTTCGGAACGCGATAACTGCATAGCATGCTACCCATGAGAGACACACATTTAGTTAATTGTCTTTCGATGTGGGAAGTGTCATAGTCAATGCACCGGTTAAACCGTTAGTTAAAATGATGTGACGTTCGAGATAACTCGAGAATCTTGCGTCGAATGTGACGTGGTCTTTGCATGGTTGAATTACCATCCGAGCTTGTGATCCGCGACAAACCTGTCATGAGAAAATATTAGAATGATATGGATTAACATGCCAATCGACTTAAAGTCATTGAATCCCGACATGTAAGACCTGTTTCCCAGGTACATTCCTAAGGACTAAGTTCTAATTTTAACCCTGGACACATAGCAGCGCTGCCGCTTAGGTGTTAGTGACACTATGTAGCGAAGTAAGTACGCGGTTTGGCTGAAGATAGCGCCGCTAACTCCTATAGTTAGTGATGCTATGCGCCGCTGATCCAAAACCCTAATTACGGGTTCTAACTCCTATTTAAAGGCCCCTAGCCTTTAGGGTTCAGCTCTTAACACCTCTCAGAGCTTTTGGACGAACCATAACCACCCATTTTCACTCAAATTGCCTCTCTTTTACTTTTGGGAAGATTAGAAGAGGAAGAATAAGGAAATAAAGTACAAGGAGCTTCATCTAACCATTAGGCCTGATTTATCTTTAACCTCAGGAGTTTTGTAACCCTAAGCCTTATGTACTTTCATTTAGTTGGGGTTTAGATATGGTTTTGATAATTATGTGACAATTATGGTGTTGTGGTTGGAGTTTGAAGAACTCCACGACACCAAATCGTATTGGAACATCCTTCTGGAGTTCATGGATTGTGATTAAGACCTTCCTGCCTGTCGCTTATGAGCCATGCAAGGATTCATGAGGTATGGTGGTTCTTAGAAGTTAGGGTTAGAGTTTTGTTATATATGGGTCATGCATGACCATTTTGGATGAGTATTGACCAGCCTTTGGTCCCTTAGGATGAGATTTGGACAGCCTTGGCTACTGCCTTAGTGGATTAAAGGCTTAATAGGGAAGTGTAACTTTTTGGAGTTAGCACCGCTAATGTTCCGAGTTAGCGCTGCTAATTCTATCGAAACCCGTATGTTAGCGATGCTAACATTGTTAATTAGTGATGTTATGGTCGCTGATGCTCAACCTTCGACTTGGATTTGACCTGTTTACCTTTGACTTTAGTTAACCATGTTGACTTTTATTCAAACGCATATGATTGAGGATTTGGTGTGGTATTGATGTGTGTTATGGAATCTAGGTGTTACAGCTATCGAGGGTAGAATTTAGAGGTTACCGATGCTACTTCGAATCAGGTAAGTATCCTTGCCTTATTGTATGTTGTTGCATGCGAAGGCAGCTTGTTTATTTGCTTACAGTTATTTGATTTCCTCCTATGACTGTGGCGGGTTTTACGTTGTGGGTAGGACACTACTCATGTCGTGTCCCATAGGCGTTGTATCGTGGGTAGGAGAATGTCGTGTCCCGGCAGTAACACGGGTAGGACCTTGTCGTGTCTCATGCATGCCATATACCGGGTAGGAGGATGTCGTGTCCCGGCAATAAGTCGGGTAGGATCCTGCCGCATCTCGATGACTTGTTGTTGATGTGTGTTGCATGTATGGTATTTGAGGAACTCACTAAGCTTTAAGTTTACCCGTTGTTTTTAAAACATTTTCAGGTACTTCAGTTAAAAAGGGATGAGCTCGGCGTGACAACGGTGCCTCGCATATTTATGACTTTTTTGCTACGATATTTAACATAGATTTATTCAAGTGATTTTGGGACATATTTGCTATGTTTTTTTTATTAATGACGTTGGATGTGTTTTTACTTATAATAAATTATGTTTTTGTTTTAAAAGAAAATAAGAAAAAAAATTTACTTCAAGTTTTGGGGTGTTACAAGTTGATATCGAAGCCGTGGTTTGAGGGATTTTGATGAACTTTCTAGGGAACCCAAACTCAAACTGAAGTCTGGGAGATTTTTTTTAGAAAATGATTTTGAAAAGTTACCTTTATAAAAAGAGATGTGATACAACCGTCACAAAGTAAATTTGCGATTCCTAAATACCCATGTTATGTTGTGTTATTATTGTGAATTACATATGCTAGAATGTAGGCTGAGAACCTAGTCAGGAAATGCATGATATAACTGCCTAATTTAAGATGCCTTGATTGACTGCTTGATATTACTCCCCATACTTGTTAAGTTACATTAAACCTATCCATACTATGTTGTGTTATTATTGTGAATTGTATATGCTAGAATGTAGGCTGAGAACTGAAACACCCGACTTATTAACAAAACACCCCTTAAAAAAAAAAAATTTCAAACCAAATATTTTACAATAAAACCATATGTATAGGGGTATTAGTTAACTCAACAGGTACAACTGTATCACAAAGTACAATACATATATATTATACAATCTTCAAGCCGGGTAGTTACTTCCAGATCTTAAGTCCTTAGTCACGGACTTTATCTTTTCCCTTAGCGGGATCACGCTCACCTGCAGGGACATATCAAATAAACTGTGAGCTATAAAGCCCAATGAGTAATCAAATAGACTATAACATGTATAAGAATAAAATTCTCTATACAAAATAAATATGCATTATCTCATAACACAAGATCATGTATGGCTCGCGGGTTTGTCCTGCTTTTGCCTAGACTCACGACTCCGTTCTTGTCATCTCAATGACTCACGGCTTATCCGGTATTGTCTTTTCAAGGTTTGACTCACAGCTCCGTTCTTGTCTATCGTAGACTCACGGCTTATCTGGTATTGTCGTATCATTATTGTTGACTCACAGCTCCGTTCTTGTCTATATCAGACTCACGGCTTATCTGGTATTGTCCTTTATTTCATCATGAAATCCATCAATTTTCGTCCCCAAAATTGTTCCCATCTGCAGCTGCTCATTCAATATATATATCACATCGGATATAAGTGAGATTACTCACCTGAAGGCTTGCTAATACTAGCTTTTGTCGTTTCTTGCCTTCCAATGTATTCCACAATATTTTGTCCCGTACCTATAATTTCGTTCATTTTTAAAATGATTATAGGTTAATTTGCCATTTCAGTTGATTCTAGTGCACAAGAGTCTAATATAAGACCAATTCCAAGCATTTCCAATCAATAACCATTGTTATAAAAATTTAATTCACTTCCCAAAATACGCGTATTCTACTACAGTACGTTCGGGAGGTCGTATTCGTATTCTGATAATTTTCCATGAAGTTTCACCACATATTAGACCTATGTTTAAAATTTCAGGTCAATCGGATAAGCCTAGCATCAAAACCATATTTGAAAATTGCTCAATTTTTTAACAGGGGGTTTCTGCCTAGTGGGCGCACCGCGCCGGACTCTGGGCGCGCCGCGCCTTGCGTCTGGGCAGGTTTCCAGACCAGTCGCGATTTTGCACTGTAGCACCCTGTTTTGACACATTAAGCTCTTATTGTTGTTCTTAATCATTTGGGGTTTGTTCCCAGGCTAAAACCCTCCATTAACATAATGTTTTTATCCATTGAAACCAACTCAATCAATCAAAAGGAAGAATTAAAGTTCTTGACTCCAAAAACCCCAAAACTTCAAATTGATCAAAACCAAGTGTTTCAATGGTATGTACTTATCATATGATCATATTAGAACCCAGAAATCATGTACAAACATCATAGACTTCACTGAAATTGCAGATTCCAGTTTAGTCCCAAAACCCACTAAGAACAACCTAGGCTAGAATTTGAGATACTAACCTTCAAAGCTTCAAATTCTTCAATTCAAAGCTATAATCCGATTTCCAAGCCTCAACCTTCAAGAATTCTTCAAGTTTTTTTGCAGAAATCTCATAAGGAAAACCCTCTCCCGTAGCCTCTCGAAAATCTGCACATATGGGAGAAGCTTCCATCCTTTTATACCTCCAGAAATTGCAAACTAGTCCCTGGAGTTGCATTTATTGAACTTTTGCCACAATTAACAAAATTTATGACAAAAATCAGATTTTATAACATTTTAAGTCCACAACCCAAAATATTATTACAAAACAAATCCTTTTCTGTCCAAAAGACCAAATTACCCTTCTAAGGTAAAATGACCAATTTGCCCTTTTTATTATAAATACATAATAAAACACATTTTGGTGTTACAAATTCTCCCCTCCTTTAAGAGATTTCGTCCGCGAAATCATACAAAAAGTTGAGGGTATTTCTCCCTCATTTCACTTTCGGTCTCCCACTTCATGTCGGAACCTTTGTGATGACGCCAAAGTACTTTCACCATGCTGATCTTCTTATTTCGCAGCTGTCTTACCTTGCGGTCTAACACCCTCTTGGGTTGTTCCAGATATCTCAACTTTTCATCTACCTCAATTTCAGCAAGAGGTACTTGTTGAGATTTATCAAACAAAGTTTTTCTCAAATGGGACACATGAAATACATCATGTATACCATGAAGTTCATCAGGTAACTCCAATCTATACGCCACGGCTCTAACTCTTTGGGATATACGGAAAGGTCCAATGAAACGAGGACTCAACTTCCCTTTCTTCCCAAAACGAATTAAGCCTTTCCAAGGGGATACTTTGAGCATTACCATGTCTCCTACTTGGAATTCTATCGGTTTCACCCGTTTGTCTGCGTATTGTTTCTGTCGATTCTGAGCTACCTTCAAATTTTCTCGTATCAGTTTGATCTTCTCTTCAGTCTGTGCTACAATTTCGGGTCCAGCCAACGGCTTTTCCCCAACTTCAGTCCAGCAAGTCGGAGTACGACACGGTGCTCCATATAATGCTTTATACGGGGCCATCTGAATGCTGGAATGATAACTGTTATTGTACGCGAATTCTACCAAAGGCAAATGATCTTCCCAGCTTCCACCAAAGTCAATTACACAGGTTCTCAGCATATCTTCCAAAGTTTGAATAGTTCTTTCACTTTGGCCATCGGTCTGCGGGTGGTATGCAGTACTCATGAGTACTTTTGAACCCAATCGCTTTTGAAGACTTTGCCAAAACCGGGAAGTAAATCTGCTATCTCGATCCGATACAATCGATGCTGGTAATCCATGTCGACATAACACCTCATCTATGTAGATTTTCGCCAGTTGATCCACCCTGTACTTCTTGCTAATTAGTATGAATTGTGCTGAATTTGTCAGTCGATCAACAATCACCCACACCGAATCATGACCTCGTGGTGTCCGCGGCAACTTTGTTACAAAATCCATAGTGATATGGTCCCACTTCTTTTCTGGAATCGGCAATGGTTGGATTTCTCCATACGGTTTCTGATGGTTTGACTTCACTTGCAGACATGTCAAACATCTTTCTACATATCTTCCAACATCTCTTTTCATTCCGGGCCACCAGTGTGACATCCGCCTAAAATGGATTCGGGTCAACCCAACCCAATTGGAAATTTAATAAACCCTACTCAAGATTACTTGACGCTAATAGGATCAAAACCCATACACTACGATATAAATTGATGTTAATAGCAATATAGCATAGTATAACGTTATAACTATAATAAAATTAAATTATGATACCATATTAAAATCAAATCAAAGTATGATGCTCTAATTAAATTAAAAGAATCAAACTTGAATGCTAAAATTAAACTTCAAATCAAAGTAGATTGTTATAATCAAATAATAACCTATTTTTTTTATAAAACCCTATTTTTATAAACACTACATTAAATTTTATAAAACTCTTAAGATGCTTGTGTTAGTGGGGAATTATGAAGACCACCAAAAGTAAAAGGTTATTCCTATTGTCTCCCACTCACACCTCCCATCATCTTTCCTTTCATTTTTCTCCCAACACATTATTCTCATCACCACTCAAACCATATCTATTCTTTCTCTCACTCTCAATCTCGAAATTCCTCCTAGAAATCTTCATTTTTCAGCCAAGAACACTCCAATATACTCAAATCTCCATCCCTCTTGAAGCATTCATCAAGGTATGTTGTTAAAAGTTCCAAATTCATACATGAAACAAATTAAATCCACCAAACTATCTAAAAATCATTTTATGCATAAACCTGATTTTTCTCAGAATCCCATAAATAAAATAAGAAGTTCTAGAAATTTTCAGAAAATAACTTATTTTTATTGAATTACTATAATTATTGCAATATAATAAGGCAATAATTCACATAAAATACTTTTTTAGTCAATAAATTCTGGGAAAATTCTAGGATGACCCATACATTTAGTAAAGTGGATTTATGAAGTTTCATGCATTTATATTACTGTTTGATGCTTATTTTGTATTTTATTTTGTTGTAGATAAATAAATTGCAAAATATAGTTATGTATGTTAAAAACTATATTTTATATTTTTCACACCTTATTAAAACCATATTCCTAAGTATATTTCAGAATGTTTCATTACTGTTTAGTATTTAAAACCATTTTCCTAAGTATCTAAGCATATAAAAATGCATTTTTAATGATTATTTCATATAAATAATTGTTTATAATATATAAAATCTGTAAATACTTATAATTTGACTAGTTATTATTTTAATAAGAAATTATTAAAATCTTGCCTAAAGTGAAAATGTAAATTAATTAAACAAAGTAATTAATTCAATTTAAAATTCATTTAACATATGAATACATTAATATTCAAAACAAAATTGGATTATTGTTAATTCATCTAATATAAGAATATGTGTCTAATTATTTTTATTAATACTATATTCCCGTTTATCGATTCCTAAGCCAAATCTATTAATTATATTAGGTTCTACGATATTTTGACTCGAGCCGTCTATCGTACGACACGCGCATTCCTTATTGGACTAATGTGAGTAATCTACCCCATATTTTATAATTTTCAATACTTTTGGGGTGTATCATGTGGTTTTAATATGTTCCAACTTCATTTTATTATTTTTTCACCATTGAGACATTGTTGGGACATTTATACGTGAATCCTTATTTGTATAATTATTGTTTGTTTACGCTACATGTACTTGTAGTGCATTACCATTTTTAGTCTAATCTCCATGACTATGCCCGTATTCTTGAGGTACGTTATGGACAATAATAGCGCTATTGGGTTGACCACCCCACCTTGGGACGCTAAGGTGATTGATTGCACGTGGTTGAGTGTGTATGATGATTAGATGCTCCATCCTATATATACATATATATGTATATATATGGTGAGGACTTATTGTTGTTGTTATCATTTGTTAATCAATTTTTGATTTATAAACCGTTATCTCAATAATACTTTCTTGTCGACTTCCAAAGAAAACAAGTTTCAAATTATAAATATTTCAAACTCACAATTTTCTTTAATAAAACTAGATTACTCACCAACTCTCGTAGTTGACCTGTTTTTACCCATGATGCAGATTTGAAGAATGAAGTTGATGAAAAGTAGGGTATACCTTAGAAACCCACAAGACTATTTAAATTTGATGTAATAAATGTTGTTGTATTTGGATTTGTATTTGTATGTTGTGGATCTTGTTTGCATACTTAGTACTTAATTGAATCTAATCATATTATAACATAGTTGTCATGAGACTTTGAACAATATATCACGCCTTGATCGATTCCGCCAAGGATCGGGGTGTGACAGATTGGTATCAGAGCCCTTGACTATAGGGAATTAGGTTAATTGCCTTGACCTAGTCTATAGCCTCTAGGGTCCTCTCGTATGCTAGTTTATAAAATGCACACACAACTGCATGCAACTCGCACATAGAAAATCCTAGGAATACCTTTGTGTGCTAATTGCTCCCTTATGTGCTTACGTATTATTCCCGACACTTATATGTGTGCATACACTTGTGAATTTTCTCCTCTTTCTCTTAAAATCACACACCTACTCAAATGGTTTCAAAATAAAAATTTATATACATATATATTCCTAAGAACTCATAGGAAATTAAAAGTCATCCACTCTAGTTGGGTAGGATCAAAGTAATGGACGCGTAGTAACTGGAAGGGGGAGGTGCCGGTAGCCTGAAAGTCCTGACTAGGTAAGCATTCGTATACATCCCAATCAACCGAGGGACCAGTTTGCTTACCTGGGGACCAAAGGCGAGAGTTCCCAAACCTATAAGCCAAAGCGCGCTATTCACATTACTTTTGAGCCATCAAAATACCCGACCTTATAAAACGTATCCGAAAGGATACACTCCAAAATGGCCAACTTATTGGACTATTAAGTTCCCTAATGGGTCTAGAAGTGGGAAAAACATGTGAAAACTTAGTATTGTGGGGGCCCACGCAATTGCTACATGCTTCACATTTAGTACCCATGGAAAGCCCAAAAGGTGCCCAACACTCCTAACCATGGCCCAACAAGTGTTTTACAATCATTTTACCCAACAATGTTTACAAACTTAATTTACAAATAACTCACAAGTCCATATGCGTGTTTCTCATAGATGGCATTACGACCCCCTCTGTAACCATTGTAACTATCACCATATGTCCACCAGCCTGTGTCGCCTTTGTACGACTTGTGGTCGCTATGGCCACTTGGCGGACACATGCCGTACACCAAAAACTCAGCGACCATTCGCTCTACCCTCAAATCAGCAAACACAAACCCGGTATCCAAATGGAACATGCTTCAACTGTGGTGACCCCACCCATTTCAGAAACACGTGTCCTAGGCTTGTCAATATCATTAACACTCAAGCCTAGGCAAATCTAACAATGTCGGTTCCAGCTCCCAAAGGCCGAGCATTTGTCATTACCGCAACCCAAGCACAGACCGATAACAAGGTCGTAAATGGTATGTTTCTCATAAATGACTGCTACGCGTCAGTACTTTTTGATTCAGGTGCCGATAAAAGTTTTGTGTATTTGGAATTTGAACCCATACTTCACACACCTCGCACGATTCTTGATGAACACTTTACCGTAGAAGTCGCCAATGGAAAATACATTTCACTCAATGCAGTCATCCAAGATTGCATTTTCGATTTTTGCGGTCATAAATTTTCCGTCAATTTAGTTCCTATGGAACTTGGTAGCTTCGACATCATCGTGGGAATGGATTGGCTATCCAAAAACCATGCTGAAATAGTATGTTACGAGAAGTTTATTCGTAGTCCTCTTGCCGACGGTCAAAGTCTTCGTATTTATGGCGAGACTCGTTCAAAAAAGCTTAGTCTTATGTCATGTACTCAAGCTCGATCATATCTACGTAAAGAATACATGACTTTCTTAGCCCATGTGGTGGAAACAAAGGTCAAAGAAAAGAAGATCGAAGATATTCCGATTGTACGAGACTTTCCTGACATCTTTCCCGATGACGTATCTAGACTCCCTCCAGTACGTGAGCTAGAGTTCCGCATCGATCTCGTTCCTGAGGCTGCTCCCATAGCCAAGTCTCCATATCGGTTGGCTCCAGCCGAGATGCAAGAATTGGCAAATCAGCTCCAAGAATTGACCGATAAGGGATTTATCCGCCCTAGTTCTTCACGCTGGGGTCAAAAAGAAAGATGGTTCGTTTATCGGGAGTTAAATAAATTGACCATCAAGAACCGATATCCGTTACCTCGGATCGACGACCTTTTTGATCAGCTTCAAGGAGCTTCATGCTTCTCAAAAATCGACCTCCGCTCGGGTTATCACCAACTTCGAGTACGGGAAGAAGACATCCCCAAAAACCGCTTTCCGAACCCGCTATGGTCATTACGAGTTTACCATTATGCCTTTTGGCCTAACGAATGCCCCTGCCGCATTCATAGACTTGATGAATCGGGTATTTAAACCTTATCTCGACCGTTTTGTTATCGTCTTTATTGATGACATCCTCATTTACTCCAAGACAAAGGCAGACCATGAAAGACACCTTCGTCTAACTCTCCAAACATTGCAAGGAAATCAGCTCTATGCCAAATTTTCGAAATGCAAGTTTTGGTTAAATGAGATACAATTCCTCGGTCATATTGTAAGTGACAAGGGTATTTTAGTCGATCCCGCAAAAGTTGAAGCAGTCAAGAATTGGAAAGCCCCACGTACCCCCAAGGAAATTCGGTCATTCCTCGGTTTAGCTGGCTATTACCGGCGTTTCATTTCAAATTTCTCAAAGATCGCTTTACCGCTTACTTTTCTCACTTGCAAGGGTACGCCATTTGATTGGGGACCCAAGCAGGAAGACGCTTTCCAAACTCTTAAACAAAGATTGTGTGACGCTCCAATTCTTACACTCCCTGAAGGATCCGAAGATTTCGTGGTATACTGCGATGCCTCCAATCTCGGTCTAGGTTGTGTTTTGATGCAAAGGGGAAAGGTTATAGCTTACGCATCGCGACAACTCAAAATCCATGAAAGGAATTATACGACTCATGATTTGGAGCTCGGTGCCGTGGTTTTCGCTCTTAAAATTTGGAGGCATTACCTTTACGGCACTAAATGCGTAATTTTCACCGACCACAAGAGCTTGCAACATATTCTTAATCAAAAGGAACTCAATATGAGACAAACACGATGGGTCAAACTCCTAAATGATTACGAGTGTGAAATACGCTATCATCCGAGCAAGGAAAACGTGGTAGCCGACGCGTTAAGCCGAAAAGAACATGCCAAAGCATTTCATCTAATATGTTCTCCTATCTTGTCCAATCTCAGCGACCGAATTCGAGGAGCCCAACACTCGGTAATTACCGAAAATGACATGCCCACGGGAATTGATGGGGAGTTGGAAAGTAAATCTGATGGCATTTTCTATTATCAAGATCGCATCTGGATCCCAGATCGCGACAATCTTCGTACCTTCCTGATGGAAGAAATCCATAAAACTCGATATTCCATTCATCCTGGCGCTGACAAGATGTATCATGGCCTGAGAACCAATTATTGGTGGTCGGGAATGAAAAAGGATATTGCTTTATTCGTGGCCAAATGTCTTACATGTTCCAGGGTCAAAGCAGAACATCAACGACCCTCTGGACTATTGGTCCAACCGGTAATCCCCGAGTGGAAATGGGAAGCGATCGCCATGGATTTCGTAACCAAACTTCCCCGTACCACCAAGGGACACGACAGCATTTGGGTAATCATTGATCGTTTGACCAAATCCGCTCATTTCCTTCCCATCCGTGAACATTTCAAGGTCGAACAACTTGCTCGGATTTACATCGACGAGATAGTTAGTCAGCATGGCATCCCTCTCAGCATCATTTCAGATCGTGATGGGAGATTTCTCTCTCGGTTTTGGCAATCACTTCAAGCAGCCATGGGAACCCACCTCGATCTCAGTACCGCCTATCATCCTCAAACCGATGGTCAATCTGAGAGGACAATTCAAACACTCGAAGATATGTTGAGGGCGTGTTTCTTAGATTTCGAAGGAAACTGGGACTCTCATTTACCGTTGGTGGAATTCTCCTATAATAACAGTTATCATTCTAGCATCAAGATGCCATCATTTGAGGCATTGTATGGCCGTAAATGCCGATCTCCTATTTGCTGGCATGAAATTGGCGAGTCCCACGTGATTCGCGCAACAGTGGATTCTCCAATCATTGGTCCTGAGCTTATCCAGGAAACAACCGACAAAATCACTCAGATTCGCAATAACCTTCTCGCAGCTCGTAGCCGACAAAAGAGTTACGCCGACAAGCGACGCAAACCGCTTGAATTTACCGTGGGTGACATGGTCATGTTAAAAGTGTCCCCATGGAAAGGTGTGGTTCGATTTGGACGCAAGGGTAAATTGGCACCACGCTATGTAGGCCCGTTCAAAATCCTGAAAAGAATCGGACCAGTAGCCTACGAGTTGGATCTACCAATAGAGCTTAATAAAGTTCACCCAGTATTTCATATAGCCAACCTCAAGAAGTGTTTAGCAGACGAGAACCTTCATGTTCCTCTCGAGGATATCTAAATCGACGAGAAAATGCAATTTATCGAGAAAACCTTGGAAATTGCCGACCGAAAGGAAAAGCAACTCAAAAGAAGTCTCATTCCCCTGGTCAAGGTCAGGTGGCAGTCAGCACGTGGACCCGAGTATACATGGGAGCGTGAGGATCAAATGCGTACCAAATACCCGCAACTTTTCTCTTAAGGTACTCTCTTCTTAAACTTCGGGACGAAATTTCCTAAAGTAGGGGAGACTGTGACATCCGCCTAAAATGGATTCGGGTCAACCCAACCCAATTGGAAATTTAATAAACCCTACTCAAGATTACTTGACGCTAATAGAATCAAAACCCATACACTACGATATAAATTGATGTTAATAGCAATATAGCATAGTATAATGTTATAACTATAATCAAATAAAATTATGATACCATATTAAAATCAAATCAAAGTATGATGCTCTAATTAAATTAAAAGAATCAAACTTGAATGCTAAAATTAAACTTCAAATCAAAGTAGATTGTTATAATCAAATAATAACCTATTTTTTTTATAAAACCCTATTTTTATAAACACTACATTAAATTTTATAAAACTCTTAAGATGCTTGTGTTAGTGGGAAATTATGAAGACCACCAAAAGTAAAAGGTTATTCCTATTGTCTCCCACTCATACCTCCCATCATCTTTCCTTTCATTTTCTCCCAACACATTATTCTCATCACCACTCAAACCATATCTATTCGTTCTCTCACTCTCAATCTCGAAATTCCTCTTAGAAATCTTCATTTTTCAGCCAAGAACACTCCAATATACTCAAATCTCCATCCCTCTTGAAGCATTCATCAAGGTATGTTGTTAAAAGTTCCAAATTCATACATGAAACAAATTAAATCCACCAAACTATCTAAAAATAATTTTATGCATAAACCTGATTTTTCTCAGAATCCCATAAATAAAATAAGAAGTTCTAGAAATTTTCAGAAAATAACTTATTTTTATTGAATTACTATAATTATTGCAATATAATAAGGCAATAATTCACATAAAATACTTTTTTAGTCAATAAATTCTGGGAAAATTCTAGGATGACCCATACATTGAGTAAAGTGGATTTATGAAGTTTCATGCATTTATATTACTGTTTGATGCTTATTTTGTATTTTATTTTGTTGTAGATAAATAAATTGCAAAATATAGTTATGTATGTTAAAAACTAGATTTTATATTTGTCGCACCTTATTAACATTTTAAAGACTCCATGACAAAATTTACAGATTTTTGTAAGAATTGTTGCTTATTTTTCCTTATTTAATGATTATTTAATGGTTTAAATTGATAATAAATAGCTACGCGTGTCCAAAAATTATAAAACCTTATCAGAATATCATATATAACATGTTAATCATAAATAAAAAATCTAATGAACTTCTCTTAATATTTTCCTATTATTTATGATTTTATTGATTAGTTAATAATGAAAAGCATAAGAAATACTTCCCATAGTCCAAAATATACAAAATATTTACAGTAGGCTCAATATAATGTTAGAAAACTATGGTTAAATTTCCAGAATTTGTGGGAATCATTTATTATTTTTCCCGAATTTTGTTGGTGTTTAATCATTAAAATACTAAATAAATACTAAAGCAGTTAAGAAAAATATGAAAATTTTACAGTAATTACTATTGTATGAAATAATGATTTCTGATAATTTCAGAATGTTTCATTACTGTTTAGTATTTAAAACCATTTTCCTAAGTATCTAAGCATATAAAAATGCATTTTTAATGATTATTTCATATAAATAATTGTTTATAATATATAAAATCTGTAAATACTTATAATTTGACTAGTTATTATTTTAATAAGAAATTATTAAAATATTGCCTAAAGTGAAAATGTAAATTAATTAAGCAAAGTAATTAATTCAATTTAAAATTCATTTAACATATGAATACATTAATATTCAAAACAAAATTGGATTATTGTTAATTCATCTAATATAAGAATATGTGTCTAATTATTTTTATTAATACTATATTCCCATTTATCGATTCCTAAGCCAAAACTATTAATTATATTAGGTTCTACGATATTTTGACTCGAGCCGTCTATCGTACGACACGCGCATTCCTTATTGGACTAATGTGAGTAATCTACCCCATATTTTATAATTTTCAATACTTTTGGGGTGTATCATGTGGTTTTAATATGTTCCAACTTCATTTTATTATTTTTTCACCATTGAGACATTGTTGGGACATTTATACGTGAATCCTTATTTGTATAATTATTGTTTGTTTACGCTACATGTACTTGTAGTGCATTACCATTTTTAGTCTAATCTCCATGACTATGCCCGTATTCTTGAGGTACGTTATGGACAATAATAGCGCTATTGGGTTGACCACCCCGCCTTGGGACGCTAAGGTGATTGATTGCACGTGGTTGAGTGTGTATGATGATTAGATGCTCCATCCTATATATACATATATATGTATATATAGGGTGAGGACTTATTGTTGTTGTTATCATTTATTAATCAATTGATTTATAAACCGTTATCTCAATAATACTTGCTTGTCGACTTCCAAAGAAAACAAGTTTCAAATTATAAATATTTCAAACTCACAATTTTCTTTAATAAAACTAGATTACTCACCAACTCTCGTAGTTGACCTGTTTTTACCCATGATGTAGATTTGAAGAATGAAGTTGATGAAAAGTAGGGTATACCTTAGAAACCCACAAGACTATTTAAATTTGATGTAATAAATGTTGTTGTATTTGGATTTGTATTTGTATGTTGTGGATCTTGTTTGCATACTTAGTACTTAATTGAATCTAATCATATTATAACATAGTTGTCATGAGACTTTGAACAATATATCACGCCTTGATCGATTCCGCCAAGGATCGGGGTGTGACAACCAGTACAACGGTTTTAACGTCCGGTACATCTTGGTACTACCCGGATGAACTGCGTATCGGCTACAGTGTGCATCCTCTAGAAGCAAGTTCCGCGCTTCTCCTTGTTTTGGGACCCACACGCGACCTCTGAAGGTTTTTAATTTCTGTGCATTTTCTTCCAGATGCTTCAAATACCCAACCATTCGCTCGCTTTTTATATGTTCAGGCTTGTACGCTTCTTCTTGTGCCAAACGGATCAATTCTGGTAACCGGCTTGCTACACCCATACATGCGGATGTAACTTTTAATGGTGCTTCTTTTCGGCTTAGAGCATCTGCCACCACATTCGCCTTGCCGGGGTGGTACAGAATTTCACAGTCAAAGTCTTTAAGCAGGTCCATCCACCTTTGTTGTCTCATGTTAAGTTCTTTTTGATCGAACAGGTACTTCAAACTTTTGTGGTCCGTATAGATAACGAATTTCACACCATACAAGTAGTGTCTCCACAGCTTCAATGCTAGAATCACCGCAGCTAATTCTAGGTCACGAACTGGATACTTCTTCTCAGCGTCTTTTAATTGGCGGGACGCATAAGCTATCACCCGTCCTTTCTGCATTAACACACATCCAAGGCCGACTCTAGAAGCATCGCTGTAGATCACATATTCTTCTCCGCTTTGCGGTAGGGCTAACACCGGTGCTTCACATAAGGCTTGTTTCAACCTTTGGAAAGCTTCTTGCTGTTTTTCCGCCCATTCAAATCTTTCGCCTTTCTTGGTCAACTTGGTCAACGGGGCAGCTATCGAGGAGAAATTCTCGACAAATCTTCTATAATAGCCTGCCAAACCAAGGAAACTTTGTACTTCCGTTGGACTTCGAGGCGGTTCCCACTTCATCACGGCATCAACTTTCGCTGGGTCGACTTTCACCCCTTCGGCATTAATTACATGGCCAAGAAATTGAACTTCTCTTAGCCAGAATTCACACTTGGAGAATTTTGCATACAGTTTTTCTCGGCGAAGCCACTCCAACACTTGTCGAAGGTGCACTTCATGTTCGGCTTGACTTCGCGAATATACCAAGATATCATCTATAAATACTATCACCGAGGTATCAAGGAACGGACGACACACCCGGTTCATGAGATCCATGAATACGGCCGGAGCATTGGTTAACCCAAAAGGCATCACCAAAAACTCATAATGACCGTATCGTGTGCGAAAAGCTGTCTTCGGAACGTCAGATTCTCGTATCTTCAACTGATGGTAACCCGACCTCAGGTCAATCTTGGAAAAATAAGATGCTCCCTGTAACTGATCAAACAGGTCATCTATTCTGGGTAGCGGGTATTTGTTCTTCACTGTGATCTTGTTTAATTCCTGATAGTCAATACACATACGCATTGACCTGTCTTTCTTTTTAACAAATAGAATAGGGGCTCCCCACGGCGATGTACTCGGTCTGATGAAACCCCTATCTAAAAGTTCTTCCAGTTGCTTCCGCAGTTCCACCATCTCTGAAGGTGCTAAACGGTATGGAGCTCGGGCAACAGGAGCAGCTCCCGGAATCAGTTCAATCGTGAACTCAACCTGTCGATCTGGTGGCAACCCTGGAAGTTCATCTGAAATACATATGGGAATTCGTTTACCACGTTTACATTTGCTACCCTCACTTTAACTGGTTTAGCCACTGATACATAGGCCAAATAAGACATCCCTCCTTTACTAATACAGCTTCGGGCTTGAGCAAAGGAGATAACTGGCATTCTCAACCGAGGTCGTTCACCCTGAATCTTTATCCATTCCCCATCCGGTGATAATACTGTAATGTTTTTATTTCTACAATCCATGTTGGCATAATTCGTTGCCAACCAATCCATACCCACAATTACACCAAATTCATTGGTAGTCATCGGCTTCAAATCTATAGGGAAAGTGGTCCCTTAGATTTTAAGCTGACAATCTTCCAAGTGTTCAGAAACCCAAACATATCTGCCGTCCGTTATAGCCACTTCTAAGCTTTCACCCATTGGGGTTAACGGTACATTCAGGCGGGACAACAAGGACTTCGATACAAAACAGTGTGTAGCCCCTGGATCAAATATAACATAGACAGGTATGGAATTGAGAGTGAAGATACCTGTAACCACATCTGTCTTCTCACGAGCTTCCTCAACGGTCATTTGAAAGGCTCGCGAGGCTACCGGTCTTCCTCGGTTCTTCACCTCTTCTTTCTTTCCGCCCTGATCAATTCTGGATCTATCACTGAAAGCTCCAGATTTCAACTCGGGACAGTTCGGACGAATGTGATCCGTAGCTCCACATTGGTAACACCTACGCTCCGCCCGACACTCCCGTGTAGTGTGACCCGTTTTTCCACAGTTTCGGCAACTAACTGATGTAGTATCAATCCGACAGCTTCCTGTGTGTCTTTTTCTACACTTTTCACACCACTTTCCTTCGTCTTTCTGACCTTTACCCTTAGACCCAGTTTGTTGCAACTTTTTCTGAGGCGTCCAACTTTGGTCTTCCGCATTTCTTTTTGTTTCGACGGATTTCTTTTCGTCTTCTTGTCGCTTCAATTATGTCTCCCTTTCTGTGGCTCGATCCACCACTTGTCGGAAGGAAGGCAGTTTCAGTGGTTGTACAATTTCTCTGATTCGGGTCTTCAGCCCCCAAACATACTTATCAATCTTCCTCTTTTCGGTATTGACATGGTGTTCCGCAAATCTTGCTTTCTCCAGAAAGCTCAAAGTGTACTCTTGGACGGACTGGGAACCTTGTTCCATGTGCAGAAATTCGTCCTCCAACTTCTTTATAGCTACCTCTGAACAATACTCCTCGTTGAACTTGGTCTTGAACTGTTCCCAAGGTATCGATTGGGTTGAATCAAGATCCAAAGATTTGTTGATAAATTTGCCACCAATGTAATGCATTGCTTGTGAGTTGATTTGTGGCAAATTCTACCTTGTCCTCATCAGCACATTTGCTGACCCGAAACACCTTCTTGATATGCATTATCCACTCCATAGCTTGGACTGGATTATCTGTCCTTGAGAACTCTTTTGGTTTACAACCAAGGAGAGCTTTGTAAGTACATCCGACTTTCTTTGTAGAAGCTTCCCCGCCTTGAGTTTCTTTTATTGCCCGAGCACGACTTTCTCCCTAGCTTTCATCTTCCGGCTGCCTGTCATGAATACTTTTTGCAGCCTCTTCACTAGGATTAGGATTGGCACTCGGGTTAGGATTGCCACTCGGATTGGGGTTATTCGTTAACGTAGGCATCATTTGCCTAACCACTTCTTCCACTATTGCCCGAATATCAGGTGGATTTTCTCCCACCGGTTCCCTTGCTGGTGCTCTTACTCTTCGTCCCACAGAGCCGCGTGAACGGGCTGGTCCACTTCTTGAGGTTCCACGCGAATTTGCACCAGTGGGATTACTCCTTGTATTTCTCATACTTCAAAATTCAACAAACCGTTAGATTACATATATCATAACAAACTTATATATATCTAACAGTCCATTTGTCTGTTTTTCTCTCAAGGTTTAAGTCCAGGAATCTAATCTAAGACACCTAGTTCACTTAAACCACGTCTCTGATACCAACTTGAAACACCCGACTTATTAACAAAACACCCCTTAAATTTTTTTTTTCAAACCAAATATTTTACAATAAAACCATATGTATAGGGGTATTAGCTAACTCAACAGGTACAAGTGTATCACAAAGTACAATACATATATATTATACAATCTTCAAGCCGGGTAGTTACTTCCAGATCTTAAGTCCTCAGTCACGGACTTTATCTTTTTCCTTAGCGGGATCACGCTCACCTGCAGCGACATATCAAATAAACTGTGAGCTATAAAGCCCAATGAGTAATCAAATAGACTATAACATGTATAAGAATAAAATTCTCTATACAAAATAAATATGCATTATCTCATAACACAAGATCATGTATGGCTCGCGGGTTTGTCCTGCTTTTGCCTAGACTCACGGCTCCGTTCTTGTCATCTCAATGACTCACGACTTATCCGGTATTGTCTTTTCAAGGTTTGACTCACAGCTCCGTTCTTGTCTATCGTAGACTCACAGCTTATCTGGTATTGTCGTATCATTATTGTTGACTCACAGCTCCGTTCTTGTCTATATCAGACTCACGGCTTATCTGGTATTGTCCTTTATTTCATCATGAAATCCATCAATTTTCGTCCCCAAAATTGTTCCCATCTGCAGCTGCTCATTCAATATATATATATATATATATATATATATATATATATATATATATATATATATATATATATATATATATATATATATATATATATATATATATATATATATATATATATATATATATATATATATATATATATATATATATATATATATATATATATATATATATCACATCGGATATAAGTGAGATTACTCACCTGAAGGCTTGCTACTACTATCTTTTGTCGTTTCTTGCCTTCCAATGTATTCCACAATATTTTGTCCCGTACCTATAATTTCGTTCATTTTTAAAATGATTATAGGTTAATTTACCATTTCAGTTGATTCTAGTGCACAAGAGTCTAATATAAGACCAATTCCAAGCATTTCCAATCAATAACCATTGTTATAAAAATTTAATACACTTCCCAAAATATGCGTATTCTACTACAGTACTTTTAGGAGGTCGTATTCGTATTCCGATAATTTTCCATGAAGTTTCACAACATATTAGACCTATGTTTAAAATTTCAGGTCAATCGGATAAGCCTAGCATCAAAACCATATTTGAAAATTGCTCAATTTTTTAACAGGGGGTTTCTGCCTAGTGGGCGCACCGCGCCGGACTCTGGGCGCGCCGCGCCTTGCGTCTGGGCAAGTTTCCAGACCAGTCACGATTTTGCACTGTAGCACCCTGTTTTGACACATTAAGCTCTTATTGTTGTTCTTAATCATTTAGGGTTTGTTCCCAGGCTAAAACCCTCAATTAACATAATGTTTTTATCCATTGAAACCAACTCAATCAATCAAAAGGAAGAATTAAAGTTCTTGACTCCAAAAACCCCAAAACTTCAAATTGATCAAAACCAAGTGTTTCAATGGTATGTACAAACATCATAGACTTCACTGAAATTGCAGATTCCAGTTTAGTCCCAAAACCCACTAAGAACAACCTAGGCTAGAATTTGAGATACTAACATTCAAAGCTTCAAATTCTTCAATTCAAAGCTATAATCCGATTTCCAAGCCTCAACCTTCAAGAATTCTTCAAGTTTTTTTTGCAGAAATCTCATAAGGAAAACCCTCTCCCGTAGCCTCTCGAAAATCTGCACATATGGGAGAAGCTTCCATCCTTTTATACCTCCAGAAATTGCAAACTAGTCCCTGGAGTTGTATTTATTGAACTTTTGCCACAATTAACAAAATTTATGACAAAAATCAGATTTTATAACATTTTAAGTCCACAACCCAAAATATTATTACAAAACAAATCCTTTTCTGTCCAAAAGACCAAATTACCCTTCTAAGGTAAAATGACCAATTTGCCCTTTTTATTATAATTACATAATAAAACACATTTTAGCGTTACAAGAACCTAGTCAGGAAATGCATGATATAACTGCCTAATTTAAGATGCCTTAATTGACTGTTTGATGTTACTCCCCATACTTGTTAAGTTACATTAAACCGATCACCAATTGCCCTATTCACGAGTGGGGGATTGACCTGATGATCTCTGATTCAGTATGAGACTACAGTTGTAAAGACCATTGTGGGAAGGCCCAACCCAACCTAAATGGCAAGCAACTGTCACGTGACTGAACAGGGGCACGTGCTTCCCATACTTTTAAAGTATTGACGTGAGGTTGTCCAGGGGAATGTGCTTCCTGTATTTGTGAAATACTGTTGGTGGTATGATATGGGGAATTTGCTTCCTTGAGCTTTTAGATACTCATGTATAGTGTGGTCAAAATTTTGAGATTGTTTAATATACTCATAAGATGTTAATCTTACTCCTTTGTATGTTTTGATTGTGACATGTGTCCTGGAAGCATTAACAAAGGATATTGAGAAATTTGAGTGGGACAATGCTATTAGGAGACTCTCTATAGTCTTAGAGATCCGAAGATTTATGCAACTAATAGATTTGTATAACATTGTATAAGGTTGTCTCTTATACTATGACTCTTATATATCTATTGTAACATCCAATTATACACCAAACAATATATGTTTAAAAAGAAAAAATGAGACAGATTTTCGTTTAAACTCTAATTTTATCATGATATAGATGGTTTATGAATTGGGTCGTTACACTTAGGCTACGACCTAAGGGATCAATATTGGGGGGACATTTATTTTTGTCCAATTGTTATGTATATATATATATATATATATATATATATATATATATATATATATATATATATATATATATATATATATATATATATATATATATATATATATATATATATATATATATATATATATATATATATATATATATATAACAATTGGACAAAAATAAATGTATATATATATATATATATATATATATATATATATATATATATATATATATATATATATATATATATATATATATATATATATATTTGGGCAAGGCGGTAAAATTAGAAAGTGATAATACTAAAGCCAACACCAGACGACAATGAGTCGATCACACGACTAAGCTTCAGATGCGAGTTCATAAACCCTTCCAACCCACTCTCTCAACTTGTACATTATGTTTCAGTACTTAAACACTGGGAGTCGGTTGTAAAAAATGAGTTTCTTGTGTTGTGAGTTTGAAAATATGAAAGTGAGAGGAGAAAGAAAAACTCATGTGGCATCAATGTGGCAAGTGGGTTGGGAGTGTTGGTGAAGATGGACTCCCCCCACCCTAATGTGTTACTGGCATATAAGATGCTTTTGACAGTACCAGTTATAGTCGTATCTGTGGAAAGAAGTTTTTAGAAATTGAAGTTGTTGAAATCATATCTCCGAACTACCATGACTCAATAAAGATTTAACGGATTAGCGATTTTGAGTACCGTAAATCAATTTCTACCTAATCGTGATTATCATAAAATAACAGTAGATGTTTTTACTTAAAAGAATGCATATTTTAGGTGATTTTGGTTATGTTTATTGGTTTTTGTTTGTATTAATATGAATTTTGTTTACTTAGAAAGTTTTTGCACTTTATCATTGTTATTTATTTATTATTTTAAAATCAAATATAATACACAAATTTATTTGGTTGGAGTTAAATTCAAGTTTCAAAAAAATTAAAGAAAAAATGGAATATCCAAATTCCGGTTAAAAGAATCGGCTTTGTCTGATCCGTCATACGGTTATATCGGATATTCATTTCCCAACAAAAGATCTGGAAAAATCAAATCCGGGTTATCTGAAATACGATTCTTCAAGATCCGATCCGAATAACAAAAATTCTAAATCCAAATTAATCCGACAAATATGGACATCTAATCATCTTTAGTATAGTTATTTGTTAAACCTAAAAATCGATTTTATAACTTCTAATAGCAAAGTTTTAAATCCATCACATTGTTTGAAATTGTATATTGCTATAATTAAGATAATGAGGCTATCCATAATTCTTGGTCCTAATAAAATGCAATGAATGATAAGTAATATCTTCGACATTTTATTAAATATAACATGTCACTAGATTAAGCATACATTTTGAAGATATTCCAGAATTTGAAGAATAATTTTCGAGTTTATCCAGAAAAACATGTTCCTGGTAAAAAAAAAAAAAAAAAACCATTACCACGACCATGTAAATATTCCCTGATTAAAGTTTGTGGGTATTGCGTGTTATAACTTATGATCTTTGTTAATTATGAAATAGTCACAAAATCGTATTATTCAGCTGTCAATAATATATATTTTTTCTAATGTATAGCTTGGTATATACGAAAAAAAAAAATATACATAACCATTAAAAAAGCTTAATATGATATTTAAAAAACTTGGGGATTTAATATTATTTATTAATCATACTATATGTTTCTTGGAGAATGACCTCCCACCATGAAGCCCTTGTTTTAACATCTTTCCCACACCTACTGCAGGCTTGAGCCAACCCATTATTATCCTACAACTCCATTATATATCCTTTCCTCGTCATGTTTATTTTTAGTAAAAAAATAAAATACACTTTAATAAGGTTAATGATATATATTATTATTGGTGAAAAGAATATAAAAATAAAACATCTTTAATGATAGTTTATTTAAGAGATTTTAAAAAGCTTTTTAGCATCGAAGATAAAAGCTTTTTTTGAAAAAACTAAGTAATTTCTAGCATTTTAACATTTTATTGATTTTGTCCATTTTAACCTGTATACTTCATAAAAAATTATTGTATGCTCTAATTATATTTATATATTATTTTTATTTTTACTATATAATTTATTTGATTATATATATAAAATAGATTCGAATATATTTAAAGAAATATATATCATAAAAATACATTTGTTAAAGTTTTCAAAATAATACAAATATTAACGATTAAAAAACATTATTGTAACATCATATTTAATCGCTTTTTATTTATTAAAATATTTAATATCAACTAATGTTATTTTTCAAAATATGAAATAGACTGAAAAATATATGAAAATAGTTTATATAATATATCAAAAAGATAAAGATAAACTAATTAATCTTTAAAGAAAATACTTATTGAAAGATTAACTATTGTAATGAGTTTAACAATAGTTTTTGATAAAAAAAAATGCTAGTGACAATATGATATGACAAAAATAATTTTTTAAGAAAGTTTAACCATCGGAAATTTATTATATTGTGAAAAATTTACATCAATATTATAAATAAAAATTAAGAGTACACTAATATTAAAGCAAAAAGTAAAATATTTTGTTTCTTTTTGTAATTTGCTTCTTTCTTGTTACGTGCTAAAAGGAGGAGTAGTAGTGATTAGGATTTGTATGGATAACATAAACAATAGTATATTTGATTTGTTATGTTTCTATATAAAAAATGCTAGCTGTTGGTATTAGTGTCATCTTATGGCGTTGACATTATTCTAAATTAATGGTTGTGCACCAATTTGATTTTTTTTAATAAAATATTAACACAATGATTAAATAGGAAAAGTACAACTATAACTACTATGCTAACTATAAAATTGTTATAATTTGAATAAATCATATCAAACTGCTTTATATTATTTAAAGAGTTTTATTAGAAAATTTTTAAATATTTAGAAATTTTACTAGATAAATTCTACATGGAGTGATCAAAATTAGATATCCAAGACTCTAGATAATTTAGGATCGTATTTTTGGATATTCAGATTTAGATATTTTTGAGCATTGTTATGTATATTCTGTATTAATATTGACTCCCTTAGCTTATTATGACACTTCAGATTTATAAATATTTTATTGGTTAGTGGTTATCAAGGTTTTCTTTTACTAAACCGTATATACTTGTACACTTACACTCAAAAATTACGAATTTTTACACTAATAAAATGTACAAGTAATCAATCTGTACATACATACAAATATATATATATATATATATATATATATATATATATATATATATATATATATATATATATATATATATATATATATATATATATATATATATATATATATATATATATATATATCAAAATTAGACGTCTCCATCAACATAGTTGTTTTCTTCACTCGTTTGGATATGTCATCTTCTTTCTACATCCAACAAGCATCCAGCACATGATTGTTGATTAATATGTGGGAAGACAATATTTTCCTTACTAATGAAGAAGAATGATATGATGCTGAGAATTTCTAATTTTGAGTAAACATCATTATGTTATCTAACAATTATTTAAATTGATATCACCACAAAAGTCTGTCCTAAAATTATGAAAGTACACAAAAGTTTTCTAACGAACACCCAAAGAGGTATTTTATAAAATAAACTTAACAACGGTTGATCAGTCAAAAAAAAATTATTTGGTAAAACAACTTAGCTCATCATTGTTCTAATGAATTAAATAACTTAATAATACAATATATTTATCCAAAAAATCTTATGTATTAAAGTCAATATGGTTATCACTATATAACAATTAACGTTATCAGCATAAAAATTAGTCTTAAAATATAGTGAAAAACAACTTTTGGTTTATTTTAATCATAGAATATATCTTTCACACATGATTCAATGTATTCTGGCATGGAATTTTATTATAATATGGCTAAATATGCAACGAACATGACAAAAGTAACATAGAATAGTAATAATAAATGATGTATTTGGTACCATATGGGCATCAGCCATATTTTATATGGATGTTTACTGTTTAGTAAGGTTCACATCCATCTCTTTGCTAACTTACCTTCCTTCTTTTATTTTAAAACTAGATTGTCTTGTATTCAACTTCTCCTTGGTTGAATAATGAAAAAAGAAAGGAAAAAGAGGAACACCAATTTGAAAAGCATAGAAATATGAGGTGATCAAAGACAATGATAGTTACTTTTAAATTTAATTTCACTCACACAAAAACACACACACACACACATATATATATATATATATATATATATATATATATATATATATATATATATATATATATATATATATATATATATATATATATATATATATATATATATAATTTGGGATCCGGTAAGAAGGAACTTTTTGGTACGAAGGTAAATAGTTTTTTATTTATATGTTTTTTCAGCGAACCAACAAAATGAATCAATAGATGATGCAAAAATAACATGATTCACAAAAAAAAATTCTCGAAAAAACAACTCGATGATTCATTTTTAGGATGATTTTGTTGTTATTCACTAAAATTGTCTGTAACATGAATAAAAATTTAACTTACTAAAAAATTGATTTATCAATATGTTTTTTCAGAAAATTTCTTCTATGAATCATGTTATTTTTTTCATCTAGTGATTCGTTTTAGTGGTTCGTCAAAAACCAAGTAAATAAAAAACTTCTTACCTTATTACCATAATTTTACTTCTTATTTGATCTTTCTTCTATATATATATATATATATATATATATATATATATATATATATATATATATATATATATATATATATATATATATATATATATATATATATATATATATATATATAATAAGGATCAATTGAGGTCAAAGAAAATGTTGAGATCTTGAGGCCAAATCACAACCATCTACTATTTTAGATCTAGGGTTATTATTAAAAGGTATTTTTTAATTATAAATACATTTTAAATTAATTTAACTTAAATTAAATATTGAATAATGGTAGTAAAGTAATTACACATTTTTCTAATTTTATCAACTCTTATAATCTCTCATTCTCTCTCCTATTTCTCTCTCTCTCTCTCTCTCTCTCCCTCTCTCTAAATAGGGTTTACACATTCATCTCACCAGCCGTATTCATCTCATCGATCATGAAAAAGCCGCACAAACAGATCCTTCATGATCGAACGATTACATAGAAGACAATTCAAGAACACAACGAGGGTTTCGAAAGTAAACCGCAATTCGAGGATTCAACAATGGCGGGATCTGAAAAATGTCAAAACGAGAACCCATAAGACGCGATTTCTGTAAAAGACTGTCTTTTACAGAAATCGTTCAAGATAAAATCTTAATCGCATTAAACAACAATAGCATTTATTCAACAAAGGCGGCACTCCAAAACCAAAAGCTCAAAACGTGGCTAAAAAGGTGAGTTTCATTAAACCCATTAAAGAAAAAAGAAACCTTTTTAATCCTTTTCTTGTAATTTAATCTTTATACTTTAGCAATTTCATATTACCATACCGTGAATTGTTTATCTTGCTTGCTTTTAACTTATTGCTACTTTTAACAATGGAATATTTAATGTTATGGAATTTACCTCTTTCTTAATGACGGTTAGTAGTGAAGTTGTGCAAGTTTGCTTCTCTAATTATATATTTATTTCAATCTATTTTATATTCAATAAATTAATTGGTTATAATCATTTATGATTATACTTATGGTTATATAAATGTTTGATACACAAAACGATGATATATAGATAAAGCTTAGTGAATAAAACGCAACAATTATATTCATAAACAAATAGGTTTGACTTATACACATCAGGAAAAACTAAATTATAAATAAGTTGTAATCATAAATCATTATACAACGTCGGTAATTTTTTTACAAGCTGCAATAATCATTTTCTATTAATCATTAAAACATGAAAATATAAACTATATTGTTAATCATCAACTATTATAACTTTTGTACAACTTTAATATAGTTATAATCATTTATGATTAAATATATGACTGTATAAATGATTAGAACAATTATAATAATTTCTAATCATTATTGAATATGTAATACACAACATTATAGTTCTTTATGTGTTAATCATTGATGATTATAACTATAATCATTGACGATTATAACTAGAATTATTGATGATTATAAATATAATTGCATAAATAATTAGAACATCGGTTATAAACTTATAATCATTTCTGATTATAACTTTAGATAGGTTTAATATGGTCATTAATCAATTATCTTTAATATGGTTATAATCATTTTTTGATATTCTTAGATTTGATTTTGCAGGTGTGTATCCAAGAACAACAATGATCATGAGTGTCTCATCTTTTTTCGTGTATGGTGCAATAATAAAACACAACGATGTGTGGATTCATTTATTGTTACAATTATATTTATTAATAAATATAACTTGAAATGTAGGAATTTAGATGTAACTTTTATTTTGTTAATATTTATTAATTTATAGTTAGTGGTGTAGTCATTTATGATTATAATTAGAGGTGTTTTTATTCATTTATGATTAATAATATTTTGAAATTTTTATCTTTATATCGTGTTCTATTCATTTTATATTTTACAATCGTATCTATTTTTATTTTTGAAGATCTAATCATTTATGATTAGAAGTACATTGTGTTCTATAATCATTAATGGATTAAAATCGTATAACTCAAATGATACAATGAAAAATATATTTTGACCGAAAAATGATAATTACTATATATTAATAAAATTAAAAAAATTAAAAATAAGTAAAAAAATTGACGTTATATAATATGATATTATTAAAAAATAAAAATTAATTTATTAGTTTTTTGGTAACTAACAATCAGAATCCTAGATTTTAGGAATCAGAATCCTAGATTTTAGGAAACTATAATTTTGATATAATTTAATTGAAATACATAATTACCCATATGCCCTTATAATTTGATTGGTCCACAACTGGCCTCGCGACCTCAACCTTTTCGTTAGCCTCGAAAGATCCTCCCTCTATATATATATATATATATATATATATATATATATATATATATATATATATATATATATATATATATATATATATATATATATATATATATATATATATATATATATATATATATATATATATATATATATATATATATATATATATATATATATATATATATATATATATGTTAAAATGAGAACACTAAAAACGTTGAGAACGTGAGAACAATCTTGGACCAATCAATATATAAGAGCATATTAGTAATTGTATATTTTAATTAAATTAAAACATAATTAAATAGAATCATAATTTCCTAACATTTAGGGATTTGATTGATAATTACCTAAAAAACGAATTAATCATTTTTTATTAATAAATGATAAAAAAATATTTTTTTATCAAATTTCTTTCAAAATGAAAAGGTAATCATTTTTTATATTTGATTGCATTCATTAGTGAATAAAAGATTGTTAATCATCCATGAATATAATGATGACGACAAAATTATATTAATAATGAATATGTCAATACTGGATTCATATATTTATATAGTTATATTCATAAAAGAATATGTCAAGACTAGTTTAATATATTTATTCAATTATATTCATAAGTGATTAAAACATTTAAAATAAGAAAAATTACAAAAATTAAATTACACATTAATATACAACATTTATATTCATAAATGATTAACGTATTTAAGATAAAATTGAAAATTTATACATCATTATCTTCAATAATGATTACATCATTTCATAGGAAAAAAAAAATTAGAAAATCCATCTCGATGTTAGTACTTTTCTTGAATCAATCATAGTCATTTTTTCTTGCTGCTACCATCACATACAAAAACAAATAATTGGCACCCGTGATCAGTGTTATTTTTGGATTCACACCTGCAAAATCGACTTCTATGATGTAAAAAAAATAATTTGCAGGCTATAATGTTGTATATACATATTCACTAATGGTTAGATATCATTAACGATTAACACATGTTAACTCATTGTTTCAAACATAAATAATTTTTTAAGTGTTTATCGGTAATGATTAACAATAAAGTTTATATGTTCATGTTTTAATTATTAATAGAAAGTGGTTGTTACAATGTTAATCATCAATGATTAACACTGCTCATCATTAATGATTAACACAAGTGCTATAATCATTTTTGTAGTCATGTTATAATCATAAATGATTATAACCATAAACGCTACCCAAAAGTTATAATCATAAATGATTAAAACGGATGTTTTGATCATTATATACATACACAAAAATCGTATTAAATAATACCAAACACAAGCCAATTACATTTAATCCTATATCGTTTTCATATTCAATGATGGTTTGTAACACCCCGTTTTCCGGAACGTTCGTTTTAGACGGAATAATTGTTTTTAGCGAAGTATAATCATAATAATAAATAATATTAATAATATTAATAACACTTAGAAGTTAAATTATAAGTTGTAAGGGGATATAGTGTCATATATAAATCTTAGTTTGTTATGAATATCTAAGGGAGGGCTTTCAAAAAATAAGAGATCAAACATGGGGGGCTATAATTGTAATATGTCAATTGTGCATGAATTTGTATTTCTTGTTTCCTGTTATGCGACGAGGGATGGAAGTCGGCCCTTAGGGCCTCGGTTCTCTAGCAGCCCACAACGATATCGAGCCCTCAGCATCTCTTAAGCCTAGTCGCACACTACCAACCCTAAGGAAAGCCTCATTAGCGTTTTCTACTTTGCCGAGAAGACTGAAAGAGACGAGAGCGGGGGGCTGTTTGGCGGGAGTTCATTGTTGCTGTGAAGAAGGAACCGGGTGTAGGAAGAGAAGAAGAAGGTGAAAGCTTAGAGCTTGGATCCAAAATGCTTTAGGGCTGTTGTAGCTTGTTTATGGTTGAAAGGTAACCATCTTTTCTCTTCTTCCTTTCAAACGTGAACTCCAACACACCTTCATGTGAGGTTGTGTGGGTGTGTGTTTGTGTGCTGGGTTTCTATTAAGATCTTGTTCCTGATTATTTTAAGATAAGAGTTCCTTGTCTCTAACAACATCTTGAACTCCATTGTGATTTCATGCTAGCCGATTCATGCACACACACATATATCATTGTGTGCATGTGTGTGTGAATGATGTGTGTGATCGCATGCTATTGTTTCTACCCAAGGGTTTCTGATTTTTGAAAGTATCTTGAGGTCAATCCTGAACCTAGAGGGTCTTATTATACCTCTTAAGGGGTTAAGAGGTTGAAAACCTTAACCACAGGTTGTTATTTTATGTGAAGCAAATTTCACTGATTTTTGGGTCTGTTTTGTAAAACACATATTAAATCGGGTGAGTGTCCTTTTTGGTTGAGTCTTATATCCCTAGAATGATTTTTGAGTCTAGTTTCTTGATACAGAAGGCCTTGGCCTAGTTCGCGTCCTTGTTTGGGTGAATATTGCAATATTCACTGACTGGTCCAGGACTGTGTTGTACAGTGAATTCTGTGTTGATAAATTCATAAATAAATGTACGAAAATAATTTAGGGGCAAGACCAGTGGGAAAACTTTGGTATAAGGGTCTGTTTGTATCACACCAAAAATCAGAATCTAAATCCTTGAACATTTTGATCTTTGATTGAATCTTTAAAGTGTGTTCTAGTGGGTGGACTGATTGTATCAGTCAACTTTGAAGATTTTTCATTTATTCTTGAAAGGTGCAAATGACCTGAGGTCAGGCCCTGTGACCTTATCCTTGAGTCTATTGTTTGCATAATGTTTCTCAGATTTTATCTTGAAATACTCCATGGTTTAATATTGTAAACCTTGCAAGTGAGTCAAAATTCAGTTTTGCTGTCAAGTTCCATTTTTGTGATTATTATGTTGTTTTGGGTTATAAACATTTAAATTATAAGTAAAGTTATAAGTATCTATTTATAGTAAGACCAGTGGGTATACTTAATAGTAATTAACTTGAAATTCCTATAGGAGTATAAGGTGCTCGAGTGGAGCTCGGTGGGACTTGCAAGAATTGTCGTGTGGATTGTTGCTGGTGCTGTTCCGAGGTGAGTTCATCACTAGATTGTATGGAAGTTGTACATCCTTTACTGTAGCTCGTGTGTGCTATTAGGATGTAGGCGGGTAGTAACAGGCCATAGGAAGTTCTAGTAGGTGTTTAGGTGTGGGAGTGACATCACTGAGCTGGGTGCCATTCATGGTGCTGGGGGCCATGATTGAGCTGGGTGTAATGATATGTGGTGTATTGTGGGTGTGCTAGGTGCAATCATTGAGCTGGATGCCATCATGGAGTGGGGTGCCATGATGAGTTGGGTGCATGAATGATTGTGCTGCGGAGTATGATCTAGCTGGGTGCCATGATCATGTTGCGTGCTGTGGTTGTATTATGCCTTGTAGTTATGTTGTGTGCCTTGTTCCTTGTTGTGCTGTGCGTCTTATTGTGTTGTGTGCCTATGATAGGGGTAGAGAATGTGTGATGGATATGCAGTGTACGTGTTGGATTCACTAAGCTGTGTGCTTACCCTTTCCCTATGAAATCACTGTATCAGGTTCTTCAGGTGTAGGTGATGGCGAGACGTGACGCGTACACAGTGGTGCAGCTTCCTTTGGGGATTATGTTTTGAATTGACTTTATCTTCTTTTGATTTCTGCTGTTGGGGAAATTGTTTGATAGTAAATGGTTTTGATGAATGAAAGATGTTTAGTTTTGAATATTTTAAATAATTTAAGTTATGTTACCTTTTGAGGTTTTATAAATGAAAAATGGGTTGAATATTTAATGAAATGTTTTCTTAAATTTTTTTAAATTTACTGTAAAATTTGGGACGTTACATGGTTACATGCATTAGTCATGCTTCCATTATTGGTTGAATAAATATAGAACATTATAGGATGAAGATTTACCTTTATCTAATGATGGAGAAAGTCTTAAAAAAATATCATCATATAGCAACTACATTGTATTAAACCATACCAAATTGAGATATAAGTATATGAAATTTAGAATCTTTGAACAAATATCAACAAATAACAACTACATTATGTTAAAATAAGAAATTCATCAACTACATTCATTTAGCCAATTCAAACATCTAAAATCTTTAAACAAATACCATATTGAGATTAAGATTATAGTGAGACCATTGAAATCAGAATTCCATACTTATCAGAACTGTATATAAAATTAGAACTCTATACCAATAAAATATCAGATTGAGATTAAGAACTCATTACTCAGAGAGACCGATGGGTTGGAGCAGTAGTCTTGGGTCCTGACTCGCCACCATTGCTTCATATTAATTGTAATATACAAATCAAGTGATGATTTTGCGATGGTGCTTGTTGGTTGTGGAGATGGCGATGGCACAAGATGATGTTATCGTGATGAAGATGAAGACTGTGGTCAAGTAATTACAGTAGTCAATCTGGTAATTCCACCAACAAAGACGAATGAAGATATAGAGCTATCATAATAGAAAAGGAGTTTTTGGTGATTTACCAGGATGAATGAAACTAAGTTCAAAGCTCTTGCAAACCCATTCATGGCTCTGTAACTCTTAGAGCTAAACCCTAAACATCCCAATAGGCCTTGCTTGTACGGTAAATAGTTTTGTCCTATAATCCTATGATCGATTCATGGTGTAATGCAATTCGTGGGCTGAACGAGCAACTCTTTGTTTACCGACTATACCTTACCCCATTCACGGCCTTTCTAGCGGTAGGTTTTGCCACCTCCGTCGTGGTAGCTCTGTTGCCTATGGTGTCGTTGTTGCTTTATTCTTCATGATTGATATCTTGGCTTGATCGTATGTATGTAATCGTGGTGGTGATCGGCTAGGGTTTTCGAGAAAGGGGGGGGAGAAATAGAGAGAGAAAGAAGAGAGAGAGAAAGAAGAGAGAGAGAGAGGTGAATAAGGGAAATTGATTTTGGATAATAACTTCCTAATTTGAAATACGTAAATTAATGGATAATTAAAATAATAGATATGTAAAATACAGAATATAACCTTACCAACACTTTTTTTTTAGAACGGCAAATCTATCATACTCCTACTCCTAAACTTCTCCTTGTTATGTTAG